>JASKOS020000004.1:15000000-16250000 GCA_030770465.2 Perdita meconis | reverse complement strand
CAAACATTTTCGCTTATTTTTAATGTTACCGAAGTTCGTCCTTAAATGTTACATAGCTTCTTATACTCTCTAATTCTCTATTCTAACTTCTCTCTCGCTCTTAACTCACTATACCACAATAAACGGAATCCGAATTGATCCCGCGCGTTCTTACGAAACGTCATATGTAATTACTGCGCTTCGTGAACGTTCGCGCAAAGCAAACTCCCGGACACAATAACGACAACCGTTCCTTTGCTCGTGATACTGTTTCACAGCGTGGATCCGATGGTTAAGACGTTAATCCTCCTTTTCCCGGCAGCGTTTTCACTGACAGTATTATCGTGGTTCCGCTCCTCGGTCCACAAGTATTTAGCGCGACCGTCGTACTCCATTATTGATTTTCCGTTTGTTTTAGACTTTCCTCCCCCGAAACCTCCCGGTTTCTCCGGTTTTTCCCTCCTTCCTCTTCTTCTGCATCTCGTTTAGCAAATGACCTCACACTCGACCCTCCTCACTTGGGCGTACACGCGCGGGCCATTGAAAAAAATCGCGGCTTAAGTAATTATATTCCATTGCGACCGCGGCCCTTAACAAACGTGAATTCGCGGCAATCCGTACCGCCGAACGGCTGGAAGCCAGTCGGCGAAGGGCCAAATAATGATTCCCACTTCGGTGATCCACTTCGTGATTTTCATCATTACCGCCGAGCATTGCTTCTAGGGCGAAGACTTCGACCCGTCATTAATTCAGCTTCTAACGTAACACGCTCGCCGATGCTTCTCGCGTTCCGGTCCTCTCGATCCTCTAACCGAAGAGCCTCGAGTGGCAGACTCGAGTCAATTCGATCGATCAACTGTTTTATTAAGCTCGACATTTTCGGCGCCAGGTTCGCGTCGAGCGTCCTCAATTTTCTTGCCTTTGCCGGTTCTTTATTTAACGAAGCTCTCTGATTTCAAACGGACAGGTTCGACTTTCATTCGCTGGTGCGGAGGGTAGATTTATTATGGATATGAACCTTAAGGGCCGGTTGAAATACGAAACTGTATGCTGGCGCATGTGAAATTTGGTTCTTTTCAAGCTTCAAATTGGCGGGTCGATAACGTACTTTAAATGTTGTTCGATAACTAATTTTTATCGTTTCTTAACACTAGATTTATAGATAATTATCGGATGATTTTTTTAATGAAATATCGAGATAGATTTGTGGAAAAATAGATTATTCAACAAAAATTATATATATTTATACAATTTCTTAGCTTCCATCTGAGGTCAAATTTGAAATGTACATAATATTTTCTAAGATTAAATTCCATTAATTTGACGGGTTCTATAAATAGGGAATATTGTATTGAATCATACATGAATTCTGGTCTCTAAAGTAAAATTTGTTGCCTAAGAAGATGCGCTATTGCTCATTTTATTTCATAAAATATTCAGACTCAGACAATGTTCTAATATTTACTACTGTTACATAATTAACATAATAAGCAATTGAATTATCCTCAGAGTAACAGTTTTACCTTATCGTATCGGTATTTATTTCTGATTCAACCCAAGTAAACATCAGAGTATTTACAGTTTAATACTAATAGATAAAAATATAATCAAGTTGTAATTTTATTATCTGTTTCTAATTTAACTTTCAAATTGGGATCACGTTTTTGAGCTATTGTATTTTTAATTTATGTAATTGAAATTTGGATTTTTTTAACCTTTTAAGGAGAATTTCAAATTTTTTAATTTTTAAAAGGGGTTACTAAGAGTAAACCATGGTTATTAATGAGAAGAATTAAATTTTAAATTATACTAAACTGTTCTATCATTATTTGTTGCATGTTCCAAATAGAAAGTAAGGAAAATATTCAACGGATCCTGCATGAATTAAGCGGTCCTCGGAGCTTAGATATGAGTGCAGCAACCTCCGAAATAACAGCACAAAAACTTCACGAATTTGAATATGAAATGTCGCAACAAACCTCCCCATTTCTCTAATCCTGCACTAATGAATTATAATTCCGTGAAACACCTGCAGAATAATTTTAAAAAATTCAGTGTTTTAAAATTAAGGAGTTTCTAGTTTGGAACTTTTAGGAAATCAATAAATAAGTCTAGTTTCAATTGGATTTTTCGTCACATCAAACATTAAACACGTAATTCTCCAAATATCATTTTGCAAATTAGTGCGATAAATAGTATAAGCATTAATAAATCAATCTTTCTTTAAATTAACTCTGCTCTTAGGGTCTATTTGACCCAATCCTGCATTTTATTTTGTTAACTAACTGTTCCAATTTTAAGAAAAATATGAGGAATTTAGTGTTAGTATTCACGTTTATTGTTTCTTGACGTTCTGTGAAAATTTCACAAACCACATTTATAATGATGTGTTCATAATTCAATTTGTAATAAATGAGAATTTTAAGAGAACAGCAGGGTTAAAGAGTATAATTTCTACGCAGGCAGTGAACGTACAATATTTTATGTTTTTACAAATTTACTCATTTTTTAGAGAAGTAGAATTCTACAAAAATTTGGTAAAAACGTATGTTTCAGTTTATAGTGTCGAAAATGCTAAAAAAAACTTCTTTTTTATATCTTTATGGCACTCCCTCAGAAATTTCATGTAGTTTCAAAATGTGATGATATTTCACTTTATTTAAAATGTGTGTTACATCCACATTAAAGAATCGTAAAACGTGCAATAATTTTGAGTTATTAGTAGCTTCTTTCATACTCAAAAGGAATCGTTGGTCACAGCAATCTGATACCTACACACATGTACATATATTTCCTTAAGAAATTGTAAATGCAATATTTGAGGAATATTAACAAAATTATACTTATCTAATTAATACAAAATTCTGCATCTTCTCCGCGTCGAACAAATATTATAATTGTCAACAACCAAAATATTAGTACCACAAGAAATTGAAAATCCTCCAAAATCCCGATTGAATTCCTATGGATTAGTTTTACCTCATAGAGCAAACTCGAAACCGATTATTTAGAAAATGCCACGCGCAGCCTCGAATTCTGGACAATATTTCAATCGATTTCAATTGATAAGAATTAGAGGCGGGGGCGCAGCAAAACAGGCCAATGTTTATTTCGCCCGAAAGGTAAGCGCACTCGAGGGAGGTCGCGACGTCGTTTCTCCCGATTAAAAATATCGAATCCTTAATTGGCCGGTGTACCGCGAGATCACTGCTCCCCGGAGGTGGCCGCGGAAAGAATAACAGCTTTTTCTTGTTTCTGTTTTCGTGTTTTCGCAGGGGGTGTTCGTGTACCAACTATACACGTACCAGTTGGCTTCTTATGGCTCGTACGTATTCCCCGACTGGGCCAACGCGATCGGAATACTGATCGGGCTGACAACCCTCGCCCCGCTGCCATTCTTCTTTGTTCTACGACTCTGGAAAGGCCCGGTAAGTTCGTCACGAGAGCGACAACGACGCCGCGGGATCTTCCGCACTTTCTATCCGCACGCTTCGGTTAAGTACGCTAATTCGTCCGAACGATTAGGGTCAATTGCACCCCGCCAAAATCGCGGGAGTTTATGGCGGGGCGCGACGGGATACACGCCGCGGTCGAGATATCGGTTGGCATAACGCTCGACAAACGGGAGATTATTATGCAAAGTGCCCGTCGTTTTTACGACGCGTTCTCAGACTCAAAACGGACCAGCTCGTACGCTGTAAAGCTCACGGCGATTCTGGGTGTAATGGTTTTTCCGATGACCCTCTTGTGACGCGACAGGATATTTTCGGGCGTGTTCTATTTTTGACGAGGGGAGATTTTAACTCAAACGGATTAGTTTTGAGACTCTCGATTGGTGATTGAGACGTACTTGTTAAACAGGGAGACGGCTTGAAATGGATATGTCGATATTCGAAGTATCGGTATCGGCGTTTCGTTCGATAAGGGACTTTATCTCCGAAACCCAGTGAAGCAAAAGACTTTTCACATAAAGTTAGCTTGAAAAGATCAAACGTTCTATAAAGTACGGTGAATTGGAAATTTTAATATACAAGGTGTTTCTAATAACTGGAACAAAGTATAACTCCGTTTCAAATGCAGTTAGAGAAAAATTGTACAGCCAAATTTTTCACGGTTTAACACGTTTTATCGTATTGTTGAACTATTTTTTTTCGTGGATGCATAGGTGCAGTTGCAAAATGCGATTGCAGTTTTTTAAACGGAACTACATTTTTGTTATAAGTCCCATGTCATTTTACTTTATAAAAGGTATAAGAGACAGTCATCGAGAACTCAATACTTTTCGAGATTTTTTAGTTTCTTTGAAAATTTAATGTTATGTGAAGTACTATGCTAAATTGGAATCACTATGTTATCAACATGTTAATTTACATCGTACTTATAGCTTATCACGTCTCTTGTTGTTACACATTACGTTAGTGAACTGTTATGCGAACAGTATAAGCAATTTTCAGCTAGCAATAATTTCAGAAAACGTATCGATTTATTTCCTTTAAGAAACGTATCATTACAATGATTTTTCCAACTCATGTGAAAGTTGATATGTTTATTGCGCACATAAAGTGTGGAAAAAATTGAAAGACTAGTGCAGAAATGTATCGCGTCGAATATCCAGATTTGAATCCGATTGTCTCTTACGGGACTTCTAAAAATTGACGTTTACTTGCAATCTTTAACTTCTGTAGATGAATTAAAAGAGAGAATTACGACTAAACAATGTAATGAAGAACATTAAGAAAAGGATAAGAAAATGTTTAGAATGTAATGGTGAAGTGTTTGAATATTTATTGTAAATTTTTGAAGAAAGTAAAATATCTCGAAAACTACTGAGTTTCTGATGATCATCTCATATCTTTTATACGTAAAATGACATGGCAAATCGATTTACTTAAAAAATAAAATAAAGTTCCATTTAAAAAAAGTGCAATTGTACTTTGCAACTGCACTGGTGCATCCACGAAAAAACTGGTCTGGTAGTATGATAGTTGTACAATATTTCTCTAACTTTACTTGGAACGGGGTTATAATCTGTTCCAGTTGCTAGAAACACCCTGACTGCGGATTTTATGCATTTATGACAATTATAGATATTCTAAAAATCTTCGAGATTGTTGACAGATTGCAAAATATACAAAATATCAAAAATATAATTTAATTTACAGTAATTAGAAAATCAAGTATATCGGTATTCAAGTTTTAATTCATTACAGTCGCTTCTAAATACTTTATTTTGCAGAAAAATTCACTGTCTATTAATATCATTTTTATTTTGATAAGCTAAATATGATTCACTTTTCTGTGAAATACGTTACATTGATGTTATTTATCCTTGTATTAATAATTATACGGGTGCTTTAGATGTTACAAACTGATCAGATTTATTGACAAAATGAATCGTTTCAGGATTCAGGATTCATAAATTAGATTTCAAAGACCCGCTCTTTGAGCGACAGTTAACGCACGAAATGGCAATTAATTAATTTCGGTTGGACATTATAATGATTCTAGTTATTTCATACTGTACTTTAATTTATGGCTAACGACTGTTTTACTATGTAATAACATTACCGGTTAATATTTGAACATTGCTTTCCAACTGAAATTTCAATTTCAGCCACGTATTTGTCGTAATGAAATATTTTGCGAATCGTTATTCATTTGATATTTATATCACGGGATATACAAGCGGAACGTAATTTTCGAGTGTTTCGTGATACCGCGATGATATTTCAATCAACGGAGAATTGCACATTTTTTGATGCTATACCGTTACGTGAAGTTTTTTTTAAGCGCGATAAAAAGGCGTGGCGTGTGACATTTTTATTTGATTTTTCCTAACTCGTCATAACAGTCGATCAATCATTATACGTGTATACAATTTTTATTTCGTATAATAGCTTAGCAAGGTTGAAAACAATAAAAGAAGATTATAAGAACATCACTGAATATTAAGTAGTAAATAAATATTATTGGGAAGACATTTTGAAATAATATAAGTAATACTTTACGAAATATTTAACTTTGAAGTTTCAAATAAAAAGGGAGCTCTACTGCATTCGAAAATGAGTTCGAATGCTCTGACGAATTTGGAATTAGTTTTCTACTATCATCTTTTAAAATAAGTACTAAACAGTTCACTGATCATAAATTTTAGGCTGTGATTCTACGCAATGAAATAAAACTAAAATTAAGAATGAGACAATTAAGATTATCTCAGAGCTACTAATGGCTGCAAATACAGTGACTTACTTTGTTTACGAAGAGTATATTAAATTCGTTTAAACTTAAAAAAAAGATATTTCCCTTTACGCAATAAAAGCAATCGACACGCTGCAATAATTAATCATATGGAAGCTGGAAACGATCCAAATTTAATGGAAAAATTAAAAATGTGAATTTAACAGTTAATTAACATTTGAAATACATGTGAACAGATCTGTGACTCACTGTGTGTGCCAAAAGTCCTTAATTTGAGTCGCTTGTATTACTATGCATGCGCATTAGGCCAAATTCCCATTGAGCACGATATTTAGCGCCGAACCGAACCGCGCTTAGAATATTATAACGGAGAATAGCTCGACGAGGCTCAGGATTCACCACGTGCCACGCTCCGCTACACGATCTGCTCCGCGGGCCCTACCACGCGCCCGGTTCGAGCTCCAAGCGCATCATGGAGATGGTTGGAGTAACAGTGGAGTAATAATGTAACTGTAGGGAAATACATTGTAATTTCGATCTAACGTTTCCGTTTTTTCATTTCTCTAAAAATATTTTTATACGGTGCCAAACCTCTCACTATTCTCCGCCGTCATTTTCCAAGCGCGGCTCTCACCGCGTGACATCGCGCTCGATGGGAATCCGGCTTTACTGAGGTAGGACACGCTGTTGTCAATGCTGTGGTCATTTAAACTGAAAAGAAAAATCCATTTATTTCATAACTACAAACGCAATAAAAATGAAAGAAGAATAGACCTAAGATAAATAATTGTGTGACATTAAACTTCCTTGCTCGTTACTATTAACATGTTGTCGTATTCCATTGTTTCGAGTACGAGATAAATGAATTCCGTTAAATAGCTACGGCACTTTTAATAGATGTTTGATCTGTTATTCTTTGTGCTGGCAATAGTCTTTGCATAAAACCGTTTTCGTACGCATTTCTAATTAATTTGATTAATTAGTCTCACTTTAGTGCGTAGAACCAACTCTTAAAATTTCTGACACCTGTTGTCGAACTTCCAGTACATTATTGTCATCTGCACCCTCAGCTCCATTATCTTACCGAGGCTCATTAAAAAAGGAGTGAAACGCTTGAAGTAGTTCCGTTGCAAGAGTTATGTAGCGTTGAGAAACGCGGGAGCGGCAGTCTCCAGGGATGCGTGCACTGTTTTAAAAGTTGTCCTTGTTGCCGTAAAATCTCCGTGAACTCTGCCGTGAACTTGGAACGTCTTAATACAAGTTTTTCCACGGTACGTAGGTAATCGTACTTCGAAACGAAAAGTTCCGTCCGCGCTCCATCGTTCGGATCGAATCTATTTCTGCCGTACTTTCTCCAAGCCCCTCCTTGACCGCTTCCCCCATTGTGTTAACCCGATAAATTTACTATTACTCTTATCTCTTTCCCTCCTGCTTTCGATCCTTTGCGCAGTTCGAAACTACTTGTGCGGTTCGCAAAGATATGACCTCGGCGAACGAAAAGGAAGAAGAACCGCCGCGAAGAAAGCGACGCGGCGCAACCCCTCACCCCTCGAGATCGTGATTCTGCTGGATCGGCGTTAACGTTATCGATACGATTGTATTTTACTTTTGCACAGGGAGGTTTTTGTTGTTATCGTCCTTTTTCCACACGTCACGATACATTACTTTTCGGTAGTTGAAAACTTCCTTTCCTATTAGAATCTATCTTTTCTATTAATATAGGAATATTACTTAGGGTAACTCCGGAACAAATGGACCACCTTTTCACATTGGAACTACATTTTATGTACTAAGACTTAAAGTTTACACTTTATTTAATCAATAATGTTCAATGGACTGAAGAGAATCGTCAAACTCTTCTATAATTGGTAAAGAATATGTTTAAAGCTCCTAAGACTTCGCATTGTACCAAAGTGCTTTCAGCACACTTTTCTCTATAAAATCGTGAAACAATCATATTCCACTTCGTCCCATTTCTCAAATTATTATTGTTTAAAGGGAAGTGTATATGTTTAATTTATTTCACGTTGAAAGCTTTCCCACGTGCAAATAATAACAAATTTTTGTTATCTGATGAATTTGAATACATCGAAACTTATTAGTTCATAAATTGTGGTTTATTCTACTTATTTCGAAGCTAAATTAGTGTTCTTGATCTAAGCCGTATGTCATCACGACTTTTCGGGCATTTCAAATGATTTAGCAGAAAAATATTTCAGATAAAAATAAATCAACATTCAACATTCTACAGCTTACAATATAAAAGAATAAAAAAAAAAACTCTTTTAACATAAAAAAATTAAGGTCACCTTGGTTCTTTAATCGTTACTACATATTTTTGATTACATAATATAATAGCTGATATTATGCTAAATTCAACGATAGACTATACTATGATTTTAAGTCTCGAACTAACGCCAATAATCAGGGACTTCAAATCGGTATGATTTCGATACCGGTATGACGTCAACAAAGCTATACCGAAACCGATATATTTCCGAAATAGATAAATACCGAAACCGTTATCGTACCGAAATAAGTGAATACCGAAATCATTAAACTACCGAAACCGAAATAAATACCGGTATTTTTTCGGTTTTTCTTTCAATAATAAGATAGACCTCTAGAAAAAGAAAACACACGCATGGTTGCGTCAGTATTAGAGCGTCATATATTTTTTGACCGTATGTACGAAGTCGCGACATTGTCGGTTTGCAGAGACCGCGGAATCGCGAAGGCCGCGGAATACGGAATTGCAGAGGCCGCGGATTATAGGGTCGGGGAGGCCGCAGATCGCGAGTGTTCGCGAGCTCCCGATGTGACTGTTAACTGTTAAATACGATTGCCTAAAAATACTTAAAAAATTATAATAAAATGAGAAAAACGACAAAAATTACCGGTAAATATAAGTAAATATACCGATATTTTCATAAATCGGTATAACGTCATACCGGTAGTTTCTTATTTCGGTTGTTATAAAGGGTTTGAAGATATAACCGAAAAATACTGGTATTATACCAGTATTTTAGGTTTCGGTACGAGTCTCTAGCTTTGAACATCTAATTCTTCGATAGGGATCATTATGCGAGGGTTCAAATCCTTATCACAGCAGGAATTGCTTTCGCTCATTGTACAAATTTTCGAAAGATTTGAAGGTTAACCACCAGTGTTTTTTCCTTTACGTCCTTATATCCCTTCTAAATCAAAATTACATCTAACTCAGCAACACAGTGTATTATAGAGGTGTTCCGACAAAGCACCTCTGTCTGATTAATTTTTGTGATCAATAGGTGGAAGATCCTCTGGTCACCGCTAGGGGCGTGATAGTCAGAACTCTTACTGCGTCACAGATGATCACAGAGCTTTACTCGCGCTCGGTCTCCTCACCACTTGAGCTCGCTGAACCAATAGGAGCGCTCCCCACGGATGTTTCTACTCAGACGCACTCTAGCGGTCGCTAGAAGATCTTCCATCTAATGATTACACATTTCTTAGGGAACTTGCAACACCTGTATAATACACCGTGCTCAGCAATTAAGAAATCCCCAACGAAAAATTCGTTTCTGGGATTTTGATCATGTTTTGACAATGTGAGACCACTATGCGCCGTCCTGGGCCAGTTTCCCAAGTCTTTTCTCTCGAAAATTTCAATATAATTTTTTTTTATTTTCCGCTTCACCTCGTTTCAAAATTACGCACGTAATAATCCTGCCGGAATAAATTCAGATCCCCTTTTCTGTTACGTTCCTCGCGTCAATCAGAATCTCCGGTATCCAAATTTAAATCGCTCGAGAAACATGTACATTCGTAAAATAGGCCAGATGGACCGTAAGTTATTTCACGAGCGTTCCCCGCTTAAGAAGCATTCGGACGCTCTCGAAATTCATTTCGACGTTCGAGAGCAATTTATCCAATCGTATTCTCGACGAAATCCGTGGAATCTTTCATCGAGTCGACGTACTGACAGCGCGATCGAAATGTCAAGGGACCAGGAACTACACTCAATCCTGCAGTTCCCACGGACTCGGCGCGCGGGTAAACGTTCAAAGAATTTGACTTTCGTTTTAATTGTCCGCAGAGGGATTGGAGTTTGTTTCAACCAATGAAGTCCTGGGGGCCGGCGACGCGCGAGGGCACAGGAAACGATACTCCATCTACGGTGTCCATCAAGATGGCGAAAGCGCTTGGGGACCAACCGCATACAATGGAAGTTTTATAATTCAATAAAAATCACATTCTGTTTTATACGACTTCGGACACCTCGGGTTCGATGTTAAATGCGTTTAAACGAATTCCTTTTGAACCACGGCATCCTTCCATCCTTCCGCTGAAATGTTCATGCCCGCGTTCCGCAGTCTCCGGCGCAAAGTAACTCGTGCAACAATTAAGAGTTCGCGCTGAAAGATTGCCCGGAAGTTCCGCGGGCTTTCCACGAGCGTGAAACACGAACCGAGCGAAGTTCGCCTCGAGCAACCCGTACCATATTTCCCAATACAAACAACGCGATTCCTCGGTTTCGTTTCAAATTTTATATTAACGGCTGTAAAGAACGTTTACACGGTTGTGTTCTGTTTGGTTTTCGAGGCTTGCTTTGACTTCTCGTTTGGATAAACGCAGCACTGTGCACTAGGTGATCGTGGAAACTGGGGCGGTAACTTTTTTTGCATGGCAAAGCTAGGGGAAATTAGTAGGAAGAAGCGTTACGCGGTTCGCTATGCTTTATTCTCCTTTGACATCGATCCTCTTCTTTTTGTTCTAACGATTTTCTTCGCCCTCGTCGCAAAGGGAATCACAACGCCACCTGTTTTCCGTTGGCCTCTGGAAAAAAGGATTGAAACATCTATAGGATTTTAACACCTCGATTTCGCTCGAGATGTGAAAAAGGGAGTATGAATAGTTTAATCCGGATATTCCCACGTTCGCCGGGTATGAGCTTCGAAGCGAATTCCAATTTTAATTTCGCCTTTCGGAGTGCATGGTTTTTCAATGTACATGGTGGTCCACGCAATTGGAAACACCGCGATAATACCGTAAATATCGATTTTAGTGGACATTGGTTCAAGCGAATATTACATGGCGCCGCAGAGGGCGCACAATATCCTATTCAGATTTCCTTCGACACCTTTAATTAAAGATTCAGTATATGATCAGTAGTTTTCGGGATGAAATATTAATATCTTTTTTCGTAACCAAAAAATTGCAAATATATTACATATGACTTTCAATAGCATGAATAGATATACAGTAAATCGCAAAAACATTCGGAGGCTGGTATAACTTTTTTTTTCTACGCTTTGCATCTGAAATAAATAGACGGTTCAGAAACTAATTGGTGTAAGTAATTTTTCATTAAAAATAAATATTAATTACTTGTAACAATTTTCATATTAATATTTCATTAAAGAACATAGTATTTGTATGAACTACAGAATAGCCAAAAAATACTCATTTAATTGTCCCTGTTAATATATTTTGTGGCTTAAACTAGTTGGCTTCTGAGTTTTCAAATTGAAGTGATAACAATTTTTTACGGTATCAAAAAGTAAGCAATATGTCACATAATTAGACTGCAGATTTGCATGCAGTTTTAATAATTGCAAATATGCAATTTATGAAACTGTTCACAGTTGCCAAAATATATGTAATATTAAGAGTATAAAGGAAGTTATAATGTTTAGAAAATGAGACACATTGTTATTCAAGTTTCAATTTTTTATTTGTACTTTCGAAAATTTTATTTTGCATAAAAATACGCAGTCTAATATAATATATACCATTGTTTACATGTTTAAAAATATTTCATAGAAAGTAAATTTTCGTGTTGAAAAAATATTCGGACAATTTAATCATCTTAACAATTTTTTTATTAAAAAGTTTAGTAATGGGTTCAATATATTTAGTCTTTAACATGTTTCAAGGAGTTGAAAACATTAAAAATTATTTTTTGTTAATGATTGATATTTACAGTATTTATTGTCATTTTTTACCAATTTTAAGGTCTATTTCTGTTCTGTAAGAATAATCGCAACTCTATAAAAAAAAAATCCTACTAGTTTAAGATTGTAATGTCTTCGAATCTACTTGTAGATTTGAAATGCATTTCCTTGTGGTTTTTCCAATATTTCATTGTTTAGAGTATAAATCATCAGATTTTACATTTTGTAGATATATTTACATACTACAAAAGTTGATGATGATGATACAATATGATAATACCTACAACATATAAATCCTGAAAATGCAAAATTTGTTGATTTATCATCCACAAAAAATAAAAAATCTGCTAATATATTATCTAGATAAAGCGAGGAATAATATACTTTTTAGTTGTGAGAATATTTATACACGTTGTAAATATACTTGTATTTCACTTAAAATAACTAATTTTCGACAAAGTTACGATCATTCTTATGGAAAATCTGGACCTTAAATTTGGTAGAAAAACGGCAATAAAAAACATAGAAAACTGATTAATTTGTCTAGCAAAGTAGTAAAACACAGCGTTGACTATTAACGAACAAAAAAATGTTTAATGTATTACTTAAATTTATAAAGTATTCGAACATTTTTTTCGATTCGCTGTATCTTTCAAACCTAATTTACAGCACGAATGCAAGGCAATATAATTTTCTCGATCACTGTTCGAAATTCCAGAATTTTCCAGAATTTCTCCCTTCGAATTAGTTCCTCCTTATTAATTAGGACAACTTAATTCAGCCAGCTCTAGTAACCAGCAGCAGAATATTGTTTCCTTACAAATTATTCGGAAGAACGAATTTGCTTCTGGGATTCAGGATTTTATCCAAAGCTCTGTTTGCGGTAACCCAAGCAAGGAAAATTGTGTCGGAAGAAATTGTATTGGAATTGCAATCAAGAGCACGGGAAACGTGAAACCACAGAACGGAACCGAAATAGAATCGAAAGACCATGTCTGCCTCGTTCGAAGGGAGGTTCGTAAGGACGAAGCAAAAGTGTCAGGATAGAAAGTGAGTAATCAGAAAAATCGAACTTGATTAAAATTAGAATTACAACGAGGTTCGAATTAAATATCGCAGAGAGTATTGCTCCCGTTAACATTGCACTCGGTGTACTGTAAATCATTCGAACGGATAGACGTTTCTCAAACGCGAGGGCGAATCAAAATCAATTCCGGGTCGGATCCGCTGTAATTCCCCTGAAATCTATGCGCCTCTCTTTAATCGAGCAAACATTATGCTAATTATTACGTGTTTTTTACTCATGTGTACATGTCGGACGCCGCGTGTACGTTGCAATTCAATTTGCGTCGATTCGAACGGATAATCAGAATGGCGTATAAATGTGTTAACGTTCATGCGCCATTACAGACATTTTATAGCGGCGCCGTGTGACGTGGGTGGCGGTAATCCTTCCCTTTTTATGTCCCCGTTTTCGCATGTATAAAATATTTATTACTTTTGGCGGTGTGGACAGAACTACTAAGCAGGTTACATGTTCGAAATCGAAGTAAAAATTATGGCACCTCGTAAATCTGAATTCTTTATTGCAGCTCGAAGATTCCTCTTGCATGTATCGTAGTTGATATATTTTAGTTCATTTAATTAATCAACTTGACGTACAAAAGTGATGCTCAAGTTAATAAAGTTCTATATTTTCTAGTGTTTATAACTAAATTTACATCTACGTCTACATTTATCTTATAAAATTTTATCGTTAAGAAAGTAATTTTTGATCAGACACTGTTTTACGTTCGGTTCATTAAATAAATCGTTCTTTTAAGTCAACAAATACTCGTTTGAAATAATTTCTGGAGCAAAGAGTGATAATTCAAAAATGAAATTATAGGACGTCATAGCAAATAACATTGTAGGTTCTCTTGAAAATAAATGAGTAATGTAGCGCACTTGCAGAAAGCCTTTATTGAACGCCATTTCTTGCTGATTAGTAGACTGCGGATATTTATACAAATTCAAATCTTTACAGGTACAGAAAAAGAAGTGAACCTTGTATAAAAATACGTCGTATTTTTTAAACATTGTAAAATGTATTTTACTTTTGATATTTTATATCCTTTTGCACTTATACACATTCTTAAAATGACTACAAATGCATAAACATCCGCAGTCTACTGATTAATTTAAGAATCTACCATAATACAGTACTTTTTCACGATACTACAGCAACTATTAAAGTTTATTATCATATATTTCGTTTACTAAATAGTTGATTTACAATGCAGTGCAAGAATTTTAACAATATGTACATAATTTTTATTTAAAAATAAAAGTGATAAATTATTTAGTTCCAATTTTTTCTCTTGTAACTAATTTTTTGGTCACCTAAATAAGAGACAAAATTATAAAAGAAAAACTTTAAATCTACATTATTATACTAAAAATCAGTTTATTCTTTATTATTATAAGTGCTTTTTGTTTGATTTCATTTCTTTTTTATTAGTACAAGTGTTAGGAGAAAGTAGCAAACAAAACGAAGACCTGTTATAAAAAGCATAGTGAACAAAAATTGAAAGAAGCTATAGAAAATGTAAATTATAATAAATTATCAGTGGGTGCTGATAATGATGTAGTATACTTTTATCAACTTTAATATAAAAATACACAGAGAAGATTTATTAAAATACTTGGTTTACAGACAATGTTACATTAAGTATACATATAAACAATGTTAGATAAATTTCACAATTTTTTATTTAACATTTATGCAAAAAATATCTTATAAAAAATTAGTTCAGTACATGATTCAGAATTAATTTCCATCTGTGTTAGATGATCAAAAACTAGTTTCCTTATTATTTCACAGCTTGTAAACAATTAAATTATACTTATTTCCAACTCTTTAAAACTTTTTTCTTGAAAATGAAACATAAATTTATCTCGTAATAAGAAAAAAGTCCATGATATAGGATTTGATGAAGTTAGAAAACAATATTACGTCGGCGAGGCTCCTAAAATGAACAAAAACTAATTTCTTAACGGTAACACGTAACTAAAAGCTTCGTTGAATTATCCAGCTGTATCTAGTTGCAACGATGAATTTGCTAGTTTGCTCTCCATTGCCTCGTGTGTCCTCGCGAGGCACGTTTCCGGTCAGCGCGTTCCAATTGATACTGGTGAAATTTCGGCGGACGTGAATTCGAAATGAAACCGTCGTGCATAGTTTTAACACGTAAAAGCCTTGATCATAGGCAGGTAACGGTGTCGGGGGATTATAGAAGATGATGGGACAAAATAATTTATGTCGGCTTATCCGGCATCACGGTGTTATTTCATTTGTTTAATGGCCAGCGAATGCATTACTCATCGACGCGGATTACCGCCACGTACTCTTTCTCTCGAACGATAAACCCCGATCCGGTTGATTTCGGTCGAATTACCTCGAAGCAAATGATTTGTCGAAGGATTACGGCTGACCGCGTCAATTAATCCCATCGGGCCAGGGTCCCGGTTCGATGGTTGATTAAGACAGCCTGAGGATGCCCTATACATCATGTTCTTCGTTAGCCTCATAGGAAACTGAACGCCGCTGTCCGTCATTATCCTCTGTCGTCTATAACTCGACCGTTAACGAAATTACGCACGGCAAAGTGATAAAAATTTTCGGTGATTGAAATGATTAGATTACCTTCGTTAAATTCATTAGTTGAGTGAGCGGCACTTTCCAAATTGAGTTTCATAAATATTTTCGATGGGCATCGGTGGACCTGTGATCATAATCTGATTTAAAGCAGAAGTTCATTAATTTGTCCACTGTGATATAATTTTCAGCTTTATGGATTTGCTAATTACAATGTCAATTAGAATGATCAACATTTAGTTCAAAAGACCACTTGTTTACTTCATTTAGCTAATAAAACGGAGCTTTTCTGGTTCTATTAGTAACTGATACATTAATTAGCTTTGCTTCCGATCTAAAATATCGCCAGTAGAATAACCTGCATTACTGTCAGACCAATGAAGAATTAAATTTATCTCTAATGCATCAACTTCCTGTAAACATTTTTTTTTTTTTTATAATTAGTTTATTTTAGGTCGCATCAACATCATAGGTTATGAGCGACCACTACGATTTATTTAACAGTTTATATTGATCATACGTGATTTCTTAAATTTATATTAGTTATGAAGCTAATTATGTCGTTAAGTTTTTTATTGTCGCACAACGCTAGTTGTAGGTTATTAGGAATATTGAATTTATTTCGGTTTAATTGGAACAAAGGGCAGTCGATTAAAAGGTGTTTTACCGTGTCCTGTAAACATTAATAGTCTTAAAAATCAATGGTTAAACAGCTCAGAAAGTGATTTCAATGAGTTCGTTTATCATTTTTACGACACATTAGAAAATGTTATTTGTTTTACACGTTGTCGAAAAAATGTCTCGATGATGAAATATATCATCGATCGCTATCCGTATCAATAGGATTGTTATCACAAACAGAGGTAAACTACTTCGGTATCCTGAACGTAACCGGAGATAAACCACTTCGAAACTCCAGCACTCGCCGGTTCGCTAGTTCCTGGAGGGACTAAAGTTTTAGAGTATCCTATCGGTATCCAAAAATCTGATATCAGATAAAGCGACTGCAAACATCGATGCCATATATTTGAAAAGTCGTTATCCCTTTCATTGTATTTCTCGCAAGGAAGTAGATTGAATTTAATCGCGATCATAATTTATCATTGTAGCAAAAGTAATTCGCAATTAAACGATTAAGAGAAATCACAGTACAACGAATGATTCCTTCGCAGTTATTTTCAGCTGCAACAAAATGCAGTCACCTGTTTAAGGTAATTTGCACCTGCTGTGCCCTCCGTACTTAGGAAACTTCTCTCCACTGGCGAAAGACAAAGTTCAACGAAGGTTAACGATTACACCCCTTGCTTTCGCTTAATATAATGACGTCGTGCTGCACAACAAATGCAAGATACAATTGTGTCCGCCTCGTTAGAGGCTGCCCTTGGTCTTGCAACTTAGCGAATCTCTCTCCTTGCCTCTTTCTCTTTCTCTCTTCGTCTCCCTTTTACTTTCCTGGAAGATGTTTTCCAGGTATTACGAAAGCTGTACAGGGTTCCACTAGCACACTTAATTATCCGAGACGAGTTTTTGGAGATCAGTGGTTTGTGCAAATTGGATATCAAACATTTAATTAGATGGAAGAAGACAATGAGCGAAACCATGGAAGTCCTTGAAAAGATAAGCAAATTAGAAGATTTTACTGATATGGCTTTATGTATGCTGGGCATGAATGGCAAGTATTTGTGGAAGACCAGAGAAGTTGCAAGAGATTCAGCTGTGATTTGAAGTCAAGCTACAGTTTCGAGTGAAGTTTGCATCTGATTGCGAGTTCTAATGCATGAGGAATTTGAGCGTATGAATATGCCAAGTGCATGAATGGTGGATTAAGTAAGCAATAGTTTAAAGGTGAAACGCAAAGAGGTTTCTTTTTATTTATCTTGAACCTGGGGAAATTGTTGGAATGGAAGAGGGAGTGTGCATTAATTTGATTGCTGTGGATCCTGTGATTAGATAGTTGAGCAGAAAATTGTAGATAGTCAGTGTTCTATTTTGGTGCAATTTCCTGTAAATATAAAGGGTGTAACTTTTTTTTATTTGAGGCTTCGTTTTTGAGAAAATTGAGTTTGAAGAGTGATATATGAAGTATGAATTATGCTAAGATAGATATTATTGTATAGTAATTTTTGTAATTTTTATCAAATCACTTATTTGCTTTACTAATTTCAATTTTTAAAATCTTTAAATCTTCAATTTCGAATCCTTGAATTTTCGATATCAACTCTAATAATCTTTGAACCCGTAATTTGGAATTTTAGAATCTCCTACCTGAAATTTTCAAACTATTCACTTAAAATTTTTAAATTAACTTTAACTTCTTAAGTTTTCGACTTCAAACTTTCATACCTCTGATTCTAACTCAAAAAATCTTCAAATATTAAAGCCGAAATTACCATATTTTCAACTTTAAATATTTAAATTGTCAATTTTAAGTTTTCAAATTGTACGCTCCAAATCTTCAAATCTCTTCAACTGTTAACATGTTCAATTTCAAATGTTCAAATTTTGAATTGCATATCATTAAATTTCCAACTTTGAACCTTCAAATCTCCAATTTTAATTCTAAAAATCTCTGAAGTTCAATTTCATACATTTTCAAAAGTCTTAAAGCCTTCAAATCTTCAATGCTGAAAATGTCTAAATCTGCACTTTGAAGTTATCTAATCTGTAATTAGAAATCTTCAACTCTCTAAACTGAAAATTGGAAAATCTGCGAATTTCAACTCTGTAAATCTCCAAATCTACAGGAAATTGACAACAGACATTGTATCGTATAGGAATTTTAATAATTCTTCAGTAAACCGTGTCCAATTACCATTAAGCAATAACGGAGTCGAATTGAGTTATTTGCTGAATTCATCACTCTTCAAAGTCGATTTGGTTGAAAACGACATTCCGGACGAAAAAATATTGTACTACATGTTTTTCTTACTCTTTCATGTAGAACCTCTTCGTTTGCATTACGATTTCCGCCACATCGTGTTTACCTGCAATTTGTTATCGTTGATAAAGAGAATTTATGCAGGTGTTCAACTGTCCAATCTAAGTTCAGTATTCCTCAGCAGAAAGTTATTTAAAGATGCGAAAGGACATCTGAATTTTTCAATGGCAAACGAGAAGATTACCTTCGTCAGAGTGCAGCGGGATATTGCGTTCATGATTAAGGAAAGGCATTTTGTATAAAAGTTGTGCGCGGACGAAACGCGGAGGGACGTATTACTCAAGCTAATAATCCTGTATACATTTATCATATTGCAAACTCGTCGCACTTAACCCGCTTACACGTTCTGTTCCAACAATATTAACGTGTCCGGTTGTGTACTAGGAAGGAAAGGAAATCTGAGAAGACACGATGACAGAGCTGGCATTCCCAGCGGGACGGCACGTTGCCGGGAAGATTTATGTAAAGAAATACTCGTAAATTATAAACATCGGGCCCTCGCGAGCGCGACGGCCACGGCAGCGTGCGGTCGGTAGTCGTTTTGATACATGACGCGCGAATAGAACGAGCACACCGGACCGCCGCGCCGTGCCGCGGATCCGGCGAGCGTTTAGTATCTATCACGCTGGTCCTCCCATAAAGCACAAAAACTCGTTCGCGCCGAACCGGAAATTAGGACGTATCTCCATTTCGGTCTGTATCTTGCCGAGCGCGCGGCTAATGGAGTTACACCGCCCACGTCGAACCAAGTTTTATATCTCTCCTCCCTCCGCCTTTGATTCTATCATTCCGTCCCATAAATCAGTTTCGCGTGTAATTTTTTCGCCCCCCTTCGCTCTCGGGCCGACTGAGCGGGGCGTTACGTCGCGTTCGCTCGCGATAATCTCGCGCTGCGAACCGGGAAGCAGGCCGGAATCGAGATTATGGATGGCCGAACGGAACGTCGACGAAGAGGAAAGAATTCTCGAGGAATGCGGAAACGTAATTGAGGGAGGAATTTTTCATTACGAGATCCGCGTTAAGAACAAGGAACTGGTTTAATGGAGAGTACAGAAAATGCTTGATGTGTGTGTCGGAGGGTTAAAAAAGAATAAGAATGTAAACGTCGTGGGGATGAAGTGTCTAGACAGGAAAAATATATGTCATCGATGGCTATTACAGATAGCTCATAAAATATTTAGCTTTGATTGTAAAATAAACGAGATGGGCAACGATGACGTTTCGCAATCAGTATTTCTGATTGGTGGAAGAATGTGGGACAAGACGGACTGAAGAGGTAACATAAGGTATAAAACTCAGTTTACAAAAAACCGTAGTTACTATCAGCATTGGGCAAGAAAGTAATTTTCAATTTCTAGGACAGAATTTGTTCTCCACTTTTGTATTTCTTTTTCTGAAATAGTAAATTAGAAAAAGAATTACAAGGTATTATTCAACCATGATGCAAATATTGCAAGTGTTATGTAATTTTTCTTCATTCCGGGCAAAAATTCTTAAAGTCCTCTAGTATTAATCCAAAACAAATATGAAGTAGTCATGGTAATTAATGATTTTTGTTTAATAATCACAAAATGCATTCATAATGAATCATTTAAATTAATGAGCTAGAAATTCCAATATTACTTTGTAATGTGTATTTATCAATTACAAATTACAAAAGTATTTAGTAATATGTGTTCATCAATTACAACTTACAAAAGTAATTACGAATTTGTATACATTAATTACGTATTACAAAAGTATCTAGTAATTTATATTGATCAATTACAAATTACAAAAATAATTAGTAATTTGTGTTTATCAATGACAAATTACAAAAAGAATCAGTAATTTGTATTCATCAATTACAAATTACAAAAATAATTAATAATTCGTACATATCAATTAAAATTTATACGAAGACTAGGCTTTCTTCCGAAAGCGAAAAAGACGAACTTTTTATTATTGATAATTGAAAACAATTTTATATTTTTCTTGCGTTACCAATACTCAACGCTCGGATTTCAAAAAACCTCACTGTAAGTCGATTAAACTTAGCCCAATCCATCAACGTTGCAAATGAGAATAAACGCTCTACGGGCGCTGAACTTGGCAATGGTGTATTATATCTGACAAATAGTTTCTTAATTACTGGGTACGAATCAAGCATTTGTATCTCAGTTCTCCGATCATTAAGGTATTTTATTACTTCAATTTCGATATCAACATTCCTTTCCATTGCATTCATTTCCATTTTCAAATTCCTAATTACAGTGTAATTTGCAATTTGATTTCTCAAATTCATAATTATGTTCTGTAATTTACAATCTGATTTTTCAAATTCCCAATTACAATCTATAATTTGTAATTTCATTTTTTTAATTCCTAATTACACTCTGTAATTTGTTATTCGATTTTTCGAATTCTTAAATATAGTGTGTTATTCACGGTTTGATTTTTCAAATGCCTAATAAAATACTGCAATTCATGATTGGATTTTTCGAATTCTTAGACACATTCTATAATTCAGAATTTGGGATCTAACAATCACTAAATTATCTTCATAATTAAAATTGTAATCTTTGAACACACTCAATTAGCAGGTTATTTATTGATTTGAGTGATAATAATTCTGAATTATATTAATAATTGGTCAATTTAAAGTAATTTAATTACTTTTGTAATTGGGGACGCCCAACACTGGTTACTATAGTATATGAATATGTATATCAGAAACTGCAGTGAAAAAGAACGTTAATGTGAAAAGATGAGAGTTTGAAGCTACGCGGCTCTCGAGTTAAGACAAAATCCAGAATTTGTCCTACAACGATATAATTGCATGACAAATTTATAATTGCGTATCTTTATTTGCGTCCATGTTACTTTAACCAAATTTTTTGTGAATACTTTAGACATTTTATTAGACACCTTTTTTTATAGATATAGTTTTGAACAAGGAATAATCGAGCTTCCCACTGTGCATTAGCTCCTTTTTATGCGATCCTAATATCGAGGGTTTGAGACCCATTTAAAACTTTCTCAAACAATGCAATATAAAAGTTTAATTCCAATTAAGCTGCACCAATTAATAATAGTAGTTTAACATAATATTCTAAGCAGAAAACTGTATAATATACAACCTGTATTTGCTGTAGAAATCATATTTGGTTTAAGAAAAAATAAATAAATAAATAAGGAATAATAAAGTTATTTAAGGAATAATTAATGTGAAGTACGAAGTATGAATTGGGGTAAAATGAGATCCTATACCCATTGGCAGAGTATGAACCGTAGAGAAGCATTTTTAACTTCTTCACCGTACGAAAGGGAACTAATGAATTAAAAAAGACAAACGAAAACACAAGAAAAACGGAGACTAGAATGAAATAAATAACTACTTTTTAACTTTTAATTCTGTTTCTGGTTCTTTAAGAAATGGGCCAATAATAATGCATACTTTATCTTGTTCCAACAGCAATCCCATCTTACCCTAGATACGAGGTAAGATGGGAAAATTTGTTTGGATAGGAAAAAGGGGGCAATAAGCATTTATTTAAACTTCTGATTTTTGTGATCTCAATTTTATTGCTTAAGTTTCAAGATGAATAATGAGCCCCTTAATGTTGTAAGTCCAAAATTACGAGAAATGAGTCAATTACAAAAATAAATAGTATTAAGAATACTTAAAGCATGTATAAATTCAATTTGCATATATATTTTCTTTTATTTCAATAAAAAAGTAAGAGTCAGATTTGCATCATAAGTAAAATTATTACAGAAAAATGTGAAATACTGACTTCAATTTATTGAATGAGTTTGCTATTGTAAGAAATGTAAGTACTTTCTCTTTTAAATTATGTTACCATAATTATTATTCTTTGAGAAATTGTTCATCAGTTGAAGTCAACAAATTATTAACAGATATTTTATTAAAGTCTATACAGTTAGTTTAAATATAAAATCAATTACAAGATCTTAATGCTTGAAACCCTTTTTCAATAAATTTCTGATCCTTCTAATCGCTTTAATATCGTGAAGCAACAGAATAATTGTAATATTAACAATTCTGTTAGCTTTTAAAATTATTTGATAATTTGTAGTTTGTATCGAAACGTTCTACTTTTAAAAGTGAACTAATCCATTAATCAGAGACTGTCGGACTAATGAAAACTGAAGGCATTAAACATTAATTAATATTTGTTAACTGTAAGGTGGGTAATTGCATTGTACTTATTATGCAACGTTCATTCACTGAAATCTCGAGCTTATGTTACGATCATTATCACGTTGAAAGTAACATAGTACGTATCACTAATTTTCACCATTAACGTCCTTTGGGGCGTATTGCTGAGCAAGTTGTAATCTGAACATTCATCGCGGTGTTAATGAAATCGATATTTCCAAAGGCATTATGTATATTCTGTGCATTCTAGAGACCTTAATTGTTTCGGTAATGCGTTTACCTCCACACATTTACATTCCTCTGATCTGATTCCGCATTTCACTTCCATGGTACAAATTCCTTGCACCCAAATTAATACCTCGATGGCGTGCAAACTCCTACGAGAAAAAGAAAGTAATTATTTCAGCCTTCACCACGCAATTATGATCTGCATTTTAGAAATGATAGAAACGCAGTCCATTAAAGTTATTCTATTAATCCTACGTAAATCTTAAAAATTGCTCCAGTATATGTATTAAGTGCTTTATTAATTCAAATATAAAATGAAGTATAATGATACTCATAGAGGTAATGGGTATACAAGCTGTGACCAAACTAACGGCACGAATAGCAAGAGGGCGGTTTTTTATGCAAAAATGAATGAAAAGAGATAGAATACAATTTTTTTCATCCGAGACACAAATTTGAACGTCCGTTGAATCTGGGTTAGGTTAAAAAACAAACGAAAAGTCTAGCATAAAGCTTTTCCATCCGAGGCTTAGGATTTGAAGATCCGTTGTTCCATAAAAAATTCGTAATTACTCTGGCGTTGTGCACAACAATTGGTGTAGCCATTTTCCAGAATTTAATACATGCACAGTGGTTCTGCATTGCGCATCACGTGTCCTTTGCCCTCAAACTTGCACAGGATGCGAGTGAAATTCAGGAAAACCGTCCGAAAAGTACTTCTACTGTCGTGCTCGCCTACCCAATTGCATTCACAGCACTCTAAGAACATTAAAAAAAAGATTACGTACACTTTAAATTATTAAGGTTTTTAGACTGCGGACTCTTCTTCACAATCCAACTTTGAAATTTTTTAATTTACAACCCGTGTGTCCAAGTCTGCGAATTCCCCGCTCAACTTTCCGTTTTTAACATTAGAGAAATCGACCAGTCTTTACATATGTTACGCTGATAGTCAATTAAAAATATTGGAATCTAAAAGCGTTTCATCGTAAGGATCGATTTTATGCCACAGTTACAGATTACGATGAATTCGGTATGTGCACCGGATACAAAGGTAAAAATTCCAAAGATCCTCGTAATTGTACAAAACCACTTATGTTCCCTTGTCAGCCAGAGATATCAGCTTGATAGAGAGGTATTTATTTATAATTGACAAGGAATACAAATATATAGACATATTATAAACAGATCGCACATGCAGTCGAACAACCGTCAAATATGTATTAGAAAAGTTCTTTCTAATATTTAATATTTAAAATCTAATATTTAAAAACATTCTTTGTGTTAGCACTTTGGTTTTGTCTAATTTTATTAACTTCCCGATTTATAGGGAAGTTATTGTAATTACCCTGAAAATCGAAAATCGATTTTTTGGCAGATCTTCATGTTTCAAGGTTATTGGAGTCATTTTAGCCTATTTTGAACACATTGTTCTTGTGTAATTACTCTTTAAAATCGCGATAATTTAAGGGGTTAGAAAAATATTATTTTTTCGCGGTACAAGGTAACAATATCACAGTTACTGTACTTATTGGATTAACAAGATCGTAATCTTTATTTTAGCGAAGAAATTGCTTACGAAAAACGTTCCTATTTTGAATTATAGCGGTTTATGTCTTAAATATTATGACAGTTTTTTTCAAAAATGGTTGAGTTTTGGACCCCAGTCATATAGAAGTTTTTTGTTTGTTTTTACGTGATCTATCACCCCTCCAAAGCTTGCTTATACTATCCCAAACACCCTGTATATATATTCGTTTAATGCGACGTTATATAGCAACAATGTTGATAAGTAGAAAACTATTAAATTTCCCCGAATACGAATAATTTTCTAACTAGCGACAATTAATAATGGTAATAATAAATTACAACTCGCAAATCGGGAAGTTCCTTGTGTGGCCCGTTAAGGGTCACACACAAAATAAACATGAATAGCTATAGGCATCACTACTTGCGAGCGAGCGAGCAACAATAACCAGCTAGTTTTGTTTTCGTTTCACTGCCTCTCTGTTTCCCGGATAACCAAGCCTTATTTATTCTGTCGTGAATTATTAGCAAAAGACAGTGGTGACCGTACACATGATGTAAAGATAATTGTCTGTACAGCAGTTATTTTTTTTTTTTTTTTTTTTTTGAGTTTTGAAACGGTTTGAATACGAAAAACATTGTCTATGTGCAAATATGACTTCGTGGAATGGAAAGATCCAAAGTGGTTATAAACTGAATACCATCGAATAGCTATTAAAGACGAAATTTCTATTTATAATTTGCAACAAAGTTAGTCGAAATACAAAACTCTTTCCTGTTGTTTCTTATTTCTCTACAAGAATTGATCAGTTACGGTTTTCTGCTTACGGCTAATTAAATATTTCTGTGAATTTTCTCCAACTCAGATTTAATTTAGATACCAGATTCAGTCATGGCTTGCGATCGCGGAAGTCGAGATTTAAATACTTTCGTGATTTATCATGCAGTTACTTCGTTAATTATTGTGCGCGCACGATATTCCGTATCAGCAGCATATTGAACTTCCATATTCCTGTCCTACGTATCGCAGTCCGTAATGTAATTTGAAGACTGCAGTGACACGCGAGAGATCGAAAATTCTACGGCGCTTGGGCTTTTTTAACGATCTTGGGAGTCGCTTTACGAAGTCCTGTCTCTATAAGCGATCAGGTTACCAAAGGATCCTAATTAAAGGACATCGTTTACTTGATCCAGGAATTTATTACAGTTCATGTGTGCTTACGTGTGTAGTTTTCGAGATAAGCCGACACTACGTCATTCACTGTAAAGCGAACGAAGGTAACGTTTCATAGAATTTAATTAGAATATTTATTTCACTTAAGTGTACGGTAACTATTTTTATGGTAACCGATACAGGATTGAAAATATAGTTTCAATATTTATGATGCGTTTTCTGTTCGCGTGCTTCGATTCGAAAAATCGCGAAATGCTTTACGGGCAAAGTTCTGATTGTAATGCGAGGCACGTATCCCGAGTTACTAAGATGTCAAGTGTTTCTGGCCATTTAGCCACTGACTGCATATCTTTCATGCTATGAACGATTCCGTCGTTCCGGAAACGCTGAATGCCGTTTGATGCAACTGATATTGAATTGCATAGCAATCGCCGTAATCACAAGCAAGCAAAGATTGCGTGATCCGCTGTAATAAAAAGATAAGAGATCGGAGGGTGGAAAGTCAACATTACTGTGACAACCGCAGGCGAAATCGCATTTACATGTAATCGACTACTGCGATAAATAACATGCCATAAACATTCATAAAAAATGATTCTCTGAGTAGCGTGTGGTAAATCCTTTACTAATATGTCATTAACATAAATTTGCCATATTTTATAAATAGCTAAACGTACCCCTAAAAATTCGAACTTATTACTAAACTGCGGATGTTTATGAAAATTCATATTTTCAAAGAATATTTTAGAAAAAGAAAACCAAATTTGACTCGAAAATTTCAGAAGATGACCATGATTTTTATTATTTACTTTTAAATTATTTCTTCTTAAAATAATACTGTCCCATATTTCTATTCGAATTTTGTCTTGTCCGATTTTATTTTAATAAAAAAAAAGTCAAAAACAGAAATTTTATAGGGTTTACAAAATTTCTCTTTATGCAGCACATTTCACACGAAATTCCTTAAAGTTATTCATGTGATTCTCTTATTTATAGCCATTCTGAGACTTCCTAGATGAAAAAATTAAAATGGGTATCCCATATTTGCACCCTTTTCTCAATTCTAAAATGCAAAAGATTAACTAAAAAAGATTTCATTAACTTTAAAAATCAATTAAAATATGTGCTCATAGTATTCATTTTCAGACATTCTCCCCAATTATTCAACATTAATATTTATAAGTCGATTTATGTTAGTCTTCGATACAGCTACAAAATTTAGCAAATTTATTTTCGCGTTAGTTGATATGGTTTCGTGTTGTCGACCGTTTTCCAATATCCGTTCGTTTTCCTCCTTTTATCCGCGCCGTTCGCAAGAGTGATAAATGTCAAGCACGTTTAAGGATCCTTGGCTCCAATCGACAGGAAGTTCCGAAGCTGTGTTTGTTCAATGACGTATCAATATACCCGGTACACGCTCGCTGTAAAACCTATCTCGAGGATTTCGCAAGTTTCGGCACGCTCTGCTCCACACTGACGTTTAATTTTCCTTGAAACTGCAATGCATGCCACCGGATTTACTCCGAACATCGCGTCGTTCTAGAGCATCACGTAGACATAGACATTTCTGTTGTGCATATAATTTTGTTCAAGGTACACTTGACACATCGAGAACGTCGTATCGCGTCCTTCAGGCGCGAACTACCAAGCGTTGCGGAAAATTGTTGCGTCTGTTAATGGAGGACAATTTTCAATTTACGTCATCTCAGTCGTGTAAATAGTTGCTGGTGTATTCGACAATTATTTCTCGTGTTTGAAACGTTATAGTAGGATAAGTAAATCTTAAGAATTTTAGAAAATTGTCTTCTGCTTTTAGTAATAAACTAAAACCTCTCAGTAACAGTTTTTTTTTTTCAATTTAACGGTTTTTCAAATTACTTTTTTCTAATTATAAACTTCTATGGAACAAAAGATTTTTCTACACCTATTCAGTTTACTCTCGGAAATGAAATTGTACTGTTAGATGCGAGAATGGCCTCAGGACCCTCGGTCTGTTTTTGCATAAAACGCGTAATTCGATTTTCTACTTTATTCTGCACATGCTCCTCAAATTTCGTTGCCGTATCTCCAATTTTGACGAAACTACTTGAATTTCGTGAATGGATGTTAACTGACTGCTCCTGGCTCGTATTTAAGTAAAATATGTATAAATTGTATATTAATATAAATGAACATAACATAATTTTGTGGTTTACTCAATTTGTTAAAATCAACTCATCGCATTTATCGTAGCTCCATTGATTTTCGAGGTTTATTAATAAAATTTGGGAAGCACGCATAGAAAGTAATGAAAAATTGAATTATGCGATTCGAGTAAAATCGGTTTAAGTGTTCTGGAGTTGTTTTTCGTTTCCAGCAGCGTAATTCCCTCCTCTTCGCGTGAATCACAAATTCCACTTTATCCCGGAAAAGTATTCCGAACACTGAATTACTGTTCTATTGTACTTTCACGCTATCCAATAAACGTTACCGTTGGAAATGCATTTATTAAAAAGAGGAAGTAGCAATTAACGCACAGGAAAGAGAGTAGTCGAGTGTCATCCGCTATTATTCCACGAGTCATTGTTTCTCGCAGCAAATATCCCGGTGTTTCGCGTATGTGCCGTCTATAAATTTCTCCGGATACGAGCATGAATTAACTGTTAAAGAACGTTTACGCACTCGGTGCGCCAGGTACATACGTCGTGATGAGCGTGCATTTTTTATACGATTTCTACGTTTCTTTATAGTGGCCAATTCATCGCGTTAAAGGAGATGAATGGCGACACTGTGTACACTGAGCTCTCGGTGAAGGCGGTTCGTTGCGCAAACGTCAGGGAGGTTTGAATATGTATCAGCGGAAATTCTTCGTCTACCAAAGGATCTTGAACACTTGATTGACGAGGGCGCAGTGTTGATTCCTTGTAGTCTGTAGGGAAAGCAAAATGCACAATGACTCACGCATTTGTCTACGTAAATTGAAATTTCCAAGGCTTTTATCCGCGTCAATTGTAGCTCTTGCATTTGGATTTACTTCTTTGAAGTTTAGTTTGAATAGGGAAATTTGCGAATGACCGTTTATCTTTTATTGTAATACAAATATCGTTCGAAATTTTTTCGTTAATACAAATGCTGAGAATAATCAAGAAGTACTTAAATAGAGATAAAGACGTATTCAGAGCAGATCATTCATTTGCGATACAATTAAATGTAAGCGACACCGCTTTGAGAATTAAAAAAAAATCGAAACAATTTTTTCTTTTTCAAATAATAGTTTATAGTCTTGAAAATAAGGCTCGGTCAGTCGCACTCGCAGATTAAAGGTGATTTTTTATTTTTTTAAATTCTATACACAAAGTATTGCAACGCAAAACTTTCCTGGTTTTCCTTGAAATAACATTTCTAAAATTGGCGTGCAACGTAGCTCTTACAATTTTGATCCGATTATCTTGAAATTTGGAGAAGGTCTTTTCAATTCAACGATATAAAAAAATATGTAGGCGTTTTGCGATGTATTAAAGATTGACTTTGTCACAAAGATTTCTATACTCAATTTTTAGGACAAAAATGACAGTTCTTCTTTAAATGTTCACCATTTTTACAAAAATCTATATTTTTTAAAATCCGTACGTATTTCTTTAGTAAACGTGGTGTTGAAAATGAAAATATTTGGTTTTTATTCTAGGTTCAGTCATATTCCAGTTATCTTGCACGCCGATTTCGCGCTTTCAAAAAAGAAGCTTACGTGGTTCCAGCGACGCCATTTGGTTTGAAAAACAGAAACAAAAAAATTTGTTGTACACTTTAATATCAAATTATACAATAACTACTTTTTGGCAGGTTTTTCATTTTCTCCATCAATGTCTTAAAAAATGTCTCAAAGATATCAATGTTTATCAGGTATCAAAGTGTTGTAGTCCCTTAAATACGAGTGTTAATGGTATCCTTAAATATAACTATTAAAAATTGCTGTTTAGGAATAAAAACATAATATGTTTAGGAATAAACACAACACAAACGCCTTTCGAATACGAAGAGTGTCCCAATTTTTTCCGCAGAACTATTATAAATTGTCCTAATTTAGGGTCTTCTAATTTTTTCGGTATGTTCTACAAATAAGTAAAATTTAAAAAAAAGTGTTATATGTACGTAAGTTCTTAAGCGCTTTATAAAAAAGTTATTATAAAGATACAACATAACAATAGACTGATATTTTATTGACGTAGAATAAAAACACATTCTGTTATTATTTCGTTAAAATTCAAGAATTCCATTAGTCGGTTGTACAGTACATTATATTGTATTGCATCAGTACGACAATAGCTAAATGATCATTACTCTCAATAATGAATAAGCTGATGGAGGACCAATTTCTTGGCCTCCAAGATCACCAGATGTGCCACCTGTCATGCCTCTGCATTAGCTACTTGTAAAACTGTGTGAGCTACTTGTAGATTATGAAAAATAGAGTTTATTAAATACAGTTCGTGACGTAATTGTTGCAACTAAATAAAATACACATTTTAAAAAGAAATTATGATGACGTTCGAACTGGTTTTCGTTAAACAATGAAACAGCTCAAACAAATTCGTGAGAACGCAGTTCATCAAAAACGTATCCACTATAACCGTAGCCTAAGAAAACAGTGCATTGTCACTTCGTATTTTTGTTACAACGTTTCAATAAAACATTTAGAAGACCATGTTTACATAATTTTTTCTTATATTTACTTGTAAAATATACTGATGCAGTTTCACAGGAAAAATTCGAACACGTTGCATGTGTTTATGTTACATTTCCTGCTTCTATTCACTTCTAATTCTATTTACATACCTTTCACAGTTTGCAATTTTCAATCTCTTGAATTTATATTTTAAACGATTTTAAATAGAGGAAGGAGGATCCAAGAGCTGCTAAATATTTCAATCTAACCTCTAGGCAATTTTTTCCCGGTAAATAAATCGATAGCCACATTTCATGTTCCATAAAGCGCTTAATAAACAGAAGATACAGAATAAATTTCCTTCATTAATTCACAACCTCGAGCAATAAAATGTTAATGCATACTTCGTAAGTCTTCCAGTCACTTTTCAGAATTTTGCTAAATTTATTCTCGTAGACGCGCAGAATAATGATTCATAAAACGAACAATACCGCGGGTACAATTACTCGGAATAAAAATTCAACATTTCTTCTCTTATCTGCCGTTTCGCACAAAACACTGTGGCGACTAAATTTAAAACAACGCGCTGGCAAACGTGGCAACCGACGCGGATGCTGCGCCGCAACTTTCTCGGTATTGTACACCCGCATGAAAGCTCTTATGTTCCCCGACGTATTTTTAAGTCGCGCGCCGCTCTATGCCACCGCGAAATGTCTCGCGCGTCGCGTCGCGTCGCGTCGCTACCCCGAACGCCGTCCTCTAACAAGGATAAACAAGCACGTCACGCAGCATTTAAACAAAGCAATCAGCACTGGTTACGTACGCCTCCATTGCCTCTATCCGTTAACAAAGTCGATCAGCATATTGCGTCGATCGCGCGAGGAGAGCGTCGTATAATGGCAGGCGTGCACCCGCCATTGGCACGTGAGCGTGATTCGTCGCATAATCGCCACGTCGTACACAACGTTTGAATATGCAAATGTACGAACGTACGCGCATTATACGCGCGGCTTCCTCTAAATTCGGCCGCCCGAGTTGTACTGTAATTAATAATCATGGCCGTCGATGCGTGTATACACATATGCAGAATTATCGGGCGGACCGTGGCGAATGACTGGCGGACGGATCGTTCGGATGCTCCAACGGGTTCCCGCCGGTTCGAGGGGGGAGGCAGGTCGCGGAAAAATTGCTCCTAAATGATTCACTTAGGTCCATCTCCGTAATCGCGGCGACCCTTAAGCGGTCCCGGCCAACTCCCGGCGCGCGTGTGACGAGTCCGTCTCTCCGGGCTAATATAATGGGCTCCTCGAAATTTCTCTCTAAACGGGGAATTACCGTCAGAAGTGGCATCGAATTGCATACGAATGAACGGACGGCCGGGTACGACAGATGCACCAAGTGTTCGCGAGTTCGCGGTGCTCAGCCCTGAATTGCGTTGGCCACCGGTTTAACAGGAAATAATGGGATTACGTAGGGCGCGTTTGCTTTTTTTATCGATGAAACGTGCGGAGATCGGAGTAGAAGGAAAAGATTTAGAGAGAAGAGTGAAAGATAGAGACTAGGAGAAGGCAATGTACGGTCGAGAATCATTGCACGATTTTTTTTAGAAGTGAAGGCGTTTAGAAGATTTGAAGGTCAACTTTGTTTTTTTTTTAATAAGATGCCCTACTTTTTTTATGGCCGTTCAAAAGCTAATAATTAACAAGATATTAACAAAAGTTTGATCCGCATAAAGTCAGGTTGAAAGATCAATGTCATCGAGTGATTTACCAAGACAGCGGTGTCGTAACAATGTTTAGCTATGTCTCACGTACTCTCACTTTGATGCTGTTGTCTACGATTTCCGTGATAGAATAAAATTACTGATAAACGAGGCGATAAATGTGCAAAAAGAGCTGAAATTGCTAATGTCAAACATTTTAATCTTTATCAAGTGCATAGAGTCCCTTTTCCCCTGTATGAAGTTCCTTTCCTTCTCCTTTTCTTTAACTTCTGCTTCTACTGATTTCAAAGATAGAAGAATGGATTTGAGAGATTGTAGAAGGAAGAACCAAGAACTATGCCCTTTATTGGACTCTATCAGTAAATAGACAGAAAAGAGTGGTAAGTACTGGTTCTTAGGTTTTTCTAGTCGCTTTTACTTTCTCTGTTTCGTTAGGACCTAGTTAGGAGGGAAAGGGACTAAGGACAAGGAGAAGGGATTAAGGACTGATCCCACAGGGACTCTAAGAGGTTTGACCTGTGGATTAGGGACAGGAGACCCCTGGAGAATGGGTCAGGGGTGGGAAGTCAATCCGCCTAGAGCCCCAGTGAGGTCAGGAGAATGTCGAGATATTTACTTGGAGGCCCCCAGGCGAGAAGGCGTCTCCTACGAATTCCTAGCGGTGATTTTGTAGTCCCTGGGGTGCATTTACGACTTTTTAAAGAAATAACGTACACGTGTAATCAAGCGCTGATGATTTATTGACAGCACGGAAAAAGACGATCATTTTGGTCAGTAGATGCAAGGTTTGTGTTCTTTTTATACATTTGAGTGAACTTATTGATAAATATTGAATAAATAATTCATGGTGAGTACGCAATTTCTGCTTAATCATTTTATGGTAACGTAGTTTCTGATAAGAAATAACTTTCTACGAAGTTACATGTTATCAATTAGATTTAGGAATATCCTAAATTCTAAACCCACTGTTTTATTGTTCTAAGGAATTGGTATGCTTAAAGATATTTTTCTGATCAAAATTGGAGTCGTAGAGTGTCTTTCAGGAGTAGGAAACATATTCCGATGAGAAATTGCAGGGGGAATTTAGATTTCGAAGACAACGATAGCAAATATTGACCGGAAATTGTAGTTGGATGTGTCTTTGTCAGCCAATTTCCTAATGGTCATAGGAACTATACTCTATGAAATGTAATTACTTTTTAATGAAATCTAATACTACTGATAAAATAATTATTGCAGGAATAATTTATACTGTACATAACGATAACAACATTTTTGGAAGTAAATTACGGCTGAATTATTGTTATGCATCATTTAATTTATCTTTCTCACAGCATTGCCAAGGAATAATAAACCATGCAAATAGAACACTCGGATTTATCTATCGTTTTTTTAATAATATCATCAATAGTAAGATAAACTATTTCATTTTGTTAAACTTGTTTAACATTCCTATTTATTAATGTTAATACACGTAAAATTCTCTACAGTAAACATAATAGTATTGATCGAATTTGTACTGTTGCTAATGCATTTAATGATGAAATTTATTTTTTCTTCAATTCATTAAATATAATACGTAGAATAGCTTGCGATCATTTAATGAAATGAGCTGCGCACTACTCTAATAATATTTTTTTTCTGTAATATTTGCCTATGGTTTTATACTTTGTAATATTTTTCTACTACAGAGTTATGTCAACCATTTAATATAATAATAGTAATATCAAGGTAAAAATTAATCTTCTATTTAGACCGAGGAAAAAATGAAAATGAAAATAAAGTCCAATAAATTTGATTTCCACATTGGTTTTACTGTTTGATCAATAATTCTTGTCTATATTATTACAAAAAGAAATAATTCAAAACATGCCAAGTTAATAAATTTATCATACATTTAGGGATATTACTTTTGCGTTACGTATAATAATTTGTATAATTACTTTTCAGGATTTAATACATGCAGTTCTGCATTGCACATTTATGTGTCTCTTATCCTCAGACGTGCATATGACGCGAGTGAAATTCAGGAAAATCATCTGAAAAGTACAGCCACTGTCATGTTCGTTTACCTAATTGCATTCGCAGCACTTTAGGAATATGAAAAGGTACAATTAATTGTAAGATAATTTATACTATACTACCTTTTGCCCGCGACTTCGTCCGCGTGGATTTCGTTTTAAAAGTTGCCTAATTTCTAAGCTGTTGAATAAGATTGAACTGAGCTCTTATATTAATACCAATTTGGGGATTCGAGGCTTTTACGGCCCGGTATTAATACTAGTTTGTTAAAGCAAAAGCCAACATTACATTTAAAAAAAAGACGTTTTTTTGGTATTTTAATCTTATGATTTTTATATCTTGTATTTTAGTTGCTAATTTATATCGAAGTCAAACACAACCATATGTAATTGTTCTTGTAACCAATAAGTCAATGCAATACAAATCTGAAAGCGTGTAATAAACATAACGACTTCAAGACTTAATTACTGAAATGATTTCAATTGAATTTGGCCTTAACATAGAACACTCGGTTTTCCATTTTTTATTAATTGGCTCCTCCTGACAAAAAAAAAAAGAATGTTTCCTATGTCCTTCTCCAAATTTCAGGCTACCTTCCTGCCAAATTTTATTGCAATCAGTTCAATAGTTTAGTCGTGAAGAAGTAACAAACAGACAAACCCACTTTTGGATTTATAATATTAGTATGGATAAATCTACAAAATAGAATAGTAGCTCTGTAATTAAAATGTCGCAGGTAACGTCCAGCTTTATAGGTTTCGCATCAGAATGATCCAACTACTGAACTGTCGCAATGGCAAAGAGTAGGTATAATAAGAAGCGACACTCCAAGTGTCCCGTTAAATGAATGAAATTACCGATCAAAACACGCTATGGACATTTAAATTGGCTGTGTTATTTTATCTTTCTCTAAAAATGGTTTTCTTTTCGAGTGTCACCTCTTGTTATATCTACTCTTTCGCTATGGGTCACAGTTTGGCACGCGCGAAAGAGAGCGTCCATCATGGCATCAGTGATAGTCTTTTGTTTAGCTATGTAACGGCAGGAGACAGAGACTCTCTCTCTCTCTCTCTCTCTCTCTCTCTCTCTCTCTCTTCCACCAGGGCACCAGTGATAGACTTTTATTTAGTTGTGTAACGGTAAGGACAGAGATTCTCCTTCTCTCAAGCTAAGCGGAGTCCATTGTTTATTAATTTGCTCTCCTAGGAAAAATTTCGTGATAAAAAGTATCCTATGTCCTTCCCCAGATTTCAGGCTACATTTCTGCCAAATTTTATTGAAATCAGTTCAGTAGTTTAGTCGTCAAGAAATAACAAACATACAAACACACTTTCGGATTTATAATATAAGTAAGGAAGTAAGGATATATAAGTAAGGAAGTAAGGATAATTCTTGAACAATTTCGTATTATTGAATTTTGTACCCAAGAGTGTACAACAAAAATAAAATCTAGTGAATTTAGTTTTTTTTCTGAATTAAATATTATTTGATTAATAATCGCCTGGATTGTATCGTTATAAAAAACGTGATTCTCTAGAAAACATGATAGGGTCATGGATTTTTCGCGCATTTAGGGCTTGCATCACGCATCACGAATTCCTGTGCAACCGCAGAGACTTAATCGCTTGCAACATGCATGGTGTCACGTACGTCTCGTTGTCTAAATCCGGACGTGACGTTCTTCCCCGCATTTGCATTTGTTTGAGATCCACGTCACCTTTCCTCACGAAATATTGCTAGAATTTTATCGCCGATAAACTGCGGTTCAATGAAATCTATTAAATTGAATTACCGAACTACGGCTCCATGAAATTTCAGTTCAGTCGGATTCCCACCGTAAAATTCGCGTCAATTTTAATAATTTTATGGAATACGGTATCGCCACAATCTTCTGGGATTAAGTAAATGCTACATTATGGGACTTTAATTAACAGTTCTCGTAACGGCTCAAATGCCACATATTAATTAAATTTTCATAATGAAACGCTATTATACGCAGAGTCTGAGCAAATGCGCAGGCCACCATTCATATAATAATGGAATATTAATTTTTTTTTTTTTCATTTGTTCCAACAATATATTCCGAAATATTTCACAAAATGTAATTCAATATCAATCAGATAGTATATTTCATATACCTATCATACAGTGAATATGCGATTTGCTATTCAACATAAAAAACTTCAATGTAATTCGCCTTCGTACAACGGACAATTAATTTTTGCTACAGACTACATTTTGTTGTATCGATTTGATAAATATATTCCATATAAAAATGCAGTGTATTATTACATATACAGGAGAGTTATTGAAGTTGTAGCACTTAAATTATTTTGTTGCATGTTCTATTTTGGATTCATTTTTTTCACAAGTTAATATTAAATGTTCTAATTTGATATTCAAGACACCTACTAAAAAAGCATGAGGCTTCGCTAGGTGTCGTAAGTAGGTCTTAGACTATAAGAAGATGAAACGCAGGAAGATTCTTAACACTTTGTTAAGAAAAGTATTTGGTTACGAAGGAAAATAAGATTTCCTGGATGTATCCGCTTCGCTAAAGTGGAAGGATAAAATATGACACCTAGTTAAAACTATGTCAACATGTAAAACGTTTATTTTTATGAATTAAAATATAATTATTTATATTTCTAAAAACTAGAAATACGTGTTCTAGATGCAACTATTGCAGAAACCGTGTAACAAAAATATACATATATCATAATAAGTAAGAAAATATAAAAACACTAACATAAAATGATACAAGACACTTAAATATACATATATGTATAACTGCAAAAAATACATGTATACAAGTTAATATATTTTATTTATTATTTTATAAACAAAAAACATATATGATTTTGTGAAAAAGTGTTTCAATTAGTTCAACATGAGATAATTTAGTAAAAATTTAATATTAAAACTTCAGCACGAGATTAAGAAGTGGATAAAATGATGGAATACAATGAAGACTGTAAAATCTAATGCTTTGTTTACCATCATAAATTTTTAAACAATAGTCGAAACGTCGGCATAGCATTGAAAATTGATACTTCGAACCCGAAGTTTTTCTGACTGAAAATTTTTTCCATATTAAAGAATTATGAAATATTCTGTGATAGTTTTGCTTTTAGAAAAATATCAAGATATGAACTAAACAAATATTAGATTATAATCGACTGAAGCAAATTGGTAAAAAGTGACATATTTAAACATCTGTAGCTTGTACAAAATAGAGCACAAATTAGAAATACTCTATTTTTATTTTTGATTATTCATGTATTACGTTGTTTTATAAATTCATGCCAATTGCTGTTCTGATATTTTCATTCATTTTTAAAAAACACTTTAAAATTCTATAAAAACATATAATCATTCCCTTATTTCAGAATTTTTTTCTATTTTCCCGCTAGGAAATAAATTTGAACTGTGAAATATCTATAGAACTATGAAACTTCTTTATTCTTTGATTAAACTTGGAGAATGACCTAATATTTCATGTTATAACGTCCGACACTGTTAATACGAATTTATCAATGATAAAAAAATCAGTGAGGTACCATTTTGAAGACCAATACTCTCCAACTATTTATGTTGTTCCTGTGTACTCCACAACAATAAAGAAGAAAAGATGAAAACAAATAATAAAGCACATAGTACATGGAAACATAAAGTCAAGATGACCCTGCGACCATTGTGCGAAGTATAATTGAAGTCGTCACAATCGCTACATATCATCCTGACGAAGTACAATGCGCTTCCTCGGCAAGCTGACGCTCACAAACACAATCTTTCTCCTTCAAAACTTTCGTATTTCAATCTCGTGTTCCTTACGGACGATAAATTCGAGAAGTTGGCAGCGAACTCGGCGTCGTGGACAGTCCACAACAGTGTCCAAGATTCGACGTGAATAGAGCCTCCCATACACCGAGTCTCTTCAAGCGTTACACCAAAGTTACGTCCGCGCGCGCGCGCGCTCGCTCCGCGTCGAAGAAATTCTAATATTTACAGTCATGTTTCTCTGTATACCGTCGAATGACTCGCAGAAGTTTCGAGCGTCCTCGGCGAAACGACGGCCGCAGACATAATATGGGAAACCATCAGCGAGTGGTGGTGCAGGCGACGCGTATGTCCATTTGTTCCGAGCATTTTTCCGCGGACGACTTTCGTGTCGGTCGTTTGAAACGCCCCGATGCGGCGCGGCGGCGCGCGTACGAGCGTTTTCCTCGTATCTCGTCCGGAAAGAAAAAGGGATCGCGATCCGGCTTTTATTTCGCTCGGTTCGAAACGATAACGCGTCTGAGACGTCAGGGGAACGCTTCAAGATTTCCGCCGTACGTTCTCGTTAAAGTATATTGCATCGAAACGGTCGAAAGGAAATGCGGGTTGGGGGTGGCGGCGCGGCGGACGCAGATGTTGTTCGGATTGCGTATCCCTCATACTCCCGCCGTCGAGATTATTTGAATATACAATCGACGGTGCGCGCGATAATCGGATTATGCTGATCCTAACGCCGATCGTTACTCCTTTATTCTGCCACGCGAATGGTTACGTTTCCAACGCGGTCCGCTCGGTGATGTCAAAGTTTCCACGAGTATCGTACACGTTTATTACGCGAACTTCGCGGCCGCGGGTCTTCATTCCGCGCGATACGTCTAGGACATTCTACTTTCGTCCGCTTTTATTGCGCCAACTCGAAACGCTCTCCACCGCGCGGTATAATTCATGGCCAGCGGCATCGTTTTTGCGAGGTTTCACGGTGTTCAACTTATTTCGGCACGGAAACCGCTGGGAGAGCTAACATTGTGGAGGACGCGATAATGGAGTTGAATGTTAATTGCGGGAGATGTGAACTTAATGGTTTTGCTAGTTAGTGTCTCTGAAACCGGGGTGCATTAGACAGAGTCTTTGGACAAAATGCTGATAGTCTCGGGGTATAGTCTGAGAAGGGACATAATAACGCTTTGTCTCTGACCCGGTGGCCGCGCGCAAATTGCGCGAGAGTTTTCTTAATTTTTTATGCCGCGACACGTTTTAAATGCCATCGTTCTTAGTCTACCGTTTCACGAACGAAATAAACGGACGCAGCCATGCTAAAACAAAAGTTTTAATGAACTTGTGATAAAATTAAGCAGGAATTACAGTGTAAAAGTAGTGGGGACATACAGCGGGGAAATGTTGCCCTATCCTCTTAACGAAGTAATTATATTTACTTCGCTCTAATTCGTTATGCATATTTTTCATTTGATATGCGCATGTTCGGCATATTTTCATTTCACAGTGACGTGTATCATGAAATCTCTATTTTATTAACCATCTGACAGACACCGCTGTTAAAAAGTTTTTAAAACTGGAAAAGATAGGATGAATGCGACTTGTCGAAAATTTTGACTAATATTACACTCCGAATTGAGTTACCAAGACCAATTGGCAGAAATAAGTAGAATATTCTGATATTGAATGTTCCATTTCAAGTGTGATATTTGAGTAGTTTCTTTTTTCTGTTTAAGAGATTAATTATATTATTGACCGATTAAAGCGGATATTGTAATTTTTACTGCAAACCTTGTGAGTTTTGTATTACCAGTATGCCATGAGAAGACAGATAATTTTGTTTTGAAACATAATATTGAGAAATAAGAGAGTTACATGTTAATAATCACTACCTTACACGTCACTCAAAATTGGAAAAGTTATTGGAACTTATTAAGATTAAACGGTCGTTCGTCCGCTACGGCGACGCAATTGCAGATTGGCCGAGAAGTAACTTGCATGCAATGTCGTGAGTACGATTCGAGGAAATTCGTCATAGTTTTTTCGTGAGAGATTGCACAGAAACAGAAATCTATGAGCGATTAACATCATTGCGTGTGAGCTGTTTCTTGATTAGTATTCAGGTGCGTTGTATCGATTAACGAATAGCCTTAACGTAAAAAGTCGCTTCATTGTAAATTTTACTTTGGTTATTTTACTTAACGAACAAACTGTTAAAACTAAACAAATTTTGTACTAGTAGTAATAAACGTTTGGTACAAAATAACTGACAAGGAACATCATCCAATTAACACGCATCGATTTTGATGAAACTTGGCATACAGGTAAAACATTCGCAAACATTATGTACGTATTTGTTTATTGGTGGAAAAACTGGTTTTGGTGAAACCAGTAAAATCAGGGCTTTAATCCATCGTGTTACAAGTTTTTTTCCATAACAGATATGTGAATTATTTTAAATACCAGATAGAAACAAAATATACATGTTAATTGCATAGGATAAACAAATAATATAGTAGATTTGCAGTTATCGAAGACTCTTTCAACTTTTCTTTTTCTTCACTTTTCATGATTTAAAAATGTTCATTCTAATATTTGGGACATAATTCGTATCACGAGTGTCAAGTTATTATGGGACTGAGGGTTAAATCTAATCCGAATGACTCGAAAACTGCTAGATACAGAATGACGTTAAACTGATACAAAAAATTGCTTCCATTACCTAAAAATGTTTGAGTTAACATAATCATTTGCTTCATCCGGAATGCAATGTCACTGACGTAATGACGTGTCACTTTTGCCTCTAGCCACATTTTTTATAATGGAAATTTTATAAATTAGGAACTGTATAAGATTTATTGAAATCAAATATGAGAATTTATGAAGGCATTATCTAAGAATGTTCTAACAAATAATTTACTCAATATCTATAGTGTAAGTACGAATATTAACAAAAAACAAAACCAAAAGTGTAGGAACTTACTTGAATGTACAATAATTTTGTTGCAATAAAATTGCAAATATACGAGTTGTACTAACGCTCAGTTAAACAAAAGGAACATTATACAACATATAACTCTGTCAAAATGTAAAGTAAATATTCTGGAAACGTTTGTGAAAGAAGGAAGAATGCATGTTACATGATGTCGTTACTATTGTTCCCACTCTCTGCTACTGTACAGGGTGTAACAAAAATGTTGCACATCCTTGAAAAGGGTAATTCCTGAGGTAATTTTGAACAACCTTTTCCTTAGCAAAAATGTCCTCAGAGGATTCGTTAATGGGATATTGATCACAACTCTCGACCAATCAAAGCGCGAGTACAGCGGACGAATTTCTGCGCGTGCTTCAACTGTAAGTAGTATTGGCTCCCCATTATTCGTGTCGGAATCGGTCCGCTGTACTCGCTCTCTGATTGGTCAGTGTTTTTCGTTAATAACTCGTTAACAAAGCTCCACCAAATTTTCGCCAAGGAAAGAGTTGCTTAATATCATCTTAGGCATCGCCCTCTTCAAGAACCTGCAATATTTCTGTTGCACCTTGCATGCCAAGCTTTATCCAAATTGGTGCGTCAATTGAGTGCGATTCCTTCTCAGTCTTCAGTCCACGCTATTGCTTTACGTCTTACCGTGCCATAGACGTCAACATTTAGCACATAAACCCGATCGCGAAAGCGCAAGGGCAAGTTCCTCCTCGACGTCAGGACTGAATTAAATTTATTTCAATTTATTCGAATGTTTAAGTTTCCTTCTTGTACCAATAAATCGTTTGCCTTTTTGTTATGAACAAATCCCGCAACCCGTTTTCCGTTCGCTTTCATGTCTCCCCTCGTTCCGCTCGATTCCTGAATAAAAGCGGCAGATAAAAGGAGGACTTTGTTTAACGAACGCGGCAAGCGTGCCTCCAATTTACCCTTTTGATTTCCCTTCCTTTCATAATGAAGGATTTCGTCATAAAGGAAGCATGCGTCGCAGACGCAGCCCCGTTCGGGCACCCTTTAAAATTTTTAGATAACCACCGAGCGTCTCATAATCCGGCAACGTGTCGCGGCCATCGTTGCAAGTAGAAAAGATAAATAGGGCTAGAAGGGGGGTGCAGCAATGTCTCCATCTGCCCCCCGTCCCTCCTGGGAGCATTACGTCGGTCGTTCTCTTTCACGGCCTGGTGTACCTAGAATTTGCATCGCCGGGACGACCAGCGCCGCGCCGTTGCGGTGCAGCTGCAAACGCTTCGCAAACTCCTGCAACGCCAGCGTTTGCAGCTTTCCTTTCGACCACCTGCCGTGTTATACTTAAATCCGCAACGACTGTGACCCCGGTTCTCGCTTCGATAGTCGCGGAAAATTACTGTTCGGTGCCGTTTCGCGATCGTTCACACCGAAAATCGTTCGCTGCGGCATGTCAGTCTTTATGAAACGCCGTTACGGAATGCGCCGGAGTGATTTCTCGGATAATTGTAAGTGAAAAACAGCGTATCGATCCGTGTCCGATTCGGTTACTCGTGGAAAGGGGCAACAAAATGGTTTATACAGCGTTGAATGTTGCTTTTAAAGCTGTTAGACAGGAGACACTTTTGCAGCAACACTGTGCTACCTTTGAGTGGTTCAGAAGCTCGATATAAAATATGTGAATTTTAAATTGAAAAACATAGCATATGTCGCTTCGTATTTTGCTACACGAGACATTTTCGTGGCACAAATCATGAATTGTTTGTTGCATCTATCGGTGGCCGAGGTATAACCAATGTTTCGACATTCGAAACCGTTGATGGAAATATTAATTTTTGCACTGGATACTGGGTAGACCTTTTTTTACTGAGCACCAATCTGCAATGAAATATCCTTTATTTTGTTTCTTTACATAAGAAAGTAAAATGAAAGCCGTTATTTAAAATATTAACACTGGAGCTTTTATGTTTGTTGTGGAAAATGGAACCAGAAGTTTTGTAGTAGATAAAAGCAATATTATGTTTAATAGCTTTATTTAATAATTAATAAAATTAATTTAATTACGTAGGAAATATATGAATTGTATGAGTTACGTTCTAAATAAAATTTCTGTTTTAATTCTCTTCTTCTTTTTGTTTTAATCGCTTTCGTAAATCAAATTTCAAAGCGGTAAACCACAAATCTGTCCCCACTAACACCTTGTTAATCGATAAATACCCGCACCATCGTTGCGCCATTCAGCGGTGACATAGTGTCGTCACAAAAGTGTTTCGTGTGAAATGGCTCTTAGTTGACGCGAGGTATCGCGTTTTTTTATCAGAATTGCACGTAATCTAGAAAACCGATCTCAATCTCTGTGACACGTATCTGTTGCATGTTCGGAAAAAATCAGAAAAGGGTTTCGCTTTTCCGGAAACTTCAATAATTTAACGGGGGGGCGTGTTTAAGGGTCGCAAAAGTTAATATACCAGGAAAGTACGTTAAGCAGGGACCGAAGGGAAAAGACTCGAGAAGAAACGAAGTTTTGACGTAACTTTATTAATGTCCATAATTTTCTCCCGGTCTCTGAGTTCCCATCGATCGCTATTTCAATGCGTCTTTAATGATTAATTTATCGGGAATATCATTCCCGTAAAAACGACAACGCAATCGTATCGAAACTGATTGAAATGTCTGTCAAAATATGTTTCCGAATATTTTTAAAACGCTTTTCGGTATATCAAGTAACATAGAATCAAGAATTTCCATTGTATCTATTTTTCTCGCGTTATTAACAAACCTTCTACTCGAATGACGGTTCGTTCGAACAAATTACGTTTAATTGATTGACGTCGAACTCCGAGATATTCTCAACATTTTGAATCCGTATTTGAGAAAACAAGACGGTAAAAAAGTTGAAATTGTCTCGTTTCGAATTTCCGCGTGTGTGTTCGCAGAAACATAGTAATATCTCGTGTCAGGAAGCTTTCCACGTTACCGTAACTGCGTCTAATTCAATTCGGAAGTGCATATGCCAATTGTTCGTCGGAAGGCGGGCTGACATACTGATACCGGGTCGGGAAATGTTCCGGTATCGACCGCTTTACCTGCGAAACTATGTGAATGTATACGGCGACGAACTATCGCCAGAGGAAACTTCATTATCCCGAAGTTAGACCGTTCACTGAATGCGGTCCGTGATTGCGATAAAAGCGAAATTAGGCTAAGAGTTTCCTCGATAAAAATATTCCCTTCCGGACCTTCGTGCCATCTCTGTATCTCGGTTGTTTAAAAGACTATTAAACACTGGATAAAAGGAAATTTAATGTTAAAATTTATTGTAATAATTTATACCACATTTACAAGAATTATAGATATTTTTAACATTTTTACTGTACCGATTAATAAGACTCATATGATTATTTTTTATGTCTAATTTATTTTAAAAAAGAATGTTCATTTGCAATTTACGTTGAGTAGAGGTAAAGAAATATGTAAGTAAACATTATTTTTTTAAACTAAATGTTTTTTTTGAAATATCTGATTTTGTAGAGAAAAGTATTTGTGTTTGGTTGCTAGTTTTAGTGTTAAAATGACTCAGTATAGAAAAAGAGAGAGAGAGAGAGAGAGAGAGAGAGAGGGTTTTAAAATAAAATAAAATTCTGGTATCTGGAAAATGTAATTGTATTTTCTTTAAATGGAACTTTAAGCATTTTGTTGCGTTATAAAGTTTTGAATATCTTTAGAACAGTTTTAAAATAAGTTCTGACATTTCTAATTTAACTGTCAAGAGGTAATCTGAGTCACTGGACGAACGACATTTTAGAATTGTCTCAAATTTTTACTTTATTTGAAAATTTTGCTTGTCATAGGAAAATTGTTGATAAATATATTCATAGCACACAGATGAAGAAGATAGTACAGCTCAAAATAATACTAAAATAAGGTTTAGGAAAATGTATTTCAGAGTTTGTAATAAATATGTACCAAAATAGTCTGACTCGGGCGACTCATACTACTGTCGGCACGCGCTATATTAGTCGGACACGTTGATATCCTAATCGAATCAATAACATATACGAGAAACTGCAACAGGTGTTTATACCAATTTATAAAATACTAAAGACAAACGGTTATGTAACATTAAACTTGACTGTTGATATCGTCGCAGTATCGAGGCTACGTGTGTGATTTATACACTGAACCTCAAGTAGTATAACCACCGACGAAACATTAAACAGACTTCACAACTTATCGTCGAACTGTATTATGATACAAAGGTTGAGAGATACTGATACGTTTACAAATTTGATTTTTAAGTTCTTTTGTATACTGTTAAACATGGAAAACGAATAACTCTTAACACACTCTCACACGTAACTTACAGTTATGCTGTTACATCTATCGCAGTCAATTAACACAGTTATTCACACATTTTTTCCCAAAGAGTATGTCAAAATTATTTGAATTTTAAAAAAGATATTTGCCTTTGCACAATAAAAATTATGGAAACTGAAAAACAATTAAGTGGAAGTGGCAACAACGTAAATTGATAGAAACAATATAATACTGAGGATCTCAGAGTCAATTAATATTTGAATACATGTGAACGAATCTGTGAATCATTGTACGCATTGCTCTTTTTTTATTTTCAACTGTTTTTTTCTCTACTGAAAAATAACATAAATGGACTTAGGTCAGTCTGATTCTCAGGTACAGATATATTACTACACATATTGTTAATAACAATTTCACGCATTATTTTTTGCAAATTTTCCATAATTCCCTTGGTTAAATAATAGCATATAATAAAAATTACAGAATTTTGAGGTTTGAGTAAGTTCTGTGTTAAAATCAATCTTATTTTATTCCTAATTAGTAAGCAACAATTGTAGTTTTTAAATATTTATTGATATTTAACCACGAAAACTTTCCTTTTATGCATTATTATTATTATTATTATACGTTACTACATTACTATATCTACATTCAGATTCAGTTAAATGTAAATCTGTCTCGTTTCTAATCATGTAAAAAAATTATGTAAGTTAACTGTCGCTATATTCAGTTACAATTTGTACCATTTCAATAGCGCTGTTGTCTTACTCCATCCTGAACTGATAATATTGCATCTGATACGGAAATGGTAAGTGAGTTTCGTTGCTCCCAGACCGTGCGACAGAAATTTACATTGCATGATAGGTGCATCTTACACTACGGCAGTAGTATAAGTCCCTCATGTCAGACGTGTGCCGGAAAGCATTAATAACTCGAAATCGGAGCCACGAAAGCAATTTTTTTTATTTTTCATTTCTTCCTATTCCCAATCGATTTAAAGACATACCTATAAAACATATATCCGGAAAGTTTCTGAAGCTTACAAATGCAGTCCAAACATTTCTTAAACCGCACCACTGCTATAGGAAACCACATTCCTTAAATACAACAAATCAAATCCTATAACTAACCAATATACCGACCAACTTCGATGGGAATAATACTTCGAAGTTCGGCTATTTCCAGGATCTGAGGCTTTCGCGGTCCCGTATCATACAATTCCCACTGTTGTTGCTTTCGAATCTGAGTCGTGTTTTTTTTTAAAGAAAAATTTTAAAGCTGCAGTAAAGAAGCAGCTTCATAAAGGACTTAAATAACATATTTACACCTTGTGGTGATTCATAATTTAAACAGGTATTTTAGTTTTGATAAATCGAATTTTTCCTTTTTATTCTTTATGAAATCCCCATTCTTCAGAAATATTTTAAAAGATGGATTGTTAGAAAATGTTAAAAATTGCGGAAGTTGCAGCGTAAACAGTAGCAGCCAATTTATATAAGGAAAAATGTATTCAAAATCTTAAAGTTGCTATTCTCAAAACTATGTATTTCACAATGGTAAGAATGCTAATTCAAGAGGGGATCAAAATTTTTATCTGAAATTTAGATTGAATTTGTAAAACACTTTTCCCTACAGATTGGAATTCGCTCATTGATGTTACAGAATTATAATAAATTTTATTAAACATTAGGTATTTACTAAAACATTTAGGATATTCAGTTTTGTTACAATGCACATTCGAAAATTAAATACTTTTTCTTGTCGTCAAAGTGGTTTAACCTCTTAAGGGAATTTAAAAAATCTGGCAACATTTGATCACTCGAAAATACCTTCATTGACCATCAATGAACTAGAACGCGAACAAGATCCACACAAAAAGCAGATCAGCAAAACACACAAATGCGCATCTGTGTCGCTTGACCCACCGCTGAAACCAACTGCAACGCTCGCAAAACGTCAGGTTATTTCTTCCGAAAGGACGGCTTACGCCCGGAAGCTTTGCCAGCGAGAACCGTACGTAAATTTCAGTCAACGAGCGCGCTCGATAATCGACTTTCCCCGAGACGTATCAGGATATCTGCTTTGAAACAGACAGCCGCCTCCGTTTCCGCTTCTACCTTACTGTTTTAATTTCATCCCCCCGTCGCGTCGCGTCGGAGCATCCTTTTCATTCAATTTCGCGCGACTCGGCTCGCGGCGAAACGGTCAAAGCGATTCCTGGTTGCGCGGTCGCGCGCGCCTGCTGCAAAAGCGGGTCGGAAACGAATAGACCATTGAGAAGTAACGAGGGGTGAGCGGTCGTGTATGGCGATCAAATCCATTTTCTTGGGTTTCCGAGGGTGACGCGACGGGATTCATCGCGGACCACCTTCCATCTACCCTCCCGTTCAACGATTACGACATAATTGCGCGTTCTTACTTGTCGCCGAGGTCGGTTTTGTGTACGGACCCGGGGATGAATGACGGCAACGAACGCGCAAGTCACCCGGCGATTCGTTCGCCGTTCTGTTTGCTGGGCTCCCCTTTGTTCGGGCGCGTTAAGCCCGCGCTCGTTTGCACAAACCGACCCTACCTGCACGACTGCGTACAATTAGAACAGAAACGAAGTTTTTTTATATTCGCGTATATTGTTTGGCCTCGTTCAGTTTTCCCCGTTGTTGCCGCTGGTTATTACAACATCGATGTCAACCGTCGCGGATAATAGAATCACGCCCAGTGTATTGTAATTTTTGGTTTTCCTCCTATAACTGGGATGCATTTTTCTCACCTCGTTTACGTTCGGCGAACTTTGAGGTTCATATTTCCGCGTCATTTGTGGTCTCATGCTCCGTCGTTTCTGTTTACTGCGCGTGAGATTTATAGTTTTGGGAAATCTGTATTGATAAGGGAATCGGAACGCGTTTTCGATCGTCAACCGATGATCGTGTCGTGTTTAGTCCTGTAACTTGTAAACCGGTGATAGTGATTGATTCGTTATGTTGTGATTGAATAATGGAGTGACATAAAAATGTAAAGTCTAATATCAAAGACTGTGGTACCCTAGAGAATTATTCAAACTATTTCAATGTACCTACATGTTTTTAATGTTTCAACATCTTGACTTCTTTTTTATGTATTTTCCATTTCAATACAGAAAAATTTTTAGCTTACTCCGAGATATTGAACATGGAAATTTGAATTTTCCCCTTGAACTCAAATTGTATATCTCCTCAAACATTGAATACGTCAAAAATATTTGGTGTTTATCATATATTTGTGCCCCCATGTTGATAAAGCTCTTGGGACGCAAATAATGCGTGCTACTCGTGTCTACAAGGATGGAATAAATACAGGTTTCTCGTGGGAAGTGACAAGTGGCAGTTTTTCTTGTGCGAACTCAGAGACTTCTCTGCTCAAGTATCACTTACCACTTACGCGTTCTCGTGAATTTCATTTTAACTTAATTCGCATTCCCTTATTCTCACTTTCTTAACTGTCTTTTAGCGTGTCATGTTAATGTAGCAGTGAAGCGAAAATTATTTCAAAGAGAGAACCAGAAACACCCCTAATTTCATATTTTATTGTATTATAAGTGGACCGTGGACTTTTATGTATTCATAACCGGTACAAATATGCAAAAAGCATAAAAAATAAAATACGTGTTACGATTTGTAGGTACGTATTATCTACCAAATAAATTAGTTACTGAATAACGTAAAACATTCTTTCATTCAAGTTTCACTTTTTAATTTGTGCTCATAGAAATGTTAAATTGCATTCTCAATGAATATCAAAAATATATTAATTTATTGCACCTTCAATATTGGAATTACTTTCTTCTAAAAAATTAATATGCTTGAAATCGTATTTGTGTTTAAAGTAAATTTTGCAGCGAGACAGTATAAAAAAAAAAACGAAATAAAAACGAAGGTGACGATCGCTATGAATATTTAAATGATAAATACCCAAAAGTTATATTATCCGTCGAAAGCAAGATTGTCACCGAGTTTTACAATATTTCGTGTAGTTCGTAAGCCAGCATGTCAGAACTTCCGTTTTACGACACTCGCCGGGTTTCCAAGAGCTCGAGCCAGAATCTCATCTTATTGAAAGTCAAAACAGTAGGTCCCAAGAGTGCGCCAGTATGAGGAATTCCCTTTAGAATGGACTTAAGCACTAACTTTATAAAAATTCAGCGAGTACATTAACCGTTCTGGGAAAGGGTTTTAATTCAATTTCGTGTACGTAAAATTTTATCATGACTTCACTCCTTCAAAAGCTGCGAACGTTAACTCCCACGGGAGTGTTGAAACAGAAATTTGCTGGCACGTTAATAAAGATTTCACAAACTTTCATTCGAAATTTTTCATTTTGATTTAAAACAACAGGTGTTCCTGTTCATAAGTTGCGCTTTTCAAAAAGTTGCGGATACACTATTGTCAGAAATTATTGCATCGCTTGTGGACTAGTAACAAAGTTTCGAACTTTAACGTTCCATAATTTTAAGGCCAATTAAAACTTGAATCCTATACTTTTTTACCGTTCTGTTTGATCTTGTTTGAAATGGTTCTCAAGGGATAAAATCATCCTTTACTGAAAGGGTTATAATTTTTTTCGTGTTTGCCTATTACGTTTAACTTCTATTTCAAACATTAAATAGTACAATAATAGAATAGAAAAATTTATGGCACTTAAATAACAAGAATAAAAGTAAAACAATATTGCAATTACATTACGAAAACAAAAATAAAAAATAGTGAAATTATTGCAATACTTTGTATCTTTTTGGGTTTTAACCACACCTTTTCATTTTTTTAGGCAAAGAATTATTTAAGTTTTTAATAGTTTTCAGATATAGTAGTTATTAATTACAAGAAATATACAGGGTGTAACAAACATGTTGCAGTTCCTTGAAAGGGGTGATTCCTCAGGTGATTTTAAACAACTTTTTCCTTAATGAAAATATTAGATGGGGCTTTGTTAACGAGTTATTATCGAAAAACACCGACTAATCGAGGAGCGAGTACAGCGGATTACTGATAGAACGGATGATGACAGGCCAATACTACTCACAGCTGGAGCCCGCGTTGAAATTCATCCACTATATTCGTGCTCCTATTAGTCGGTGTTTTTCGTTCATAACTCGTTAACAAAGCCCCACCTAACATTTTCGCTAAGGAAAAAGTTGTTTAAAATCGACTCAGGAATTACTTCCTTTCAAGGATCTGCAACATTTTTTTTTACATCCTGTATACAGATATAAAGATATGTATACTGTATAAAGATATAATAGTTAGTAGTATGCAGAATCACAGCGACTTTATTAAGCTTGGAACTAAAAATAGATTCAAATAACATTTTAGATTACAGACATTAAGAATTGTTAAACTACAGAAGAAGTAAGAATGTCTGTAGCCTTTTTAGATGGGTTTAGATGGTGCTACTGAGAAAGCTCTCAAAGACATCTGCGACAGCATTGAAAGAACCGCGATTCCAGAGGGATCTCAGTCGACTTGCGGGGAAATGTTGACGCAACGAGACGAGAAAACGATAACTTTGTATCGAATCGGCGACACGTGTTCCTGTTTGAAAGAGACCGTTAACCGGTCGGCGGTTTCGCGTTAATTCGCGGGACACGTGCGAGGCGGGGTGCACGGTTGGCTGGAGCCCGGTGGCAGGGTGTGAAAAAGCCATTCACAACTCGGCCAGACTCACGACACTTTCCAAGAACCTCTTTACGCTTCGAGCATAATGCTTGCCGTCTTGGTGGAGCGGCGCGCAAACACGCGACTCCTCGTTCAGCGCGCACTTGTTAATTAGCGTTAGAGTACGGGCGAACGTAATGCGCCGTTTCTTGTCAGCTTAACCGACGGGCGTGTGTGTCGGCTCGACGCGCCGCGAAAAAGCCGAGCCTGTCGAAGAGAAGAGCGATTTTCGCCGATCCGCGGAACGATGTATGTATCTGCGCGTCACCGATGGCCCGCGTTCGATAAGCGATCGGGACGAGGCGCGATTCGTGCGCGTGTAAACGCGGTCGCGTTATCGGTATCATCGTTACCGTCCGCCTGAAATTGAACCGGTCGGTGGGGCAGGGGAAAAATATTGCTTGAATGGCCGAAATGTGAGGAACGGAATGCTTCGACTATTAAAGGACGCGGATCAATGCCTGATCGAGTCCTGCGTGCGAAAGTTTGTCGGATAGAGCGGCGGGTGTCGGAACTTCGTGGCTTTAGGTGACAACTGAAGAGGATGCCAACTTGTTCAATTATAGCGTTTCAAGCGTCTGTTTAGACGGACGACGGAGTCAGTTTCGCGTTTCGTACTCGAAACTTGTTACAGTTCTCTTCATAAACATCGATGCTTTATGTACGTAATTGACTCACAGAGGAATGTGCTTGAATCTCATACAGCGCAGCGTTTTTAATCGTACTGCGATTGTTTTATAGATATGTTTTACTATGATTCTTAATAGTAAGTATTTAATTTAACTTGGGTTTTGTCTTAGAAGACAGTAATATTATGTTTTTTATTTGAGCAGTATTATGAAGAAATATTTAATATCATCAGACAGATTATAGTGCCGCATGAGATTGTGTTTTCATTAAAACTTAACGCTTCTACAGCGATAAATATTTTCTCAATTAGGTTATAAATAAATAACGAAACTTTATGCAAGCTTAACAATATTTTTAAGAGCACAAAGAAGGAAATAAAGTTACAATAAATGTGTTTTGTCCTCGAAATATTATATGTATAATTAATTTCATTTTTGATATTCTGTATATTTTTGCATTTATGAAAAATAAGCGTTCTGTGTTCATAAACATCCACTCTCTAGTTGTCAATTAATTCAGAAACATTGTCTCAAGTTTATTTTTAATATTCGATAGAAATGGTACATAGAATACGTCTTAAAAATATCTATTTTCATAATAATAAAAAATTGAGTTCGGTACTGTCTGTCTCATAGAAGATTACAGAAGTACAGAGCATGACATCCATCTTCCGTCTTCAGCCATATACAGGGTGTTCACGTTAAGTCATGCCACCATTTTTTAGGCATTTCCGGTAGTGCAATTAAAAAATGTTTCAGACCAAAATTTATCAGTACTCGGTCGACTACGTGTTCGCATATTCTGAAATCTCAAGGAATGCTTTTTACGTAAAAAAAAGTCAAGGTCACCTTTTCCAACTTTTTTAATAGTACCATATGTTTTTAACATCATAGGATTGTTACTGACGTTGAGACGAATTCAACAACGTATTATACTATGACCTTGAAATGACCTTGAACTCGAAAATTTTGTGCAAACGTTATTTTAATGAAAAATTATTGCTCAAGGTGACCTTGACTTTTTTACGCAAAAAGCATTTCTTGAGATTTCAGAATATGCGAACATGTAGTCAACTGAGTACTGATAAATTTTTGTCTGAAACATTTTTTAATTGCACTACCGGAAATGCCTAAAAAATGGCGGCATAACTTAACGGCAACACCCTGTATACAACATACACATTGGAGTCTTCATGTATTTAGAACTTCTACAAGTATTCTAACAATATTTCACCTGTAAGATTTCATCACATTTAACTACCCAATAATGACAGAATCCTTAAAATAGACAACATACATACATTTACATTAAAAACGATGAAAATGAATTCGGGGTTCACAGAAAGCTACAACAAAACAGGATTCTACGGCGATCTAATGATGGAGTTAGACTACTGACAATAAGAATAGGGATGTCTGTCGTTGATAATTTCTACACTAGAATAAGTCCGTCTTACTCAAATAAAGGTGCTTCAGAAATTAGCTTAAAGTACAGGGTAAGAATAGCAACTGGGTCGAACTATAACTATTCCTTTTGCAAATAGAAAAAAATTGTAGAGGAAAATCTTACATCGTTTAATAAATAATATTATTGCTCTCTACCATTTTTTGTAAAAGTGCATCACAGTGTAGATGACAAGTGCATTAATTCAAAAAGGATCGTAGCTTGCACCGAAGTAATTTTGTAAAAAATTGCATTACACAGTTATGGAATTTATCAAACGATGCAAAATTTCCATGCATAATTTTTTTTGTCTGCATTAGAGAGAGAGTTATAGTTCATCTCAGTTAATAGACTGTATAGCCACTTCGTATTAATCGAAGAATGTTGGTAAACTGAATTTTTTATGGGTATTATCTAGTACAAGATATACCATAATTAAATTTAAGATTTTCAGGCATTTATGACAAGTCTAAATATACAAAAAGCTACAAGAAGTAAAACAAGAGTGTAAATTTGCATTAACATTTACAGTTTAAGTACAGCATTAGTTGAAATAATCCTCACAAAGTCCAGATTTCATCAAATAGTAATGAGGTGGCTTTTTGGAACATAAATCCATCTGCATGTATTCGATATGCAATTAACCATCCAATTTATTAAATGAATTACGTAAAATTAATGGAACAACGGATATAAAGTGAAGCATATAATGTATGATCCGATAGTTTTTATATCTGAAACTGTAACCTGACGCGGCACGATTAATAGTTCCGATGGTATTAGCGCGGATCGATTAAAACGGAACGCCACGTGTATTCCCACGACAGGGTTGGATTCTCACCTTTGATCCGTAAAGCGCGGTGAACGTCATGTTTCACGGGGTTAGCTGAAAAACTGGGGAATTAACCTGACCACGAATTCGTGAAAAACACGGATCGTGTGGCGCGTAGTGGTATTAAAATCACGCGAACCGTCCAAATCTACAGGATAAGTTACCGCGACGCAAAATTGGTCGATTCGTGTTTCACCCCGGAAATAATAATGGCAACAACATAATATCGACGCTTAATGAGTAATGATATATTCATTTCGCTATGCGCAGTTTAGCGATACTCCGATGCATTCAGTGCAAAAAGAAAATGAATATAAAATAAACGTTATTAATGTTGCGCATGTAGTTCTCAAAATTATATTCCTACATTGTATTAGTTATTATGAAAATTCATCTACGATGCGTACAATTTGCGTTTATTGTTGTACATGCAATTCCTGATTCGGATTGTTATTGGGATCAGCATAATGAGATTAATAGGACGAAGGCATCTAAAGGCCGATTATTCTCTAGTAGTTGATCACTTTTGTTGTTTAGGTTGGGAAAGCAAATAATTAAATACAGTATTTATTAAATGATAATTTTATATTTTATTTTCGATGTGCAACTTCAAAATATGACAAAAGGCGGTTTTCAAAAATAAAATAAATAAATACTTTTAAAATGATTTCATATAAGTTCTGATTCTATATGTGGCTAATATAAGTAATAGTGTAAATGGCTAATATAATTCAGCTGTACAGATTTTTTATTAGCAAATTTATTTAAAAAGTGTCAACATTCTTACTTATGAGCTTAACAAATTTAAAAAATACGATAATTTGGATTATTATGGTAGACTATCAAAGCGATTGGGACACTTTATTTTTAATGCTAATTATTTCTTTTCTAGAACTTTGTGGTGATAAATTGAATGCATTTAAAGTACTTTATTGCATCTTATATATTTTACAACATGTTTATTATTTTTTTAAATACATTTAATTCAAACTTGGTTGTAAGTGATCGACTACCAGTGCTTTCAGCCTATGAAATTCATATCAGGATTCATATTAGGTACGGAAAGGTAATTTGTATTATTTTCGTACAAAAGTACAGAGCAATTTTATGATTGGTGAAACTCTAAATAGAGTTGTATACAACGTTATTCGTGTTGCTTCATAGAAGTCATTAATATTTATAAAATTTTGCATAAAGTGCGTGGGAAAGAAGAATTTGAATATCAAATTTTTCAATGAAGATACTGTAATACCAATCGATTAGTCGAAGAGCTAATGTAGATATACCGTGTCAGGAAGATCCAATATCAAACAGTAATGTGTTCGCAATATGGCTTCAATCATTTAGGCGATTTTCCTTTTACGATTTCGAAATGGTACAAGCTTTTAGATGGAAGGCGATTTATTATTAATAAATACAATGCACATTGCAGCACGCGATTTGACTTCGACGGGGTCGACGAACTGTAGCTAAAAATAAGAAATTTTTGTAAAATACCTGTCTGCTGTCGTTAATGAAGTTCATTATCGCATTTCCCGAGAAATTTCGCTACTGCTCGGCAGTGTGATTATCTAGTTACGGTTTCGTGCAATTCTCGGGAAAGAATCGTGCGGGGAATGAAAGCCACGTGACAACTATAAGTGGTGTGAAACTTTAAAAAAGTAAAATAAAGAGTATCGCCGCTTTGCGATTTACTGTTGATCTTCACTAAACTTTCGGATAAATGCAACGATCAATTTCGAACGTTCTGCCTTGATTAGATTAAAGCGAAAATTAGCAAGTGAAAATTAATGATTTGAAGATTTCAAGCAGTAGATATAAAATATTAGGTTTGAGATTTTAATATTTCAATTTGCAGATGTAAAGACTTTCTGAATTTAGTTTTGGACATTTGAGAGTTTGGAGTAGAAGATTGTAAAAAATTGAAGTTGGAGATTTGAAATTATGAAATTGAATACTCAAGGACTTGAAGCTAGAGATTTTTAAATTTGAAGTTAAGGATTCAAAAGTGTGAAGAGGAAATTTGTGAATGAAAAAGTGTCACGTTGCAGATTTAGAGATTTTTAGATCTAAAGTTCGAAAATTGAGAGTTTTAAAATTAAAAAATCTGAAGTTGGAGGTTTCAGGAGTTGAAGTCAGAAATTTAAAGATTTAAAATTGAAGATTTGAAGATTATTACGATTTTAGCTTACAGATTTTGGACATTTGAATACTTTTGTACAACTTTACAAGTTGATTTTGGACATTTGTCAACTTTACAATTGAAGCTTTGAAAACTTCAAGTTGCAGATACATAAATCTTTAGAATTAAAATTGGCAGTTTAAGAGTTTGAGTTTTGAACACTTGAAGAATCGAATGACGAATCAAATAAAAAATACTATTTTCAACGGTTTGTAATATTTATATTATAAATTCAATATTGAATAATATGTATTTTAACTTATTTCTTTGTGCGAAGCAAAACTTTACAATGTGGCCCTGTAAAAGATGAAGTTCCAGCGACATTCCTATGAAAATCGGGAAAAAGACACCGCATTGAGGTACTTAAAGCTAATTAAAGTCAAGAACAAGAACACAAGGTTATAAATTTTTGAAACTTTTTATCCCGTGAACTTACCTCATTGCTTTTTACAGAGACAGAAAGTAAACTCATCAGCTCATCAGAGGTGGGTAATTGACACCAGCCAGAGTACCACTAGAAAAAGACAGAGTACAGTCAACGCAATAAAAAACTTATGCTTGATGCGCCTTTTGTGTAAGGAAATTGCAATGTGCATTTCGAATAGGACGTTCGTTCTAAAGGCTTGTGTCGAGAAGGGCAAAGAGCACCCAGAATACGAGCCATGCTGTCATAAATTAACGCGGAATCCTTGAGGACGAAGCCCTCGAGGAAAGTGTAGGCACATTAGGAAAGCTCTTCTAAAAAGGATTTTTAGTCACTAAAAAGTCATTCAAGGAGCGAGCAGTCGGCTTTCGTTTTCATGGGATTTATAAATTACTATTCTGTTTTAGAAATCCTTCTTTCCAAACGTTCTTAATTCTAACATATGGCAAATGCATCCCTGGACAGAAAATTAAATATTCATAAATATGATGAAAGAATAGAAATAATTACACCGAGGAAACTTCAATAACTTAGTATCAAGAATATAAAGCACAGTTGACGCATTCAGTTTGAGGCAATATACATTACCAATGAAATGGCCAATGAAAAGAATATCGACCAGCAAGGAATAAATCGATGGCGCAAGTCGGTTGCCAGCAATAAATTCCTGATGAGATAAAGCAGTGCATATTTACATTTTCATCATTCATAGCGGTTCTTTGAAGGACAAACAAAGGAGAAGCAGCACGAAACGAAGGAAACGTTCATGCATCTCGAGTTCCGCGGACGCGAATTTCCAAACATTAATTTCATAATGGGGGAAGGAGGAGCATCGATAGCATCGCATCGGTTTCAATGTGTATCGTGGCCGATCGGTACCGGGCGATTCGCGTTGTTTACTGGAAAAATTTCAAAGAATACACGAACGAACGAGAGGCGGGCAAACAAAACGGAAGGTCAGTCGCGGGTTTATATTTCCTAGACACGAGATCGTCGCGCGTATAGGAGGTCGTTGGCGTGATTTTATACGAACGGGATTGGCCAGACCCACGGCGCGGCGGCCCAGAAGACGGTTAAATAACCAGGTCTTGCGAATTGCGTGCAGAATAAGCCAAATGTAAGAGGGTGGCCAGCCACCGGGTTCCAAAGGTCTTTTAATTACTCGTTGCCCGATGTCACGCGAACCCATCGATCCTCGCGAGCAGTCACGTAATCGAGACCGCCGCCAAAGCAAATAAGAGGTGCCATTAAAGTTCAAAACACTGGCCGCTATGCCGGAGCTGCTTCTACGTTCCGTGAAAGTAGCCGTCGTGCGAGAAAATTTTGTTGTAGCTTCGTCGGCGCAATGGTTTCGCGATAATAAGTCGATCGAAGTCGAAATTTTTCTCTGTTTTCACGAACACCGCGCAAGATTTCACGGGGATTTTATGCAATATAGATGAAGTCCGGTTGATTTGTTGCTCAGAAATGAAATGAAAACGCAGGATGGAATTTTTTCCACGGGATATCCAATAACATTTTTGAGCTACCTTTTTGTTTTGCATTGTGGAAGTTGAAGTTTTGTTCTGCGAACGTAAATCCATGGATAGGTTTTCATTTTACTCTTCTTTCGCAACGCCATTCCAGTTTGCGCGGAAAATAATTCTCCGTACTGCAGACAGCAAAGTGAGCCAACTGGCTTCCGGTCTATAACGCCAAGTTATTTTTCTGCTGTTTTTAAATTCTCAATGGATATTTACGAATATTGGCGAATAAAAATATACCAGAAAAATACGTAGAATGCTATTTACGTATGCACTTATAGATAGAGAAAACACTCTTTCCAGGTTTCATTTATTTTTATAATAGAATTATGGAAAACGCTTTTGGATGTTTTGCTGTGTTTCCAAAATAAACACGATTAATGGCACGATTGTGATCGGTACGTACATGGCCACAATTCTACAGAATTATCTCGAATACAAAACGAGATACGAGAAATCTCTTAAGACGAAAAATGTTCTGTTCAGATGTGGACGTCTTTTAATCTAGCTGGCCGATTGGTTTTGAAACAGTGAATTCTCGTTATAAGCGACCCAAGCTGATCGATTTTTTTCAGAAAGCAGTTCATAGGAAGGAAAAGGTTGCTTATACAGTATTCTCTCACTATTAGCTCGCCGTTTTCGTCGCTTCATCGAGCCACTCTTCAATTTCACTGTAATTATTGACGACGTACAAAAAGCTATCGATTCCATTATTCAATAACTTTCACGAACATTTGCCTTACACATACTATTGCTCGATGAAGCGACGAAAACGGCGAGCTTATAGCGAGATAATACTGTACCGATAATTGGGACTCAATTGCTGTTGGGGAATATGATTGGTTACCACATAACCAATCATATATCAGAGCCTCGCCCACAATATTTAAAATATAAAAACATATGTATGTAGGCATAGAGTAGACCTGAGTCTGTGAGAGCTACTGACTATACAGGGTATTCGGCAACGTGTGTCAGAAATCTTAAAGGATGGTCCTACACGCCAAAATAAGACGAAAATCAGGAGTAACGAAATGGCGGTAGCAGCTTTGTTTTATGTATAATTATATATAAATTATATAAATTATATACAGGGTGTTTCGCAATTCGTGGGAAATCTCCGAGATACAGGTACTAGATACGAAAATAATAAGCAAAGTTCTTATGAAATATTCTCGGAAATGGTTAGTTTATTAGTTACACGCGGTTTTACATTTCGTAAAATGCCGACATAACACTGCTTCATCCCCTTTAAAGCCAGTGACCGCGCTTAAAGGCCCAGGCCTCTCTGAGCTTAAGTGGGCCCCGGTGACTCGCAACGTGTATTGGAATGAGATGTTTCTTCGAATGAAAAACCGCATATTTTGTAATTAAAAATTGAAATTATGACGAATGTAACACAGCTGATACTTTTCCACGATGCAGGGGCTCAAATCGCGATCACTGACCTTACAGGGGATGAGCCTTTGTTATGTGGCTTTACGAAATATAAAACTGCGTGTAACTAATAAACTAATAATTTCCGAGAATATTGCATAAGAACTTTTCTTATTATTTTCGTGTCTAGTACCTGTATCTCGGAGATTTCCCACGAATTGCGAAACACCCTGTATAAATATATATATATAAATAATTAATATATTATTTTATTATATATATTATTATATATTAATATATAATTAATATATAAATAATTATATATAAATATATATAAATTATATATAAATTGTATATAAATATATTATATATATAATAACTAAAAAACAAAGTTGCTACCGCCATTTACCACCCCTTAAAATTTCTGACATACGTTGCCGAACACCCTGTATGTTGGTGATAAATCGATTTTTCTGGTATTTTACTTCTCCATGTGTTATACGCTTATTGTTAGTGATCCCATGTCATAACAGTCTCTTATAACTAGACAGCGGATTTTATGCACTTATGGCAATGCTAAGTATGTAAAAAATCAGCAAAACTGTTATCATATGTCAAAATATAAATATAAAATATCAACCATACTATTCAAGTTAGAGCATTAATCATACTGTTTTTTAACTTGCAATTCTTTATTTGTGCTCGCAAAAATTTTATTTTGCCTAAAGGTCCGCTGTCTACTTATAACGAATCATTGAAACCGAAGTTGTTTATATCGAAAGTTACTTATAAAAAATAGCTACTACCGAGGTCGCTTCAACTGCAAATTCACTGTAATTCCATCAATCAACTTATAATAATCACCCTGTATACATTGAAATTAACGCTGCGACGCAATTATGCGATCAGGATGAGATCGGGATGATGGGAGATCTCCTGATTGAAAGCTAACGAGACTTTTAAGGGCCGTGCTTAAGCAAGCCTTGCGTCCTACCGGGAGTAATGATACCCAGTCGATGGAAATTTTTTTTCTGCGGCTACGTCGGAAAATTCGACGATACTCCTATCGGAGGAAAATAAGATATTCGGGAAGTTGGATTACGAAGTAACTCGTAATTCTGGTCACGACCGAGTTGGCGTGGCAGTTCACCGCGCAGAACGCATAAAGACGACTTGTCCGTAATATTTCTTACACCACGAACCCGGCAAGGATGATGCTACGCGCGCGCGCGCATTCTGTCTCTCAACAAGGTCCAAGCGAAACAAGATTACGACTTGTCGTTTCACCAGGACGTTATCGGGGGCAGAAACCGATGGTTTCATCGTTGGGAACGCTGAGATACGGAACACCGTCGAGGACGTAATCTAAACTCGATTCCTAGCCACTCGGGATCTTAGAGAAATCGGGCAATTCTCGGGGATGTTGCCTTGTCGTTTATGTTGCAACCAAGTTACAATAATTGAAAATTCAACGACGAGCGTTTCAATTTTGCACCAGTGAGTTCACTAATTCTAAGTGGATGTATGACTTTGTAATATGTGAAACGACGCGGATTTTAAGAGGCAAAGAAGTTCGGAGAGTGACGGTGTAAGTTTTGTGAAATGTTGTGATTTGGTGGATTCGTGGGTGACACGTTTCATGGAAGTTACGAGGATTGAATTTAAATTGTACGTCTTTGATTGTAAAGTGGTTTTAGCGCGAGTGATGTACTGTCCTTCGCAGTTCTCTTATCGGAAGACTGTCTTCACCGCTTCATTCCTAGGTGCTTCAGGCACAATGTTCCTATTGTTTCGGTAGTAGAACGACATCGAAACAACTGAAACTCGTAAAAGAGTCTACGTGGATCGCGAGTTACTGTTCTGCAGAGACTGGCAATTGTCAGAGGCGACGCGACCTATAGAATGGAACAATAAGCTTTATCCGACTCGTTTGTGTTAGGTGTCTTTAAACCTTCGACAGTCAATTTTCTCTATTGCTATTTCCGTAGCTTGCTATGTCGTGATTTTCCTCGCCGATTTCCTGATACCGAAGGAGGAGCTTCCCAACTTCCCGGAGTATATCGAACGGGCTTTCCGGTCATCGTGTAGACTACCACTAAGTAACCACTGAGGGGATTTACTATCCCTAGTGTGCAGCCGTCGGAAAGTTCTTGTCCTACGTCGTAAATAATAACAAAATGATTCGTGAGATTTCTGCGAAAAAGATTCCCAACAGCATTGTCCTTTTCCAACTTATACTAATCTTTTATCTGCTTTAACGTATTGATAAATCACGTTATTTATAGATGATAAATTAGGGTAGGGTTGAAAAGAAACTGGACTTCCTGGTGGCTAATATCAAAGTAATCATAGTAGAAAGATTAATTTCAGGAATGGTAGATTATTACGTCCTATGACGTAGTCCGCTCCGACTGTCATGGTTGGCAGTAGTTTGGGGGTCTGCCGCTAGGTGTTCGGAGACTCCAAGAAATCTTCAATCGTCTCAATCTTTCTCGCAAGCAGTGAATCAAGTCCTCGTTTGTATAAATACAGGGTGTAACAAAAATGTTGCAGTTCCTTGAAAGGGGTGATACCCGAAGCGATTCTAAACAACTTTTTCCTTAGCGAAAATGTTATGTGGGGCTTTGTTAACGAGTTATTAACGAAAAACACCGACCAATCAGGGAGCGAGTACAGCGGATTAATGATGGCGCGGACGATGGCGGGCCAATACTACTCACAGCTGGAGCCCGCGCTGAAATTCATCCACTGTATTCGTGCTTCTATTGGTCGGTGTTTTTCGTTAATAACTCGTTAACAAAGTTCCACTTGACATTTTCGCCAAGGAAAAAGTTGTTTGAAATCACTTCAGGAATTACCCCTTTCAAGGAACTGCAACATTTTTGTTACACCCTGTATAAGTTCCGAACATTAGTTCCCATGCGTCTGGGGCAGGGGTCGTCAGTTGTAGCCCTACTGATGAGTCTGACTGGCGATCCTAAGACGAAACGCACATCTCGCTCTCGTCGTACTCCGTACGCTCCCCTCAATTTTTCTCTCTTTCTCAAGTTGTGTCTACCGTGTAAACCTTAGCGGCACCGGGTACGTAACAAGAGATAGTTTACTAAATTGTTGAAAAGTATTGAAAAAGGGTTTTAGAGCTGCAACCAAATTTTTAAATAATAGCAATGTAAGCTCCACCTTTAAAGGAATTTGTGACCAATAGTTATTTACCAGAATTAGATTAAAAAATTAAAGAATCCCAAAATTCCGACCAAAAAGTTGTAGTTGTTTTTGAAGTGCTGTACTTTTGTTAAAAATAATCGTAATGTAAGTCAAGAAAGTTGAATGGTCAATAATAAGGGATCAAGTAAAAATTTTGTGAAGTGAATCAATATTAGAAAATCATGTATTTTTTTATATCAACTACAAGGTAAAATTATACCTTGAGACAATAAATATCGTTTTCCTTTGAAAATCAATTTTATTCAATATTGTTTTGAGTTACAGTATTTTCGCATGGAAATTTTTTGTGAACGATTCTAACTTGTTTTATTATCCATCGACAAACTAATGAAAAAATATATAAACATTTACAATCACTTTTCTACAAGACAGATTAAAAGCTAAACTGTCGAAATGTAGGGTTAAATCAAATTTACAAAAAATTGACCTTCACCATATTTGCATTAAATTGTTCACATAGTAGTCAATCTGCGCTCATTTTAAAGCGTTAAGTCTCCACTTTTATATTCTTGAACTTCATTTCTTCAAAGATCACATTTCGTTTAAAGTACAATAAAACAGCGAAAAAAAAATCGTAAATAAACTTTACAGAGTCTATTATGAGGGAAATACATCCTTCTATAAAATGATCTTAACGCGAATTCCGAAAAAAATTTGTTACGCTCTGTAGAGTCGTTTGAACTTGTAAAATTTTGAAAGAAAAATAGAAATGTAGTTTTTTTTACTGTGCACTACACATGAAGCAATCTTTGAAAAAATGAAATACAATATTGTAAAAATAAAGGCTTTACGCTTTAAAATAAACTCAAGTAGACTGTTAAAAGTTCGACAATTTTTCGATTGAAATTTAGCAACTTCTTATATCGCTAACATTTGAAGACAAGATCTTAAATTCCTAATTTTTATCCATAAGTAATGAATTTATATAAGCCTCGATAGCTTATTGTTTAAGGACAGCGTAGTCGAGTATAGAGAATGGGAAAATTCGAAATAGATTAAACAGAAATAAGTGGAAATTGAATAAACATATAACGAGATAAATTAATATATGATCAATATAATAAAATTAACTAGTTTGGAATAGTATTTCATTAGTCGTACCTCGTGTCCCCTATTTCTATTTAGCCTATTTCCAATTTCCCCAGTTCTGACCGTGTATCAATATTATATCAATATTGTATCAATATATTGCAAATTCACAGTAATTTATACAATTTATATACACGTATTTCACAAACCCGTCATTACCATTATTATAGATATTTTAAAGTTTAAAAGAAGCAAAAGTAAATTAACTCATTTAGTCAATAACAAATGCTGCGTACATTAACAGATTTTCCTTTTTCCTCTTAATCTCGTTATCAAATTTCCTCCTCGAATCAATTTATTTTGCTCAATACAAAGAGACTTCCACTCACCGAATCTACTCGTCTTCTCTCCTTAAAACGTTAAGTAAACACGATACTTTCCAGTTTCCCCTTTCCTATATTTCGGATAAAAAAAGTCGTTTATCTCGCACTAAATCTCTACTCTTTGAAAATCTAAGACACCAAGAATTTTCATCTACAGCTTGAAGAAATAACCCAGAGCCACAGTAAATTTATAAATAAATTGATGAGCTCCATAGAATCTGTCCCTAGGAACCGAAACAAGTACAAAACTTTGACCGAGAAAGTCATCTCCAGGCCCCCATAGGTTCCTCCTCCCGTCTCGGTTAAGTACGCTAAGGTGTTAAGCCGCAGAGTAGAAGATGCACTAAACGCGAATGCGCTTCTTCGTGAATTTTGAAGCTCTCTCACGGGAACGTATAACCGGTGGCGTACGTGGTCGGAGAGGTGTTTTAAGTGTCTCGGGGCGTTGTATTTAACCCCGCGGGCGAAAGAGCTACGATAGTAATTCCATTGATGGCGATCAATGTCAGGGGACGCGGGGAAAAATGATGGCTCGGGCGTCGCGCAGGGATGTGGAAAGTAAGTATACAGCCGTAGCAGGCGGGCGTTAACGAGTGGCATCGCTCAGCCGGAGCTTAAACCCTCGTTAGACGGCTAACAACCGACCATACGTCTTGCAAATCGCTGGTCCAGCCAGCGCGGAGTAACGTACTCGCGCCGTGGTCGAATCTACGAATTTATGTGGCCATCGAACGGGGCCAATCTGGACGATCGGGAGAGCCGGGTCTACGAGGCTTCCGGGTGGCGAAAGTTCGCCGCTGATCGTCCATGCGGTGAAGGGTCCTCCGCTATTACGCGCTGACCGGATGCTTTCGACGCAAAGGGCTCTCCATTCCGCCCCGAAGCGTTCTTCCTCGTCTGAGATTTTGGGACGCGACTTGTCGTGTTACATTGTATTTGCGGCTCTGCTTCGGCTTCGCTGCTGCGCTACGTGGCGATACTTTATGTTGAATTCACCCTTAAGTAGTGAGATTCTACGCGCTCTGAAGCCATGGAGGAAAACCGTGATACATATGTATACCCATTTCCGGCCAGTTTATGATATTGTATCGCGATCCTGAGAAAATACTTCAACGCTTGCTAACAGGAAGATGTATGTACAATTTATGAATATTCACATGCTTCGAAAGGATGTATACTTGTAGGTTTTGATTAATGCGAGTTATAAAACACTGAAATTTCTTTTAAATTAAAAGCATTTCGTATGCATTAAATATTCACATAACGGGATCAAATTGTGGGACTTATTACTTGCATTAACTGAAACTAGTATTATAATAAGATTACTAATATTATAATAGGATATTACAGGTAAAAGCACCAGTAGTTGACCAGTTACGAAAAATATTTTACATAAATAATAATAGTGCTTGCTCGTTTGTTAAATAGTGAATGTCTACGTGTGAAAATGTTGTTTGAACTTGCTAGATTATGAAAAAAAGCTACTTTTTTTAAATAGCTATATTACCCAAATTCTATAAACATTTTTGAAAATTCAATAATTGCACTAGAAATTGACCATCCTTGAAAACGGAAAACTAGTAATTGACAATACTGTTCAGTTAGCAAAAACATTACCTTTACTAAATATAAAACTCTATCGCAATTCAATGAATGAAATGATTTAGTCACAAGTTAGAAGCTTAAGCATTTCTTATCGTGAATTGTAGAGCTTTTCTTAACGACAGCGTTAAGAACAGAGACATAAAATTGACATTAATGAAATTACTTGTCCGTCGTTACGATAAACTAACGAATCCAACTAAACAAGATTTGGAGTTGCGTCGATGGATGGTACAGCATACCTATCGTGCCTTTTCTGAAAGATTATTCCATTTAAGAACCTTACTTTTCACACTTCCTGAAAAAAGGTCAACTATTGACGCGTGGTTAATTATTGGTGCCTTTAACCTTAATCATAATACAAAATTTTACACGTTCAAACGAGTTTATGAAGTTTACACAATTTTTTCGGAAATAGTTTTAAGATCATTTTGTAAATGAATGTTTCCCCTTTATAATAAACTCTGAAAGATGAGTGAAGCTTCTATTTTTGCATTATTACAAAGTTTAACCAATTTTTTTTCTATTTGATAAAGGAATGTTTCCCCTTTACAATCAGACTTGAAAGATTGTTTGTTGATTTTTTTCACTGTTTTATAGCTCCTTAAATGAAGAGCGAGCTATACTGTTTATGAACATACTTGCTAAACATACTAAATACGCATTGTATACACGCACTCCTACCATATATTAAATATGCACTGGATACACATGCCACACACTAAACATACTTTATATACATATTAATTTCATGCAGATACTATACATGAAGTACAATTCCGATCGTGCACTTTCCCCGTGATGTATCTTAGGTTATTCCAAAGTCGACAGGCCACTTTTCATTTAAGGTGCGATAAAACAGCAAAAAAGATCGTAAATCAACTTTCCGGAGCTTGTTGTTATGAAGGGGAGATATCCTTCTATAAATTGAGCTTAATACAAACCTTGAACAAAATTTTATAAAGTCTGTAGAAACGTTTTTTATTTTCTTCTATGACAAAAATCCCTGTTCGAAAACTAAAAGTCAATGTTGTAAAAGTATAGGCTTCAAATTTTTAACAATTTTTCAATGAAAATCTACTGATCCTTCAAGTTTTTTGCACAGTGTACATACATTTTTACATGTTTTCACATATTTTTACATACTTATGCACTTGTAAAAATCACAATAATACGAAGTTGTGTATAGTGCTAGTAAATCAAGCTTCATTGTCAGAAATACATTAAATGCAGTGAAAAAATTTATATATGCAAAATGAATCGGTTACTAATTGTAAGTTGAACAAAACACGGGGTTTATACGAAATCAATAAAAATATTTGTTAGCCATTTTGTAAACTGTCAATTTTTAAAATAATGAAATTCTTCAAATTGATTGGAGTCAGCAAGTTGTACTGAACAATGATAGTTACATTATTAACTAAATAAGATATTATTGTTATATTGTTTGATGAATATCACGAATATTATGAAACCATGATATTTATTTAATAATAATGTACAAAGAATTATTTATTTTCTTCTAAGACTCTTTATTTTTATTCACCCCATTTTACAGTAATATATTTTACAAGCGCGAAGTGTCATAAACGTAACTCCACTTTTACATTAACGCAGTAAAAAGAATGAATTATAACACAAATAAAATACAAGTTACTGTTAATACATCTGAAAATAGAATCGTTGTGAGTATTCTTAGATTTAAAATCTAGAACGTGGAACTTTGTGGGAAAATTTTGATAAAAATTCACAAAACTGTACAACAAATATCAATTTCCTGTAACTTTGCCTGAAATAATTCTGTACATAACGTTTAACAATATTTGTTAAAATTTTGTGATCTCAACGAGTGAAGTTGTGGAACTTCCATCCTGTAGAGGAAAGTATTTTACAGATTTAATTAAAACTTGAGTCAAAAATATTATAGTCTCAGTGGTAATTGCAGACTGGTGACTTTACCGGCAAAAGTGGTAAAAATGTGGGTTTACACGAATCCACTTTTCGTCCTTATATGAGAAGATTTTGAGCTGGGAAAGGGCTCATTCGAATGGGGAAGCTTGTATCTTGCGCGCTCTAATTTTGATTTTGCTCAAAACATTCTTTTAAATACCAAAAAATGCCTAAGTTCCATAACTGATTTTTGTCGATTTTTTCCCTACCTATCAACACTCATATTTTCAAATATCTACAAAATGACATTGATTGACGACCAGAGCGCAGTAGATACAAGATGCCCCATTCGAATGAGCCCTTTCCCAGCTCAAAATCTTCTCATATAAGGACGAAAAGTGGATTCGCGTAAAGCCGCATTTTTGCCACTTTTGCCGGTAAGGTCAGCAGTCTGCAATTACGGGGGGCATCTTTACCAAGAATGTTGTAATATTGAAATAAAATCAAAATGCACTGAAAGAAATAAAGTTCTAAATTTTACTACTCTGCGTTAGGACGCAGTTTTCTGGTGTGAGGGTCCTGGGATTGATTCCCGTCCCAGCATCTGAAATTTTTTAAAGTTTGTAAGAATATTTATATACACTGGTTGGGATTTTTACTACACTGCGTTTGGAATTTTCACCACAATTGCACATATCCTGCTACATTAGTCCTATAGTGTAGTAAACTTTTTATTTCTCTCAGTGTAGAAATTTTAAAAAAGTAGTTTGGTTTTTTGAATATTTTCTTCATAAACCATTAGTGTTAAAATTTTTTATTTTTTTTGTATTTTTTTTCAAGAAAAAAGAGTGAATCACGGGGTGATTTGAAACAACTGTTTATCAACTGATAATTACAGAACCTGTTCAACTAAACTTCTCACTTTTTTGCTGTGTTTTATCTCTCCTATTTTATAACCCTACCAAAGCGACGCCTTTAGGGGATCTCACTTTATTCCTTCATTTCTCATCGAATGAAGATAAAGTACAGCTTATTTTATAGCTAAAGATGCCTCCCAATGCGGGCTTGTCCTCATATTATTCAGAAAACTCTTTCACAGAGATAAAACTACTTGTATTCCACAACTATAAATTCTTAATTTTTGCTCCACTTTGAAGATTCATATTACCGAAGGACGAAAGGTGAGTTCCCGTAAACCCATATTTTCGCCCAATTATGCCGGTAAAGTCACCGGTTTGCAGTACCTAAGACTGCCCTTACAACATCTGCTTTGTAAATTGTTGAGCTGATTGAAGGAGCATTACTCATGGTCACAATAGAGCATTTTAGTTTGTACATAACTTTTTATTTTAATTGATAACCATCATAAATAACTAAGAAAAGGTCATAAAGGTTCCATGAATTGATCTCAGGTAGTAGAGGAGGAACGTTTTATAACAACTAAACGTTGTCAGGTATAGGTTTTCACATTTCCAAACTATACCTGATCTCGCACACCAATCAAAGTAGGTGCTTTACCACTCTCTGCTAACGACTAACTAATAGCAACCACCATTTTTGAGTCAGTACTGATCTAGCAGCAGACACGAAAGGTCAAGTGCGTGATAATCCAGCGAGAAATTGAGTAAGTCCTTTTCTGTATCTTTCAAAGGTCGCTGTAATAAAAGAACGTAAAGGGAAGAGCAGTTTAGTGAATCTAACGTGATATTAATTTATCGCGGAAAAAAGATGACATGAATACGTGTATTTACCAATGTAAATATGTTTGTTACACGCTGTATAATACAATAATTTTAGATATCTATTTCACTATGCTTGTATGCAATTCAGAAACATTACGGAGTAAAATATAACTTATAATTATCATCTTTACAAGTGAAATTTACTTTTCAACGTATATAATATGGTATCGTATGGAATATTAATCTTTAAAACCAAATTCCGGCAATCGTTTCCAGCGATGTTGCAAGCCATCAGTTGCTTTCCGCTTGGATTCCGCGACAGCGATCATTCTAATCAAACGCTATCTCGTAGAAATTGGCCGAACTATATTTGTCACTTTTTTTGCTCTGTTTTATCTCTCTTATCTTATAACCCTACCAAAACGATGTTTTTACGGGAACACACTTTTCGTCCTTATATAAGAAGATTTTCTGGTGGGAAAGGGATTCATTCGAAAGAGGAAGGTTCAATGCACTGCGGGCTGGTCCTCATATTATACAGAAAACTCTTCCAAAGACATAAAACTACTTCTATTCCACAACAGTGAATTCTCGATGTTTGCTCTACTTTGAACATCCATATTACCGAATATCTGCAAATAAACATTGAATAATGACCAGCCCGCAGTGCATTGTAGCTTCTTCTTTCGAATGAACCCCTTTCCCAGCCGAAAATCTTCTTATATAAGGACGAAAAGTGTGTTCCCGTAAACCCATATTTTTGCTGATTTTCGATCAATATTGCCGGTGAAGCCATTGGTCTGCAGTACCTGAGACTATTAAGTTATCATATTCACCGTCTTGAAAAACTTGATTTCGAGGAAAGCGACTTTAAGTGTTTGAGTACGTTTTTCTTATACAGGGTGCGCCAAAAGTATGGAAACGGTCAAATATTGCGAAAACTGAATATTTTTGAGAAAAATTTTTTAGAGCAATATTTTAAGGTTTTAAAAATTCTATTGAACGGTCATATCCATTTGACCTTCAGAGGAACGGTCAAGGTCATATCAAGGTCAACATGATTTTTTTTTAAATAGAACACTCCATTTTTGATCATGCAGTGTTAAAGCTGACGATGAGGCCTTTTCAAAACACTAGCTGATGACCTATTTCTCTTTATAATTGCCTGAGTGCTGAGCTTTAAATGCTTCGATGCTGTCAGCCTTATTGTTAGTATTATTTAGGGTGTACCGGGAGGAAGTTTCTTGATTGGTCTTCGTACAATCATGGTCCTCCCGTATGGGCTTACGAAGGGCGATTTTATAAATACGCATAAATACGCATTGAGTATTTGAGATTTAGCATTAATGTGCATTAACTCGTTAAATGTTCGAATTATCTTCTGCCTGATTCTTGATAATTCTTGGCAATTCTCAAGAGAATTAGGTCATCAGCTAGTGTTTTGAAAAGGTCTTGTCGTCGGCTTTAACACTGCATGCTAAAAAATGGCATGTTCTGTTTAAAAAAATCATGTTGACCTTGATATGACCTTGACCGTTCCTCTGAAGATCAAACGGATATCACCATTCAATAGAATTTTTAAAACTCTAAAACATTGCTTTAAAACATTTTTCTCAAAAATGTTCCGTTTTCGAAATATTTGACCGTTTCCATACTTTTGGCGCACCCTATATAACTTGTCCTTCTACTGTTTATACTGCGACTTACGTAATTTCATAAATTTTTCAAGAATTCGTTTCCTAAAAATATTTCTGAGATATGGAGCTTTCATAAACAATAAAATAAGAAAATTAGTTTTTCTTCAACCTGAAATAACTATATGCAGTCTTACTGCACCTTATTTGATTATTTCAAAGTCGAATACCTCCTTAACCGAGGGTAAGAATTATCATTTCGAATTCCCCCGGCAACGTAGGGAGATTATACGGTGAAACCCGCCTCAGGTGGTGTTTCATGTGAATATTCCTTAGGAGAATAGAGCGGCGTGTGCACGCATCCCTCTCCATTTCGCCGAACCGTGGTCTGGTCTGATCTTTTTGGGGTTCTCGTCTGTTGACGGTAAGTGGCGCGGCACGACAAGCCGATAGTTGCGAACCGAGTGTGCTGTCGGGTACGCCGGAAGCCTTGAGACAAGTCGAGCGACAGCCAGCTTTAGTCGTATCAAAAAATGCAACTGCGAAGTCGGGGAGGGGATCAGTTTCATCCTCGACTTCCGTTCTTGTGTACGTCGAGATGGCTCCCGAGATCCGTTAGGGGGAGGAATAGGGGGGGGGGGATAAAAAGGGATACTGGAAGCGATAGGAGACGAGAAAAGCGGAACGGCCCGGTTGTTAGAGATATTACTTCGAGGGTCCAGTCGGACTTTCAGAAACTTTACTTAAAAAATTGCCTGGGTAACAAAGAGACGCGAAGCGTATTTAACGTTCATTGGACATTAACGAATAACGTCGTAATTTCTTCGGACAACGAGCTGGCAAGCGTTGCAGCTGACTTCCGGAAATAATCACTTAAGCGTGCAGAAACTTGCCAGTATCCTGCGAAACGGACGTCGGCTTTCGCCCCGGTAAGCATTCATTAGTAGCTCAGAAAGATTGGCTACGTTGTTTTTAAGAATTTCGGTGGGAGAGGTAAACACGCACGATTCAGGAATACGTAAGGGGATGATTCGAAATAACGGTGCACGTAATTTATCCCCCGCGTTTCACCCACCCTCGCGTATTCATGATGTTTCCGCGCGAGAGTTTCGTCCTCTGTACGCTCGTCCGTACAGAAAATTCAAACGAAGAGAAGAATCCACTCGAGATTAACATTAAGCACATTGTTGATGCGGTTTACCAGCCGACGAACTTCGAAATTAAAGCGCGGCTCCAATCCGCCGTAAAGTATCTTTAAGTACTTTTCAGTCGATGGTCATGCATATGCAACGGGGCGAAGGTTAAATGATTATTCCGGGCATTAGACGCCGATGCGCACGAGGAAAGTACGTCGGAGGACTAAACCAGTGTAACCGCAACCAGTTCCACAGTTAGCTGGACGCCAACCGCAATCAGTATCCTGTTTTTCGCCTTTTCCCCCCGACTTCTGTTGTTTTCTTTGCCTGCTCCCCTTGTTGTCCTGTCTGTACAGAGTGTCTCAGAATCATGTGGTCAAACTCGGGGGTTTATTTCGCTCTGGGGGAATGGAAGAAGCTATAGCGATCATGTGTCTGAAAACTTTTTCAAATATAGTGCACTTTATTAACTCTCGAATTTCATAGAAGTATGTTTCACGTTTTTATTTGGGAGTACAGAACAACCTCGGTTATCCGAATCACTATTATCCTTATTTTTAATTATACTAGCAAGGAGAGGTTGCAGTCATTGGGTTACCGATTTTGACGAAACTTTTTCTGGTGAATCTAGAGCAAAAATAAGCCGACACGTGTTCGGCCGTTTTTATCAATATTCATTATTTAAATTTATTTATTTATTTACCAGTTATTTACATAAAGTAATACTTCGTAAATCCAACAGAGGTATTTCTAATACCTGTACGCAGGTCTGGTTACAAAATTTATAACTACACTCACTTACTAAAATCATACATGAAACACGGAATGTATAGTAAAAATAAATCTAGTAAAAATAAATCTCAATCCCTAAATAGAATAAAAATACGAACTGTTAAATTGATATTCTAATAACGATAAATATAATTTGGATTTTCTAATTTACAGACTAAAATGTGTTATCTTTTTTTTTTTATAGATATGTTTAACTAGATTTTTAGTAATTATCCATCTATGTTTTTTCCAGGTATTTATATTTTTGATTGTTTTAAATTCATTGGGTAAATTATTGAAATGGCTTATTGCTTTAATGTAACTGTTTTTACTACTTATTGTTTTATATCTACGTAGTATTTGAATACTTTTTTTCCTAGTTGTGCTTATAGAGTTTTTGAATACCGTATGTAATTCGTTATAGTGATACAATAAAGATTCGTAAGTGAATATCTGTTCTAGGTTCAAAGGATTACAATGTAAAAAGAATTTATTTTTGTTGATGATTCTTAGTATTCCATTTTGCGTTTTTTGTAGTTGCATCATGTTATTTGCATATGATCCTCCCCATGCTATAATTCCGTAGGAAATAATGCTATGGAAAAGGGTATAATATATCATTCGCAAAGGTTCGGGTTACATTTTTGATAAATTGTAAAATATAAACATCATCAAAAAGATATTTAATATGTATTACTTTTTTAATTTTATATTCAATTCTGTCGAGTTACTTAAATATTGAACTTTTTTCTGTTTTGATTTTTTTAATGAATATATTTAAATAGTTTTATACGTTGTTTCTTGTTAAAATTTTTAAAAATTATTTTATTCATTTTTCCTTTTTGTATTTTTTTGTATATTCTTTTTTTAAATAACATTAATGCGGCTTTATTGCATACTAAATACGTGTTATTACAATTCGATATACAAATTTCCTTAATATTAATAAAGAACGTTTCTCACAATCAGATAATATGAGAACAGTTAAATGCTCTTGCAATGTATCTGCGTTAATTAAATGCTCCTTGTGTTGAAGATTTGTATGCTTTTCATGTTTTTATAACATGAGCCATCCACTACATTATAACTAATGTATATAACACACTGAAGAATAAAAAAAACATTGAATGAGAAAGGACAAATTGATGAAATAATTTTTTAAAAATTTTAACAGGAAATAACATATAAAACTATTTAAATATATTCATAAAAAAATCAAAACAGAAGAAAAATCCCGAGGACTTTGAACCTGGGACCCCCTAATTGCAATACCTGATACTTTACCACCGTCGCTAGACAGCTATTACAAGAGAATAAGGTAATTCATTATTTAAGTAAATCGACAGAATTGAATATTAAATTAAAAAAAAATATCTTAAATATTTTTTAAATAATGAGTATTGATAAAATCGGTGACCCAATGACTGCGACCTCTCCTTGTAAGTGTAACTGTATTAACAGTACAAGTCGATTCAATCTTGTTTCGCATTTGAGACAATTCATCAATCATAAGAATCGTAAGAATTGTAAGAATTGCCCTGTATAGAAAATTTATAATAGAATAAGTTGCATAATGTAAACCCTAGTTACTAATACTGTTTTTCTTCTAATGCTCATATAGATGAAAAAGGAAAATAACGTATCTGAATAAATAAACTATGCAGCAAAATAAACTAAATTCCGCCTATTTGGGTCACCGATTAATTAAGGCAGCCGTTTATTTTGGACAAATCTTAAAGAACCAAATAGTATAAACTTGCATACTTGAGAAAGTCGCATAATCAGGTTAAATAATGCTAGTCCCGATGTGTTTTAAATAACCGGAATCCACTGTATTCCTAATTACTGCATGACCATATTACGACTCAATACATTAGTCACAAAATATTACTTGAAACCGCAGCAACAATAAATAAATAGAACAGGAAAGCAAACTCATTAGACGTTCCAATAAATCTAGCTTTTTTTTCATTGTGCAAATGCGAAATGCGCACAGCGAAGCTTTCCTACCATTTGGGATTAAACAAAGTAGAATAATATCAAACACAGGTGCGTGATGTTTCTACTATAGTAATCATTGATGACTGTCGCGGCCATGCACAAATCAGTCTGTCACGCGTATCCGCACAGGTCACGGATTTGTGCATGATGGGGTCAATCACGGTTCCCCTGATATCCCGTCCAAATATTCCACAATACCGTAATCAAATGTAACAGCGGACTTATATACATCGAAGCAAAATCAAACCTGCACGTTATCTCGGGTACCGACGAAATTCTACGGCGCGGCGTTGCGTCGGGTTAAAAGTGTTTGAAAAAGGGGCACGCCGTTCGGCAACGCAACGGTTCGCGCGATCTATTCACGTCCCCCGCAAAATGACTAAAACATTTGACCACCGACATCGAGGACACCCCGTACATCCACCCATCCCTTCCGCTGCCATTTTTCCATCTCCCTCCCTCTCTCTCTCTCTCTCTCTCTCTCTCTCTCTCTCTCTCTCTCTCTCTCTCTCTCTCTCTCTCGCTCGCTTCATCCGAACGTTTCGCGTGGCCTCCACTCTGGTTTCTCTCGCTTTCGCCGCAGCTCGGCTCAATCGATTACGAACCCTCCGGCGCCATGTAGAGTCGTCGAATCGGATTTCAGAACGACTCACCTGAAATTCTAATTTAAGACACTAGGAGAACCCCGGGACAAATCCTTCTCGTTCGCTCGCGCGAATATCGGCCACGCGTTGTCGTGCCCGACGAACCGTTTCGCTTTAATTGAGGGCTCGTCGGCTAACGGCGCTCCGCCCGTCCCCGCTGCTCCGAAAATTCGTCGAATCGACGGACTCTCTGCGGCGGGACGGAACGTTCCGTCGCGGAGTCTGTCGAGGGAGCCGCAGCGACGATCTCGATTCTGCGGGAGGTCGAACCGTCGGCACAATCCGGCTGTGCCTTATGGCCTCGACCGCCCCTGGGAACTCGGAAATCCCGAAAAAATTCGCGTTCGGCGACGCGGCTCGGCGCTTCGGTTACTTATGCGGCACCCGGAAAAATAACGCGTATCGATTTCGATTGGGAATTGGAAATCTGGGTTAAAATCCACGGTCCGCGCAGTCGAAATCTCGTTAACGGGAACGCATCGGGCTCGCCGCGCGTCGCTTTAATAGCTTCAAAAGATTATCGTCGATATATACCGCTTAGCCGTTCGAACGAGACCTTTCGTTACTTTTAACTTTTATTTAGGAAAGCTTCGGCTAGCAAATACAATTGGAAAAACTATATATTCGACGTTTGTGTTTGGTATCTGACGAATACAAATGAACCGTGAAGCTGTTCGTTCTCTAACGAGTAGACTGAGAGTGTAAATCACGAGGAGTGTAAATATGTGAGAATATAGAACGATGCGTTAGATAGGCTGAAAGTATTCAGAGTTGCGCAAAATGTAATCTGATTACCAATCAAAAGTCATAAATCAATTACGCATTATTTCTTGGAACCGTCAATCTTTATTGACTACACAGTCAAATTATGGTGAGGAACAACTAACGGTTACAGAAAATAATTCGTAATGAATGAACAATTACAATTTAATCACAATTTGTGATTTGTAATCAGATTACATTTTGTCCAACTCTGAAAGTGTTAAAAACTATGCTACAACATTTAGGAAACAATGCATATCTTTTATTTAAGTTTCAGTTCTTCTTCTGTGTCTGTGAAAGTACGAATTTGCATAGAATTATGCAGTCTGGTAATTAACTTTTTTGAAGGAATGATTAAATTCTTTCGTGTTATTATTCAATATACTTTTCATCGATACAGAAGACTTTAAAGAAATGCATGGAACGCTTTTTGTAACCTTTTCAAAGGAAATTTATACAGATATTTAGAACGCAAAGCCACTTGGAGAAGTCGGAGGCGAGTAGAATGATGGAGTAAGGAGAATAGATCCGCGTATGATCAGACGCATAGTGGAGAATAACGTAACTGTTTGAGAACCATATTTTTTCACTTGCACAGTGAAAATTATTTGGACAAAGTTTTGTACCTTAGAGAAAAGTTCTGCAAATAAGAGAAGTACGTGCGAATTATTACAATTTTTATACCGTGTAGTCATTTAAAGTCATATCTAGACTGCGGATTTTTATGCAAAATCAAATTTTGAGAAACATAAATAGGAAATTCTGAACATTGTAACTTGAATTGTATTTTTCATATTTAGTATATTTTGGTATGTGTTAAATTTTATATAGTTCGTTTAACCTACATTTATATTAGTAAGTTCATCAGATATTTCGATTTCAATAAATACGAAATACCTTAATAAGATTACTACAATAATATAAATAATGTACAATAATATTATCTTTTAGTTATTCCAGGAATCTTTTTTTTATGATAATAGAAGTATTAAATCACCAATTAATTATTCTTCATTTGACAAATCAAATCTATTCGCAGCATTGCCGCATTCATGATAAATATAAATTTAATGTTCGTCATAAATAAATGCTTTATATTTAGCACATAGTTTTATCGTTTTATAATTTTTCTTTTTGATATCGAAAAATTAGCATCCGTGATGTATGATTTAATCGAACGATTAATTAAAAAAATTATTATATTTGTATAACTTTTCTCTATATTTGAATTCCTTTTGAATATTTATTACAAAGTAATTGGATTTAGAAGTGAACAGCTCTTCCTCTACTGTTGGCGTATGTCAATCCACAGATATTTTTCAAATTTGTTTTGCGATTAGATTTAACGAAATAACTCTTATTACTTACATTTGCGACATATTAACACACAAGTCAAAACTTGTAACGAGTTGGTATCTCGTCGCCACGTAAACAAGTTGAGACATACCTCAAATGAGAAGAACCAAACTAAGGAAATCAACGTTGTGGAAATGGTAGTAATGACTTCAAATAAACTACATTATCGGTCGACATGACCGCTGAGTATGCTTCCTGGTAACAAAATAAATACTATTTGAATATTTGGAAAGAATATTATTTTAGTAATAAGGGACAGGAGACACGAGGACGAGATTTCCCAAAAAATGTTGCAATTGAAACCTTTTCCTGCTAATGACATTCCAGATGTGAAACTAAGTAATTTTTACACAGAAACACTCATTTCACTCAACAAACAGTTTTGAATTAATAATATAAAAATAACCTCAACTTGAATTTTGAAAACATGTTTTACTCTTTGAAGCTATTTTAATATTGTTAAATGCTTCACAAAATGTCTAGAATGATATTATATTAACTAAATAAAAGTTTACTGTTTGCGTGATAATAAAAATTATTGCACGCCAAGATTTTGCGAAGGCTGCAATAGTGTAAAACATTACATCGTCAAAATCCAAATTTGTGTAATTACGTATCGCAGGAAAAACAATAATTCTCCGTCGAAAATGACCTCGGGACGCTAGAATCTTAACTACAAAGTACCTCGCACACCCGAAATCTCCAAATCCTGAATGGCATAATTTCCAGCAAACTCTTCACGCCTCGTGCTGAGCTCGACCGAAACGAGCACAATAACCAAAACTACGAAACCACTCAGAAACGATATCCTAGATTCTTCCGCGACGCCAGTTTCCACCGGGCTTGCCTCAATGGGTAATTCAGCAGCTCAGCAGCTCCAAAGCAAACGACCATGAGCGTCAAATTAAACAGCGTCTCCGTTCCATAACAACGTAAATACGTCGTAGCATCCGGTGCCGGCCTCCAATTAGAAAGGAGGTGTGCCAAGAAAGCGTAAATACGCTCGAGCCCCTTAACGACGTTCCCTCGAAGCCCGAAACTGTTCGCAGGGAGTCAGACGGGGCTATTCAGGCCGGCGCGGTGGTCAGTCTCACAGAGAGAAACCATTAGCAAGACAGACCGTGTGCACTGAAGACGAAGTCGAGGTCGGCGAGTCGGTCTGTGATGGGGCCGAGTGGCGGCGACGGCGGAGACGGGGGTGACGGGGGCGGTAGGTAAGGACGGAGCAAAGGAGAATCAGAGAGTAGCAACGTTAGCATTGTACGTAGCCGGGGCGAGTCGCAGTAGGACAATTGAGCGCGCGCCTACGACGCCCGGGGCCATGGAAACGCGAAACGAATGCAAGAGGCACCGGGGTGCCCCGGTGATAAAGAGCACGTGGCAAGAGGCTGGCCCGCGGGCCATCTGGAATCGGGCTAATTTGACGATTGAGCCGATGCCAGGATGCCGCGGGCTCCGTTTGGAAAAACGCGGATTCGTGCGCGTTCAAACACACCGACGGGCCACAGACGCGCAGCGCAGCTGGTGCAGCGGCGCGAGTGCAAACATTTCTTCCGAATTTAAGCGGTGGAACACTTCTGCTCGCCCGAACGTTGCCCCGGATTCCTCATGCACGAACACTTCCAGCCGTGGAAAGACTCGCGTCCGACTACCCAGCACCCGAAACCATCGGCGGTCGCAAACATACCCAGAACGCACACGAGATTTGTTTTCCCGCTCGAACGAACGGTCCCGCCTCCGACATCGCGCGGTCCGAGGAATGCTCGTCGTTCGGACGGATCTCTCTCGCCGCGGCCCGGGCTAATTATAGGAAAGTTTCGACCTTTCCGCCGGTCAGACGGAAACTCCGGCAGCGCGTTTAATTTTCCATGGACGGTGGCCACTCTGCGTGAAAGATCCGCGTTCGACGAGCGACTGCAGGATCGTCGCGGTGTCGCGACGACATATCCGTGCCACGAAGTACGCTTCACGGATGAAGTGTTCGAATCGTGAACGTTCGTAGCGCAGCGATGTAAAATATTGTCTAATTTACATTTATGGCGGGATCAGTCGGAGCCGATGGAATTAGAGACGCTGCTATAGCGCGTGGCTTCTATGCCAAAGGGGATGAGTTCGGGAACGGTCCGGAGCACGAAACTAATTTTGATTTCTGCGGAGGAATTAGTTGTTATCCGAGCGGACACCGTGAAATGCGCGAGATAGAGTTTTTAACTTTTAGTCGTGGCGACGGGGCTGGTCCGCGGGATGTCGTGAAATTAATTACTTCGTTTCAAGAAGCTACGTGTTTCTTAATTTCTAATTAAATTTCTTTTCGCGGGTCGCACAAAAAGGGTCTTTGTATACTTACTGTTTCTAATTATTAGACTGCGGATTTTTATGCGAAATCAATTTTTATTTTTACCAACACGAATGAAGCTGGAGTAGCAGTGTGTTTTATATTTTAAATATTGTAACTTGTAGGTTACTAGGTAATATTTTTGATATTTGTTTATATTTTGGCATCTGTGAACAGCCTCGTAGATATTTACATTTTTACAATTGTGGCAAATGCATTAAAAATCCACAAATCTAGTGATTATATAAAAATGTAATATGACATTTATTCTTCTAATCTTTATTGTAATTGTTTGTTTCATAATTATCGTAAAATAGAAATTCTAACTAATTCTGTGATTAACTTTCCCATTCATATTACGACAGTTAATTTTCTAATTTTTACTGTAATTTTTTCTTTGGTTCATAATTATCCTACAAAAGGAATGAAGCGATGGAATTTCATGTTTATTTCTCTTTCAATGTCGAAGTAGTATAAGTAGAATAAGTAGTATGAACTTTATGTGGGCAAACATGTATGTTTTTCGTTCTGCATACGTTATACAGAGGTAGCTTCTACAAAGTTTTCTGATGATTTATAGAGGATTAAGTTAATCATTTTAAAACTTATTTTCAATTTTGTATGCAGTAATTAAAAACTATACAGTGCATAGAAATTTTTAGAGTTTCAATTAAGGAAAATGTAATTGCCCTCTCTAGATAACAGAATTTAATTCTACCTCGCGATACTTTTGTTATCTTTAATGTCTGTAAAAGCGCCTATAATTCCTTGAATTCTCTTGTATATCCTTACAATGAACTTTCATGTACAAATTTCTTTTTATCCAGTTTTCAATAGTCTTCTGATTTCTTGCTTTATAAGAATAAGTCAAGTTCGTGGTATAAACTGCGCCTCAAATATTTAAATGAACCTTGTTACATTATTGGCACTAAAACTACTGACGCAAAACATGATTTTTTTTAAAATTACCAATTTATCGAATTCTTGAAAAACACTTGATTCAAGAAAATAATATTGTTTTAGTTTAGAAAATAATATTTCTTAACTATGATATGTATGCAAAGAATACTCGTATGGATCATTTTGATCCTTGTAATACTTTCAGTATTAAAATTAACGAAAAGTATGAAAGTCAATTACCTTTTATGGTAATTGATGTATCATACTACCTTCTAAAGTTGTGCAATCACAAGAAGTTACTTCATTTCTTTAAGGCAAGTGCTTAAATGACAAAGTTAGCTAACAAAGTTTCAATTATAGGTAAAGAAGGAATACACTTACGAAAAGAAGACAAAATATGTCTACTCTTTTTTGCGCTGAGTAGCAATTTTATAGAATGAAGCTATGCGCCTGTTGATTAGTATGGATGTTTTATTTAATCACACCAGCGAAAATAATTTGTTTCATTAACGGAGCATTACTCAACCGTGAAAACATTTTTCCGGGAACAAGTTCCTTCCCCGTGAACGCCTTTGTTTCGCACTAGATGCGTTTCGTTCGGTCACTCGTGTCCGATTGTATAAATTCTCTTTATCAGTACGCGTAAATTCGCGAGCAAATAATTAATGCCGACCGCGGCGAACACTTTTGTCCTGTCGCCGACGAAAGTTTACAGAAGCGATATTTTGTTCGTCGAAATAATTGTTGCCCCGTAGGAGTCTTCGTCGCCGGGCCGGTGCAAATTTATGCATAAATTTACACGTAAATAACGAGCCCGTGGGTCGTTAGCAATGGAGATAATACTATTTCTACGAGGCGGCGCGTTGTAATTAAATTGCGTCGAGGAGGGTCGATAAGTGTGCGAATAATTTTGATACTTCCACACGACCGGGCATTGTTTATTGTGCCAACGAACGGCAAAAGAATGTCAATGCGAAGCGTCGCGATGGCGCCGAGTAAATTTGAAAGGCGACGCGGTACGCGCGCTTCGAAAGCCACGGCCACGGCGCGGAATAATTAATAATCACTCGCGAAGTTTCTGTGTGCGGGCATCGAATTAACTTCAACAAAGTAAAGGAAAATTAAATATGAACCTTTATAACTATACACGTAGCAAATAGAAGCCCTTCCACGGCGTTTGTATTCGAACGCAGTTCTTACACGCATACACTTGTAAATTACCCCACAGCTACATATTCGCATAAGGTAAAGGACCCATTAACTGCCATGTAAAATTGTAAATAAACATAAAGTCTAAGTCAAAGAAAATTTAGTGTGTAATTGAAACTGTAATTCATGTGATAGAAAAGGCAACATTTAATTTTCTTTTTGCATTAGTTCTTATAAAATTGCAAGAATTTTAGGGTTGATTGGAAGTGTTGATTGGAAAAAACAAGATAGTAAAAGAATGGCTGTAATTGTGATGTTTGAACTAATAACGTAACAAAATATAATGTCTTAAATTTTAGATAGTATAAAGATCACAGGAAATGATGTCAATCATAATTCAACAATTCATTAAGGTTCTTAATTTAATATTTGGGTCATAGTAAGTGGTACAGGCGTTCCAATCACTGTTTTAAATAAGTAAATAGCTATGTCCGCATATATTGTTTACAAGTATTCGTATGTAATATGCTTTTATTAAAAAGAAAAGCAATTTTTAAAGAAAGTGACAGTATATGTATAGTTAGGTGGCAGTAATAGATATTAGAGGTTCAGAGTGTTACAAAAAATGTTTCCTTCACTTAAGCATGCTAAATAATAATAAATAAATACAGAAATGCATGTGTTTAGTTAATGAACATAAAAATTATACAATATTGTCAGGTTTATTGCCTGTATCCGAAAGTTGTGGTCAATCGTGGAATTTCCTTATAACTTCTACCCGTTAAATGATCATTCGTGATTAACAATTCTTTTTCTTGTAAGTTTTCTTGTAACTAAAATTTTAATTAACTTCAAATTCTTTTTCCATCGATCGAGAATTTGAATTATTCAACGTTTCTCACACAATCGTTTCGAGTCGCGTTTCGAGTCGACATTAATTCGAAATTAACGCCGGTGCCATCGATTCAAATACCGCCTAACGCGTCCGCGTATCTCCGACGGAAGATATCGATTCATATGGGAACGGTTTCGTGAATTACGAACGCCGCAACCGGTACCAGTTGCTGGTGCAACGTTCGCGAAGAATGCAACGATAAGCCGGCTCTGTCCATCTTGCCCGCGAGCCGACGCGTCGTGAGGCACAATAATAAATTTGCCGGTGGTGTCGTGCGATTATACAACCCCGTGGAAATACCTGGTCGTCGTCGCGGAGCCCCGACAAAACCGAAGCTTGTTGCCAGCGTGTAATTTACTCGTTTTCCATCCTCGGCGTTCCCAGATTAAGGATCGCCGCGGCCTGTCTCGCTACCGCGCAAACATCCGTGCAAAGTACTCGCATGCAAATTCTTCGCGGGCCAGTTGTTTTTTTCCCGAACACGGATGCGCCACGGCTTACCGGGGAGAATTATTCTGAAACTGAAGAAAGGGTTGACTCGCGCGATCCCCCCGTGTTATCGTAGCTGCACTATTTTCCGGTGACCGGTAATTAAAGAAGCTTAATTGCTTGAATAGGAAGGAAGCTTGTCTAGATTGCAGAGTAAAAATATTCTGAATGGATGAGATCGGGTCACGACTGGACATTTTTTTAAATTTGAATATAGTTATTTTATTCACTGGAAAAGCAACTCTGTTTTTATACACAGGTGAATGTTCGATACATTTTTAACTAATGGAATTTTTTTGAGAATCTTGGATAGTGTCTTAAACGATTGTTTTTATTAATTTTTTTTTATTGTATTTCGCCTAATTGTATCCGAATTGTAGTTTCACACAGCACTTGGGCATAATTGTATATGACTATAAAATATTATAAATATAAAGGCTACAAAACATTGATTTAACTTCTTTAAAGATTGCATTACAAAGAAGATGGAAACAAACAAATCTATATGCTAAGTCATTCAATCTGATACTCTTATAAATGCAAATTAAATTTACCACAAGTGTTCAAACTTGACATTTTACTGAATTAGGTAGGTTTTGTCAACTTGGCAACAACGCTAAACGCGTTATCGTTGAAATATCGTCTATGTGAGAATAAATGAAACCAAATTCTTTTTTTCTTATAAACTTTGTCTCATTCGCGTTTTATAGAATTATAACTTGCCCTATGTGTACATTTTATGCTTTTTAAGTCGGAATTAGCAAAAAATCCGGACTCGTTAAATATACTATAAGTACATTTTTTAAAAACTGCAAACATTAATTCCGTACCTGTGAAATAAAGCTTTTTCAAAACTTGCGTCCTCAGTTGAAACGCTTCGTACAATTCACCATTGAGTTAATAAAAACTCGAAGACCGTAGGAAAGTTAATAACCAACTGAACATTATTTTCCACCATCATTATGGAAATACAGCACCACTTACTGCCAACTGAAGACACTCGGAGAAGCTTCCACGGTTCGTTGGCAATAAAATAAAAGATTCCGTCTCGTCTCCGAGACAAGTGGTCCGAAGTTAATACCGTCAGTATTCGTTATCGTTCAGTGAAGGATTACGAAGAGCGAGGCACTGAAACCACAGCGCCTGAACAACTTACCGAGCAGTTTTTCTTCATGGACACGTTGTTTGGTTCAGGGATAAGAAGAAGGAAAAGGCGCGACTTTACGATTCCACGGTTAGTGTATCGAGACACGAGTAACCCGCTTTCCTCGGCGAGCTTTCCTCGTCGTTGATAAAGCGAATGAGCGATGACGAGCGGGAAAAGCCGACGGATAGGGTCGTCGAGGTTTAATTCTCGAGGCACGGTCTCAGAGGCGACGTCGAATGAAAGCATCGCGGGGTATTAAGAATTTCCATAAGTCCCCGGGCGAGCGATTAAGAAGCGAAACCGCTTTTCAACGCCGACTGACATCGCGGCGAACGAACAAACGAGGAGGCGGCAGCTCGACGGACAACGCCGCGGGGTCGAAAGGGGTCGGAGAACAGAGAAGAGACACGCGGTCGTCGCAGGGGCATCATGCGAAGCAATTATTCTCGACGAGAGGCGAATGTACCACGATTCATGACTAGTATTTGCAGGGAAAGACGGTCGTCGGTTCTTACCCCCATTACCTGTCCCTTCCTCCTCCTCCGAGAAACGACCACCTCGCTCTTCCATTTTTCGTACGCACACAGACGCGCACGCGTTTCCTACTCCCTTTTGACCCACCTCTCGCGCACGATCTTCTTCCCGTTGTCTCTGTTCGTCCTTTGACTTCTCTCCTTCCGCCTCCGTTGTCCTTGTCCTTCGGTCGGCACCTTCCGCCTCTGTTCTCTTATAAAAATACTCGTCGACGTGCCGCGACTCGGCAACGTCGAACGCCGCGCGATGACCGAGCTCTAAATAAAATTTCATTCCCGCGCTCGCGCGATCCCCTCGCTTGTCTTTTTGTATAACTCGACTTCGTCGCGAGACCCATCCCCGCGAAATGGCCTCGCAAGGATCCGCTACGGCGGAGTCTATAGGCTTGCCCGGCTCTTACGTCCAGAAAGAAGATTGCCATGTGGAACCGTGGGAATTAACTAGGTACGAAGTGCGCGAGGGGAAGAAGTGGAAGCTCGATTTTTTAATGAGTCGCCGTTTAAGAGACTTTCAGGATTTGAAACGGAAGGAGATTGGAACGCCGAGGAATTTGAAGCTTCTTAAGACGTGGAAATGAGTACGTGAACGGGATTTTAGAGGAGAACAATTTTCGTATGACTGTTTTGCAATTGAACTGGTTTAAGGATGAACTTCAGTAACAATCTTAGCCCAATGTTAATTAATTCCCACGTTATTAATAAGCAGACTGCGGATGTTTAGGCAAATTCGTATCTTTATAGATAACAGTCACTGAATATTTAAATATGTGTTTCATTTTCTAAAGATTATAAAATGTATCATATTTTTTATATTTTATTGTATTTTTATATCTGTAGGCATTCTTATACGTTTTTGGAATTTTAAGCTTCTTAAGCTTCTTAAAAGCTTCTTCTTGTGATGAAAACCAGGCAGGAATTTTGATCTTTTGTCATAAACTTGTTTGTTGGAATGTACGTATTTGAAATGCAACTGAATTTTCAGAGATTTTCGATTATTTTTACTGTTACTGAAGTTCATTATTTTAAACAACCATCAAAGCAGTTGTCTGGAATTTTTGTGAGAACTTTGTTTAGTGTTTGGTCTTTCTGTACACCTTCTGTAAGATTTAGCAAACATTGACCTATTATTTAACCCTTAATATTGTAGTTATATTTCTCAGTGTGTTCCTTCATAGTGTGTTTCCCATAAGAACACACGTTAAATTAAAAGTTGAAGAATTTAAAAGAATTTAAATAAATTCTTCTAAAATTTTGCTTGGAGTTTTACAATTGCATAAAAATTAATTTCTCCAATTTTCAAAGATTTTCGTTTATTTTTAATGTCACTAACGTTCATCCTTATTTAGATTTTTGTTTTTGAATGAAATCATTGCATTTGACAGAGCACAGTTTACTTTGTTCAAGCATCTCCTGCTTCGATTAATACATCTCATTCATTAAATATTTTACTGGATTTGTTGCATAACGTTAATTTCTCCTTCCCATAATGTGTTTCTCTAATAGCCGCTTTTCTGTAATTGACTTTTTCTGCAAGTCAAATGTGATTGCAGGCGTACCGTAAGCATTCAAAGGGACGGCGGTATTATAAGCTTTATGTTTACCGTAAAGTTAGTTCGCCCTTTAAGGAATTACTCCGCGCCACCGAGGAAATTAGTTTCGAGCGCTATTCACAGACAAAGCAGGATGAACTAAAAATTTTGCTTGAAAGTTTCGAACAAATAGCGTCTACGTGATTGTGTTTACAATGGGCAGCGTCTAAACGGCTTAAAAGTCGTTGTAACGCGTTTGCTTTGTCGCAAATACACCGGGGATGAAGAAAGCTTAAGTTTTGTTCGGAACTACTTCAAACCTTCGCTTTGTATGAATGCCGCTATGGAAAATTAAATAAGGAAATCAAACGATTGGAAATCTCTTTAACCAAAACATTTGAGCTAGAATTGAGCCTTAATATTTTCCATTAATGGTTGACATTTGAAAAATTATATATATTCTATTCGTAGAAGTAAATATAAAAAATTCTTTAGTTTCGAAATTCTGAGATCCCCTCTTCCAACCACCTAAAACCGAGAAATTATCTGACTTAAAAAGGAAATGCGAGTGCATCCCAAGCCACGTCGGAGATACGAGAAACGAATATAAAAATATTTGAAAATATTCGTACGAGTACTAGGGACGACCGAAAATATCCAAGTAACATGATCACGGTGGTCGCAGCGCAAAAATTACGTATTCTCGGAAATTGAGGGTGAGCCAGTGTGACCCGGGCAGAAATAGAAAATAGAAAGGGTGAACTGGTCTCGATGAAGGTTATTTAAAATTCGACGGAGCGAAGCTCATCTTGATAAACTGACACCGAACGACGTTCGCCGACGGAAAGTTTAATTGCATTTGTAATGGGAATCCCATCGTGCCAGGCGAGAATAAGTATTTTCCATGGGGTCGTAAAGAATCAGGTTAAGAAAACGTATCCCTTTGTTTCTCCTGTTTCGTTATTTCTGCTCGGAGACGGAAACGGTGCCGCGGAATGAATTCTCGGAGTAAAGTTCAACAAATGGGACCAATTCTCTTGATACACGCGTTAGAGTTTCTGTCCTTCGAAAAATTGAGAATTCCAGAATTTTCACTGGTTCGTGATATTCTTCGAGGAAGATATTCTCGAGGTCGAAAGGTTGTATCGATTCAAGACGAAGAATTCTATGATCCTATTTTAGGTTCATACAAAAATAGAAATGCTTAACACCAGTGGATCGAACGACTTCCGGATTATGCAGTGAGCAGAAGGATATTTTATATTACAGTTAAAGATTAACATGAAAAAGTGTATAACGCTCACTCGCTTTTTGTATCTTCTGCTTTTATTTGAATTTGAAAGTTGTTAGCAACTTTTTGAATACAGTATCTAGAAATAGCATACGACGCTTGATACATGTATACATAGGGTCATTCGGGGTAAAAGGAGGCACTTTTGCTGTTTTTACTTCACTGAGCCGAAACTCCATGATATTAGGAACACTTTTTTGCGCTATCGGTAGCATATTTAATAGACTCATAAAATGTAACGAGTATTTGACGATAGGCCAAACGATTTTTTTTTAAATTAAGCAAAAGAGTGACTTGGTCACACTGCATACCTTTACTCCGACATGTGGGTAAAAGTTCGCATGTAGAGTAAAAGTATGCATTCAGGTGTAGTAAAAGAAAATGAACAAATAATACATAGATGGAACATATTTTTATATTATTTTTAATAAATGAAGCTAAAGATGACAAAAACAATAGAAATTAGGAACTTCAAATTTAGGAAACTATCATAAAATTATAATTTTTCATAGATTCAACAAAACGAAATTATACTCAAGCCTTTATCAGAGCAGATATGTTTTTACTTCAAATATTATTAAGAGTTCAAAAACAAGTAGACAGTAACCTAAATGCCAGTGCGTACTATTGCCTCCGTCATTTTACCCCATTTGACCGGTAACCAAAACAATTTGTACTAGTTCGAATTCCAATAAAATTAGGTTAAAATGTTATTTTGGAAAAAATCGTTCAATAACTATATAAAATCAACAAAAACAACTTACCTCTAAAAATACATAAATAATACGTCCACAAACTTTTCCCTGGTACGAATAAGATCAATCCTGACGAGCCAGCGTCCCCGTCCTCTCACCCCGCTCAGAGAAAACGGAAGTGCGTACTTTTACCTGCTGCGTCCTTTTACCCCGAATGACCCTATAGAAATCGTAATTTTGCATTCATAGCGTATGCGCTGATGCATTTTGATGCAGATTATGAATCTTCAGCTGCGGATTCTGAAACCTGTATTATACAAATCTCTATGGACAGAAGAATTTCAATACGAAACCAAATTTGTGCAATGTACAGAACGCCAATTGCTACGGAGAATATAGGAGGAAACATATTATGTCTATCTTTGTTGAAATTTTGATTTTCATATTAATCGATGGTTATAACAGAATATTTTGACTTAGTATAATTGGAAATATCGGACCGCCTTCCAAAAATGTGAAATTTTAAATTTGGAGCCTTTATAAACGAGCGACAAGTGGGTGACCGATTCTGCCACCAATTCGGCTACCAACAGTGGTGCGAAGGTCGTCAATATAACATTATATCATTAGTTTAATTATTTTCATGATATCGACGACCTTCATACCACTGGCTTCCGATTCGGTTGCAGAATTGGTCGTCAAATCGATTTTACTCGCTCGACGTGTGTAAAGGCTCTATGAAGTTTCGTTACAATTAGGGTAAATATAATTAATGCTATAACAGGTAGTATTCCTAAAATATTTAAGAGGTCACCGAAACCACATATTGAATCTATTACAAAGAAAAGCAAATTAAACTGCGAAGATTGAGATTTATTGAGAGCATTTTGAATTTTAAAATTGGTTCCTCACGAGGTAGAAAATGTGAATTATCATCCTGCGGTTTCAGAGGAACATTAGATTGAGCTATAAAGTTTCGTTTCCTGAAATTAGATTTATTCTCGGTTAAAGCGCACTACAATTGATTTTTATTTAAAATATATGGAGACTCAGACAATTTTCTGAGAATAACTAGCGTAACTATGAAGTTTTGCTTATCAATAATGCACAATACGAATTAAAATATTCTGACGATTCAACCTAATAATTCTTCGCTTACTATCTAATCGTAAAATCACCTCGCTTACTGACAGAAAAAGTCTATGAAATCAATTTTTCCTTGGAAAACGAGGTTTTAGTAAAATTCAAGACCATTTTGAATTAAAAAATTAATTTCATAGACTTTTTCTGTCAGTAAGCCAGGTGACTTTTCGATCAAAACTTTAAACGCGAATATCTCGAAGACAAAAACATCTGACACGCGGCGTTTTGCCTTGTAATTACAGATCTATGTACGGACTGTGAAATGTTCAAAATGGTATAAGATAGAAAATTCTAGCTAGAAAGAAGAACACCTTAGCTGTAAATGTGACCATAAACCTCAAGTAAGAAAAATTAGAAATGCAATAATGTCATTCATTACGCGTTGTCTCAGCAAACGTGTTATTCTCAAATTTTCGACCACCGCAACCCTAAATGTATTCACGCGTACTTCATTGAAGATTGCATGCATGCTGCCACGGGCCGTGCATATACACCGGCCACGAGCTTAAGGTCTTTAGAAAATTTAGTAGCAATTATGCACGCACGATTAAAGCGGCAATTTTCAGCGAAAGAGACAAGTGTTTCCCGTAGTACATCGTCCCAACTTCCCGCGCTACTACTCCAGACGTTATGAGAATAAACTTCCGGTCGATATGCAACTACTTCCTTGTTCTCTGGTGATCCTGACGTGCATAGGTTGCCGCGCGCGAATATTTCAACGACTATTTCGCGGCGATTATGCATGCGGCGCTTGAACGGGAGATTTTTCGCCGCTGCAGGGAGAAGGGGGAGGGGGAGACGTGTACTTTGTTAATTTGATTTCATACTCATTGTTATCGCGCGAGAGGGACGGGAGCGCGAAAAGCGCTCTGGTCTTCAATTATTCAGCCGCGAGGGGGAGTGGCAGCGGTTCCGACAGACGGAACGACAAAAGTTTCCGATATCTCGGCTAATAACGTGCGAAAATTGAACGGAACGACTTTAGAAACTTCCGTTTCGACCGGAATATTCGTTCATCGAGCCTCTGTCTCTTGGCCAGAAGCGCGGAAATTGAAAAAAAAAAAAAGAGGAGAATGGAAAAAGGAGGAAAGAACTGGAAAAGTGGAATTAGACATCGTTCGCATTTACGGTCGTCAGAGAGTTTCGTGAAGATCGCCGCGTCGCTTAATCAACAGGGTTAATTATGAATGGCAAATGGGTGTATTCCGACATAAGAGAGGGTGGGTGGAATAATAGGCGCCGGGAGAGCGAAAATTCTGCTTTCGCATTCAAACGCGAGCCACGCGGTGATTCTCCGCTCGTAATTAGGGTGAAATTTTGCGTGTATGCATCTATGTATTAACTTGGACGATCTCGCGCGATTGACACATGCTTTCGATTAATCGCTTTGTACAGCTTTATGTCACGACTGACAGTTAGGATAGACGACATCGTTAAATCAGTAATAATTGCCGACTGTTCTATCATGCTGAGCGTATGAAGTGTTGGGTTTGATAGAGCTTGATTGATTGATCATAAAAATACATTTCAAATGCCATTTGAAGGATATTAGGGGAGATGAAAGGATGTTCGATGTTGAGGTTTCACAATGATTTCACTCAAGCTTCGCGAAAAATATTTTTCCGTAGGTTAAATCAACATCAAGTATTTTTATTCACATGAAAAAATTTAATTAAAGGCAGATACTCAATTTTAATCTTTCGCGGAGAACCATATTTTTTCAAAATTCGTAGGAAAACTGAATCCAAGCCTGAATTTTTGCTTAGTTGGGCTTTCGAGGAATTAAAAAGAATTGTGAGGCAAAGCGGAAGAAAAACTTTTGTTTCTACAAATAGAAATTACCTGCATTTACTAAAATATGAAGTATATGTATAATATAACGAGGACATCGCAATATTCATCAATGTCTGCATGAAACATCTTGTAATATCATTAATAACTTTACGAAGCTATTAAAATGAGACAACTTTCTGAATGATCTTAATTAACCAAATTAATATTTAAACTGTTTAAAAATAACAAACATCTTACTGATCATCAGTGATTAAACCATGAATTCATGTTCATGGAAGTATTCTACGTTATCTGATGAATGAGAGACAGCCAAGCGAGCAGCAGGTGGATTGAAGCTCCTTTGAGGATTGTTAATATTTAAAAACGGTTTCATTGTGATAGTATTCTTCGCTCAGGTTCATTTTCCTTAGTCGCCGTAAAAAAATATTTGCGTAACGGTTAATGTCTCGCACCGGAATTTAAAGCATTGGAGACAAACAGACAAAATGTTGTCGAATCGTTTGGTCCGTCAGGCTCGCAGAAAAACAGAGTGGAGAGAAAACCACAGCAATTGTTGGGACGAATTTTATTGCAATGCCATATTTATAAACGCTCTGGTGGCCACGATTCGACCAATTACAAACCACGATAAATTTCGGTGCAGCTAACTGCGCGCGATAAATGTTTCGTAGCATTTCATCGTTCTAAAAGCCACGTCGGATCGTTCAAGCTAACGCGAATATAATCAAGCTTGAATATAATATTAATATCGAATGAAATATTAGGAGAATTTTGGCTCGGTTTAGATGCACTTAAATGGGAACGGCAATAATTAAATCATAAATCTGTCCAAGTCTTGAGGTACATTTGTTAAGTTTAATTATATGCATAACGAATGATACCACATAGAAATATAATATAATACGTTCAACAACGTTTGTCCGCGTAATTCAGCATAGTTGAAGGAGAAATTCGATTTTCATATACGAACGATATATCGGGTTACCGAAAGGACATCCATTCAAAGCGAAGGAAAAATTTCACGTCATGTCTTTGGCTTCACCTGCATACTTTCCGAGACCGTCAGCTTCAGAAAGTTTGCGACTTGTGGTAGTTTTCGCAAGAAACACGCGGAATTCCCGTGCACATCGCCCGAAGAATTTGTCCTTCCCTCAAAGGCAGTCCACAAGATGGTGGCGGTCACTTTGCTGTGATCCTCTTGCTTGGTCTTGTTTGACTGTCCAAGATATGAACCGAGGCGAAAATTTCATATCTCTCCGAATCTATATAAGCCGTTCCTCAAACGAAAGTTACAACGACGGAAAAGCATGGCTATTCTAATTTATTTTTCTTTCCGTGTTCTAAAACGAAGCTGAAAACGTTGAACACAACTTATTTGCACTTCAAGCACCTAAATAAATAAACAAAGTGCGAGGAAAGTTTGGAGGAGCTCCGCTTTGATAAAAATTCTCGTTATTCATAAGGGTTCTTCACTGAAAAAGTAATCGTTTAGGAGATTCCTCTCGAACACGGGACGCGTTTCTTTCGTTTCGTCCAGAGATATTCCTAGCAATTTGGTGTTGGCCAGCAACAAGCGTGTCGTTGGACGAAGGGTGAAGCGTTTACGAGCGACGAAGCACGGCGAATATAACGAGCGGCAAACATTCCAGGGGTCGAAAGTTCAGCTTTCTTCCGGCATCGCCGTCGAAAACCTCGTCAGCCGGATAAAAATCGCGGCACACGCGATTAAATAATTAACGAGACTCCCAAGTGGCCTTTCCGTCTCTTCCCGCGCTCCTGTAGTGCATCTCCCGCGCGCGGCGAGTTCAAGAGTGTTCCTGCCGCGACAGGAAGAGCCGGGAACGCCATAAAAGTTTCAGTGAGCCGAGACGAAACCGCGTAACTACGCCCGCCCGGCGTTGACGTTCGCTATGCATCGAATACCCTCGTGGAAAGTCCGCGATTCCAACGGCGAACGAATCAATAGGAATTTTCTACGAGCTCTATATCGACAGCCCCGTCCCACCCAACCAAGTACTTCCGGCTTCTCCTCGTTTGGCGTGGTAACGCCGTCAAAACGGATTTATTGTACACCGGGATACAGTGTATTATTTACACTACGGCGAACTCGTACTTTCGACGGTGCACGCGAAATGGTCCGAGTTCTGGGAGGGATCAGCGACACCGATGCAAACAGCATTAATGGTCGCTTTTGTGGCCGGTGTTCAAGATTTTCCTTTCTATGAAAGTATTCTTGAATTGCTATTTTTGGGGGGATTTAAGCGAACAGTTATGGGATTGCGTCTACTTAGGTGAATTAGAAAATGTGATTTTTTTTTTGTTATACGGGATGAGGTGGAAATTGTAATATAAGTAGACGTGAGATAATTCTATGTGATAGGATACGCACAGGTATCTTCGATAAAAATCCTGCACTTCTTTTTGATGGAAGAGAGCAGGTCATTCTTACTAGACTCAGAATGGGGAATACTAAACTAACTGATGCTCATCTTTTGACAGAAAGAGAGCTAAACAAATGCCGTTTCTGCGATCATAGACCATCTTCTCAATTGCAGTAGAACTTCCCAATACAAAACAAAATCTTCTAAATGATATAAAGACACCTTTAAACCACGAAAAACAGTCCAAAAATCTCCTCCTTTTTCTCAAAGATGTCAATGTATACCATAAATTATAGCATTGGAAACTATACCTAGCACAGACATTCATTGCATTATATGAAATTAGCTCATATCCTATGTATAGCTCTATGTACTCTGTTTGTTATTTCTGTATTTGTATAATTTGTATAAATACGACCTTAAATAATTAAAAAAAAATATTTAACTACTCTTATAGGGGAGACCGGGGATAGTCAAATTGTCTTGTCAACGGGCGTTCTTCAGTTTTCCAATCATTTTCCTTAGAAGAAAAATCCAGAAATATGCATTTTTTACAAACGGTAAAGTAAAGAAGTACATAAAGATATTTCAAAATAAACATTTTCATGAAAATGGTCAATGTCTCAACTATAATGCTACACAGCTTCGTTACGAGGAGCACTTTTGCTACCATATTTAAAATTTTCAGATACTTCTAAACTTTACATATTTATGAGCAATCGAACGCTTCTAAATATTATATCTACTACTTGATTATATTCATATCTAACAATATAATTCATGTATTCGTATGCAATTGATCATTTTTTTCAGATAAAATGTTTCAGTTTAAAAGTGTTCATTAGTCAACGCTGAAGAAATACGCAACTCTAGATGATGGCATTTACTTGTGTTAATAATGTTATGTTATAATAATTTAAAATCATATAATTAAAAACTCCATCTTTAAACATTTATTAGGTTATTTACTCCGCTAATTAACTTTAATCCTCTTATCTGGTATCTAATATTTCAATTTTAGTTTATATCAAATGACATTGCTATCAATAGAAGTTGTCTAATGAATTTTGGTATCAAATTAGTTATCACTAATTGTACTTTATTCTGAAATATCTACTGTTTATGAACGTAACTATTAATTAACGTGATACGAATTATGTGTGAAATGTTGGCATAAACGTTGTTCAATTATCGCAAGTGAAGAAAAAGGAAAATTGGAAAAGTTTTCGGTGACTGCAAATCAACCACATTATTTTTTTAATATTATACAATTAATAATAAGATATTTTATGTTTTTATCTGCTTTAAAATAATTCATACATTTGTAGCATGAAAAAAATTGTATGGCGAGCGATTAAGAGAGGTCAAGTTGAATTTGTACATTAGCAAGTGTAAGAATTTGCAGTATAGACTGCGAAACACAGGTCCGCCAAATGCATGGGAGTTTCAAACGAATCCAGTTACAATAAAGCCGAGTTTTTCGTCGCAAATTGAAATGTTCTAATCTGCATACGTGGCCACACCGAGGAATTAAGAAAACAGCCGAAGATTAAGCACCGAAGTTCGGGGGAAAGAACGTAGAAGGAAATAAGTCTGAAAACACTTAATGTACAACTCCGCGCCGCGTTGAAGTTTCGGGTAGCAGCTTGTCTCGCGATTCACGGCGTATCTTGTAAATTAGATATGACGTGTTGCTAACGAGCAAAGGATCGTGAAAACTTTCGTTGCGCACAGCCGACCGCGCCGACGGAGATTAGCGCGTTTACTTAGAAAAGCAGCGATGTTTTTCATCCTGCCACGCGACGAGTTGATGAATAATTTACCGTGCAACACCGCGTCACTGATAAATGGAAGCATATCGGACAGACAACTAATTAAGCAACGTAATAAACGTTTTGTACCCAGCATTAATTATGTCGTGCCGTTGACGTGCTAACGCTACCGGGCACAATGAAGGGAAAACTGTTTATTGTGCCGAGAATTTCGACTGCGTATATTGATAACGGAAGGTAATCAGTGCTATTTTTTATTCCCGTTTCTACAAATATTGCAAATAAGCGAGACACCGTTGGATTTACTGGAATTTAGAGGACGGTTGACAAGAAGAAAGAATTCGAACGACGGAAAATTTTACTCCATGTTGCGACAGTTGAAACAAAATTCTGTATTTGGAGCGAAAAATTCTGTAATTGAATAAAGAAACTCGAGCGTCGGAGAATTATTCCCTGACCAGCGAATCTCGAAATCCTACAAACGCGAGTTACATTCATTAAAGGTCGTCCAGAGTTCGCGAACGGTATACAACTAACTTTAATTCGGTTATTCGATGAAATTACATAGTTTCCACTGCTCCGCAGTTTGTGATACGCCGTAACTATTGGAACAACAGAATTAACCATCGAGCAAGTACAAATACCTAACGCGGTTGACAACTTTGCCAACTACTCGAAAATGGATATTCATTCCCTGTTGTATCGTGGGGGTGGACAATCATCGAGATTGGGAGATCAAACGATACAATTAATGCAGAAAACGCTTTACGAACTGCATTGCGATTGGTTAAATGATTATGCTAATACACATAGGAAGAGTTGCTAAAAGTTGAAGTTTCGATTCTGAAATATGCTTGGTAACAGTAACTCCTACTACTTGTATTCTTACAAAATTTTCTTATGTTGTTGAGAATTTCCCGACAAACTATAGTGGCTGATGTAAGAAAATGTCGTAAATAATATTACACGTGCATAACAAAAGCGTGATAGAGGCTACGAGAAATTTTCGTAAAATAATATTTGAAGAAAATTTCAAATTCCTTTTAACCAATTTTGTTAGATAAAATTGCCCCGAGGGATTCAAAGTTCTCTCGAAATGTTGTTCCCAGTATCTTGCCTTCATTCCACAAAAAATTATTATTATGTTACGCATAATTATCCTATGCGTAATTATATTTTGCAATCACCGGCACGCTATTTCTAACACACCAGTCTTAATTATTCGCGCCATTAATCACCCCGTAGAACAATACCAAATTCGAAGTACAATTACCGAATAACGAGATTTAATGGCTCGTATTATCGCAACGCCTGTAGATAGTCCTCGCAACTAATGAGTATAATGATACGCCATCTTCAACCGCGCGAACTGACGAAATTGGTGATAGGCATCGAGACATCCATCATCCAGCAACAAAGTCGCAATAATTTTCATCACAATTCTTATCCAAAAATTTGTAAAAAAATCGCAACTCTTTTCGTAATGGCAGAAAATCGATAAAGATACGACGCGAAATTAAACAGTTTATCGCCGAACGACAGCGTATCGAAACTCACGTTCAATAACCAGCGGATCTTTGCAAACAGCCAAGTCCCTCGGCAATGCCTGGCCCAGCCACCCCTTTTCGCGACATTTCAATCAATCCAGCCACAGGCAAACGGCCCTGGTTTTGTTTTAAGGAACAGGGGTCGTGCGCAGAGCGTGCTGCTTCGTTACGATAATTCGCGTGGTTATTTGCGGTGGCGGCACATCAGCCACCGCGCCGCACCGGCAATGCAAACGATGAGGCACCCTTTTCGTCGCTGGCTCGACGGAGCTAGAAGCGAACGCGTTTTCAATACAAATGTTTACCGCCTCAGCGCAGTAAATATTGTGTTGGTCTATGCCCCGACGAATGGCCGACCTCCACCATTGTTCACGTTAACCGACATTCCCAAAGATGCTTGGCATTCTTAAAGGTTTGTGCACAGCATGTACAGAGTGTTTTATAATGCTTGATCGTACCTTCGGTGGAGAATCGCGCATAGAAGAACGTAACAAGCTAGAAAGCTTTTGCATTAAATTATTCTTTAATCCTGTCACTTTCATTATAAATTCTATTAGGACACATAGGCATTTTATTAGATTATACTATTTTTCCATCTGACAGACTCAAAAAAAATGAGAACATTTTAGGAAAAGAGATTCAAGTACGATTTTGAAGTTGGAAAATAGTCATGCAAATATAAAGAATAATTTTCTGACAAATAACATCATTTTTACGGACATTCCCCATGGGAATTTTTTCAATAAAATTATTAGATTGGTATTTTTCAAATTTTCAATTGTAAACTGATAAAATGCATAAATTTGATATTTACTAAAGTTGATGTAAATTTCAGCACAGTTCTTTGTTGGTTTATACTATTTAAGACTGATCATTTTTAATTGAGAAAACTAGTTTGATTGAGAACGTCGATTATCCGAATCACTATTAACTTAATTTTTAATTACCTAGGTTTTCAATTAATTCGTGTACTAAACATAATAATACAGTGGGAATCCAAGTAAGACTTGAACTATGATCTAATAACGTTCTACTTATTATTAGCATTTTATTTCATAAGTACCAGATTGGTTAATCGAGGTTCCACTGTATTTTAAATAACTATCAGCTACTTTGTTGCTGCAAATAATTATAAAAGTAAAGAACATACATACAAACGAGTTCCGTATGAGTCGACCGATATACAGTACTTAAACGTATGGAGGTAGTAACTTAGACAAATGATTATATAAAAATTTCACCTCCATCTTATGCTTACTGGTTATTATTTGTTTAAACTTGTAAACAATTTTATAACAAATGCATTGTTTCAAGAAAACTAACAAAATTAATTAATCAATAGAGAAAATTCATAGAACTGTGTGGAAGTTGTTCTGATTGCATACGCTGTATTATGAATAAATTACATGCATTCGGAGTTTTGCTTCAGGATACATTTCATATGCACGAACTTAATTATATGTATCAATTAATTTGGTTCTTTTAAACCAAAACAATTATTTTCCTATTTGGAGTCAAACATTGTTTCCAGTCTACTGAGATACTAGAATATCGACTTTAATGTTTTCAAGCCATTCCGGAAGACAATAAAAGAGATGCAAAAATATCTTGATGACTTTATTGCATCATAATAATAATGTTTATTTTATCTTTCTTAACATCCACTGAGCTTTGAAGAAGAAGGTGTTAAATTTAGTTTTTAGTCTTTCTCAAAGAGACATTCTAGTTTGCGTGCCAAGAAATACAGTGTTTTTCGAGAATTTACTGTACAGAAAAGAGGTACAGTAAAGGTGTAAAACATTTTTCTCTCAATTGAGCTGTTCTTTGGCGCAGGTGATTTCAGCTGTCCAACTTTTTTCTTACTATTTTTCAATTTTACAAGTAGTTTAAACTAAATAAAAAAACTTCGTTCTAGTTTGGGCGACAGCGACGGTCATACTGTTTGAAATTTCGCCAACGAAGCACGGTTTTTTAAACACTTTCAAAAGATCACTTTGAAAACCATTTTAGAAACACTAACTTGAACAATTTTATATTTTTTAATTACTGTAGAAATGTAATTCAACTGATAGAAAAAAGCTTTACACTTTTACTGCATCTCTTTTCTTTACAATCAATTTCCGAAAAACGTTTAATTTTTTGGCGCGGAAACTAGACTAGTAATCAGGCTTCAAGTATTTTTTTTTTTTTTTTTGTATTATTGTACAAATCAATAATATTTATAATTGCGTAAGTAATACAGTCAACCGTAACAACCTGCCAGTGAAAATCCGAAGTCATGTAGGAGCCGACAATGTTCATTGTAAAATTGGCTTTAAAGTAGTGCTGACGATGGGGAGCAGGACCGTGAACACATTTCACTGCCGCTGTATATTATTTCCTCCCCATCTACTGCTCTAAATTTATCTCTGGAGGTATTGACGTAGAATTACAAATTGCCCCGCGTAACAGCGAGGAAATGTGTGTGCTCGCGTGTGCACGCGCGAGTATTGTAGCGTAGAAACGCGATTATGTCACATCTGAATACGCCGACTGCTCGAGTATTTTTCATTCCCGTATCGTAATAGACTTCCATAGCCGAGAAGGAACGTGCTGGCGGAGGACGAAGGAAGAAAGTTTAATACGAGAAGAAACCGTATCGCACTGGGGAAAACTTGCTCCGCGTATCTCGGTAATGTTAGCGCGTTCCCCCTCTTCGCGCTACTTCATCGGTCGGTTCCTATCAAATACGTTTGTATCCACGTCGCGAATGGAACAAGGTATGTTTATGTTTGCTGCATATTTCGATCGCGCGTGGAAATAATAAGTAAGAAGTATGGCCGGGAAAGAGGGATGCGGAAAGTCAAATACAAGATACGACGCGCAGCGACGAGGAGTGTCGTTGCGAAAGCGATCTGATCGTTGGTTTCTCCGAGGCATTGAAATTTAATTTATATCGAGTCGAGCGGAACGACGGGTAAAATTGACGTTGCGCTCGTTGGAAATGTATCAAAAATTTTGTAACGGGAAGGCAAGCCGACCGCTCGTCGAAATAAAATTGATTTAGCCCGCAGCAAACATTGACTTACCTGCCGACTGAGTGAATTAAAGTGTCTTTTGTCGGGTCTTGCGAATGATTTACCTATACCTTAAACTTGTTCGTTAAGAAGTTTTCACAGCTAAAAGTTTACTGAATTCATTCGGTCTGTCCACTCAAATCTACTAAAATGTTGCCGACATTATTTGCATATTATGCATCGTCCGATACCATTTAACTTTACCTTGACATTTTTTTTTTTTTTTATCTCTAAGCGTTTTAAAGATATAGCTTGCCTCCGTTGCGTGAGACACTCTGTATATTTATCCTTTGATATATATCCCATATATCCTTTGATACTTTTTAAAGTACAATTTTAGCATCTGAAGATTACTGCATTTTTTGGATTGATAGGTACCAATGATACGTCTTAAAAAGTTTATTTTTTTATGGTTTTACAGTATAGTAAAATAGCAATTAAAACGCACGTGAAATCGTAGAACTTTTAAAGATGCATTTCCAAAGGAACGATGCTTTATGCGAAACAATTTCATTCTACGTTTATGGCTTGTTCTTGCTAGCAGAAGTACCTTCTCTTTGGCTGCACCACTCTCAAATAGCGAGGAACTGTGCTGTTTATATTATACACAGCCACAAGTAGAAGTATACCTGCCCATAGACAGACTAGCGGAAACAAATGCACGCGGACTTTATGAGACGTCAAATTTCTTATCCTCGAGAGTAAGCATTTCTACAACATTTATTTAAAAATTCTGCTCCGCGGAACGGAGTAATGGAGTCCTCTATTTTTATTCGTACTACTTTTGCTGTAGCTTGTACAGTTTCACAATAATTTATAGTGTTGCAGAAAATTTAGTGAAGTTGTAAATTAAAATATTCAGTGACAATGTTAATAATTGGTGTAGGAAAGATAATGAATAGTGATAAAAAATAGAGATGTTTAATGTACTCTAATGTAATTAGATTTGCGTACTAAAAATTTTACGATTTTTAATCAAGGCTACAAAAACGGAAACCAATATTCGACATTCCGAGAAAATGCACCAAATAACGCATATTTGAGAAACTTTGATTAATGTACACATTTACATTTCTTTATGAAATAAGGTTTATTAATATTGTGTTTGCACAGTACAGAAATTAATACAGAGTAGTAATTTTATTTTTTTAACGATTTTGTTTGAAAGTGGGGCTAACGAAGTTCATCAATAGAACGAAGAGTTCTTCTTACGACGCCAAAGTTGAAGTAGCTAAAGTACCCATTTCTTCCTTTTTAATAACTTTTACTGTTTCCATCATTATTTCTTTATCTTAACTTTTTCGTTTATTTATTTCCATCTACGAATTTAAAAATAATTGTATCGATATTAGAACCGAAAACTTTTTAATAAAGAAAGCACAGACAACATTGTGACGCGTCTGATGATATTGAACGCACAAATATCACAATACAAAATAATTATTTCTGTTAACAAAACTGTACGAATTGATTAAATTGTTTAAATATATTATTAATTACATGGTTCTAGTAAATACTAATGCATTAATACAATTTTTAAACTTAAGTTTTCTTTATACAGGGTGTAACAAAAATGTTGCAGTTCCTTGAAAGCGATGATACCTGAGATGATTTTAAGCAACTTTTTCCTTAGCGAAAATATTAGGTGGGACTTTGTTAACGAGTTATTAACGAAAAACACCGACCAATCGGGGAGCGAGTACAACGGATTCATGATGACACAGCCGATGGCAGGCCAATACTACTCACGACTGGAAACCGCGCTGACATTCATGCACTGTATTCATGCTTCTATTGGTTGGTGTTTTTCGTTAATAACTCGTTAACAAAGCCCCACCTTACATTTTGGCTAAGGAAAAAGTTGTTTAAAGTCACCTCAGGAATTACCCCTTCCAAGGAACTGCAACATTTTTGTTTCACCCTCTATAGTTTAAATCTGTTGCCATGAACGAAATTCACAAATTCTTTTATGTTGTCCGTTATTATAATGTTTTCTAGGTTACATAAAAATAACACTGTCAATAAAATATGTCTCTTTATACATGTTAAACTACAATTTGAGTCCGTTATTGATGTCTGTCCGTGGTTTTTTCAAAATACTACCGGTTGCCGATATTAAGTGCTGGGCGATAATAGGTGCACTTACCCTTTATTGTCTTCCTTCGTTTTGGCACTCAGAAAATATAATCACTTGTGAAAAATGTTATGTGTATTAAATAAAATGTTGAGCACTTGTATAACCACACACAAGATGTTTTTGAGTAAACGCAATAAATAGAAAACGCTAAAAAAATAAATAATGAAAATGTAAAAGCTTTTGTTCGTTATTGAAATAAAAACAGTGAGGGAACAAGCTTTGCACGGTGAAAAATATTCGATGAGATACATTTATAAAGGCATAAAAGCAAAAGGTATGTTATTTACTATTTTTAATATCTAATATTTTATAAATTTTCCACGTTCAAATGCCAACGTTTCGATAGAGTCTGGTGATACCTTCGGTCGATCAAATCTTTTTGTCTTTTTAATCGTTATAGAAAAATTAGTACTATTCTCTTTCATTTAGGGTAATTCGAGCGGAGATAGCCAATTTGATTATTTTGTATATTAAACTGATAGTTGACATTAGTAATTGGTTAGTACGGTTTGCATTTAATATCAAAACATGTGAAACTGCTAATATTTGCGGATAATAAAAGATGAGGTAAATACTTATCTAGTTTTTATATCATGAGTGTCAAAATTATTTGGATTTTTTTGTATACTAAATACTATATTATTTCCAAATTGTAAGAAGATTTTTACTGTTTATGATAAATAGACTGCAGATACTCAAGCAAATTCGTATTTTCAAGGTCATAGAAAAAGAATTCTAACTTAAATAAAAGTATCATTATCCTTTTAACCTGTTTTAACTGCTAACCTGGTTAACTTTAACCTTTTTATCCTGTTTTTGCACCTGTGCAGATTCTCATACATTTTTGGCACATTTAAAATCGCTATAAATGCATAAACAGCCGTAGTCTAATGATAAATTTGATTGTCTTTTTCCTATGTTATCTATTTCAGAAGATAAGGAGAAATGGCTATACTCATTCTCATTCACATTTTTGTTATCACTTGCTTAAAATCTCAAAAAAATATGATTGGAAAATCATCAATACCCATGATAAGGTAAATGACCCCATTATGGGACAGTTAAGGAAGTAGTCATTTAAAAATAATAATTTTTTACTAATACATGACAATATTTGAGTAAAGTATGAATGACCGTATTTATTAACGTCTCTAGTTTCTTATTGAAATCGATTTTGAAATATTATTTGACTGTTTACACAAAAATTATGATGAAAATGATATCAAGGATCGGATGTCCCCATTATTGACCGGATTTTGCCATCTAGCTATTATAATAAAAAAAAAAAGATAACAATTTTTTTTTATATTGTACGATTCTATATATATTTTTCATGATTTTGAATAAATTACGTAGATCCATATATTTTATTCGTTGCTATTAACAATAAATAATTTGTAACCGGTTGGTAATGGGGGTACGGTCAGTAATGGGGTCGCTTACCTTAATTGGTTTGAGGATAAAAAGAAATAGACAAATAACTTGAAGAAAATTAACTAAGAAAATTGGATGCCAATTTTGAAAATTTAGGGTGCATCAAAACTGCATGGAATTTAAGAAATAAAGAATGAAAAAAACGGAAAAGAGATTGATAAGGGCAAAATATAGGTCTAGTTATTTGATCGCGTACTACCATGCATGGTAGGAAAGATGGCTAGTTGAAGGATTTCAAAAATGTATTGACCTAAACGTTATTTCATTTCTAAATCTAATGCTTGCTAATTAACTTATAAGAATATAATTAAAGTTCATCTAGAACTTAATTTTGGTGTTTAAATTCTTTTAGTTTTCATTGAAATGCATTGTAAAAAAACTAACGCCACGTCCCCCAGAATTTACTCTATTTCAAACCCATTTTATCTTTGCCACGCGTTTCGTGCAATAATATTTCACATTTCAGAGACCACATTTTAGAATTTGCTTTTATTTCCCTCGCGTTACATGTGATCCAGCACTGTTATCCAGTGTTAGTATATCCCACGTACCGCGGCGCTCATTTGAAAACTAAAAAGGCTAGCGTTTGAAGCAACATGCATGTCGCGGTGGGCGGTTTTGCTCGGAGGCAACGAATCGGTTTGCATGCACAGTCGCTTCAAAAAGGAACCGTAAATGCTGATCCGAACAAAGGCGGAAGCCGACGTTTCGCGACGCGGATGCGTCGTACCGTATTAATTCGAAGCTCCGGCATCAGCCTCTTCGCGTACGGCATTCTTGTCGTGAGCAATACGACGAATCCAATGCAAACATTCTATCAGTTGACGTCAGTTCGATGCTTCCGCGGGATTTACGTGGAGATCCGGAGAACTGCGCGTCCCCACGTGTCCGCTTCGGCGAACAAGCGACGTCTTTTCCTCGAGCACCGTGCAGGATTTCGTGGATTGGAGGATACGTGGGTTGCGGATTGGATGGAAAAGTAGTGGAACAGCGGTAGTCAGACGTACCCTCGCTGCGTGCGAGGCGCCCGTTGGATCCGTGTGCGCGTCCTTGCCGTCGTCGTCGTCGTCTGTACGTGAACGTCTGTCACGTATCTCGGATTAAAGGAGACGACAAGAACAAAGGGTCAACGACGGAGGATCGACAGAGGGATGTAACGTCGCACCGGAAGGAAGGGGTATAAAAGTTATATCTCTAGACGTCGAGCTGCTTGTTCCTTATGCAGACAGAGATCAGGAAAAACGGTGGCTCTGTACAAGGGAAACGGATTCCGGGACTCGGTGGAGTAAATACGTCGGGAATCGCTCGCTGGATCGCTGGAGAGGCTCAGCGCATTCTCGTCGAAGATATTTCTCTCGGAAGCCCTGGTCCGTCCGGCCGGTCAGTGGTTTCCAAACTTTATGCGGCTGTGCGTACTGATCTGGCTCAACTTCCGACTCGACCGACCGTGCGGGTCATCGTTGGGGTTATCCCCGTGGTTGCCCATAATTACTTGCGGCGGGAAGATGACCTGTGAACTTCGACAAATGGAATTGAGTAGGAATGTTAAGAATTGTTCAATCTCTGGCGCTGATAGCGGTGTGTTTTCGTTATGAATGCCAGTTGTCGCTACCGACCGCGGCGTCCAACATATGCAACACACAAATATGAAAATCGAATGCAGTAGTTCACACGTAGGTATATTGTAAAATGCTATAATAAGACTGCGGATGTTTATGCAAAATTTATATGTCGAAATATGCAAAATATATGCAAAATTAATGCAAAATATATTCAAGAATATGAAAAATATATGCAAAAAATATGAAAACTGTATGCAAATTGTTTTATTATTTGCACTATTTACTACTTACTACTACTGTTACTACTACTACTACTGTACTTACTACTATTTACTGTAATTTGCATTACAATATGTTACGATTATTTTTTCCATATTTTGAACTGTTAATTGGTGCCTTTTGTCAGATACAATTAATTTGTAGGCGGAAAATATTCTTTTAACATCACAGGATGTGATAGGAGCATGCGTATACTTTTTCCATAGCAGTAAGTGTATGCTGTTTTAGCTGTGATTTTCGTTCACAATTCATCTACATAAAAAGAATAGTAGAGGACGACATACAATTAAAATCATATTTATAATTTAAAATATTAATTTTCATGCATGTTCCTGATACTTGAACACATATCTCTTTATTACAAGCCTCACAAGCAACTGTATTATCATTGATGTTGAAATGATTATTTCCGATTTCAGAATCCCACTTTTTTATCATTACGCGTTTCTTACTTACTTTTGGCATTATGAATTTCTTACTCACAATTAATGAAGCACGAGTAATATTTCTATCTTCACGTTACACCAGGAATGTTACACCACAACTGACTGACTACGGTATATTTACTTAAAAGTGTTTACATATCTCAGGACATTCGAATGAATAGTTCGTATGAAGCATTCATATCGTATCACACGAGAATGGGGAAGTAAACTAAGACACAGTAATACATATTTGTTGTCAATAACAAGGGCGACTGTAATTAGTATGATATAATTATGATTGCGATATTTCTAACGTTTGTTTTTGATCAAGGGAATCTGGTCAATCGAATATATACGAAATATGCAGAAATGAGACAAATATATGCAAAAGATATGCAATATACAAAACATATATAATATGCAAAATATGCAAAAAAGAAATTATATTTTTTAAATCCTCTAATGATAAAACCACTTTCTGTCCAAGTCCTATAACATTATCTCTTTCCTATAAATATATGCATTTGCATAAACATCCGCAGTCTAGCTATAATGTATTGGACGCCGCGTCCAGTCGTGATCACTGGCAGTCACTGGAAGTTTTTTCACACACCAACGCGAATTCTTGCAGCGGCAGCGGAAGCGGAATATTCACAGCGACAGCGGTATGCATGTATGTTTACATGTATGAATGTTCGCATGAATGTATTGTACTATTCGCAGCCGCTGCGGAGAATTTGCGTTGGTATGGGGAACTTTATTCAGAGCGGCGACAGTAGCATAAGTCGTACTAGTCAGACAATCCTCGTATTTGCAAAAATTGATAACTGGGATAAGAAGTTTGAAATGCAGTCTTTTAAATTATTTATCTATTTTTAAAATAGGTAATTTTATCTGTAAAATAGGTAATTTGATGATAGAGTGAATTGTCCAAAGAATGAACACTTAAGCTACAAGTCTGTTAAAACCTAGTATTCACAAATTGTTATTTAATTCCCTAAGTACTAAAACCATAAGGAAGTTGATTCAGTACTAAGATCACACATCCTAAAACACAATATCGTAGTTACGATCTTCCGAAGTTAGCGAATTTTCAACTACTTTGCGTAAATTTCGAGTGTTTGCTCACCAACGATCAATCTCAGTTGCGAATACTCAAACAGAATCAGTCCTCGACATTTCTGACACCTGTTGTTGGAAACCTTGTAGAGCGGCACCTCGATTTTAAAGATCTGGGTAAATTTAGGGGGATTTAGAGTAGTGAAAGTAGAACTGTAAGCAGAGATATTGATGTAGAGAGCATTTGAACAATAGGGTGAGCCTTAACTCTCTAAGTCTAAGTATGCCTGTTAGGCACAGACAATGTCAAGCTTTTCACTTCAAGTATGCCGTTCAGGCACTCCGTTGGTTTGTCATATTCATCTAGTCATTTTTTGTATACATTTCGGAAGCTGAACTGTGACTCAGCGAAGCATAAATTTCTTGTTTCAATCAAGTCTTCTTGAAGCATAAAGCATTGAAAATTAAGATTTCTTCGGTATTTATTATTTATTGTTTCTTAAAGACTTTTCTGCTTCTCCAAATTTTTTTCTCTTTAGACTTCGTCAATATTTTCTAAGGAACAAAGCAAACACCTATAGCGAATCGATACAGTAGAATTAATATAAAGATAAAAATGTTCGGATTGTAGATTTTTTGCAAAATATAATTATAACTTTAATTAAATAAACTTTCTTTTATATGAAGTATAATAATACGAATAGATCTAAGTATACGTTGTAAAAAATTATATGGGTTCCATATCGCTTTACCTGCTAAATTAAATAAAGTTCTTAACTGATATGGCGTATATATAGGTATATATACGTATATAAAAGTGTATAATACGATCTGTGTGTAGAATGAAATTCATTTTACAAGTTACATTTCATGTATCTCGCATATATGGAGTTCGAAAAATGAAATGCAATTCCGAAATTAAAGGAATTACCTGCTTGCAATAAATATTACTCAGTTTGTATATTGTATATTGCTGTTTTTCGTACGAATTTTAAACTAGAATTTAGTTAAAAATATATTTTCCAAGCAAAATGTATATTTTTATGTATTTTTAATATTATAGAAACTTCAATTTCACTCTTATATTTCTCAAATCAGGACTGAAGTTCTTCTGTGTTTTTATATACATAGATATGCAAACAAATATTCATTATAAAAATTAGGTTGTTTCTTCTGATTTTTTTCTTCTCACCAAACACTTTGCAATCGAAATAATTATTTGGATATTTAAACAATTTTTTGTCATATTTTTTTATTATTTTAGTTCATCATATTTGTCTACTCTACGTTAATATTTGAAGGCAAGATTATTAATAGATGTGTCAGTTTAGTGAATATTGAATAAGTAGAGCTGTACACATAAATAAATATGTTTCTAATATCTCGAACTTCGAAAAAATTATGTAGACAGTTCTCGTTTACTTTGGAAATTCGAAATTAATGAAAGAATATTTTTACTGAATAATTAAGTGTTTAGAAATGCTTTGAAAATCAGTTTTGAGGAATTAGAAAAATTAATCACCAAGTCATTCACAGTCAATGAGCTAAATATTAGATCTAGAAATGAATTCTTTTCGATACTTCAGTAAATTCAGAAAAAAAAACAGAATTGCTCAAGCATTGAAAAACTTATCATTATTATCAGTGATCTAGCGCAATTATTCTGACAAACAATTTTTGATTTCATCTAGGATCAAATTACTGTTCTAATTATGTGAAGTAATTCGTCGGAAACAACTCATTTCTACACGCTAACTTATGAATGGAAGTTGATATGAGTACAGAATTCGTAGACAGATAATGAAATGCAAAATTCTGGGATACTTATAAAACTTTCTGCAACATTAGAAAATCGTTCGCAAAGTCTACACGTTTTTTAATAATTATAAAATTTGTAGGCATTATACGATCGAACGAGCGCCGTCAAGGACCTAAGTTATAATACATAATAATTGAGTAGAATTATTTTATTTCCACTGCAGTTTGAAGATTTCAATATACTTCCACCCGACGAACGGAACATTGAAAACGCGGGATTTCCTCGAAATTACAACCACGACGCAGCGCGTCGACTCCCAGCCCCGTTTCTAACTTACTTTTCAAAAATCTCGAGGTTAATGACACGCCTTTAACCGAGGAGGGCGAGAGAAGCGAAAACCCGAGAACCTCTCAGAGCCCTCAATTTCTCAATTTAAAGTTCCACGACTCAAAAATAGCAAAGTGCATCGCCGCGAGCGACAGCGATGACCTCTTAGCTCCGGGAGCGCGCGGTCAGGTTGAAAAACTGGATTGGCGGTGCTCCTCCCTCACGCATCTTCGCTCGTCGCTTCTTATTCAAACCCCCATCCCTCTCAACGGTTCCGTTCCACGGGGGGGGGGGGGGGTGAAATGACCGAGCCCGAGGAAAAGGCCGTACTAAAGCGAGCATTTCCGACGCCGGTGCGAACCCTAGCATCCGACGATCGTTCGCTTTAAAGCCCTGACGCTCTCCGAAATGCAGTCACGTCGTCGTGGCTCGCAACGCGCCGAGCACACGTTACTATTTACTCAGCTGTCTTCGGTAATCGTTCCGGCTATGAAATAATTAAACCGAGGATTTGGCCGGGGTGGCAAGGGGGCGAGCAGTTACGTGCGTGGGATTCATTACCCGATGAGCGTGCGCGCTGAACGGCGCGGCGTCATCGCTCGGAATATCAGCGGTTCATCGAGCCGGAGGGGGAAAAGAGAAAGTCTGGACGAGCGCTGCGCTGGTGTGGCGAAGCCGAGCAGCGGTCATTCGTTGATCGAGAGGTTTATTTTACTCGGGGACGAGAGGAAATCGTTGACGGGGCTCGATGAAGTGCCATTTTGTAACAATTGACGTTGTTAACCTTTGACGCTGTCGAGTGCTGCAGAGTTGAAAGAATTTTCAACGAGCGGAAGTTATTTGAGGGTACATTTTAATGGACCGATATCTCCTCTAGCTTCGATTTAATCAAAGAGTATCTCGCGAAGGTGGAAGAACAGAAATCGCTTGAAATCCGTGGAAAAGCATGTGCAGCTCGAGTTCAAGACGGTAATTTAGAAACGAAAAATTAATAATAGAAAAGGACAATTTTCTTTAGCGTTCATTTCTGATACTATTGTTATAGATATTTAAAATGTAAGAAAAATAAAAAAGTACTGGCTGTTCCACAATAAATGTAGGAACCGTTAAGTGGAAACAACATTTTAACAGGTCCTAAAATATGAATGTAAAATTCATTTAAATAAAGAAGTAACACTGTCTTGAAAATTGTTTGCTCATGAACGAAGTACACAAATATGAAACTTTAAACGCATTTTTCTCGAAACGGTATTTTCTAAACTGGTTGAACGATTTTCTCTATCGGTTTTGAATGAATCACTTTCCAGTTTTATCTACTTATTCCGTATAAAAAATATCTTCAGTACGGAAATTAAAACAAAATAATGTTTAATATTTTTTTCAGTTTAAAAAATATAGATTTTTTAGAGCAATTTTAGAACTTTTTCTTTTAAAGTCTGCCATTTCTCAAAAAATTATTATCATTTAATTTTCGTACACTTAACTGAAACTGCATTAATATGGATTATAAAAATGATTTCCTTTTTTTCTTGTGATGAACCAAACGTGAATAAAGTGTGCAGCCGTAATTAAAAAATTCTCAAATACTACCCAATGTATGCAGATTTAAATCCCTAATCAATAACATTTCTGCGAAATATGTATGTCTTTAAAATAATTCATAAAGAACACTCTTATTGTTTCTGGCGTAAACGTTTTGTTTCCCTTTAAAAGGTGATGTCTGTCTTTGTTAACAAAAAATACCGACAAATCGGAGAGCAAGTATAGCAGACAAATTTGAGTGCGAGCTAGAAATAAGCGTCGCGTTGGTCCTCCATCGATCGAGCGGAGATTAGACCGCTGTACTCATTCTCTGAATAGTTAATGTTTCTTCTTAATAATTCTTTACCAAAATCCCACCTAACATTTTTCCTAAGGAAAAAGTTGTTTGAAATCAACTCAGAAACCGCCCTTTAACGATTTCGACACATTTTCTGAAACGCCCTGTATATTAGATACTCATCGATCATAACAGAAATGAACAAAATTGTAGATTATTAATAAGTCAAATATGTTCCTTTCATGGCATTTCTCCTTTACTTAAATTTAAAGAGCTTTAGTTGAATTTCTTCGGGGCAAAATATTGCGGAAATACAGCTATTAAAAGGTGATACGAAGCCCCCGAGTCATCAGAAATGAAATTAGCATGCTGAAAGTTCCTCAATCATGAAGTTGCAGATGGAAGCAAAGACTAAACAAATACGCAGAAATGATTAGCCTAGAAACAAGTTTCTCGCGAACAAGTATATTTGCACGTGACGATTATTTAAGTGATTACTGTACGTTTCCGTAACAGTTTTACGGTGTCTGTTTTCTTTTTCAGATCGCTTTCTGCAAATTAAAATGGATTCGAAAGTACGGATAAATATATCTTCGTGCGCGGACGCGGTGAACGGCGCACGGCGAAAGAATAATTAAAAAGTAGAAAATTGACAGGAAAAATAAACGAACGTGGGAAAACTAACCAAGTTCTAGCTTCTGGCCGCCTCCGAGGACCGTTGTTTTACTGATTGCACCCGGTGAAGTGAATACACGCTGCTCGCGCCCGTAAATAACCGCGTAAAAGCCAAAAAATTGCGAACTCAGCTTTGTCACAGATCGAACGCCATAGGCGAAGAGCGATCGAAAATTCGATAGACTGATCGTGAACGATCGCCTATGATTTTCGGAGTTAACGAAACGCAACAACGCGCATTCGAAATGTAAAGGTCATTTCATACTTGACGATCGGCTTGTAACTGTTATTTGGAGCCCATTCGCAAACATTTCCACCTTTTGTTTTTGTGCTACACGAGCCTTGGCAAGCCGGGTCTATTATTTTTATTGCGCACTATCGACCGAAAAAATATCTAGCACTCTGAACATGGTAACTCTTACTTTCGGAACTAGTCTGGCAAAAAATTTCAATCGGACCAAATAAATGGATAGTTTTTAGATACTTTATACTACTAGATTGTTTTAACTTTCTCGTGTGTTTTATGTTTGTATAATAACAGCCTGTATTTCCAAAACCTCGCTTTTTAGTTATTATAGTATTGTGTTTATTCAGTATCCTTTTATTATAAGTAGTAAGTTCCAGCCGTATGATTATTTAAATTAATAATATATCTGTATTAAGAACACAAGATTTATTTGTTTTGTCTAATTTTAATGTCTGAACAATGTACAAAAAATTATTGCTCAGTAGTATAGAGTTTGGAATGTTGAACTATGTTTTGGAATTGGTTAGAATCCTCTGAATAAGATTATAATCTTATTAGAAAGTAATTTACGTAAAAGTGATAGATTAGGCAAGCGTCTATTTTGTTACTGAAGGCTTTCTTTTGTTTCCGCTCCCTTTAATAACAATTAAAGCGCTATGCATGCAAAACTAATTCCGACGCTTTACTTGATATAGTAGCGGGAACAACAAGGTAAATCTGGACGCACGACAAAATGCCCGGAGTTTCTATGTAGTTTCTAAAGTACTCGCACAAAATGCTTCTGGACTGATTGCAACATAAATAACTGTGCGATACGGTGTTGCGAAACGATGTTCTCACGAACGTAATGAACTTACAATTGGTCTCATTCTCAGATGCAATACAACCAGTGAGTTTAAGAGATTATAAAGCGCAAAAGAGGAACGAAACTGAAGAATATTCAGATAATTCTTTCACAAGTAAGTTAAACGTATTCCGAAAGTTTCAGACACAAATATTCAAACTTATACTTCTTGATTACTATTCACTTTCTTCACTCTAAGTATTCAAAATATACTTTCAAGTTCATTTGAATCTTCCGATTGAATTTCGACTTGCACTTAATCCTGATTAATCACAAATGAATTATTCCCAATCCTCGCACTCAAAATTCACCCATTCGACTTCATTACCTCTCTCTCTCTCTCTCTCTCTCTCTCTCTCTCTCTCTCTCTCTCTCTCTCTCTCGCCTTTTCTGAACAAGCTATTACTTCTGGTAATTAGTCATTGGATTCGAATGGAATCCTACATTAGGGGAGCTGCTCTATCAGCACATCGAGTGCCTCGTGAATCTCTTCTCTAAGCTACTTATACGCTTTTCCATATGGTTCTCAATACACCACTGATTCTCAAACTTTTCCCTTGGTGGTCCATTCTATCGCTTTCAAGGGTTTCGCGCAGCTTTTCCTGCAGCAAGTTAGGATACTAGGGGAAATCTGTGCATATTTTGATAATTTAAATTTACATCTTTAAATATCTTTTATGTAGTTGTTATATTAGTCCTCTGAACAGTTTCAAATAAATGCTGATTGAGTTGTGCGATTAATTTATAAAAAAAATCAAGTCATTGATGGGTTTGTTAAACAAGGTAACAGTTTAATAGAAATTATTTATTAAAAGTTAGAACGTGACTTTAGTATTACTGCATCTAAATAGAAAGAAGCTATTAACTTTTCGGATTCTGATCTCGGCATTCAAGAAACTGATGAAGATGATGAATTATTATACTTGATGATGAAAAAATACTGTTGAGGACTTTTTGCTGATTGCGACCACGAAAAACAGAAGATGTTATACTTATAGAGCAATTGCAATTGTAGAAGACGATGACACTTACAAAACAAAGTTTGTAAAAAAAAATGGAGAATTTGGTTTCATTTATCCTCAGATAAACGATATTTCAACGATAATGCGTTTAGTGTAATTGCCAAGCTGACGAAACCAACCAAGTCAATAAAATATCAAGCTTGTATAAAATTTAATTTGCATTTTAAAGGATATCAAGTTGAACAACATAACACAGAAATCATTTTTTATTTATTGTATCTTGTTCAAAATGCAGTGTTTAACGGAGTTAAATCAATGTTTTGTGTATAATTTTTATGGCGTTTTATGTTCAAGTACAACTGTACCTCAGTGCTGCACGGAACTACCTCGTATCGGGACACAAATAGACAAAATACAATACAAAATTAAGAAAAAAATAGTTTAGCACTCTGTCCAAAATTTTCATAAAGCTTCCCATACAATTAGTTAGAAATATTTTTACAATTTACCTGTATATAAAACAAAAGTTATTTTTTCAGTGGAAAATTATGTTATCGTTAATAACTCGTTAGTAAAGCCCCATCTAACATTTTCACTAAAGAAAAAGTTTAAATTTACCTTAAGAATCAAACCTTTCAAGAACCTGCAACATTTTTGACACACCCGGTATATTGACTCCAATAACTTATCCTTAATTCAAACTACCTATTTTGTAAACAGATTATTTTTATTATCGATACAATCGTGTAAAAGTCATAGAAAAGATTCGGAAACGTCTTCTTTACCAGCCGTTCCTCCCCCAGATGACGTTACAAATGAATCGCGGTTTTCGAAACGCAAACATCAGGCCCACCAGGGGAACGTTCATCCACGCAACCTCCCGTCACCAGCAGCGCGAGATCAAGGGCGTCTGCATTCATTAAAAGTAATTAATTACACCCTCAGCCGACGAGTCGCGGAACCGTCGATAAAAAGGCACCGTCGTCATCGTCGCATGATTCTCTCCCTTCCTCCGCAGCCCTTCTCGCTCGCCCCTCGTGATGCAGACGAAGAGGCTATAGTATTGACATTCGTGCTCGCACCCTCGCACGAGCACGCTGAAACAGAGAAGTAGACGCGCGTCGCACCGACATGACCACTCTTCCGGCCCACGTCGAACTCAATTATAGTTATGAGTTTGCTTCGCATCATCCTGCCCCGAGAAATCGATGGTGAACCGTGGCTTTTTCTCCCTCTCCGCCCTCCGTTTCACCACCACGTTACGACTTCAGTGTTTACTCTCGCTGAAAGTTCAAACTTCGGGGAATTTTAGAATCATCGGTTCCTCGGCGTTATAGAAAGTAGTTGGTAAAAGGGTTCAATTTGGGAATCAGCAGTATTTGGCGTGACTTAATTTCGGTGATTCGTAAAGAGAAAAGTTTTGATATCGAATACGATCGTGCGAAAATGTATGCGGTATTTTTCCTGGTGAGTTCGCGGCTGAAAATCCTGAACGATCTCTCGATGTATAAAGAGACATATTTCCGTATGTTGGTAATTCAAATAAGTTGAACGGGAGCACTGGAGCGAAGTTCGTCTGTGACACGCGCGAACTCTACGAGATCTGGCTACGTTTATGTTTCGGCGAGGAGAGTCTGTTCACACGTGAGTTCACGATAAAAAGGTGAATGTCTTTAAAATATCGTTCATTCGTGGGATCCTATTACTGTTTAGGTTTGAATAAGTCTGATATGTTTTTGGAAAACAGTGAATCGCAATATATGTTCCAGATATCAATAAGTGTACAAGAATTTTTGATGTTGAACGATCCACGGATGAGTTGCTTCTGGTGCGCCGCTCCGACCTTCACTTTATCGAAGCCTCGTGACTTTTGACCCGGGGTGCAAACTAGGGTTACAATTGATAGAAAATAAGGGATTCAAGGGCTTCCTTTTTTTTCTGATTCGTCGATAATTAGAATTCTTGAAAAAGCTGACCGAGCGCGGGAAAGGCAAGAGCGGCGGCAAAACCTCCCCCGGTTTATGACAAATCGAAAAGTAATATAGATCTATTCTCCTGAAAGGAATAAACATAAAGTCGTGACGTCAACGAATACAGGAAACTAACTTGAATGCCGGAAAGAAATTATCTTATTTTTCGGACGACGGTTTCAAAAGGAATGTTTTCGAAAGAATATGCTTGACTGAATCCTAACTGAATCCTCGCTGAATAGAATGTTTAATTAATAATGGACGTTACGCCACGGCGATATCGACGATAACTTTATTGGAATCCGGGGACAGAATTCGATTCCGTCAGGATAGAAACATCTTTTCCATTCAACGTTTAACAGCCACCGCGGGATCGTCCGTGACCGAGGAGTTTATATCGACACACCGATTGTTCGCGTTACTCGCCAGGGAATAATCCTGTAACGTTCCTGGGCCCCAGGATCGCTTGATTAATTGCATCAAAGTATGACAAGGCCAACGTGAATTATAAATCACGGCATGATTGGTCCGTGTTGATCGAAGCTCTCGCGCATTTTTCCACTTCACGGCGCTGCTTATCGTGACCTGCATTTTGTTCCCTCTCTCACTCTTTTTTTCTAAGTATCCTATCGCTACGAACGATCAGTCGATGCAGTTACGCGAATCTAGATTTTCTCCGCTCTACGATTAATTTCTTTTTGCTCCGCCTGAAGGCTGGGCGTAAGCTAACAATGGCAGCTGAAGTAGAATCGAAAGATTGATGTTCATTAGCTGTTTTTCTTGGATCATGAACGGGGAATTCGCGTACGCGATTCTCCGGGTTTAATTGCTCTGTGTAACGAAGAAAAATATATGTTGAACAGATAAGTGAAATCTGTGAACTAATAGGAAATTATAATTGGTTTTTCGAGAAATTGCTCTGGGTTAAAAGTTTTATGGTAATAGAATGGGTTAATGGAATCGTCAAAATTATAATTATTATGGTTATTTAGACTTCAGCAGGTATTAAGATTAGTATTGATAAATTTACTATTTCGTTTAATGGTATTAATTTGTCATTAGAAAATGAGAACTAGATGTTTACAAGTGTAAGAAAAAATTGAAAGAATGCAAGTAGATTATTTTCTCAGTAATTATAATAGTAATATAATATTTAAGGAATCAGAGAAAAAATTAGTTATATCATAATACAAATAAGTATAGTAAATATGAATGTATAGTACATGAATCGATATAGTTATATTCACTATATCTATAATGTTCAATATAGGGATTTTAATATTAAAAGGATTATTGCGTCTTAGAAAACTAAAGCAACGATCGAAATGTTTTTAGAACGATTAAAAAATGAATGCTATGATTTCATAGTATTGAATTATAAGAAAAGTGTATCAGCCATGATTAGGGTTTGTCGGTTTTTAAAAACTCAGATTGAGTTCCTTGAATAAACGTGCAATATTCGAAAATCGATTTTAAACTTAGAGACCAGTTTTAGACTAGGTTACGAAATTAAAAACGTTAGAAACTGAATTTCTATTTGAGACAACCATAAAAGATTGATGAATTTATTAGTTAATGCCATGAAAACGATAAAGTTGATTAGCTGGTCAGAAAGTATTTTCTATTTCAGACAAATTTGTATTCAAAATAAGTACAAGATTGAGTAATAGTTCATATTTTGTTTTTTGAAATCATATTTTCTGAAAGAAAATATACTATCTGAAATAAAAATTTATTTATTTATTCATTATTGTAGCTTTTTTTATTTATTTTGTTATATTTTTGTAATTCTTTAAATATTAATTAACTAAAAAAATTACAAAATGAGTATAAATATACTTTTTACTGTTTTTATTCGAAAACCGGTCTAACCGGTTTTGTTCGAAATATTGGAATTCGATAACCGTTTTTTAAAGAAGTCGGTTTTTGTATAAATTCTAGCCATATCAGTTTTCATTTTTTGTCTGGAACAGGAATGTTAAATGTGATACTATTACAGGAATATCTTCTTAAATGCTTACATTGACCACTCTAGATGCTTTTACAGTGGATCTTAAATTATGGAGGTAACACTCTAGATAGACCCATACTTGACGCGAGTCCGTATTAAAGCTATAAATGTATCCAGATATATCTACCCAAGTGTTCTATTTATACAGTCAATTATGTTTTAGCAATATTGTGAATGGACGTGTGAATAAAATCGTTATAGGAATAAAAGAGTAATATCGATAAAAGCGGAGAAACAGACGATATTCCCGCGAATAATATCCCCGCACATTTTGAAGCATTCGTGGCTTTACATGTTCCTTCAATCCTTCAGTGGTTCCAATAGCTTCGTGAAATACGAGAGCAAGTAGAAAAGGATTGTTCCTGGTCAGACGCGGTTCACAAGCCGCACAGCAACCGCTATAATCTCCTTGCAAACTCTTTCGCAAGCATTGCTTCTGCATTTCTCCAAGATAAAAATTACGAAAATGAGTATAAACTTTGACATACAATACTACGCAGAGGAAGTGAAAAAAAATTAATACCACGCGAACTACGAATTCCAATCCCATTAACTGCACACAATTTCCATGACGAACAAAGAAGAACGATTCAAAAGTTTGAAAGTGACTTTGCGAATTCCGAATTTAGAGCAGTGTTGTTCAGGTTCCGATAGATTTAGTGTACGTGCAAGGAGTGTAAATTACGAGCAGCGAACATTTTTCCGAAAAATCAAGGCACCGCTATCCCCGGCTCTCTGTTCCGAAAAGTTCGGAACAGCAGTTTCCAGCCGAGCAGTTCGCTTTCGAAACTCCGCTCGATCTCGTGAAAAATCACACTCGCCTGATTTTCAACCGTTTCAGGGAAGTTTCGTGACTCGGTGTCTAACGAGCCGGTGCCGATGACCGCGCGCCCTGCCCACCGACATTTTCGTGATTTCATCCCCAATGACGTGCCATTTTTTCACCCCCACCCTCCACACCACCGACCTGGGCATAACGTCCGCATATATCCCGGCCGGTTTTAACCATAAAACGTAAAACGAATTCCGTGTTGCAGGCTAGTGATCGTCCAGCCATTCCGCCGTTGTCCGTAAATAAATAACAACGTTCGCTGGTGTGGAACAATTCTCGACTTCCTTGGCGGTACGTCGGGGTTGTTGTTTCGCTTTAACCCGCGGAAGACCTCTGGACTTTCGACTGACCCCATGCGACCTTCTATTATTTACCGCCGGTAACGCAATTTCACTTACGGAATATGGCCGAGAAAATAGAACCTGGAGAGATATTAGCTTCGGCCCCCGAAGTGCTCCGAGATGTATTCTTCATTTGACGCGTTGCGAGTGCGAAGTAGAGACGTACTTTACTGAAGTACCACCTAAAGGATGAAGGAAATATTCACGAGTTTATGTCTACCGGAACCCTTCATACTCAGAATTTCACTTCCTCTTAGATTTCGGGATCCAGGTTTCGCACCCGAATCGGCTATTTCGGAGAGGCCCTTTAAAAGTCAATCTCACGGAGAAGGTAATCAAAATTTAATATCCATACAATTACTCCTTGAATAATCAACGTCGGCTGCAGAAAAGACCGCAGATGGTTGTTATAGACGTTATAGCTAAAAAAATATAAGTGAAGGAAGATAGTTCACCTCTTTCATCATTTAAATTTTTGCAGAATACTTTCTATCAAGTAAGAATGCAGTTGTGATTCGATAAGTGCTCAAATTTCGAGTCGCCACTTATCGAATCACTACTGTCTTATCATTTCCACTTCTTTTCCACTGCTTTCCTTAAACATTTTCATGCATTCAATATTCATAAAATAGTATTTTTCATTACCAAAGAAAATTTCTACAGTTTTGACTCGATAAGTGCCTGCATTTCGAGTTGCCTTATATCGAATCACTACTTGTATTTATTTCATAATATCGATAGGAAAAATTTAGCATAATGTTGTAGTTTAGAGTCTTTTATATCTTACTTTAATGATTAAATGAAGTTTTGTAAACTTTGTAAGTGAGGAAATGTTTTACATTGTTTAACGATTCGAGTTAACTTATCATAGAATTCTTATTCTTATTCTTTTATTCTTTTTTTTATATTCGCAGCAAATCTGACTAACAATTCAGCGAAATTATAAAAAGGAAACATTCAACAATGGGGAACATGCTACAAGGGAGGCATAAAAAACAACAACGCAAGAAAAAGGGTTGTTAAAAGATTACCATATAAATAAACTTCATACTCCATGCATAATAGTATCCACGGGAACAATTTTTTTTATAAAGACGGACGTATGTACTTTAATTTGAACTATGTTTGAACGAACATCGCTGTAATGATAACCTGATAAAAGATCAAAATAGAAAACTGTGACAATCACCCTCATATCCCTTACTATTCATTATGTTTAGCTCAATATTATTTACTTTAAAAAATCATAAATTTCTCTTTCGTTCGTGTTAAGATCTGCGATTGAAATTGACCCCATTTTCAAATTATCGATTCAGCTTTGAACCATCGTAGTCAGAGGCTATTATCCTTAGACATACACTTTTAGTCATCAGAAATAGTAGTTTTTAATGTTTCCACGAAAACGTCGATTATGGAGAATTCTGGTCGATTGAATGAATAAACCACGCAAGTCCACGTTAAAATATTCACGTGACTCTTTCTCGTTTCGCGCTTTAAATTTACACCCGTCGAGCCAGCAGCTTGCTTGCAATTGGAAATTATCCTACGCACGTACATTGTTATTTACATCCGTTCCCGAACGGCGTTCTATCCCGTCCGTGTTTTTTCGCCTCGATAAATGCGCCATTTTAATCCCGCGCCCACACGGATAATCCCCTCCTAGTTAACCCCTTTTGTTCTTTTTTTCGCGGATCGCCATTAAACGTTTATGCATGCATTAAAACGATATCGACCGGTCGATTCGCGGCAACGGTTAGCGAACGGCACATACGCCAGCGGAGAAGATTTCGCCCGAGCGGCCACGAATTATTCATATTGCGGGCTCGATCAGCCTGGGAACGAAGTTACACGCGGAACAAACTGGAATAAAATCCACCATTCCGTCTTCAATGAACCGGCAAGGGTTGCATACATATATCATTCAGAAATCTGTCGCTGTTCATTAATCCCCCCTTCTGCCTGTACGTTCCACCTCGAAGGATTAATTGTTTATCGAACACACTGTGACCAGTGGTCTCGATTAACCCGCTAAAATATTCAACGGCGACTTATTCCCATGCTGATAATTAGCTTGCCAACCTATTTGCCGGAAATAACGAGCCGCCCGCGCGTCGAGCACGAAGTTAGTCAAAGAGCGGATGTGCGGATTGGACTCTGGCGTATTATGCTGTGGTTTAAGGGAGCTTACTAGGGGTGTGCGAGATCGTCGCGAGTCTCTGGAACCCGATCTTCAGGACTGAATATTTTACGATTTTACAGGACGTTCAATCATAGACGCGTCTTAAGATTAACACATAATGGATGTTGTGAACAATCAAATAATAAACTACTAAGCCAATTGACTTAATTACGCTACTGCCAAAAATGATTACATCATTTGTGGACTAATGAAAAATTATTAGAATTCTATGTTTCATAACTTTCTAAATATTCATCAAAATTTTTTCAAATAAAGAGCACGTTACAACTTGAATCTTCTATGCTTCCATTCTGTCTTCTCAATTTTGTTCAAGATTGTTTTCTCGGGGTAAAATTTTCTTTCATAAAAGGGGGTTGTCAAATTATGAAATCTTGGTAATATTTGTGAACGGATATACCTTAGATACAACAATGTTCGCAATTTTTATTTCATGTTAGAGAAGGTGAGTAATTTAAAAAATTTACTAACTACACCAAAAATCAGTAGTTGACCAGTTAAGAAAAATATTTTACATAAATAATAATAGTGCTTGCTCGTTTGTTAAATAGTGAATGTCTACGTGTGAAAATGTTGTTTGAACTTGCTAGATTCTGAAAAAAGCTACTTTTTTTAAATAGCTATATTACCCAAATCTATAAACATTTTTGAAAATTTAATAATTGCACCAGAAATTGACCATCCTTGAAAACGGAAAACTAGTAATTGACCATACTGTTCAGTTAGCAAAAACATTACCTTTACTAAATATAAAACTCTATTGCAATTCAATGAATGAAATGATTTAGTCACAAGTTAGAAGCTTAAGCATTTCTTATCGTGAATTGTAGAGCTTTTCTTAACGGCAGCGTTAAGAACAGAGACATAAAATTGACATTAATGAAATTACTTGTCCTTTGTTACGATAAACTAACGAATCCAACTAAACAAGATTTGGAGTTGCGTCGATGGATGGTACAGCATACCTATCGTGCCTTTTCTGAAAGATTATTCCATTTAAGAACCTTACTTTTCACACTTCCTGAAAAAAGGTCAACTACTGACGCGTGGTCAATTATTGGTGCCTTTACCTTATTTTTTAACAATGTCGCAATCATTTATAGCAACGTCTGTCTTTTTATAGTTTCTTTTATGTGTGACAATGTTCAATTTGTTTTTCGCGTAACGAATAGTAAAAGAGTAAAGTAGAAAAACCGGCGTTTACGTAATAAAAATAAAATGAAAACAAAATTACAGTTATATAATAACTAGCTGGTTATTGTTGCTCGCTCGCTTCGCTCGCTCGCGAGTGGGGTTATTCTTGCTCGCTCACTACGCTCGCTCGCGAGGTAATTTTGAATCTGTGATATCTTCTAAAGTATTCATTTAAATGATATAATGTACACGACAATTTTAATCTACATTAAATGCCCAAGGTAACTAACATATTTATCTGGATAAGGATTAATACTGAATTGGAGAAAATAGCTTCGCAAATAACCTATAATTTTTAATTAATATTGTTACATCCACGCCGGGCTCGCTTTTTAAAGATAAAAATGGTTACTGTAAGTCATCAACCTTAGGAGATAGACATATGCCATCCCGGACTTTTTTCTAGGCTTTTTGAAGAACTACAATTCTTTAGTACATTATTTTAATGTATCTCTTAAGGTTTAGCCAGCGTAAACTATGTAAGCGCCCGAAAATCGACTTTTTGACGACTTGATTACAAAACATTGAATTTTCTCTACTATACAAAAATTTAATTAGAATGTATTGTACATACTAACCTTCCGTAAAAAGTTCTCTAAATGACAGTGAAAACCGTATCAAAATTCATTGCGTGGTTTAGAAGAAGTAAGCGGAGAAACAGAAATGAGGACGCGGATAGCGACTTTGTTTTATACTTATACTATTTAGAGATAAATAATAATAAATAAAGAATAAAGGGGAATAAAATATACTTATATTACTACTTTGTATATCCTCCGAGGACTTCGATCACAATTTTACACTTTAACCGAAATAGAATTATTGTCCAAAGCGTTGAACTTTCTTCATAAACAATTAAAACCTTAATTAATTCTATGCTTAGAAAGTGTGAGTTTACACGATTTAACAACCCTTTGTATAAGAGAAGATTCAACTCTTCAGAACAATTTTAAACAACATCAAAGAGAAGAATAAAAAAGTAGAAAATTTAAGCTTTTCATGTACAATTTATTGCCTTGTTTGAACAAATTTTGATGGATACGAACAAAGTTAAGTAATGTTGAAACCCTATAATTTTTCACTGGTGATGCAATAATTTTATCAGTAACATATAGAACTTCTTAAAGAAAATCATTTATTGGGGAGTTCAATTATTTACCGGAATTTCGAATTAATCCTATACAAAAATTTTTCCAGAGAGGTAATGTTTGTAGATTGTAGAGTTACATAGCACTTCATAATCGCCTCAGACTGCTCGAGCAGCGTCTATAGGCCTTCGGCAAATACGTTCAAACAATGTAGCCAGAGAATTCTCACTCGCTCGTGGTACAAAGCGTTTAAACTTGAACACTCGGCGGAGCCGGATTATAAGACGTAAAATTAATGGACAAAATGAACGCCGGTGAATAGCGAGCCAGAGACGTGGAAACGCGCCTTTAGGGAGCGAGTTTCCTGGGGCGTCGTCGCCGACACGAGGAACATGTGCCCAGGGCGAGGAGAATTCCGCCGCGCCGCCTACGCATCGTTGGGGAAGAGAGAATCAAAGCGTGTGTCGCGCATCCGCGCCCTTCTCAGCAACCCCATGTAACCGCGCTTTGTGATTTATTGTCGCAGAAACATTGAACCTCGCCCAACGTTTCGACGCGAGCACCTCGCGACGCGAAGTAACGGAGGGCGGCGAGGAAGGGAGGAAGCAGCGAGGGTGGAAACACGCACGCGGACGGAAGGAAGCAGAGAGACGGTGTTAAAGGGAGTGCGGAGATCGTTCGAAATTTCGTTGAAACGCGGAATCGCGACCAATATATGCGAGTTAGCGGAGGGAGTTGACGACGCGTCGCCAAAGGGCAAAGGGAGGACGGAAAGATCGCGTGTTATTTTAGACCGTAGAAACGACGACGGTGACAAAAAAACACGGGGGCAAGGAGAACCGGAGGGCAACGGACAGAGGGAAAGGGTGGTTTCGAGCCAGGGGTGGGACGCGAACAGAAGGGAAAGCGTTTGCAGTCGGTGTATCGGCGACCGCGTTAAAGAGCACAAAGCCGTCCGAGGGGAAGAGTCGCAGGTGGTGGGGGCAGGGGGTGCGTGAGAGTAGTGGGTCGTTGTGATTTCATTTCTCGCGGGTTGCATTGGCGCGCGCCAACGCAACGGGAAGCTACCATTAATTAAAATATGGGGAGAAAAAGGGTAACGGAAACACTGAACACGGAATGCATAAAAGATTCTCATTTCACCGAAACCCGCAACGTCGGAAGAACCGCGGGAGGTGGATTCTGACAATGCAGGCGAATCCGGTGGATAGATTTGCGCGCGACTACCGTGCACAGCATTTATATTCTATCCCGACTTGTCTCCCTTTCGCCTCCCCCTACCGCGCCCTCCAGTTGTCTACCCCCGTTGCCACAGCTCGCGTTCGTCCCTTCTCTCTCCCTCCCGTCCTCAGCCATCCCCTCGCGACCGATTTCGATCGGAGTTGGCTCTCGGTGGTCCGGCCCGGATTCGTGTATTCATAATTTTCTCCGCGCTCGCGGGAACGGACAAACGGATCTAACCGCCGGAGCAAGCGGATCGTCGCCCGAATTTCCAGATTGGAATTGATCGTTGCAGTCTGTATCAATATAGCCGCGTGAAATCAAGCCTCCTCCCCGTGGCGTTCTGTTATTTCAGCCGGCGAAATGAGAGACTGAAAAACGACCGAGCACGTGGCGGTTTTCACGATGCCCGTTGACGAGATTCCGCTCTCTTTGACGGATTGGGAATTGGGCGTGTTGCTACACGGTACCAAGCTTTATGAGACGCTCGCCTGTCGTGTGTGCATTTACGAATGATAGAGATGACGAATGTTTGTTCATTTTGCGGTACGATTCCGATTTAAGAATCTTAGATTTCAGTTAATCTGTTAATGGGGTGGAGGATAAGATTGTTTCTGATACAATTTTTTTACTTTACTGATCTATTTTCACGAACTCAGAGTTTATTCTTTTTGAAAATAACGCATCTATTAGCATAACATATTATGGAGACAATTCAGGATATAGAGTCTACAGAGATCATTAAAGCAATTTCACTAAATCATTTAAATACTCTCAACAGCCGACTTCCACACCCATAGACATAGAACTAAATTCTGTGAATTAAAATCATTTCCTTAAACAGTAAAATCTCGATCTAATTTAAAATGCTAATAACTAGTAGAGAATTATCAAAATATGGTTCAAGTTTCACTCGAAGATCTACTGTATTCTGCTACCTGATGTATTTAATTATTGAAACCCTGGCTGATAAGCATTGGGATAATAAACAGTCGAATAATCGAGGTTCTACTGTAACTATCAATTTTTAGACCCGGCGTGCACTAGCGACAAAACAGTTTTATTGTCAAAAAGGAAAAAACGGTTTTTCATTCTATTGCAGAAAGGAGAGAAACAACGAATCGCTGTCGCCAAGTGCGCGCATCTCTATACAGGGTGTTTGGGATAGTATAGGCAAGCTTTGGAGGGGTGATAGATCACGTAAAAACAAACAAAAAACTTCTATATGACTTGGGTCCAAAACTCAAATATTTTTGAAAAAAATTGTCATAAACATTTAAGCTATAAACCGCTATAATTCAAAATAGGAACGTTTTTCGTAAGCAATTTCTCCGCTAAAATAAAGATTACGATCTTGTTAATCCAATAAGTACAGTAACTGTGATATTGTTACCTCGTATCGCAAAAAAAAATAGTATTTTTCTAACCCCCTAAATTATCCTTTAATATCGCGATAATTTAAGGGGTTAAAAAAATATTATTTTTTCGCGGTACAAGATAACAATATCACAGTTACTGTACTTATTGGATTAACAAGATCGTAATCTTTATTTTAGCGAAGAAATTGCTTACGAAAAACGTTCCTATTTTGAATTATAGCGGTTTATAGCTTAAATGTTTATGACAGCTTTTTTAAAAAATGGTTGAGTTTTGGACCCAAGTCATATAGAAGTTTTTTGTTTGCTTTTACGTGATCTATCACCCCTCCAAAGCTTGCCTATACTATCCCAAACACCCTGTACAAATCAATGGTCTTTTATGAGCTACACAACCGTAATGTCTTTTTTATTAGATTCTCGCCCAGTTTCTCATTCACCTATCAAATCTTCAGTTTCCTTTTTCAAAAGTCTACGTATCATATGCTAATAATTACTTATGAAACGACCTAATATTATATTCTTCTATTTCACTATAACATGCCACCTCATTTCATGTCGCATATTCGCAGTAAGGCGAGAAACGTGGAACGAATTTTTAGTCACGGATTCGCGGAATCCGCGAAGTGATTTACACGTTTCCCGTAAGTATGTAGCAGCTGCTATAAACCGAGATCTTAGGGATCAGCGATTCCGCGGTTCTATAGATGAAAAAGTCGGGTGTAATCGTTCTACGTTTGAATGGGGGCAATCAACGCTCCTTTGGTCGTTTCGTGAAACGCGCCCTACCGCGCCCTTTCAACCGTGAACTTCACGGGGTCTGAAGTCTTTAGATACCGTAATTGCGTATAGAGACTTTATATTTTTTAGTTCCGAGACCACTGATGCAGAATTAACTAGCGTGTAGCTCAGCAGATGGAACAAGAAGGGTTTAATCAGTACGTGTTCGCAAATGAAGTGCTTCAAAGATGAAATATATTTTTAAGAACGCAAAGAAATTTTTTTCGAGCTAGTTTTTTTTCTTTTTTTACATAGGAGTATGCAAAAATTCAGCGCTCCTGAAAATTTAAAGGAATGCTATATTTCGCTGGTCGATTAGACCCGCGTTCCCATTTTCATTTCGCTTTAAATTTACTTCATTAGAACCTGCTAAGAGCTTTTTAATCCAGTCTAATAAATATTTATTACCTATGTATGTAAATAAAACCGTAAATTTATTTGGTCTTTTTTCTACTTGTGAGAAATATACTGTTTCACAAAAGTCCGAATACTTTACATACCGTATCTATGATATAGTATTTTATTGGGTATCAAAGTGACTTCAGCACTGAATAAACTGGATTTAATAAATTCGCCGTCATCTCGCAAATAAGCAGGTTATATGTTCAACACGAGCAGGCCACTTAACGTTTTATCGAGAACGTGCAAGTGTAATGAACGTCATTAATACATGCTTTAAAACTCCATACTGAGCGAATGAGGATGCGTTTATAATGTCAACTTTGCAATTAAGCTTTCATATAAGTAGACAGCGGATCTTTATGCAAATGCATATTTTGATAGAAACTGAATAAAGTAATCGGACCTCGACAGAAATTTGTTTTGTCATTGGGGGATTCTAAAAATATGTTTTTTATTTTACATTTTTTGCATAATGCATATGCTTTGCATATTTATCTTTAACAGCATATGCAAGCATAAATTCCATATGCATTTATTGTGCGTATATGGAACATCTCTCTTTCAAATTAACAAAGAAGAAATCATATTTTTGTAATTGAGTAATCTTGTAATTGAGCGTTAGTTATGGCAGTTTGTTACTGAAAAGTGACTAACGCTAAATACATTTTTTAATAATATACATATATAATAATACATAATACTATATAACAATGCAATATAATATAGCGCAATGATATAATAGTATAGTACATAATATAACAAAGTAACACAAATTTATAACAGTAGGATTAAGTATTTTATCATATTTTTAAAAAATGCTAAAAATAAGAAAACTTAAAGTGTTATTAAAGAAAATTAGGGTTTGAAATTTTGTTATTGACGAAGAAAATTACGAAAGCTTTTATTACCGAATTTGTAATAAGAATTTGGAATTTGATCAAAAATTAGTAAAGGAATAGCATTGTGTCAGTACGGTGTTGGTGTAAGTTTAAATACGCACCAATTATGTACATCGTGTGATATAGAACGGACATTCTCTTCATTTAAATTAATTTTGATAGGCACATGTCATGGACTAACATCGTCAAATTTAGAATAAATGCTAAAAATTTATTGTAACACGTATTGTTAACTAGGGTACTGGTCCCTATTAGTGAGCCTGAACCTATCAGTGTGCCCTTACATTTAAATAAGTTATAAAAAAGGAATCCCTTTAGAAATGAAAGAAAAACATTTTTTTTTTCATTAAGTTTAATACTTTGACTTTATTTAAAAAAATGTTTTTCTTTTATTTCTTAGAGATATTCTTCTTTACAATTTATTTAAATGTAGAGGCACACTAATAGGTAGAAGCTCATTAATAGAGACCATTACCCTATATGTGTATGTATATATGTATATATATATGTATAAAGAAAATATTGTATACCACAATATATTGTGTACAATAAATTATTACACTATATTATATATATGCATATTTGTATATTTTTAGTGAATATTTACTTATTTTATTTGAATATTTGCATAGTTTTAGTGCATAAATGACATATGCCTTTTGCATATTTATAGTGCATAAAGATCCGCTGTCTACATATAAGCATTTCCTACTTAGAGTACACTATTTAAAGTATAGCATTTAATGTACGTTACACACAATATTTTTATTTATTAGTTGACAAGCAGACTGCGGATTTTAATGCAAAATAAAATCATTACAGACACAAATACAGAACTGGAACTTGAATAACAGTATGTTCAATGTTCTAAACATTCTAAGTTCGATTACATTTGTGATATTTTGTATATTTTGGCATATGCTAATAATATTGCAGATTTTTTGCACACCTAGAATTGTCAGAAATGCATAAAATCCGCATTCTATTGATAAGCTAGTATTTGAACAAAAAAGTATTTTTTTAAATCTCGGCACATCTAAATCCTTTCTAAAATTCCACGTTACGGCACAAGCAAAGATACATAAAAAAAGTGTAACATCTGTTTTTTATTTTATATTCTTATTACTTGTATTAATATATTAAATATATAATCTATATGAACTATAGTCGTAGCTATAATTTTATATTCGACTTTATATTTAACAGTGCAATTCGAAGTTCGTGATCGAAGCACTTCAAACATGAATACTTAGTTTCCTTATTATTTTTCTCTAGGAGGCATTGTTTAGCAGCACACCGGTTGCGAAGCACTGCAATATACTTACGTAAAATTCACTAAGAAATAAGAGAATAAGTGATAGTAGATCATTTGTAGTCGGCCATAGCGAACATCCAATACGACGCGTAATAAATCTACTTGCAACCTCTCATATATGTCATTTCTTGTCTTTTTAAAGAATATAAGCTTCTCAAAATTAGAATTAAGTATACAGCATGAGAATGGAGTAGAATAGGAATTTATTTCAAAGGTTTAAGTGACATTTTTTTTCAAATATACTCTTTTGCATAAATGAATACTTTTAAATTACTTATGTGTTCTGCGATTCAATTTTATACCTACACCATTTTAAATATATTTATACTGTTTTCATAAGTATCACCATGCTTATTATTCATACCTTTTGCGTGTTTTAAATGAATTTACTTTTTTTATTCACTATCAGCCACTGTTCTGTTTAAGCAACGTATGAATTTTTCAAACAATTTTCTGGAATAATTGAGTCAATATTATGCTTCCACTTCTATCTCAACAAGGCGATGCATCTTTTAGTTTCATATTCTAAAATTTCTCGATATTTTCCTTTTAAAATCAGATAACAGGATCGTAATTGAAATTCGTTTTCCTGTAAAACTTGAAGCATTTCCGGAGAAAATGGGACTGTGTTATCTTTGTTTCCAAACAATATCATTTCATTGTTTAGATCAAGTACACAAAAAGAAACTTCAATTTACAAACACCGAATTTGTTCCACCGATAAATAAAACTTATTATCTTATTATTAATTTACTGATTATTCCTGTAACATTTTATTTCTCACTTTACGCATTTCAGCTACGAAAATGCCAGTAATCATCTCTAAAAGTTATCAAAACTTTTCTCCGGCGAAAGTAAAAGAAAAAAAAAACAGAAAGAAGAAAGTAAAACTTTTCATCAGGCCGGTATTTACGTGTCGTAAAAATGCGCTGAAAGTTGCCGGTGATTTTTCCGTCTCTTCTTCGAGCTGCACGCATCGTTTTTGACGGGAACGAAATACAGGCCTCGAAAAACTGAATTCACCGTGTGACAAAAAATTTCGCCGTGTTCAGAGTATCTGACACGTAAACGCGTTTTTCATTTAGTAACGGTGTAAAATATCAAAAACGCGCGGACCCATTCAATACGCAAGAGTCCGATTAAAAAGTTCAATCTATTCCATCCATTCTTCAAAACACAGATTTTCGTGGGGTCGTAATAACTCCACTTTTTCTTTCACTTCACAAGAATATTATCAGCGATACGTGCAAGTAGTTTTCCCCGTATGTGGCAAAGGGCGAAAAAGAAAGAATACCTCATAATATTAAATTGCAAGTGTAAATCCGAAGAAAGGGCAATCGTTTCCCGATTGCGCGGTAAAGATATAGTCGACGATCGTTCGGGGAACAAAAACAATTCAGCCCCGACGAGGAACACAGGCCATTAGTCAACCGTGCTCAAAGTATCGCAAGGGAAGTTCAATCCTCAAAGCAGCAACTACGTTCTGATAAATTAAACGATCGCCGACGAAGCGGTAATTGTTCCAAGGGAACCATGGTTGCGAGCATTTGCTACCAGAGCTTGCGTTTCAATCCTCCATTGGACAATAAATGCTTTGCGCTCGCCGCAAATAATGCCACTTTCTGGACGCATGAGAGGCATGAAGTATTTAAGCTACCCTTCGACAGTATTTCTAAATAAATGCTCGTTTCAGTAACGTGGGATTTTTTCCCCGAAATTTTTCTCTGGGATTTTGTTCTTCGCACGAGGCACGAAGGAAGAGGGAAGATAAAGGAAGTTTAGGAAACTGCTATATACTAGCAGCTTCGATCGGAAGAAAGACTCTGTGTTAATCTATAAATTTAGACCTATTCTTTACTCTCTGCTGCTGAGTGCTTTAAAGAGAGGATCAGCTTCGTTGCATTAGCGTTAAAACTTTGATAAAAACCGAGGAATATATAAACACCCCAGCAACTTATTTTACGTGTAAAAACACTTATTTCATTGGCAATTTTATCGACGTCATATTTCGTATCAGGGATTAATCAGTTTGAAGTAATGCGACTGATATTTTTAATTATAATTACCTGCGTAAGCTACTTCTTCCTCGCAGAAAGATGGTTTGAAAAAGCTATTAAACGCCTCTTTGAACCAGTCTGGTTTCCTTTCATAAAAAATGTTCCATCGCACGATTAAATCTTCTATCATCAACTTGAGACGAGTCGTTCTGCAAGGAATTTTTAATATTCAATTTGAATCAAACGCACGCTTTGAATCTGAGAAATCTGGACGCAGAGAGTATTGAAAATCTGTCAGAGGGAACGGACTGAAATGTCGTTTATGAAAAAACACGTTTTGAAGAGATGAAACGCCACGAATACGGTAGAATAATTTGAAAAAGAAGAAAAACGGTGGAAGGTCGGGTTACCTGTTTCTCTCGGGCCTTTCATCGCGGAATCCCGCGCATGTCGATTCTCGCTTTGCGGAACGCGGGAACGGAAAACGGAATCCTTCGACGAGTTACTCGTTAAAGCCGGCTAATCTCCGGGCATCGGTCGGAAACGCGGCTTGGCAGGCAGAAAAATTGAGAACAGGGAAAAAAGCAACGGTGATCGGCCGGCTCTTACTTAACAAATCGATTTGCCGCGCGTACGCCGTGAACGATGGTGCTCCTGCTTGATGAAAGAAGTTTCCGCGGAAGTGAAGTCGTTATAAGCGAGCCAATCTCCGAGCCTTTCTCGGCGAAAGAGTTCCAAGAAGCCGCGTTACACACGCTTTATGGTAATCTTGGAAATTTTTAGCCATCAAAGTCGACCGACGGGGGAACGTCGCGCTATGCTCAAGGCTCGGGTATTGCGCTTGAACAATTAATCCGGTATCAGAGTTACGGCGTAAGGCTGAAATTGACGAATTATATATTAAGCTTTCTTTTAAAAATTGAGAAGGTAGATTATGCTTGCATAATGTTCATAAGTGTGTCCAATGCGACAAGACGATTTAAGATGATACCGCAGGCGACGTATGAAATAGATTTATTACGCAAAATAAATTTCTATCCCACAGAGTTGGAAAATATTCATCTTCTAATTTTAATAAAGCGGAAAATAACTTCAAAATAAAATTTTTAAATGTATCAGTGTCGTTAGATAATCCAATGTCACATGAAAATAAATGTAATTCATAGTATTTTTAGCTTAATATTGCTAATTAATTAGTCGTAAAATTGTTTTACTCAAAATATTCCTACGAATTTCTGAACCAAGTGTTTGCAGATGTAGAAGAACGTGAAAAAAATCTCAAATAATTTACGAGCAGCACCATTTACCACTTTTCGAAAACAAATTATTGAGAAGACGGGAATTTTTAGTCTTTAAATGTTGACCCAGAAAACTTAATCTTCCTAGAAAATATTCATTTGCAGAAATCGCCACATTTTTAATGATTTATTTTTTTGAAAACGATTCGGAGAATTTCATGAAACTTTTGGAGAACGTTTTGTATGTCGTGTTCTATATTTCAACAAAATTTGATTAAAAAAATTCGAAGGACAATCTATAAATTGTGAAGCAAACAGTGGAAAACTCATTTTCAGTATAACAATTGCTTTAAACACTTTCATTATTTTGGTTGTCGAAAGCAGGAGACTATAAACAATGATTTTGAACAAAGTGATGGTATAATTCAGCAAGTACATATGTGCCGCTCTCGAAAATTTAATTATACAATGGCAGAGATAAGAGTTGCGACATCAAAGAGCCATTAAATTCATTTGTATCTTCAATTATAAAGATAAACAATAATAAATATTGTACAAGGATGTTTTAAATGATTGTTAACCGTCGAGGGATAAACTTTGCAGTCATTCTGTGATAAGGAGAGAGAATCTGAGTGCACACTAAGTCAAATAGAAATTATTAGTGAAGTCGTGTTTAATGGAGATAACTATGCTGTCTGAATAGAAAGTAACTTTATCTTTGTAAATTATTCTTAGCCTCAGTCATACCTTTCTCTGTTTTAATATTAAAACTATGTCCTGAATAATTTTCTACGTTTTTGACACCATATGGCAAATAAATTTTAAATAAATTATAATATATTTTGATTTAGAATATTGCTGCCATCATAAAAATTTTGCTTTTCTTTAAAATAATAAAAACGAAAAAATGATAACTACATTTTTAAGTTTGACATCAGCCGCTTCAAGAAATTCCTTCCTCTCCTTTTTCAAAACGAGAAACCTTTTCGAAATAATTCTGTAACATTCAATACTTAAAAATGGAAATTCTCAAACTCATTTTTAATAACAGATCTTGCAAAACACACAAAGCGACGAGAGACTCACACTTCTATCTACCCGTCGTGAAATTACCCCATGAAAACTGAAGTTTTACCGCAGCATCTCAACGCGAAAGAGAAAACATCCCGAGCTCCCGTCGGCATGAACGTCAACGTCTCAGAAACTCCAAAGACGTTCACGCGTTTCACCAAGCGTCCACGGACGTAGTTTTCGGACATCCGCCGACAAACTCGTGAGGCAACTTGAAAATTGACTTCTGACCGGTGAAAAATTGATTTCGCCCGCAGACAGGGAAGGTGTACGCGCACGACACGCGCACATCATCGCCGACGGCGTTCCCGTTTGTCGTCGTTCGACGCAGACACAGGCGTCGGCGCGCCCGCGCGCGAGCGCGTGTCATGCTCCGCGCGGCAACCCGATGTTTCTCCGCTCGATGGAACGCGAATGCACGTGCATCGCTCGTTAACAGTGACCCGCAGCGGTTCTAAACTCATTTGCATAATTAGTGCGTGTCGGTTGCAACGGCACGCGTGACTACGGTCCGCGGCCGTCGGAATCGAGCGAGATATTATCGCTGATACGAGTGAAACGCGGTCGGGCCGTACTATCACTGGACACGCCGCGGCCTCCGTTGCAACTCCGTGCAACTGCGTCGCCGCTGCTCGTACCGGCAACTTCAACGGCATTCCCCAACTTCCGTTTCTGCCCGATGCCCCGCGCCCGATTCAACGATCCGTACAAACGCCGCTGCGATTTTCCACTTCTGCTGTCCGCTAAACCACCGAATTTTCGGCCCATCTCTTTGAACCGACCCCTCGCCACCGTAAACGGCCCTCGATCGCAACCCCGTCGGTGGTATTTAAGGTATTCGCTTCCGTAGCGAGGGGTTCGTCGCAGTTCGTTCGATTTTGGCTAGTCGAAATATCCAGCGGAACGGCGCGATCGCGGGTTTAAGCCCCTCGAAAGGGAGTTTTATGGGAACTAGGCAGTCCAAAAATCTTTTTCGTTTTTTTTTTTTTATTTTTTGGTACTGAAGCTGGGTTTGCATTGGTCCAGCTGCTGGGTCAAGCCTTTATATTCCAGTGGTTTGACTATAAATCGGTCGATGTCTGCATTATTCCCGTGGAGATAAAGGACAGTGCCTCGTTTTGCGAGGGTGCGGCAAAAGACGGAAGGGAAAATAAGTTTTGCAGGTCAATCAGTGGTGCGCCCTATAGCCGAATTTAAGTACTAGAAGTGGCATGTTGCATGTTTCATACAATTTCATACTATAGGAATGGTAGGGTAATGAAGTTATACACACACCAAGTTTTGTCAAAATTCAACTTCTTGTAACCTTTAAGAGGCTATTCCCAAAGTGTGACGTCACAGGATGTGGCAGTTGGTAATTGGTGGTTTACGAGATTGCATTAACTATCGCGAGATGACTCGCGACTTCAAAGGGTTGACAGAAATGAAATATGGTGGTTTCAGTAGTAATGGGCTTGAGCCGACCAAACCTACGTCTTATTTTCCAAGGGTTTCTCTGATTTCTAATAGCTTCAAACCTGTGACCAAAGTTTCCGTCACGTTCAATTTCGTTTGAAGGAACGTTTTTACTGCAGCAAATGTGAAATGTGTAGAAACAAAGATGCAGAAAGAGTTGTTTACGTTTCGAGCAATGTTTCAAGCTAACACTTTCCTTTACAACCCCCAATTAGACGTCATCTGGTTGACATTTTTTCACCCTGTTTTTATCAATAACCCCAAAATAGCTACGATTATGCGCGGAACAACTTTTTGTCCTCGTACGAGCAAATTTTGACCTGGGAAAGGGCTCATTCGAAAGAGGAAGGTTCAATGCAGGGCGCTCTACTCTTGATTTCGCCCGAAAAACTCGTTCAGTGACGCAATAATGCTTTAATCCCACGGCTAAATTTCTCGATTCTTGCTCTACTTTGTAGCGCTCAGATCTCCAAATATCAATAAAATCTGGTCAAACCCAGAGTAGAGCGCCCTGCATTGAACCTTCCTCTTTCGAATGAGCCCTTTCCCAGGTCAAAATTTGCTCGTATAAGGACAAAAAGTTGTCTCGCGTAAATCCTTTTTTTTTACCTTATTTTGTCGGTATAGTCACCTACCTGCCATACCTGGGAATAAATGACTCCTGTCAACGTGCTGTCAACCAACAAGAAGTTTCTTACGGGTATAACATAAATGGCATCACAATCTGACCTGCATTGGAGCCCCCCTTGAAACATGCCTCCCCTTGTCCATAAGTCTACTTCATGCACCGTCCTTTACGTCCGTGATTATTCCACTCTTTGGTGAACAGTTGAATAGTGATTCATTGTACTATGTTGCATTATACAGTACATTCCGGATAAGACCTGGTCAATCAGATCCGCATTTCAAGTCTTAAACGAAGTGGGAAGTGAATCTCGCACCTCCGATTTCTCGCTTGACTGGTTTTTGTGTTTGAACGCTCGAGCCCGAGCGCTCGACTCCCGAAACAATGGGGCCATAATAGACACGGATAGCACTAGGCATTTAAAAATGCTCGTGACTGATTTTCATCTTTTTCCATCGAATTTTCACGAGAGTGACGCCAATCGATTCCTTATACTCGACCGATTAAAAAGTACCAAACGCGACATAATTCGGTCCATAATTAACGAAATAACGAAACAAATTAATTTTCACGCTTCAATTCTAACTTCGCTAAAAATAGTCCGATTTACATGAAATTTTGTTATTTTAATCGGGAGAACGCTTAGAATCCAATGGTGAAACATTTGTATCGATACGACAACGGATAAGATCGCGGAAACTGAGAAAAATTGATGACTCAGCGCTCGAACGACCCTAGCCACGCGCGTAACCCGATGCCGTCGCTTGGCGAATATCAAAGAATACCGCGTAGTCAGGTGTGAAATATTTCCTCCCTGAATTTTCATCGGTTACTAATTATTGTCGAATGTTTATAAAACTGATACCACGTATACTTTCTTACATTTTTCCGATGAAAATTAGTCGAAATACGACATAAATCGGACTATTTTTAGCGAAGTTAGAATTGAAGCGTAAAAATTAATTTGTTTCGTTATTTCGTTAATTATGGACCGAATTATGTCGTGTTTGGTAGTTTTTTAATCGGCCAAGTATAAGGAATCGATTAGCGTCACTCTCGTAAAAATTCGATGGGAAAATATGAAAATCAGTCACGAGCATTTTTAAATGCCTAGTGCTATCCTTGTCTTTTATAGCCCATTGTTTCGGGAGTCGAGCTCGCGGCCGAGAAAGTTCCCACGGTCCAAGTCGACAAAAAATAGTGGTTGGAGGCATTACCCTAATGGTATAAAGATAAAACTGCCCGATCTTAAGCAGACTTCACTGTACTAGCATTGTGCTATGCTACAGCCAACAGTGGGTTGACACTACAGCCGTAAATATTTGACTATTCGAAATATTCTATTAATTCTACATTCGAATAAGTATAAGTAGTGAAAAAATATATCACGTTTCAACTTATATTCGGTACAATACTACGAAATTCGAACACTCTGAATATTGAACTCTATATTATTCGAAAAATCGAATACTCCTTTTTATTCGAATTATTCTAATATTGAATTAGAAGTGTACTGGTGTTTGAATATTCATAATAGTCCTAGTTGAGACATCCACACGATTCCAGTTGATTCCAGTAATACTGGACTATGCGTTCTCGATGGTGGGGTTAAAAACTGCATTGAACATGTAGGCTTTTGATCGAGTCATTTGACTAGACTACTAACTGGAATGACAATGAGTAAAATAAAAATTCTATTAAGAAAAAAATAGAATCGTTCAAGCATTGAAACACTTGTTATTGTTATCAATGACCTTACTCAATTTTTCCGACAAACAGTTATTAATTTTATCTGGGATAAATTACGAATTCGTCGGAAAGAACTCATTTCTATTTAGATCTAATAAAAAACTTTTTCTGCCCTTTGCAAAACTAACTAATATTATCCAAAAGTACAAGTCATATTTTTAATCCATATCCTTGTAATAAATTCCCCCCAAAAACGTTAAAAATTTACTAGTAAGTCTGACCGCCTAGGTGTCTTAAACAACCGCCCCAGTTGTCGCGGGCTGTTATTTTCGCTCGAGTTGTTCGGTCAATAGACAACGAATTCCTGCCTCGGACCGTTCGATTCCCCGATATCCGTGCCGGTAAAAGCCGGGCTGAAAGCGGCTCCGAAGAGGGCAATCGGATGATCGCCGTGCCACGAGATGGGAAACGGCGGAGGAATCTGACGATTGTTATCGTCGGTTATTAATATCGGGGAATAATGCGACGCGGTCGATAAACTTTCGTTGTCGTTGACAAAGTTTTCTTTCAATTACTCGAGCCTCTATCGAGACGGAGGAACCTTTTGCGGTCTCCGCCCCTTGTCGAGCAGTGTTTGTCTTCGCTAAGAACGGCGAACACCGCCTCCTCCCAGGTCGATGTTATTATTTCTTCACGAAACATTGACCGCAATGGATGTGATTGTCGTTCATGGCCCTCGAGAGGTCAGACGGCGGAGCCGCCGAAGGTGGTTTTTTTCCTCCTGTTGCGTCTCGAGAATTCCGTCGGTGGTTCCGGACCCGCGAATCGTCAGCTGGCTCGACTCGATATCTCGAATTATGATTTCCTTGGCCGGTCACGTAACTGCGCGGCGGCCGCGTTCACCGAGTTGCTTCTCCTCCACCCGCGTTCCTTTTCTTTGGCATCATCTCTTAGCGGACTTTTCCTCGGACGTGAACCTTCGTCGAACGGCCAATCGTCGGTTATTGATTCAGTGGTCGGTGTCACTGTGACGGCGGAGTTAAAATCACACGCGTGACATTAACACAACGGGTTCGCCGGACTGGAATTACGAGCCGTCGCGTCTTCTTTGTCCCGCGGACCGCGTTTAATCAAACGCAGTAGAAAATAGGATTGTCCCCGTTCATTGTCCGCTGGCAATTAATCGATTAATGCGGGAAATTTAATTAAACGTAAACAACTGATCGCGGGGATGTGCAACGCGGATGGGAGACAGGGGCGAGCGTACCGTAACAATTCGCGTTGAATTAGACCAACTGGGGAAATTTTGAAAAATCCGATTCTATGTTTCGTCAAGATTTTAAACCCTGGGCGTCGAATGGGGAAACTGAATTTTCGTTCCGCTTCGTTGTTGGCGGTTAACAATCAACCGGCACGTTAAAATATTTACCATTTACTTTGCAGCGCGGAGGGAATTTCAACTGAATAGAATGTTGCCTGGAATGCGTTACGAATGGAAGTTTAATTTTTAATTAAATTCTTTGAAAGTGTGAAGATTATTTAAATGAATTTCTGTTAAATGTGGAAATTCATTTGCTTTGCCTGATCGCGAGAATTTTGGATTGACGATGTTCATAGATTCGGAGCGTTTGTTTTCGGTACCAGTATACTGAGTCTATATTGATTTATTGATATCTATAATTTATTCGATACCGGTGCCAACAATAATGCGGCAATACGGTGGAAGGGATACGTCTCCTTTAAATGGAATTACGAGATAGGATACATTGACTTGCTCTACTGAAACGAAATAAATTTTAGTCGAGCTAAAAATTTGACCCAGTTCTGTGTTTTGTCGCCATTTATTCTCTGCGCTGCCATCTGTTATCGCTAAAATGCTTTGTGCTAAATGTGAAGTAAACAAGATTGGACAGATGACGATAGATTTTAATCGAAAATCGACGAAAGCGCTTAAAAAGCCTCTTAAATTTTAAATTTTCTTCCTCTCTATGAAAACACAGACGGACGCTGCTTCCGGTGTTTGATACGATTAGAGAGAGTTGCCCGCAGGGAAATTAAACGTCTGCGTCACTGAGATTCCTACGTAAAAATAAGTTTTCTTTTTTAAAAAATCGTGGGCCCCTCGTCTACTATGACAATATTCTTCATTTCGCTCTAAAAACTCTAACAAACTGCAATTCCTTCACTTTGTTAGAATGAATGTGATTTATTCATGGCTCTATTTGAGTTTCACTTCCGTTTTATTAAAATTAGAATTTTGAACAAAAATAACTTTAAACTAACTCAAACTGTGTGGATAAAATCTTTCCTCGCGATTACCAATGACGTTTTTGTGTGATAATATTCCGATCAAATTAATAACGAAACACTGCCGTGTGAAATCTATTACAAACTTCATTTTTAGTATTCTTATTTCTATAAAAATTACTATAAAACTTGGTTACTTACTAATGCTGCTATTCCCATTGCTTTCAAATTTCTAAGGTGTAACATTCAGCAATAATAATTAGTTTTTCTAATTAATAATTCAATGTTTACAGTTTCATACAAATTTTTAGTAAGCTGTAATATTTATTTGCATCAATCCTATATCCATTCATGGTTAATATATTGGAAAAGCATTTTCCACCGGATATCTGTATTTTAGCAAACGTCGCACCAGTCTCATCAAATTTGTATACTACTAAATTTATCAGTAATCCGAAGAGTGCCATCCTATCAAGTGGCATTTTAACGAGGCAATTGATCAATTCGGTCAGACTTATCAATGGCCCTCGAGTTCCCGACTAATTACCGTGGCAAAAATTACTTTCTAGCATTGTGGTCGCGACCCTGCCTTCCATCACTGGTGACGCTTTCGTAATGGGCAACCGTAGAAAAGTTGTGGGTGTCGTGCGGTCCCGTCCCGTGTTTCCACCTAATTAATACGATGGAACATCCACGGTACGAGGAATTTCGTGTCCTCGACGCCGTTGCAATATTGCGCGGTCGCCTCGGTCGCTTGTACTCCGTCTTATGGGAAACGTAGGGCCGACTGGGGCACGGTTCGCGCTCCACGCTAATGAGAATTTCAAACGGCCACTGATCTGCTGACAGCCCACGTATGACACGTACCCGTGTCGATACACAGATCAATCTTCCTCGATTGGAACCTTCCAAACGGTCCGTTAATCCTGGATTATCCAGTCGATGCAGTCTTAAACGCTTGCCGCTCTCCTGTGTTACGGAGACTGGCATTTTCTTGACTTTTGCGCAAACTGTTCTTTTTTCTTATAGAAACAATAATGGTCTATAACCATATTACGTAAAATATTTAAACAATAGATCATAGATAATAATAAATTATGTAGCTGGTAAAGATGACAATAATAGGTAAGCAAGATTCAGCGAATGAAGGATCAGATCAGTTATTAACCCTCTTCTCACATTCTTATTTCTATTGAAAAAATATTTCAAACATTTGACTTTATGAACAGTATAGCTGATAACAAAATACAGTATAATGTAATCAGGATTTTAATATGTATGTATCCCAGAATTATGTCAAATTTCGTGAGCCTGGAATAGTAAAAAATTAAACTTCAACTTATTAGGTGTTCTGATTAGTTTTAAGGGCTTGAGGAATTAATTGTTTCGTAGAATTAACAGAGTTAATTAACACAGAAATGGAAAAATACTATAGCTAGGGACGAATAATATTTTTAATAAAATATTATTTAACATCTCACTTAGATAGGAATATTTTTCTTGCAAGAAATCTGTCAAAACTAATCGAAGCTTCTAATAGTAGAGTTACCGGGTAAAGAACATATTAAAAATTATATTTGAACTTGAATTAGATTTATAGATTACGGGAAAATAAGTCGACTTGCAGAGATTTGGAAAAATTCTTGAACAATTAGCAGAGGCGGATTTACATATAGGCCAAGTAGGTAAAGGAAATTGAAAAAGATAGTAAAATGTTTTGGCTTGTTCATTTTTTCGTCGATAATAATAATGTAGATATCAGTTCTAAAATAAAATGTCTCGTATGAATAGTGTTTGCATTGTATATGTGAATAAAACATAGGAAAGGGCGGCAAACATTTGTTAGCCTAGGGGCGCCAACTTTCAAAATCCGCCCCTGACTTAGTGTAATTAAGCTAATATAAATAAATCTAATTGTACCAAAAATGTTGAATTCTAAGACTCCCTTTAAATTACTTCATTACTTACTGTAAACCAACTTTTCAAACTAATGTGACTTCCAATATTTATGAATGTATAAATTAAAGTAAAATAATGTATATTACATTAATATTATACACACAATCATATTTTAATAATCTCCTTATATTATACATACTTTCTTTAAAATGCATGAAATTTAATATGAATAAGAAATTAGATACTTTGCATACTCAATCGTAGCACGAATATTAAGACATAAAGTACTGGTTTCATTTAAATTTTATTCTGTACATAACTTCGACAGTCGAAGTTCCAGCCACTTGTTTCATTTTTCATTTTGTGGAAAAATAACGACTTTCTTGTTCACTAGAAATCGTGATTAAAAAAGTAAAGATCGAACTCTTCATCGTAGAACTCTTCTTTAAGAGTTACTTTAATATGTCACTACCGAAAACAGGACACAGATTGAGTTTAATACATTAAAAAGTTTTGACGAAGTCACATTTTTCTGGTCAATTTTTCCAGGAACTTTTTAACGATCGAAATACTTGACGAAGCGCGGGTCATGACTAGAATATTTGGTTTTTCCCATTGTGCTTTGAAGGGTATTTAAAGATCCAATTATTTCGATAGCTCGTTACAACAGTAACGTTTCGCGTTTGTTTGTTTCGCGTTTGATTGCTATCCACGGTTCGCCGGAATTAGGTCAAATATTCAAAGAAATTCCAGTGTTCGATATTCCGGGAAATTTGAAACACTATAACTGAAGCCTTGTTAGTTTTTCGATGCGGAGTTGCTCGCTTTTCAGCCTGTTTAACAATTTTTAAGCGATAGCATTCATTTCGTTATCGTTCAATTCGTACTCGGTAATATCGCTGTCATTATCTGCACTTTTGCCGCGAAATTAAACGCGTCGTAGCTCACGGTTGGCGATAACGTTATCGTTATCGCTCGCAATCCCGTAAATCTGTTTGCGCGTGAACCTCCATATTATTATTGGTCTTTACAAAGGCTCTACTTGTTCCGTCATTCCATATCGCTTCTTCGAATTAGGGACCAAATTAAATTACCGTGAGTAACGAAGTAGTATAAAGGTGATTAACGAAGATTACGAACGAAATAAAGATGAAAGAGGTACGCATTCCCGGTGTCTTTAAAGATCGTTGTTTACGTCTAACAAGGGGAAGGCACGGCTCTTTTGCCGCTTTTGGAACGGCACTATATGGAAGTTGTAATGTACACATAGTATAGAAAAACCATTTAGGCTTTCTTCAAAATGGGCCTTAGTTTTTGAGATATTTTAATTTAAAGTTTTTATGTATGTACTAGTACGGTTGCATTAATGATAAAACCATGAGCGGTTCGTAGCTGTGGAGCTAAGGTATAAGATTGTCACGCACAAAAGTCTGGGGTTCGATCCCGCATGTGGGTGAATTTTTTTTCCCTTTTTTTATTCTTTTATTCATTTTTTTATATATTATACATTAATTTTTGCAATGGAAATGTAATTTCTTATATATTTCTTATTAATGTATTGTATTTATTGTATTGCTCATGTTATTACATACTGTAACAACTCTTATCATTTCTTTTACGAATGTTTTTATATTATTGTACTGGGGAAATGTTCTTTTTCGTAAATTCTTCATACCGAAGGTTTCGACGTCTAGGACTGTGAAGCAGAAATCATTGCAAAAATTAATGTATAATATATAAAAACATGAATAAAAGAATAAAAAAAGGGAAAAAAAATTCACCCACATGCGGGATCGAACCCCAGACTTTTGCGTGACAATCTTATACCCTAGCTCCACACTCCACAGCTACGAACCGCTCATGGTTTTATCATTAATGCAACCGTACTAGTAGATACATAAAAACTTTAAATTAAAATATCTCAAAAACTAAGGCCCATTTTGAAGAAAGCCCAAATGGTTTTTCTATACTATGTGTACATTACAACTTCCATATAGTGCCGTTCCAAAAGCAGCAGAAGAGCCGTGCCTTCCCTTTGTAAGCGTAGGAGAGAAAAAGAGAAGCTGTAAAGCGGAGAATTTTTGGGATATGTGTCCGTCCTTTTATGTGATTCTTACCACTTTTATGCGTTTATCAATTTACCGCTTTACTTGTTTACGTAGACACTATGAGCACCGAAAGTTTATTGCATCCTGCACGGCGCAGAAAGACGAAGGAAACGGAAAGAAGGGAAAAAAATCGGCAGCAGGGTAAAGAGGCGAGAATCGATGGTGGAAAGGAGAAAAGAAATGCTACGGGCTATAATCTCGTCGCGATAACGAAGTAATCGCGGTGGCTAGTTTATAACGATTTACAGGGAAATTTATATCGGGCGAAGGAGGGAGCGTGGCTCGGTAACTCGTCGGACGCAGCTGTAACGTGCCGCGAAATTAGGTAACAACTTCGATAACATAAGAGCCGCGTGTTGGCTCTGTGTACGCGTGTATGTGTTTGTCTGTGTGCGTGCATACGAAACGCGACTAAGTCGCCAGTATCGTGCTGGTCTACACGCATCGTTAATTAATTTCGTTCCTTGCCAGCAGTTATCTATGGCCGGGTTTTTGTTCGATAATCGCGATAACGAATGCTCCTTGGTCGGAGGGAAAGTCTCGCGGGAATATTGTTACAGGGAAGTTGTACCCGGAAATAGGCGAAGATCGATCGTCCGCATATTCCGCTGAACGTTTGTTACTAGTTACCAGCTCTATTTTTATCAGATGTTTTCAGAATCTGATAGCTCGATGGCATTTAGCAGTAGCTAAATTTGTGACATTGATTTCGTGCGATAGTTTAGAGGAAATCGAGACACAATTGGACATTTTTTTTTCATTGGAATATATTGTTTTCATGAACTGGAAAAATGATTTTGTTTTATACCGAAGTGAATTTCAGATGTATTTTTGACTAAGGGAATTTTTTTCGGACAGCACTGGGGTACAATGGTACATGAATGCTAGCAAAATCGTACACAAAATATTGATTTAACTTTTTTAGACACTGCATTATAAACGAGATAGTATCACAAACATATAGAAACTGAAAATTGATCTCTTGATGTTCTTCAAACTGCAAATTAAATTTCACACAAACGTTTAAGCTTGACATTTCACTGACTTGGTAGGTTTTGTCAACATGCAAACTACAGTAAATGCATTATCGTTGAAGTATCGTCCATCTGAAGATAAATGAAACCAAATTCTCTTTTGTTGCTTGCAAACTTTGTTTCTTAAGTACCATCGTCTTTTAGACTTAATACTTGCTCTATGAGTATAATATTTTTTTTTTGTCGGAGTGAGCAAAAATCCCCAGCCGATAATTTTTCATCATCGAGTATAATAATACATTATCTTTATCAGTTTCTTGTATGCTAAGATCCGAATTCGAAAAATAAATAGCTTTCTTTCTTTTTATATGCAATAATACTAAAGTCTTGCCAATCGGAACATACAACTTCTCGCCTTTTTTCGTTCATTATTGTAGACATTTTTCAATCGAAAATTGTAACATAATAATGTCAGATATACAATAAAGATCAAAGTGAATATCAGGGATCACAATTATTTCGCCAACGCCATCATTTGGATAATAGAATGTTGATCGTTGTATGTATATTGATTAGCTATAGAGCATTTTCGCTGATACATGAGTGTTTTCCTTTTATTGATGACCATCATAAATAACTAAGAGGAGGTCAAAGGTTTCACGAATTGATCTCAGGTAGTAAAAGAGGAACCTTTTAGAACAACTAAACGTTGTCAGGTATAGGGTGTCACATTGTCCAAACTATACCTGATCCCGCACACCAATTAAAGTAGGAGGTATGCCACCACTCTCTGCCTGCGATTAAATAATCGCAACCAATATATTTAAGTCAGTACTGAGATAGCAACAGACCCCGAAGGGTCAACTACGAAGCCAGAAGCCAGTTAGAAATTTTGTAAGTGCTTAACAATATCCTCCAAAGATCGCTGTAAAAATCTAACATAACCGTTTAGTGAATCTTACGTGATATTAATTTACCGCGGAAGAAGTATGACATGAATACGTGTATTTACCTATGTAAACCATGTATTTGCGTCAACATAGAATAACTGCATTTTTTAAAATAATGGCAGAAATGTTCTCAGTTATTTAAGATTACTAATAAAATATACACCACTTCAAGTAACAGTACCACTGTTAAGAAATCTAACCCGGACCTATTTCGATCACTTTTTAAGATATTTAAACTTTTTTGCAAATGTCTTTGAAACTAAGCCATCTGCAGTAACAAGTACAGGGAAAAGTTGTTCAGAATTATGACCTTAACAACTTATTTCAAGGTCATCAAAATCGGTGAGGTCGCCCTTAATGTAAATAATTACCGATTTTCTTTGTTTAGAAAAAAAATCTAATTAAAATCTTATTACAACCAGTACTGGTTTTGATCTAATTCCATGCGAAGAAGAGGCTGATAACGGGGCGTAGGAACACCGACAGTATACCGTAGTGAAAACTGACAAACTTTCCTCTCTACGCCCAGTGATACCTTCCAGGTATAAACTCATCTGCTTTCAACTGAAGCCATAAAGTGTCTGTAGAGTAATAGTTTGTAGACGTGAGAATGTTTAGAGGCTGCAAGCGATTCAACATTGCGTTAGGCAAAAGAACGAGGACATTGTTCTCAGATGATTTAGCCGCGGAGTGGGAAGGATAAGGACGTCTCTTCATATGAACTGAATACTGCACTTAACTCTAAATCTCGGACGAACAATCTTGTTTACAATAATGCACAATGAACTGCATCTCGCGGTGAGCACAATTCAGAGATCGTAAATGGTACTGAACTGAAATTGGTTAGGCCACCTCAGTCGCACGAATCGTCATTATTGGGAAATTAGATCACATCTACTTCGTCACGCGATAGGCTTGTGGATGTTATCAATTTAACCGATGATTCCAATTCGTAAGACTGGTGATAGTCCAGCTAATTCGATTCGTTAGTAATTTACGATCCCTGAATAAGAAGGTTAGGAGAAGAAGAGTGGCTTGAGGGATCTGGGAATCGCTAGAAATGATGAAAAAAAAAAAAAAAAAATGAGGTGCCTGGATCGGAGCATTTGACATGCAAGTCAGCACTCGCAATTAGTCTTTAATTCCAGTTAGTTTTGCCGTGTGCCCGTTCGTTCACTCTTTGGCGCCGTGTTCGCGTGGATCGTAGTTGTGGTTTGCCATTAATTGAACGCGAATCTACTTGCACGGACGAAGGAAAACCACCGGATGGAGAATCGCTCCGTCAGAATCGGGTTGCGATTTCATTCAATCCCTGGATCAATTTCGATTTCTGTAAAGTTCGGCGAGCTTCGTTGTAACGCACGATATACTGTCATTAAAACCGGAAATCTAATACGCGGGTTTTTAACGAAAGTGGAATGTAAGCGGAAACGGATTTATTTACTCTGCTCCCTTCCGTTTGCATATTGGACAGGGGCTGAAAGCAGTTATGATATCGGTTCTAGTTCTCGAAACAGTTATGGAGAACCGAAATGATGTGATAACTGTTATGGATATATCGGTTCTGGCCTATAACGATTACGGTTCAGGTTCTCCGATATTATATCGGTTCTATAACTGTTATTTTTCGGTTCTTTATCAGTTTTGTATTAAGAACCGAAAAATAACAGTTATTCTTTGGTTCTTTATCAGTTCTGTATAAAGAACCAAAACATAACAGTTATAGAACTGAAAAATAACAGTTATAGAACCGATATAATATCGATTCTGGAGAACCGGAACCGTAATCGATATAAGCCAGAACTGGTATCGATATAATCCATAACAGTTATAACATCATTTCGGTTCTCCTTAACCGTTTTAGTAGGAACCAAAATATAACAGTTTGAAACAGTTATTTTCGGAACCGTTTCAACCAGGGACTTATACCGAAACCGAAATAACCGATATAATACCGGTATTTTTCGGTTATTTTGGATATATCTCCCAAATATCTCCAAAATAATTTGGATATATCTCCCAAATATCTCCAAAATAACCGAAAAATACCGGTATTACACCGGTTATTTCGGTTTCGGTATAAGTCCCTGGTTTCAACCCGTGATATTGGAGCAACCATCAAATATGATACGAATTCCTGAATAGTACAATCTTGCGACACTTACAACTTGCTGTCTTCAAATGTAAATATTTTCAATTTTATCATTTCCCATGTGGATAGAACTGATTAACAAACATTCGAAATTAATATTTTGGAATTATGTGTATTTGAAAATCCCATCGAAGTTATCATTAATCCGGAGAAAGCATCGGATATATTGCAACGATATGTGCCAACCTTCTTTCTTCCCATTCCTGTGAAATGCAGACGTTACGGAGAACAAAGACACTGTTGCTCTAAAAGGTACAGTTACTTCGTTCTTCAAATGTACTGACTTCCCTGGAAATTTTCTACGAAAGAATCGCCTGCACTCTTGCATATTTACGAAGCCATGATTTTTTTAACAAAAACGACGCTACCGAAATCGCGGGAATTCTACTGTTCCGGATATTACGTCCCTTCGCGTTTCGAGAATTTCTGGCTGAATTTCTTCCTACACGTTGAAAGTCTTGAATCACTGACACGCTTGCGTCAGAAAAATGAGCACGCAAAGCCTGCACACCGAAAACTCGTATTATTTCACCCCACAAAAGTTAATCCCCTGTCAATTCATTTGTTGAAACAAATGAAATAGAATCTATCTGCAAAATATTCTCGTACTCATCTCGCTACATCCAAATAAAAAATATTTCTGTTTCAATAAAATGTTCCAGAAAAATTCGCGCGCCCATCGCAGAGAGTTAAGTATTTCTCTGAATACTTCATGACAGTGCATCAAGCGGCAGATATGATCAGGGGTTAAAATGTTTCACGTTCTTCGCTCGTACGCCAATGGCGCGATTCGTTCTCTCGCCCTCGCGAACTCCGCGATTGAAAACTGTCGCATCGGCTGACATTAACGTGGGTTCCTTTGATCCGCGAAATAGGGCATTTTCGTCGGGAACGAAGCTTCCCGCTCTCCCTGGCCGCGTCATTTCCGAATCTCTGTGGCTAATTGTACCTCGCGATGTTGTTTCAAGCCACACTCTTCCATTAACCGCTCCGCGCGGCAATTAACCGGAATTTCTACGAGGCTCCTCGTGCGTCCGCCTCAAAGGACCCCCACCTCGCCCGCGCGGAATTTATTGTTTCGATTTATTATGCAGACTGCACACTCGTTACCCCCTGCCTTTTAACCCCCGCCTCGCCCGTCGGTCCCCAAACGGCCGGAAGTAACAAGCTCGACCGCGACTTGCCCCTGCTATAATGGAAGATTTAAATTTTCAATGGGGACGGTGCACGCGTGCCGATTTGAAATTCGAATGTATTTTATATTTCGGGCCCATTAAAGTTGTCACGGAGGGACGAGCTTTCCTCTGTCCTCGCGTCCTCCGAAAACCTCTACGAACGGAAGCCGGCAACGTGACGATTCGCGAACCGAATTTGCGAAAGCTCTTTGGCGCGTGCACTCGCGTACGTTCCGACGATTATTGTTTGGACGGTGTCTGACCACGAAATACGCGGTACTCTCTTTCCACTTATGCTTTTCCATTTTCATTCGACGGCACACGTCTTTTTCTTTTTCGTCGACTCTTCTAAAGTAGAAAGTGAGCACTCACAAAAAGACATAAGTACACTCAAGAAATACGCTATTAAAGACTTGGAATTTCTTTATGAACCCGAAGGAACAAGGAATTCTTTGTTCAAAGAACAGCTTTAAGTAACTACAGATCAGGATTTAATATCTTAAGGATATTTTTTCACGTAATATATCCATTTATTTGACTGAAAGCTGTTTTCAAATAATTGTACGTCAGCATAAAAAGAATCAAAGAATCTTTCTACTTGGTACTGTCTTATTTGTCTATCAAATGAATATATCTCTTATTTCATGGTTAATTTTATTGTTATGGTTTGTGTAAATGTGTTCTGTAGTAGTTTTTTTAGATAGTTTGCAATTCTATTATCTCTTCGTGCTGAAAAGAACGAGTTAATAGAAATTAAAAATTATTCAAAATTTATTTATTTCATCTCATCATGGTTATTTCCTTAATAAAGTATATCAAATTAGGACTGTTATGAATATTCGAATATTTGCACATTTGAATATATAAATATTTGTATATTTTAATATTTGAATATTCGAATATTTACATATTTGAATATTCAAATGTTTTAAGTGTTCAAATATTATTCGATTAATAAGAAGTATTCGATTATTTACATAATTAACAGTAGTCAAATATTTGATTATTCGAATAGTTAGGAGTATTCGAATTTGATACTATTATATCGACTATGAGTCTAAACGCAAAATATTTTTTCATACTATATTAAAATCGCATAATATTGGATTATTCGAGTAATCCTAATTATTCGACTAATGTTCGAATATACGAATATTCATAACAATTCTGATGATGTTGAAATATACGAACACTGCTATTTATTCGAATAATTCGAATAAATTATTCATATTCAAATTATTCGAATATTTACCGCCATACGAATTTTCATTTCGAATAAAATTTATTCAAGTCTACTACATAAAATTCTATTAATTATTTTTGTTTTTAATAAAATGAATAAAAGAAAAATAACTTTCAACTTTTCAATCTAAATATCAGCAAAAAATAAATCTCGTTCCAGTATTTTAAATTGTATTAACTCGCTAAGATTAGAAGCTTTTGAGCAAAGAGATGGAAATATTTAAAAAGCGTCGCCGTCCCTCGAGAACTTTCGGCATCCAGTTCGATCCAATATCAACAGCGTAATAATAGGTCAACAGTAATCGAGTTTAAGCTTTGCAAGATGTATCGTATCCGTGATTTCTGTGATTCGTCACGAAGCATTTTCGATTTCGACGTGTTTACGAATCGATTAATTTTTCTGTCGAGTATTTCGACATACGTCATAGTATCAATTTCGTTTTAACATTTAATCTCGGATATTAATGAATTGCAGGAAGTGAAGGAAAGCGTCATTACAAAATAATGACATATCTGTATCGAAGTTCCAATATCGTTACCTCAACGAAATCTTAATGAACGTTCCAATTATCTGTGATACAAATATTAATTTAGGTAATAATGCTTTTCACATTGCTCTACAGTCTTCTGATACTGGAACATTGAATATTTTATAATAATTCATTATTTGGAATATCAAATGGTCATGGTTAAAGGGAAAACGGAGTATTAAAATATAATACGAACGCGTTCTCATTCTCCTGACATTTCCCCGAGCACCGTTATTAATTGATTTATATTTTTTTTTCGAAATGTGTATCTGTGACAGTTAATATTGCAGTACAATCGCTGTTCGATATTAATATTGATTTATTCAATATTACAAGAAATTCGCTTCGAATCAAACATTGGGATTTTTGAAACTTGTTCCGTTCGATATTTTTGCAGGAAGCTATCAGAAATTTCATTCGTTTTTGTATAAAATTTTATCTCCGCGCGGCGCAGGCTATTAAAAAAGCACAATTCACCCGCGTCGCAATGTCAGTTCATAAATTACACGGTGCCACAGGGGGATAATGAACCCGTCAAACCGATTTCTCCGTTATCCACCTTCACGGATCAACATCGGAACAATCTCGGGGGTCACCGTGCCCCATCCATCCCTCACGCGTAATTCGCTCTTCGTTTCGGGGCGCGACATTAGTTTCCGCCCTTTCGAGGAGGATAGTTTTGAAGACGTTTCAATCAAGGTCTCCGACAGGAGGGTTCAGGGCGCGAAGGGTCTCGTTCGTGGAATGTCGGTTCGCGAACGGTGACAAGAAGTTTCCCGTACTTCGAGGGGATGATCCTTAATGCTTCTAAGTGTTCTCTAATAGCGGCATTAGCTTAAGTGATTTATTCACGAGGGTAACAGAGCTCGGTATTTACATTAATCTCGAGCCGACTCGAACCTCGGAGAAATTTTCCTCGTTAGAAAACGGAAATCGATCGCATTCGCGATCGCCATTCGTCGCGAGTCTGTTCCACGTCCCCCTCCCACCACTCGCTTTCCCACGTGCTTTATGCCTGACAGTTTTAGGACAGGCCTGTATAACGACCTTTGATATGAATCCGGGCGGACCATAAAAAGCCTCCATAGCCGCGCGCGTTTGTTCACGATCGAACACCGGCCTCTATTTAGAACGGCGGCGTTCCGAGTGAGTTTCAAGTGTGTTCTACGCCACTTGTTGCAGCGACGCCGAGCGTCTTTTAACAGCGAAACGCTCGCGCGAACTCGACGCACCTAGCCTGAACGCGGTGCCACGGCGCGGCGCGCCGGACGGAATAAAGGAATACCGGGAAGCAATCCACGTCCCTACTGACGATATCGTCCAGCAATTTCCCTCGCTAAATCGACTCAACTTTCTAACGCCTGTTAGATTACTTCAAAGTTGTTCCGGCATGGGATGGTAGCTCAGCTCGCGTTAATTCTACCGGGGAAGGAAATTGCAAATACCAGTCACGGGATGATTTTATGCGCGGTTAGCTAATAGAAATTTAGCGCGAAATCAGTGCCACCATACCTTACGTCTATAATAGGGTTTAGCGAACGTTGCTATGTTTTTCGGATTTTTAAGTTATGCGTACAATCCGCTTCACTTGAGTAGTTTCAGACATAAATACGATTATGCGGATAAATGATGAAATCAAAGCTAATGAATGTATTCGTATGAATATGGTTTCATTTGTGTAATAGCGATTACTGTTATTTCAACAATCATTCATAGGAAGTGAAGACACAATCGTTACATAACATTTCTACAGCTCCATTTGGAAGTCTTTTAATCATTATATTTAGTATTTTGTTTTTATAAGACACAAGCCGGGACCTCATTTTTTATGGGGCCACATTTTGAAGCTTTGTTCCCGATAAATAAAATAAAAAACAGTCTATTCATAATTAAAATGTTAAGTATATTATTAAATTGCTAAGTATAAAATATTGAATTTTAATCTTAACTTTGATACCTATAACTTTGAATCTTCTCTACTTAAATTCTTCGAAATCTTTAATTGAAAACACTAAAACCTGCAAAAGTTAATTCTGAAAATTAATAAATCTGCAAATTGAAACTTTGAAACTCATATCTTCATATCTTCAAATTGAAGTCTTGAAATTATTAATTTTAACTCTTCAAACTTTCCGTTCCGAAATTTCAAGTCTTTAAATCTTTAATTTCGTATCTTCAAAGAAAAGATTATTGACAGATGCCAAAAATACGAGCCGTTGAATACAGCCATGGTGTAAGTCTAAAAAGTTGAATAGTGGATAATGAGGAATAAAGTAAAAGTTCATCAATATCCGGAAATAATACATCTCTGTTTTATAAGCCACTGGAAAGTTATACCTTAAGATAGTAAAAACCTTTTTCCCTCGAAAATTAAGGAACATGATAATTTTATTCAGTACTGTTTTGAGTTACAATGTTTTGGCATTAAAATGTTTTTTGTGTGGTTCTACCTTGTTCTATGATCCACTGAGAAACTAATAAAGATGTACCTAAACACTTACAATCACTTCTGTGCAAAAAAGATTAAAAGATAATCTTTCGAAATATGGTATTAAACCAAATTTGTCAATCATCGACTTACACCACTTTCGCATTAAATAACTTACATACAAAATGTCAAAAAAGTAGTTCAAATTTCAATTTTTCATTTGTGTTAGCAAAAATTTGATTTTGCATCAAAATTTACTATCTACTCACAATGTCACATCCTTTAATGTTCCATTTCAATTGCTATTTTCTTCCTAATGTTATTCAATTTCTTCAATTTTCTTTCTCATCCAATGCCATCTAAACTATACATACATGTACAATCCATTACTTAAAATAATATTCGAAAGATCCTTTTTTCCTGAATTGTACTCGACTCTGATTTATACGCGGTTGGTCAATCTACAGAACACAAGTGTCACGGAATCGAATCCCCGTTGCCAAGTCCTTCTTTTTCCAGGACTTCTACAATGTAATTAATCGCAACTCGACGAAATTGTCGAAATTGCCGAAATTCCTGTGCGAACGAAATCGTCGTAAATTGATACGAGAAGACCACGATGTATTTTATCGGTAGCTGCAGATTGATGTCGATTACGAGGCGATTCGCATGAACGGCGATTAATCGATTGCCGAACTCGGGGATACTTGTTGGAACGAATGAATGTGGTGGCAACTTGATGCATGCTGACAAATTGCACGGGGCGATTTTTGTGTTTCTTTGGGAACGCAAGAAATCACGCGATAAAAAGTGATCTAGATAAAATGATATATTACGCTAGATGGCAATTAGTATAAAATATTTATTTTTGTAGTAACCACGATACTTCAATATTTTCTGCTATTAAAATGGCATGCTTAATGAATTGGTCTCGTTACAGTTAATTAGTAAATGAATTAGAAAATGTAAGGTAATATCGTTAGACATCTTAAAAATGAAATAATGAGGGTTAATTAATATTCCGTTATTATCAATTCGTTATCCGATCGCAAATTAATTTCTTGTCCGTGTGAATGTATTTTAATGACGACTTATATACGGCTCGCCTCGATTATATTACGTTTCGACTGTTCCCTGTTCGGTTGCGGGGAGAAATTCGCGCGCACGCAACTCAAATTTCGGCAGTCGGTGCGTGAATATGGAGTAACCGCGAACCGACGCGGTATCACATTGTGGGAAATATACACGCGTACTAAATCGCGCATTTATGCCCAGGAACGTGAGATCGCCGGCGGACGTGATTAATAAGAGGCAGAGAGCGAAATATCTGCGGCCGCTTCTATCTTCTCGTAATGTAACTAACCGATGATTTGCGAATGATATGTAACACAAGCATGGAAATGGAAATGTTTTGGTCCGGTGAATTTTGAATTCTGTTACATTAACCAAAAAAAAAAAAGAACAAAATAAAAAACAATACACGTTACATAGTAATGCTGTGATTGTAACAAATATTCCTTTCAATTAATACTGTAAAATTGTCTCGCATTTTATTACATTCCGTAAGCTTCTTTCCGATTTCGACTCTTTTCTTCATTACTTTCCCCTTCACTCTTACTTTTACTTTCAAGACGCTATCATACTTCAACAGTTTATTTTCCTTCTTGAAAGTTTTACAACTTCCGTAAGAGTTCCTCCCAATTGCCTCAAATTCGAATTCGGTATTTAATATTAATGCTTCACCGAACTTCGAGGAATGTACTTTATCAATCCCGCAGATGCACCCAACTTTGTAATCTTTCCTGTTTTCTTATTATTGTGCTGCTTTTCACCTCACAAAATTTACCATCATGATTCGTTAAAATTCGTTTGACGAATAAAGCGCGCACTTGGCGATTTCTACCCTAGTGCCCTTTTGCGTGCGTATGTGTTCAAGTAGAATGCACATATTGCAGTTTTAGTGCAATTTGAATGCGGCACGTTACTGCGTTTCGCTCAAGCTGTCGCCATTGAATGCAAAACAGTTTGTAGTGTCTAGAATTTTATTTAACAGCACGAAATTAAAGTTTTCGAAATGTGACACGACCGTCGGGGATCATTTTGCAAACAGAGAGCCGCACTATTGTGGATAACGTTAAACAAAACGACACACTTGCTCGGTACTGTCAATACAATTTCAATTAATGACGTAACGAGTGCGCATAACATTTTCATGTTAACATGCGATAATCATTAAACAATACGTATCAAAGGGATAGGGGATACGAAGCGGCAGATAGAAATATCTTGATTCAATATGGATTACCGACCGTACAGCAATATTAAGGTTGGATTTACACGTCCGTGCCATTTGCGCAAACTGACTGGTGCATGCCAATTTCCTGATAGTAAATCGACGAAACATAAAAATGAGCTGCCGAGTAGTTGAACTTTTAGGGAGGAAATGCGATGGTCTGCTGTAAATCGGTTCGTATGTACAAATTATATGAACATGTAAACCCAGGCTATAAATAAAACCGATTTTCAGCAATATTAAGCCGTCTCTAATCCATAGTTTTACTGTCACTCGTATTTTACACTTTTCATCCAGTAATTGAATTGGAAAAAGAAATAGCAAGATAAAAAATTATTCAGATTGAAAATGGATATTTTATTTTGACGTTTTATGTACTTTCAAAAGTTCATACCTATTCCAGAATTATTAAACAATTCTCATTTTTTATCTTTTGTAGGATATAACGTTTTTGTATAATTTATTATAAGTATTTCTTTCGTAATTTTTATACTATAATTTGTAAGTACCAAAAACGTGCCATAATTATTACGACATTCTGAATATTCTGAACATGCTCACTCTCGAACAGCGCAGAATCATAGATTACATACATTTCAAAATTATTAACCATCATATTGACTGATTAGATTTACTAAAACTTTTAAATCACAATTGAATCGTACCAAACCAATTTAGGCAAAATGAACTGTGTTAATGGGATGTGCATGAAAGCTAACGAATTTAGTAGCAAAATTCATTTTTTTCATGTATCAGTCGCTTCTTTTATAACACTGCTTTTCAGATTACTACGAAATTGTACACGCGACTAGATTTCGATTTTAATTGTTGTTTTATTGTTTTTTCTTTTATATTGATTATAATATATTGTTTACCATGATAAATGTATCATCTTTGCTTGTGAAATCAAAGAGCACTTGCCCGTTTAAAATAAATAAATAAATAACATTTTTTCAGCAGAGTTTTGTACAGTTTTTGCCGAGATTTCTGCAGAGAAACTCCAATTTTAATTATAGTTTATGTTATAGGATAAATATTGACGTTCTGTAACTGTGTACAAATGCAGTTTAATGAAAAGTTGTTTCGGCAAATGCTGCACAATTGAAAAACGATCCGACAGTTTGTTGTCAAAGTCTCTTGCCCGTTTATTATCGTTAAAACACGAATGTCAATTTCAGTATATTTCGGAGGAAAATACGAAAATAATTCGATTCCAATTCAACTTCGCCTACTGACACGTAATACCTAAAGCGGTTAATCATACTAATATTCCACCTTGCATTTACAGAGCATTTGCAATTTATTCCGAAAATTGTAACTCTTTTTTTACACCATTTCCCTCCTTCTGCGTAGTTTGTATAAAAAAGTTTGCTTTTACTTTTCCACTATGAAATTAAAAAATAATTTCTACAGGAAATATTTTTTAAAAGGAACACTATTTAATAGATTCAATGTGAGTGACGCGGACGTACACGTCATGTAATCATATAATTTCATACAAAATATTATGTGTTAAGGTACAAAATTTTGCAATATGAACGTTAACCTATATTCCACGATTCCAAAGTAGGTTATCAAGCAAAATATACCTTCTATCCCCGAAGACCCGAACATGTACTGTAAATTTTGTTTAACTACGTTACGAATCTGGAAAGTTGCATAAAAATCGAGTAAAAATTTCTGTAACAGAAACTACCCTTTACTAACTTAATCTGAAAGGTTGAAAGCAAGTTTTTTGCTCCATTAAAAAACAGTTACACAGCTTTGATTCTTTTCGTGCCGCCCTAATCTGCACCAATTTCCGCCAACCAGTAAAGTTAAATTTATACAATTTACGATGCTGCTAAAGCAGTATTTCCTCACACTTATCTCCATAAACCCTCCCTTCCCCGATACCGAACCAGCACCTAGGGCTGCGCGAAAAACAATTCCGCACAACTTTTAATAATAGCACTCCTTTCTGCCACGATACATTCCACTTTCGCTGCCCTCCGCCGCCCTTTGTGCTTAAAGGACCGGGCCGAGAATGGGGCAAAAAGGCATCGTCGAGGCTAGGGAGCACCACCACGAAATAGCAGATCTATGTGTAGCGATTCTCGGGGAAGAAAAAAAAAAAAAGAAGCCGAGTAACAAGGCGCATGCAAAGTGCGATGGTCGACGGTGGGCGGCAGGATAGCCGCCTTTATTTTGATTCTCGGGCGACGGTTACGGGCCCGCCGGGCATATACCGACGCATTATGAAATGTGGCGCGTAGTCTCCGGGGTGAATAAGTTCTCCGGAGCTCCTGGAATACATCAGGCAACACGTGTCCCGCAAAAAGCCGAGTTTCACGGCTCGACAATAAGTTCATGGAAATATAGTGCGCCGTCGGGACTCGGCAGAGCCGGTATTAAAACTTTTTCATCAGTTAACCTATGGACTCGGACGTAATTCCAACTGACATCCGCCGTGTATCGGCCCAAGATTATTAGTATTTATGTCAAGAATGCTCCTTGCCCTGACCGAGTCGTTCCACTGCCCTGGAAGGGCTCCGCAAGCTGAAGAATAATTTTCCTCTGCTTGCCTCACAGCTCCCTTACGACCCTTTGTTTCCTTATTCCCAGTTTTCACGATTCTTTCGGAGTTTTTGCGAACGGTTTCTGTATAATTTTCTGAGGATCGTGGTGTGGTTTTTATGTAAAAAGTGTTCTTTTTCATCTCTCTGTTAGGAAATTATTCTGGTGATTTGTAAATGCAATTTCTGTTATATAAGAAGCAATCGTTGACAAATTGAAGACTCTTTTTATAACATCACAAATTTGATCTGATCTTTTCGTAATTTTAATCTGTCTGTTTTCTGATTTAGGATTTTTGATCGTTTTAAGTGAAGGATATGATTTTTATTTCAGAATAATTTTACACTAAGGAGTATGAAGATTTGTCGATGTCAGAATTTTGTTATCCACGTATCTCGGAACCCGAGCGGGTGAGTAAAAATGAGCTCGGATTCCGAATTTGTTTACACTTACAGCATAGGTAAAAAAGAATCAAGTAATATTCTTTAGATATAACTTTGTTACTTAAATAAATACACACTATTAACCAAAAATTTGAATCTACTTTTTGCATGAGCAAAGCAAGAACTTTATTTTTTTTTTTTTTTAAACTAACAGCCTTCGATAAATGTGAATAATTATATTTAATCACAAAATGGAACTTCAGTTATCGGAATTAACAGAAAGACAAACATTTTCAGATCACTTTGTGAAGATCAGACTATTATCGACAAAACACTGATCGAAATTGTACTATACGAAATCAAGTTCAAGGAGTTACCTTTGAATTTAAGAATACCTTGTCACGTAGCACAGTTTTATTGAAAAATGACAAGTGGTTCTAAATTTTTTGCTAGAAATATACAATGCGATAAAGGATCACCAAACTTGAGTCGAAAAATAGTCAATCCTTGAACTGCTGTAACTTCGTAAAAAATATCGTACAACACTCTATTTTAGTTTATTTTAAAGCGTGAAACTTCTATTTTTCCACTATTGAACTTCAGTTTTTTAAGACCGCTTTTTTAGAATAAAACAAAATAAAAAATTTGACATTACTATTTTTCTTTAAAAATTGTATACAAATTCAGACGACTCTTGCAAAATTACACAAGATACATCTGTTTCTGTACATTGTTCATGCTGTTCTCATACCATTTTGAGGTATTTAATTTGATTGAGATAGAAAAATTTAGAATGATAGCGTTACCCTTGATTAGGTCAATATTTCAAGGTTCAATGTCATCTTAAGGTGAAAGTATAGTAGGTCGTTGTAGTCATTTTAAGATCAGCTACTATAGTATCAAGTAAAAAATATGTAGTATCGTTTAAAAAAGTTAAGGTAATCTTTTTCTTCAAAAAGCAATTCTTCCTTACTTTTTATATTACGATTTGTAACCGACTAAGAACAGATTAACCTTTGCTCAAAACATTTTTTATCATATTATTAGAAATGCCTGATAAGTCGTGGCGACTGTTACGTGGTACAATGTATACTATCCGAAATATCCGCGTAGCAATAAATATTATAAATTCTTCTTTGCTGTACCCGATTATACGCCACTTTCGATTTAACTTTCCATTCCTTCCTCCATATTTCTGTGGCTGTAAGGTAAAACGACGTATGTCACATTTTGAGATCTAAAAAGTAGAATTCATATTTCTATCCGAGAAAAGATGCATTGAAGGAATGTTTTCCATTAAAAATAAGAATAAAAGAAAATTCGAGTACATAAGACAGTACTGATGTTTAGAACTTTAAACGCGAATATCTCGAAAATGAAAACACGTGATATACGGTGTTTCTGACTTATAACCACAGTTTTGTCTACTTTTCGAATTATTCCATACTTACATTCTTCTTGTTCCATACTTATTATTCCCCGTTTGTTTCCAACAATCCTATTCGTCTCGCCATTAAGAAGCGCAGTGGTAGAATTTGTTGAGGGACCTCGGGGGTATGGTAGGTTATAACTTATGGCAACCTTCCTCGATATCATTCCTGCGTAACACCGTACAGTTATGCCACGGTAGTTACGGCGTCGTCGGAGGGTCATAAGTCGCAGGCAATTTTCTTCCATTCTGTGACCACTTCCCTTACTTCGTATTATTCTCTCTCGTATTTTTATTCCGGCCCTCTCCGTTTGCTGTCCTACTTAGACCTCCATTCGTCTCTGTCGCGATGTTTATCTTCCTTGCTGTCCTCATCCCGCCCCCTTTTCGGCTTTCCCTCGTCGCGAGACGGCACGGGGATGGCCACGGGGGATGATGGCCCTCGCGAAGCGGGGAGAAAGTTGTCTGCAACTCGCCCGCTACGTTCTTGGCGTGTCGGAACTATGTAGGATCGCGAACGAAGGTGAAAAGGGACCCGCAATTGGGCGGGATCGTTTGATCAAACTTAAAGCGTGATTCGGGTGGGGCGAATCCACTTGCGAACTATTTAATTTCGGAGAACTACGAGTTTCTGGCAACTCGAGGACTTCGCCGAAGCTGGCACGTAGAACCTTTCGTGCGGTGAGTTGATTCGCGTGCTGATGACATTTGAATAAAAGCTTTGAGGAATCGCTGTACTATTATCTGAGAATGTTGATTTATTTGCTAGCGTATGGTATGATATCTTGTTTTAGTAGCTTGTTCAGAATCCTTCTTCGTATCATTCTAAAATCAGTTTAATTATAGTTGCAAGTTAACTCTGCTACGGTTTTCGAGTCGTTTTTAAAGGCTCAGAACAGAACAGTGTTTTACTTCCTTTAACAACTCTTGTATTTTTGGGAAAAATGTTACAAATTTGGTATTAATATTTAGAATTCGTATTCCTTAATACTATTGTAAGGCAATTTGGAGCAAGATGTCTAAGGTGTTTTATTAAACTTGTAAAAAGTTTAATACATATATTTCTATGAAATTAACAAACTGTATTTGTTATACACATCATATACTATACTACAAATGCTACTATATTAACAAAAACTCATTGGTAACCCATAGAAACGATAATTCTTTTGAAACACGATCTAGCATTTTACCTGAATGCATTGGGGTAAGAGGCATAAACATTTGTCAAATTGCATGGAAATTATTTGTGAAAAACTCGAAATCAGGTGTTGAAAACAGTTATGATATCGGTTCTAGTTCTCGAAACAGTTATAGAGAACCGAAATGATGTTATAACTGTTATGGATATATCGGTTCTGGAGTATAACGATTACGGTTCCAGTTCTCCAGAACCGATATTATATCGGTTCTATAACTGTTATTTTTCAATTCTTTATCAGTTTTGTATTAAGAACCGAAAAATAACAGTTATAGAACCGATATAATATCGGTTCTGGAGAACCGGAACCGTAATCGATATAGGCCAGAACTGATATATCCATAACAGTTATAAAATTATTTCGGTTCTCCATAACCGTTTCAGTAGGAACCGAAATATAACAGTTTCAAACAGTTATTTTCGGAACCGTTTCAACCCCTGCTCGAAATAAATAAGGAAGATATCTTCTTTTTAACTAGAAACCCGCCGCTGTTGTTAACTTCTTCTTTCGTTTATTGAAATCTGAAATATCAAGTAGTAACAAAAATGTTCACGGTCGCTGCCGCATAACTTTGTATAAAACGTGCCATACAACTCGTGGATACAATTGCAGTAGCATCTATTGAATAAACTTTGAGTTATGGTTGTTTGGCATCTTCCCCGCTTTGGCATCTTGCCCCAAATTGCCTTATATAAAAAAATTCATTTTCTACATTCGTAACAACATGATAATAAAAGTGGTTCAATTCTTGATTTTCAACAGGAATGTAGCAGGGTTAAAAGAGAATTTATAATAGTATGCAAAATGTATTTTAAGAATTGGTATACAGAGATCGTAAATTACCTAATAAATGAAATTAGTTGCATCCGTTTCATTAGCACGAATTGTTATTGTTGGCTAAGTCCATCACTCGAGGAAATTGATATGACCGACTTAAGCAATAATAATGATTTGTGTGGCTGCAGTCAATCCAACTAATTCTATTTATTAGGCAATTTACGATCTCTGCATAATAGACATGTCTATATGGGGAAAATAGCGAATCGGATTTCTTTCTTTCAGGATAATCAGTTTCATTATAGAAATTTTTCAGTAGAGTAAAATATACGTCAGATTGAAAATTTATTTTCGTGCATCGTAAAAAGAACTTTCTTCGTATTTATTAACTGACCTTATTTCGAACTGGATATTCTACAGAAAATCGGTTGTCAACATTTCTGTTTCACTCCGTAATGTTTCAGCGTCAACGTACAGGAACATATTATTCTGAATGTTTAATCCTTTTTAAATATACCACGCACTCAGTTGTACATTGTGCAGAAATTTAGCGATGAAAGCCTTCAACGAAGCATTCAGTTTTGCCTCTCGAAAATATGCTCCAATAATTTATGGCAGATGAATTAACTGCAACGCAAAGGGTCAGAAGCAAAATCCAAAATCTATCGGCATGCGATTTTCTATTCAAAAACGATGGGAAATCACGGTTCAAATAAAGATTGGTTTTTGATTCTGGATTTTATCCTACGCGTACGACTCACGTTAAAAAGGAATACGAGAGCATGGTCGATAATCCATGCGCAATGAAAGCATAATCGACTTATCCAGTTGAGTTTTCAAAGAACGATTCGCCATTGATTTTCGGATAATAGAGACCATTCCCTGTATAAATCGTATTACGTACGAGCGAATCCTACAGATCCTGTAATTGAAAAAAAAAAAAAAAATGCTAAATCACTACCAAAATTGTTCAGTTGCACAATTGCACAGTTAATAACTTCTTTAGGCTTAAATTTCCCTTTCGGAAATCAGGTTTATCAGCTTTTGTATCGCGAGATATTATATTACGCGTTTTGCGTTTGTCTATTTTCCAGAGAAAGAAACATTACAGCTTTACACGAGTAAAACGTATGAACAAATCCTTTGACATATTACGTTTTTAAATAACTTTAGTCGTTGTAAAATTTTCGTTTTATTTCATTCTTCAAATAATGTTTCTAAGTACATTGTAGCCCTAGTTTTGTACGTTAATTGATGATTAAATGGCTATGCCTAATTAGAAGCGCGGAGTAAGGAATGTTTGCAAATTTTTTTCTGAAAAGTTTTAATATTCGATTAAATAACTCTCTAATAGGTTTGTATAATTTTTTAAATAAGTAATATTAATTAATTTGAGAAAACGAGCAAAATAATTCAACGCTGGATCATCTAAAATGAAAAATTCGCAAAAATTTAGTTAATGTATTAGTTAATAATCTTTAATCGTTCTTTTATTTACATTAATTTGTAATGAATTGGAGGCTGTTTACAGTTTAAGTATCGGTTTCATGAAGTTCTATAATCGTGAAATCGTCGTAAATTATTAAAATGCTTGCCACTCGACTCCTCTCAAATTTTTTCTAAATATTTTCTGTTTATGAAAAAAGCATTGATCCATATTACAGCAAACACCCTATAAATACTGCATAAAAAGACACTAATACCAACATAGAATTTGCTAATATTACAAAGCATACTTTGCTCTATAATAAAGAAGAGAGAGGAAGGAGAAAAAGAGGAGGGAATCGTGTAGCTTCCATAAAGTTATCGAAATTCGAAGCTTAATCAACTCAATCGTTCCCTTTTCTCCCGTGTCTCAATTTTCTCCCAGATGAAGACCTCCACTAAACGATGGACTTCGGCGGGATCTGGAGAAGACGGTGTACGGGGTCTGCCAAGGATTCGGATGGTTCGGAGAGAAGGAAGCTCGGCAGCGTCACCGTTGGAGGGAGAGGTGGATGGAGGTCGAGGGAAGTGAGCCACTTAAGTTTAAGAGAGTGTAGTCACCCCGGCAGAATAATCCAGAAATGCCTTTAAATACTCGTTGTGCTAAATCGCTTGGGAAACCTTTAATGGAATGAGGTGGTAGACACTCGCCTCGTGTTGCCTGTCTGCGAACTTTCTTTTCAGAATGATCGAGAAGCATGGACCGCGTGAGTTTCTCGAGTTCGCGAGTATTTCGGAAGGATTTACTCGGTAACGTTCAATCTCTTCACTTTCTAAACTTTCCCTGGTTTCTGTATGCGCGAATCGTATCGATCCCTCGTTTGCCAAACCATTTCACCAATCACTTGACTATTTACGTCGATCCTGGTGGAAGCATTAGCTTAGCGAGATAACGGATTTGTATGCAGCAGAATCTCGTTTATTCGTAGCGACGATTTGATTAGTACTGGATATAAAAATGAATTGAATCTTTGAATAAAAAAGTTTTGCAAGTTTCTATTCTTGTCATTGGAACCGAAGAAGAAAGGTCATAGGGTCATTCCATGCGAAATTGGACACTTTTTGGATTACCATCTCGGATTTTGGTGAAATTTTGATACGTTGTAGTTTTTGAGAATATATGTATAAATGTAAGTCAAAGGATCTTTGAAAATATAAAGAATTGTTGACTTTACCACCCTTTGAAGTTTAGTTTTCGCTTTTCTTTTAAAAATTTTGTGTGCTTATAGTGGAAACATAGATTTAATAATTTAAAAAGACTTGGTTTTGCAATTGAAAATTCTGAAAAAATTCACAGACATGCATATAATGGAGTAGAATATTCCTTACTTTTTTCATAATTTTTTATTGAACGGAACAGAAATAATGAAACATAAACTGTAAATTACGTTTCACCCCAATTAGGGGCACTAGTTTTTTTTTTAGCGAACTATCGATGGATATAAAGTTAAATTTGGTTTGTGGGCACTTTTATCCATACTTATTTGGCTATATCCTTTATTGGTTTCCGTGTTAACAAACTTTTTTTTAGACTGAAATTGAAAAAACAAACGTATGTCTGGTTTATTTCGATACCGTGTTGTTCGCGGTTCACCAAGGAAGCTCTACCAGAGACCAATAAAGTGTACTCGATTATGCTGTTCTCTCTTTCCTCGCTTCACCTTTTACGTCCCCTTTATACTCGAGTCCAAGTCGGAGTCGTAAGACACCGACTTTACCGGTTCAACAGCGAACTAGACGGCGATCTTGAGTGTTTGCAGAGCTCGTACCAGTACCTATATACAGTCCTCCAGAGAGCCTTTCGAACATCCTCCGTGCAGGAAATTAATTTCATGGGAACGACAACCGATACACTCCCTGGTCTACGGTTTCAACTATATTCAAAGCACATATGTACCGCTGTACATATACATATACGAATTACGTAATTCGTGGAACGTAACTATTGCTGACAATTGAGTCGTTCATTAGGATCAAGATTATTCAATGGTTTACAGTTTCACGAGCATTTGCCATAATTCGAACTTGCTGAAGTGTTTAAATACTCTTCAAAGAATTCTAAAAGAGTTCATGTCGTTCGTTAGAATAGTTACCGAAAATATTCAGATTAAATTTATAACAACTCGAAAAGTGCAGGTAATTTGAAGATTTTTTTCAAAGAAAATATAAGATGGATTTCTTTTAAACTTTCAGAATACTTTAATCAATATTTTCAGAAGTAAATGCAATGTTTTAAAATGATTAAAAAAGAAGACAAAAATATTTATAAATCATTGTAATAATGACTATTACCAGACGTAGGAGAAATTTAATAACTAATTCAGCTGTAAAATTGTGAGCTATTAAACAAGAATGTAGAAGTTTGTAAAAAAATTCCATTTTATTAAGCAAAAATCATAGAAGGAGAAATTAAATTTGAAAAAGCCTTTCCTGGGACCACTGTCATATTAATTGGACGCACAGTTTTTTTTTTTTATTTTGTGGTTAACGCGGCTTAAAAACATTGTTTGAGAAAATATGAAGTTTCAATATTAAATATTTTACAAATAACTGAATGAATTTTACGAAATTACCTTCAATTGGCTGTTCATGAATTACAGAAAAGCTCCTTAGAACCTAGTAAAACTTAATCTGAGAAATTCTCAATGTCATGGCTTTTTTTCAAAATTTCAGTGTTCTGCTTCCTTGTAAAAATGATTTGTTGAATTCATATTTTCTGAACAGTTCTTTAATTCTTCTGACTTTCTTTTGTGATTCTTACAGCAATATGTAAACAACCTTTTCTATTCATTCTTTTGAATAAATCACACTTCTCTTCATAAAATTATAAGATATAATTATGACAAAAGTAACTAAAAGTATCAATGTTTTAAAAGTAATACTTCTACTAAAAACTGCTGGAAGTATTTCCTACCTCTTTTATCACCTGATGCGAATTCTGAAAGGGAAGCAAATTTGCCAGAGTATCGATTATCCGTGAACTTGGATATAAGACGCGATGCAGCTCCGTGCAGCGACATCCGCGTTGACGTTTCGAACGACGACGATTGAAATCGGAAATCTCGCAATTGGAAAGGGAGGGTAATTTGTCGGACAGGCCGGAAGACGTAGGCCAAGGGAGACAATATCGTATGGTTAATTTACTCGGGCAATAATGCCCGGAATCATAAGCCCCAGGTGTTACGTCGCGAATCTTCGACCCTCATAAACACTGTGCACAAGAGCGCAAGGGTTGAGGGAAGAGGATTCAACGTGGAAGAGAAAGGGACCGCCGCGAGGGGGAAAGGCCAAAGCCACCGAGGGGTATGAAAGGAGACGGAAGGGGAGTTAGATAGCGTGGCGAGCAGGGAAACCCAAGGGTGCAACCCACCCCTTTCCTCCGTGTTGCAGTATCAATAGGCAAAGTTGGCCGAAGGTAGCTCCGTTATAACGGCACGCGTTACTATTTTTATCTTATCTTTGCGTTTGACTTTTTAACTAGCCGGCTCTAAGAGTTTCCGCGCAACCGGCTTTTCGAGGAAATATATGTCTTGGAACTTTGTTCGCAGCGAACCGCGTTGAGGAAGAAAAAGGGGGTGGATTTAATGTTATTACGCGGAGAAGGTATCGGTCTTAATGCGACGTTAATGTCGATCATTTTTATCCTCGACCGGTGTTATTAAATGCACGGTGTGAAACAGGAGGTAGGCTAATTTTTCAGTATTTGATTTTTAATAAATTATGCGTGTGAATATTATTATGACGGTTATTGTGCAGCAAGTTTGTCTGATTATATGATTAAAGTTGCTCTGGCAGCTATTTTTATCAAGAGTGCCAAAAGATGCCTGTGGTTAAATAGAAATACTTAAGACTGCAGCAGAAGTAGTATTAAAGTACAGTAAAACTGTGATTAATCGGCTCTTAATTATTTTCTGTTTCTATTTGCCTAGGTCTCAATTATTTGACGAACTAGTGATGAGAGTACAGTAAAATTTCGAGAGTACAGTAAATCTTGAACTTTCTTTTAACAGTGGTATAGTGAATAGAGAAAAATTCTACATCAAGGAAAAGCTTTAGTTCTGATTCTAATGTTAAAGGTTAGTTGAGGTTTCACTTTATTAGGTATTTTAATATTTTTGTAGAGTTTTTGATGCATTGTAGCTTGACTATAGGTACAAAAGTCAAGAAAATATTATTAACAACACCGTAAGCAAGAATATTTTTCTTTGATTTGTTCGAGAACTGAATCTAAGCTCGATTTTTTACTGTCGTACGTTTTCAAGAAATTTTAACAAATTCTGGGATACTTATCACAGTTTCCATTACGTTAAAAAAAGTATTCATATTATATAAAAAAAGTACTTATTTAATGAGTCGTTTAACGAACAAAATTTAAAGTATGTCTTTATCATTTACTCTGCTGTAACTACAAAAAACGTGAAAGCACTGAATCTTTAGGAGGAACTCTCGAACAATATGTAATGGAGGTGCTGGAAACAAAAAATTTCATGTGTTAAAAGCTTCTTGTCTTTGCAATCAATTTTTCCAAAGTAATGCATGCGTTGTTGAAAAGTTATTAACAATTAATCAACCTACCCTTATTAGCAACCAATCTTTGTCTCTCTTAGACTTAAAAACGGCAAAGGAAAGTATGCCTTTTTATAGCTTCCATGTCAATTTTTCAGACAGCCTGAATAAAACTTCGAGATTGATATCTATTGTCATTTTATTTCTTTTCATTCCCTCTTCGTCTCTCGCCAGAAAAAGTCCCCTTTTATACTACCTCTGTCGGGATTTTACAACGAAATTTCACTATTCCTGTTATCTATTCTTCAATTGTATACAGCTTCTGTTTTTCTTCTTTCCTCAGGTTATTCATGCCAGATCGATCAATGTGCCAATCAGTATTAGCGATTTTATGAAACTGAAGTATCAGTAAAACTTTTGGTTTTTTAAATATAACGTGTCAATTATACGAATGATACAGTTATTAAATCTCTAGATTTTCCTGAAACAGTTAAATAAAATACTCAGTTTGACACCGTTTAAATTAGTAGACAGCATTTCGAAGTCTTATCGTATCTATTTTCCCATTTTCTAACCCAGATAATCAGCACAAATTGAAGGAAAGAACGTTGTATTCAGATTTAGATGCATCAATCACTTTTCATTATCGTAATAAAAATAAATTGTGCTCGCGGAGTCGGATGCTCCATATTTTTTAAGTAATGAAATGCTAATTTAAACTGTCTTCAATTTCGATCAACTCACATTACCGCATTTAAGTTTCATGAAAAAGAATTCTGCAACCAAACGATACGTTACAGATACGTTGATCTTCGATCTTCCATTTAATATTCCAAATGAGTCCATCTCAAAGAGTCTCGAGGAGCAGCATTTTCTGATACCGTCAATACCTTTGACAACCACGAGTCGCCTTCAGCATACACAGAAACGCCGCTGTTTGTAGTGACCGATGACCAGTATTTTACCGGGTTTCGTCTGAGAGTAACCAGAAACGGAGTCGACCGAAATAGGGAGGATAAATACTCGGGTAAGGAGAACGGAGGCGGTCGAAAGGCGCATAGCAATTTCCCTGCGCGCTTCCCTCAATTCCCAAGACTAGTTTCCATCTAACTTCATGCAGCACGTTCATAATTTGTATCTAACCGAGGAGGGAGCGCCCCTCTTCTTCCCCTTCGCCGTATTTTTCCTTTACAACCCGTAAACGCGCTAACAAAGTAACGCGAAACGAACGTGGAAGAAGTCTGGGGAAGAGCATTCTCGGGCGAAAAGGACGCCGTTGCCGTTAAGAGCGAGAGAAAACGCGTCGACCTCTCGGCGCTGCCCGCCATCAGATATCGAACCGCGTATCCCAACGACGCGAACAAGTCTGAAGCTATTCTTTTTCCCTCCCCGGTCCCGGTTCGCCGGAGTAAATTATGCATAGTTTAATTAAGATTATTGGTCCGTGCCCGGAGAGAAACGAGAATTTCTCGCCGGCCACCATGTATTTAAATGAGAATTAAATTAAGGTTGATTTTATGCTTTTATTTGCATTCATTCGCTTCATATTGTGGCCGCGTATTCATAACTTAACTCCTCCCGTGTACGGAAATACTGTCAACCAAGATATAATACATTCCTTTTTCTCTTCCTAGGCGGTTTATTTTAATCGCCTGCAATTTATGTGGAAATGTGGTCACGTACTTTGACACGATGTTTCATTGGTAAAAAGTTACTGTCGTTTTGTCTATTCTCGTTGTTAAATACTATTGTTATTAACACGTTCACAGTTTATCAAAATCCATGAGTAATACAAGCCATAGTAAACCCAATAATATCAGGAAAAAAGCGAAGTCATAAAATTCATATTAATAATTTACAATATATTAATAAGGCATCGACAGTTACAAAAACTTTACTATTAAATGGATACCTTTCCGTCAAGGAATTATCGGAAATGAAAAAGTAGATATCTACGGCAAAGAAGCATCAATACTTCCATCAAAAAAAAGTAGTAACTCACCTCATGCCGGGAATTAATAAAACATAAAAAACCACCGGAGAAGAAGGGAACCAAAAATGGACCACATGCTACGGATTATAAATGCACGGCATACAGTGGCGAACATATAAATAGGAAGATTTTCTTCGCATAACTCAAACACTGTAACAAACATTTTTTCTATGAGTATTAAAGATGTTGGACTTCCAGATTCTTCCCATTATATTGATAGTATTATCTAACTATATGTATACTAAATTCCAACTTGATATCTTATCTGGAGGTTCGTTTCTTTCTCCGGACAGACATACTTTCAGCTTTATACATACGTATAATTATAGATAAACTTGATCATACTTATATAATTTGCATATTTACACTAAACTTAATTAGTCTTGTTCATTTAAATTATCATTATTTATGAATTAAATTTAACAAAGATCAGAATAATTGAGGCATTGGATGGAAAAAGGGCAAACAGGTTTATATTCCCTTCTTCCCTAAATCGTTAAAAAAAAATTAATAATTATAATAGAACAATAAATAATTTAAGTTTTAGTAATATTTAATGATTATTAACTTATATTTATTATATTTTATTATTACATGATGCAACTATTGACTGTTTATCTAGTGGAGTTGATTTGACAACCAATAGTTACAACCATTACAACTGTCACACTGAAAATGACGTCAAATTGATGAACTTATAAGGTTGTATCGAAATTTCAATATTCATTAATTAAATACCGATACTGAAATACATCGTTACATTAAATATCGATATTTTAATTGGTATTTCGAATATCGATACTATCGTCCATCACTACCATTCAGTATTTAATTTACAGAAACATATGCACTCAAATCTGACTAGAAATATCATATTATGACTAGACTGTAGATGTTTATACATTTATGGCAATTTTAAAATTGCGAAACTGACAGGAATGCCCATAGATATACAAATATAATAAATTAGCAAAAGTACGATAGTTTTTATAATATTTCGAAAATAAATCACAGATTTATTTAAGATTCAGTTGTTATTGTATGTATATAAAAACATAAATTTTCATTAATATTTACAGGCTACTAATGACTTATGTTAGTAGAATGTCAAAAATAATATGTAGTTAAAATCGTTCGCATTACCTTGGTCCACATTGGGATCAGAGACCAGTGAATATATTATTCATGCAAAGAGTACGTGTTGTTTACCATCACCACTAGGAAAACAGACAGCAGTGTGTATAGTACGAAAAATACATAATTTACCTAGCAGTAATTGCATCTATTAACGTAAATGTAATCCATTAAATATTGATAATACTCCTACATAGTAATGTTAGTATTAGATATTACACAGGTTCATAAAATTTAGATACTTTAAAGATTCAAAATTTGGCAGATACAAGACAAAGGAAATTTGGAAGTTCAAAATTTCTTCAAATTTCTTCAACTTCACTGAAAAACGTATCGCAAATCAGTGATCTTGACTTACTATTTGAGGTAACTGTAAAAACGTTTAAGAGGATAAAGAGTAAAGGTTAACGCTTTCTGTTACGCGGTTTTATTTCATCTTCTTCTGCTTTCACTTATATAAAGAATCTTTATAATAGATTTAGCGATAGATCTTCAAACAGACCTTTAATTCGATCTGCATCCAAACTTAACCAGTAGTAAAAGCTGGAATTTCTTCCTTGTAGCTACTCTTAAGGTTAAATACAGACTTTTGGACGTGTTGCTGAATTTTGCATGCGACTCACACAAATCTGCCTCGTGGAGCATGCAGATATGCAATGCGGGCGTTGTACCTACGCTCTGCCCAACTGTTTGACCCCGCCAAAATACAGTGATAAAGTTCATAAACTACGGGATATAGTCGAAGCGTTGTACCTTCTTGATATGCGTTTTGAAATTTACAGACTGTTTCAGAAAAATGGAATCATGGATTTTCGTAGTTACGATAACCATTTAGGGAAGCAACAAAATCATCAGTATTTTTACTTTTTTTTTTAGAACTTTAGCCCATTTTCTACAATAATTATGCGCTGAATTTTCGAACCCCCGTTTTTAATTGAAGTTCAATTTGGAGTCAATTAGCGTGCTAAGTATCCATGAAAATAGAACACTTATGCAAATAGCCTCAACCCATCCTTGTATATTAAATGGTGTCGCTACGTAAATATTCCGATCGATACGTTTACGCTTATATTCGCTTCAATAATTATTTAACGCTACCACCATTGCTTATACTGACGCTAATGACTGGCAATAAAATTTACGCTGTAAATAAAACTAATCGTCGCATTAACGGACAAACGTTCAGAACTGTAAAATATATTTTCTGTTGCCAACTAATAATAAAGATCATCGCAAAGGTTTAGTTATTTATTTCGACATGGGCACTGCTGGAACTCGTCTGTATTCGTCGTTCAGGATTTATAATCCTCGCCACTGTCAGATCATTGTAGATAGTATCGTCCTAGGTTGCGATCTTTTTCCTACTCGGAATAAAATTTTCGAACAATGAAACGTTAATTACATTTTCATATCACAGTTTCATATCACGAATGTTTCCCACTTTCATAATCGTCATCTATGCGTTGCTGCGTTTTAATAACTCTCACCCAAGCCCCTTTGATCCGTCACCCGTATTTTTATTGATTTAAATTATCTGTAGGGTTTCTCTCTTTTATCCTTTCAGAGGACGTTATTCGAAAGAGTGTCGCGATCTCTTTGAATGAAATTCAAAGGTAACTTGCATTAGTTCTCCAATAAAAAGCCTCCCCCAACCTTTGATATCGACTCACCAACCTGGCGTTCCAACTTCAGTTACGTTCCCTTTAAAAGATCGCAGAACTTCGTAAAATTATTTTACTAATTGTAATTATTCTGCATTTCGACACATTTGTGTGTGTAATGTACAGTGGTTGACTTAATTAATGGGATTATGTGGAATAGCGTGGGATTAAAAACATCCAGCGTTTGATCAATGGCGACGACTTCTACTGCACGGACGAATTTTTTAATGAGACTAAAGTCATCTTCACTAATGCACTTTGATTTCGAGTTTCTTAATCCAGAGTTATTTCTGGCGCAACTAACTAATCAAAAACTTCAATGTCACTGATTATAAATAAAACTCATAATTACATAAAAAATAAATAACGTTTTTTGTAACATTTACATATGTGTCATTTTACGAATTGTTTCGAGTAAAATCCAAATTACCAACAATTGAGAAAATTAATCGAACATTTAATTCATAAATTAGTTGAAAGTATGTAAATTACTTTTAGCGGAACATTGATCGGATTACAGCTACCTGCTGCATATTTAATTTTTAATTAAGCCCCCGATACCTTAGAATATTTTGTCACATTCCTACATTATTAAAGTCAGTAACCTTTCATTATTAAAAATCGAAACTCGAAATTGTTTGCCGACGAAAATTGAACATCGGTTAAGAATGAACGAACACGCATATATCGGTGACGAGTCAAATAATAATTCTGTTTACTTGTATAGAATTCTGGTTTCATATTCAAAATCTATTTAGCGAATGTAATATCATGTACGAATGAACGCGCGAAAAGAACAAATACGATATGCGCGTTGCGATCTGCTGCAAACAATAAATTTGCCACGATATTCGATTATTTAGAGCGCCGCACCTGACCAACGACCGTTTTAATCCTGAAAAGAGAAAACGTATTTTAAGTTCCGGTTGCGGCCACGCGACGCCGTGACTTTACTCTCTGCTCTAAAGTTACACCGAAGCTAAGTAAACTGAACCGTTGCTCTAAACTTTTCCCACGGCAACGAAGCGCAGGAATTAAAAGGCACCTTGATTCCGAGGAAAGGCAAATTCGTTTGCGACCACTGTGTTCACGCTTAACACGCTCAACTTAAATTCGCGAATCTCCAATCCCTAATACGGATAAAGGTATTAGGCTGACCATTTCTCGAAATTACTCTAATTTGTTTCGAATTTCACAAGCGTAGGATATTTACTATATCGCGATGTAATTTCATAGATAAAACAATCACACCGATTGTTAGATTTAAACACATGCCGAAAGCTATTGAAGAAAAGCTTATTGAAAATTTAGCACTAAATGCTTTCAAGTATTAGAATATAGAACAGTTTTCTTGCAGCGAACATTATTTATTATTTCACGTTGAAGGAGACAGAGCTGCTTTCTTTTTCTAGTACAGAATTAAATGTTTTATCAGAATTAACTATGTATCATCGTGAATGTTTGAAGGTGCCTATAAGAAGCAACTATTGTTTCTTGCAATATTTTTTTCAAAATTTCTTAGGGTCTCTACAGTTCAGATAGAAGAGCGATCTCAGCAAGATGCACGCTAGAAACGTGCCAATGTTATCAATGGAACTCTTTTGCTCTAGGGAGTCGTGAGCTCGTGCACTTCCTGTCCAAAGTGAATTGGCGATGAACGATCGCCAATTTTCCTCTTCGATTCTATTCCCGGCTTTGCAGCAAAGTGTGCTTGTACAGATATCGCAGAATTTTTAGTTTTAAGGTCCATGGCAAGAAACTAATTTTAAAGTCTTCGTGGTCTAGCAATTTCGGATTCGCAATATGACAACCGGAAACTTTAAATTAAGAGTCTTGAATAGTAATACACTAGGGTTTTCAAATTCCCTGTTTTAATTTACAGTTATACAACATTATTCCCAGTGCGAGTAATTAAGGAGAATCTCGATTAACCAGCTGGATACTGCAGTCAAAACTAAAATACCCTTTAGATGCAGAATTCCTTCAATATTTGACATACAATGCCCGCGTTATAATTCAAATTTTATACAAAGTCCTCCCATACCGAGACATCAAATACTGAAAACCCTAAATAATAAATTGTCAGCAGTAACTAAAATCCGATTAATCGATCTGTGACCGCACACGCGCAGAAACATTCAGTTACCAGCAAATTCTACTAGTCATTTGTGATACAATCGAACGATATTTCGCAGTCAGCCACTTGCATCGTGTCCCCCGATCTCCTCCATTACAAAACAAAATCCATCTTCGTACCCCGGCACATATGATTGTATAAAATCACTAAGAATCTTTCCAAGACATCTGCTCCTGTAATGTCGTCTCAGCATGCAAGCGTTGCCATTAGCTTGAAGATTACAACGTGTGCAACAATTACGAATCGCCCGGGGCGCGCGGCCGTGTGTGGACTAGCGAAGCTTAAAGTCGTCTGGTGATTCACGTGAAGGTTGGGGAAACAGTCGACAGGCTGTTCGGTACTTGTTCAGCGATGTTTATTGCATACCGATGTCGGACATCGCGGAAGCGTTTCGACCGGACAAGACTGACACCGAGAGCCGCGATACTCTCGATCGACTCGGAATAAAGTTAGGAGGGAAGAAAAGGACCTCTCGCGCGCGGGGCTGCAGACGCGGGCTGACAGTGGATTTAAAGCGGACGACGAATCTCCTGGCCGCGGCTCGGTTATTCCACTGATTCGGCCAGCGGCGCGACTCGCAAATCCCGTTGACAGCTGACGAAAAGAGGGAGGGACTGCGAATTCGCTGCGTTTTCATTAACTTAATTGAAACGCGAGCTTCGCCGTTCTGTTTCGCTTCGAGAAGGGCTTTCTCAGCCTTTTTTCGCGCGCTAACGATACCCCGACCGAAAGCAAAGCCTGCACGAGGTTGACGTTTTAACGAATTCGCGTCGAAGCGAACATCGTGGGAGACGTGTTTTCACAAAACAAAGACATGCACTTCGGATAACGCACAGGCTAAGTCCTCTCTCCTACTCTGGAATGCGTCTAATTAATTACTTCCATTTGCTTTTTGTGGACGGTGCGTATAAACGGTTAATTCAATTTTCCGTCGCCGCCGGCCGTTTCGTAATATCGAGATGGGACGCAAGGTAAATGTCCCAGTGGTTGGACATGTCCTAGTAATTGGACACTGTCATGAATTTTTATTAATATTAAAGTAAAAACAATATTGACGAAGTTGAGGAAATAAAATTATCCTGAGTTATTTCTTATACTAAAAATCATTGCAACTGATCAGAAACACATGATATATATTTGAAAAAGAAATATTATTACCTAGCAATCATGAATTTAATGCATTATGAAGAGCCTAATAACCGTTGGACTAAGACTCAGAGCGTCTTTGTTAAGTTCACAATTAATACTTTGGTTATGCTTCTACATCAAGTAAAGATTTTTTTAGACTTATTAAAGTCTGTTTAATTGATAACCGTATATTTTTAAGTCATTTTTGTTTTGTTTCATTTAAAAACTAACGTGTCTATACACTAGTACATGAAATCGCCGCTAGCCTAGTTATTGGACAATCTGTCCAGTGACTACAGCAAACATGTATCGGCTTGGCCCAGTGCTTAATTGTTTTTAGATACTTTATTCGTCAATTATTATCCTCAATTCTTCGACTTTATTTATCAATTTTAGATTTTTTAAAAGAAATCTATATTTGTTGATAATATAACCTATATTCATAATAAAAAATTTGATTTTTAATAAATCATGTCAAAGGAAAACAGAAACAGAAAGTCTTATACACCAAAAGACATGGACAGTGCTGTTGAAGTTGTTAAAAAAGGCATGTCGTTAACCCTTAAATGCATAGTTGCTTAATATTCATTAAAATGTATTGAAACTATCAACTTATGTACCCCAAAACGGTAGAAAAATAATATAAAAAATACATCGCATTGTTTTTTATAAAAAACAAAAAAAAGGTTGCTAAATGGCTACTGCGTGTGATTAACTTATAAACGGAGATCCTAATTAGTGTGAAACTTCTTAAAAAAGTTCTTATTTTTATGCAAGCACAGTGCAACTCCACATTTTTCACATTTTGTATGTGTGAAGCCTTTGCATTCTGGTACTTTACAACGCATTTTTGAATTTTCAATTATAGGCCACTGTCCCATTTGGTCCAATCTTACTTCTATCTGTGGTACATGCTAAGCAGGACCTCTACTTCTTTTTTCAGTGTGAATGTAGTCGATTATACTGTACAGTCAGTGTTATTTTTCTGTTAAAACAAAAAATATCGGTATGTTGCCAAATGGCAATACGATGCATTTAAGGGTTAAGAACTGCCAGTAAACAGAAAATTTTTAAATATATCAACATCGAAGGACAAAAAGAATAAAATAATTGAAGAAACTTCTAATACATTGTAATTTTCATTTATTATAAATATATATTTTAATATCTATTCAATGAAATAATTAATGACCTCAAATTAAACAAAAATTGCCCTTTTTACTGTTACAATTGCGAATGTGTGCGTGCATACGTAAGCGCGCTTAAATATTTTAGGTTATTCGGTTATTTACTAAGCTTTTATTTAAAAATTGTATTATTTTTGTATATATTGTCAAACTTTTTAAAGTTGTACAACATAAGAATTGTTAATTATTTTTATATCAATGATTTTTCTGAAATTTAATCTTCTGACTAAGCACTGGGACAGCTAAATTTAATCACTGGGACATACCGTAAATTCTGTCCAATAACTGGGACAAATGAACGCTTTTATAAACATAGATTTTTACATTTTTCTTTTATATAAACGATATTCTATAACCAAGTTTCTGAAAGAAGAAAACTCAATCTAGCGATTGAACAAACATTCATATTAATTTACATTGTGTTAAACTGTAGAAAATTTTAATAACACGAACATTGTCTTAAAAGTCCAACCACTGGGACATTTACTTTACGAGGCCCGTAAGAGGATCGAGGGTGTCCTTTTAGCGAACGCCGGCTAGAAAAAGTGCGAGTAAACATTATGCATTTCATTTCCTTTATATGAAATTTTAGTATTTATACGGATCCGTTCAAACAAGACGCCCTTTGTATCCGTAGAGACGCGTGTTTCTCAAAGGGAAATTTTTTCCCTCGTCCGTTCGAATGCTTCCCAGGCAATTCTTTCAGCGAAAATATGCAGGCATTCTGATGCGAATGGAGCATCTTGTGTTGCGAACCAACGTCTTGGATGCGCGCGTAAAGGTACAAGCGTAGCGTGCCGAGCTCCTCGTCCGTCACAGCCGCCATCTCCGTCGCCCTATTTTTCACCGCGCTCTCCTGCCAATTTACCTTCGGCATTTAACGCTCCCTCCCTCGGTCCTCGCCCTAATAATAACTTGGCCGCCAATTTTCAATTTTTCGCGAAGGAGATGACGGCGGAAGCGAGCGTGGCGACGAGAAAGAAACCGGTGGAAGAAGCGAGGAGATTCGCGGTGGGTCCGGAAAAGGGGACGAAGGGGAGGAGCGGTGGGAAGCGAGGCAAGAAAAAGGAGGAAGACGCGGGGTAGGGAAAAAAAATAGAGGGATGCAGAATACTTGGCGAAACTGTGCGAATCGTGGGCGCGGGAGAGGGATGCGAGGAGTAGAGGTCGCGTATCGCGGGCGAACGTTCTCCTCCTCCGCCCCCATCAACGCGACACTGATTTATCATGCCTTGACGTACAACGTAGACGGATCGAGGACGTCGGAGGATAAAACGAATCGTTGCAATTGGCGGTGGCAGGGCCGTGAGTTGTCGCTGCAGCGCGCCACTTGTTTACGCCGCCCCGTTATTTCGCCCGTGGGACGAATAAAACTTGGTTAATAAATAAATGCATAAATATAGCCGACCGACCAACGATTTGTTTCGCGGCTCCCTATTTTCCGACGCGCTCTGTGTCTTTCCTGCGCGCGGACAAATAGCGGTTGGCCTTTAGGAGGACACCAGGAAAAAAGCCGGTGGAAAGAGGAGCGTCGGCTTCGCCGCGAGGAACGCGCGGTATGCTCTTAAAATAAGTGAAATATTGGCGGCATATTCTACTGATAGGGAAGGTAAAAAAGGGATCTTGGAACTGTTGCGACACCTGAGATATCTTGTAAGTAGCTTTCTTTCCGGTAAAGATGAAGTAGAGCCGTGACATATTGAGGTGGTGTTGTACTTGTCGGAGTGTTGCAGGAATTTTACAGGGTGTTACATGGAAAGTCGGATATTTTTAGGGGGAGGTTTCAGACACGAAAACAGTGAAGAATGTTTGAATCTCATCGAATATTCACTTGTATATATTATTTATTCATGGCAAAGTATCGATTCGAATGAATTCTTCATGACTTTAGCTTGAAATTAATAAATATGTTTATTCATTTACAAACATATTTATGTCCGACATCATAAATTCTTCAAGAAAATTGTTCTATCTTGTAATTTGAAGTTAACACAATATAATATAATTATTCTGTTAATAAAACTACATCACTAACTGTCTTTGCATCTAGAATTTCTTACAAAAACGACTCATTTTCTTTTTAACACCCTATATATCAAAATTTATTTACACTTCAAATAATAATTTAAACATTATAAGATCTAGTACATCAGTTTAAAATATTAATTTTTGTTGTTTCAATACTTACTTATTTCAGAAATATACAAATGTTCCAAAGATACAAAATAAACTAAAATTGATACGGATATTGGAATGCTGTTGTATTTTATTTCACATTCGTTTATTTGTAAAAATATTTCTCACGTATAAATAAATAAGATTGTCAACATTTAAAATATAACTGCCTATTGAATGGTCATTTTGATGGTAGAAATATAAACTGCTCCGACTTGAAGTTAATTTCTATTTCGTCCAGCTGGTTTTCACAATATTTTCACGAATTTACTATATTACAAATAGGATTTATGAAAAAATATTGTAAACACATAAACAAAGTGAACTCAGTACATTTGTGCGATTGGAAATGGCTTAAACCACAGGCGATCGTAAATCAAAGACCTCGTTTAATCATTCCTGTGTTCTATATAATAGTGTCTATATTTATAATGGAATATAAAATGCAAGATGTACGAAAATCTTTCAAATTTATACTCTGACCTCGTTCATTTCACTATACTGAATAAATTTTTTGATCAATTGTGTTTATAAATCAGAAGGAAGATGACAGTGGATAATTATTTTTCAGCGTGTACGAAATAAACAATTGTGCATTCAAAGAAATTTTACCATTCACGCTTTATCATGACATCAAAGATAATAAAAACTGGCAGTTTAGTTATTTTAATAGCGAACGGAAGTCATACATTAAGAAGATTACGCCCGAAGGAAATTATAATTTTGATAATTTAACCCGATTAAATGTTATTCTGACTCTGGTATCTTTATTGGAATTTTAAGTATAAACACGGGCTTAGTGATACAATCAATAATATTATATAGGAAAATAAATTGTATGACATGACTAAAAGGTAAGTTCATTTATACCTAATGCAAATCTGCTAAACTTAATTTTCCAATAATCGAAATTGTGTCGTTTGGAAGTATATGACGGTTGCGATAAGGCGGTAAACAATTTGATAAAATTCATAATACATCTTGGATGAAGCAATGGCTTTTTAAAACAATACGAATGTGAACGCCGTATTGAATACTCATTTCTCTTCAATAAATATGCTTTTTTTACATCTTTTTGGAAACGCTATGTGTATTACATATTGAATATTGCGAAATACGATTTCAGTAATCTCAATCTAAAGGAGACGCGGATTTAAATAATGAAAAGTCAAATAAATCCTATTAGCACATGGAAGTCTTAAAATTACAATTTTCACGAATAAATTACATCGCAAAATGTTTTAAATAATACTAATTATTATTCGCTACATAATATATTTCAATAAAATTCTTTATTAAAAAATTATAAAGCCGTAAAATTCTTATATAATGAATATCAGAACACAAATTGACTGTTGGCCAGTGTTATCTGAATTATAAGCAAATAGACTCCCAGCTGATTAAAATTGCAGTAATTAATGGTTAGCTACGGAAACAGTTTTTAATACTGTTACCTACTTACGAAAAGAAAAATATAGAATAGCGCTTCTACATACTTCCAAGCTTTCAGAACTTCAGAAAGACTTTCAAACTCACACGAAGCATGAACAGAATGCAATTGCTTTAAAGTACCTCTCTTAAAAGGAATATACAATTCAGCAGCGCAGAAAGATTGACAAACTAAACCACGAAATAAAAGAAATTCACTAAAGTTTTATAGATCACCCGATTCCTAAATATTAAATATAATGCTATTACAGATGAAACCTTTCGTAACGAATATATTAATATCCAAACCTAGGAAATGATACCTTTTCCAGTTCCAACCAAATCGATACAAAGGATTTTAAATCATAGCAATTTAGTACAAAGATAACACTTCACTAGTACTCAAGGCGTCACAATAGCAATTAACTGGGACTGCGTAGTTTCAACTATTCGAACAAAATACCGGAAAAAATAAATATTGGAAAAACCAAATATCTTCGTTACGTCAAAAAAGTCAATATGACTCCAATGCCAATCATATATAGAAATCAGACAAACGCTTCGATAGACAGTGATATTTTTTTGAATGGTTCGACAATGTTTTGATATCTACGACCAATGAACGTCAATTGAAACGCTCTCGCGAAAAAAAAATTTTCTTGTTACTGAGCAAAGCCAAATTGCAACCCGAATGTTACATTCTAACAGAAAGCATTAAAAAATTCCTTAATGTCATTTCATTCAGACAATTAGCGAATGAAGAAGCTATAGGGTATTTCAAGCGATTGTAAAATTTTGAACAACGATGAAATTGCTTTGAGACGCAAACAGATTATAAGTATCGCGATTAGGTATACAATTTTTGCAATTCAGCAGCCGAAGCATATGGGACAATTGCTAATTAAAATCATGTCTCAGAAAATGCTGCCCCGTTTACGTAAAAAGAGTTCCTAATGGCTTCGAATGCCATTTCAGAAGCAACCGAAGGGAACACATGGGACGCGAGTAGATGACGTATAATATTCATCGACGCCGATTTATCAGGCTTCGACGTGGATCGAGGGGAGCCGACAAAGGCGACGGTAAAATAGATCGTCGAAATTGTCGAAGGCGCGAATCGCGTCGACGCGTCCCGTCGCGCCTCGGAAAGAAATAAACGTTGACGTACGTGCCATGTTGGATTCGCAGACTGCCGGTTCTTTGGTCCCGTTCACGTTTCGCGGAACGCAACGCGAGTGGGAGGAGGCCAGACGAAACGGAAAGCGCAAGGAAAAAGCTACTTTGTTCTTCACGAGGCTCGTTCTCTCGTGTGTCGGGGAATTCCGCGTAACGTTTGTCACGAAAACAGGCGTGAAATGTATGTGACTCCCATCCCCCTAAACCCCCCAGGCAGTTCCTCAAGGAAGTTCCTTAGTCATTTCCCTTTTCTCCCTTTGCTCTCTTACCCCTTCCTCGCTCCTTAGTCGAAGGAGGAAACAGTCGCATTTCGGAGTAAACGTCACCCACCCTTCCTCCTGGTTTCCTGCTAAAATATTAACTCTATTACCGAGTGACGTCGCGTCGGTGTTCGTTCGACCGAAATCGTTCGCCATTTCTCGCAGGGAAATAAAAAGGAGATGGTCGGACTAACACGGGGAGATTTCATTGACAGTATTTCTTTTTCTCGACTATTGGATGGACCTGAAGTTGTTCTGTACCGGAAATTCCTGTGGGAGAGGGTGAATTCCCCTTGTGCCGGACACTTAAGGTTTTTCTTAAATAAATAAAGGAAAATAGTTTTTTCTTTGTTTTGTTCAGCATTATTTGTAAATTAAGAATATTACAAATCAAAATAAAATAACGAAATAATCAACATGATTGCAATAGGCAATTTAAATTAACTTTGGTATACAGTATACAGACAATTGCTTGTATTTTAAGAAAGTTTACATGTCAACTACTGAAGCAATTTGGAAGGTGTAATTATTTTTGAATACTCTTGAGTTTAATTCCCATAAGAATACAAATCTGCACAATTACTTAATAAAAAAAAACCTGCGACAATTATTAGTAATCATTAAACAGTGGATCTTTATGCAAAATATAATTTTAAAGCAACAAAGAATTGGAACTTGAAATAGTTTCATAGATTTTTTCCATACTTAAAATTGTCATAAATGCATAAAATCCGGTGTATAGTAATCATAATCCCATTGATTGCAATAGGAAATAAATCTTGTTGTGACAACCATTGTTATATTTACCGTAATCGTAAGTAGTGTAACTTTGCGTTTTGTCAAACAAATGGTTAAAAAATACTGAGGATGATTCATTGAACATTCAAAGAAATCAAAATTGTTAGAGTGCGGAAACCTTCAATTGCGAAAAGGAAAAACAATCATTCGAAATGTTTAACCTCGGGTAGGCTTCCCTACCGTTCCATTTGAAAATCTCGAAGCTGAAGGATGATCTAAGTTAGAAACCACCGAGGCAAGTCTTGGTCGACCATACCTGGACGCCTCGACTTCCTGTTTTCTATTTCCATTTGTTCCTTTCTTACACCCTTTCCTTTCACTCGTCGCAGCGGCGAGCCGAGTTCCGTGTTGATGTGTTGGTTGGCGTGTCGCAAAGGGTTCACAGGACGGGGCCAACCCGACGACTTTTCATTGTGAAGTCAAGATGGTGTCGCGCGGCTTTATCTCCCACCCGAAAGGAATAGGTGACACAAAAGACGGCATTTTAGCAATTGGCGACACCGTTCGCTTGTGTATCGTTGAAGTTCAAGACGCTCGAAACGCTTGGGATCTGTGTTATCTCGTCGCCTTTCGTTCCACTCCGCTCGTTTGTAATTCAGATGGCAGTATTTCTTGGAAAATCGTGTTTGTTTGGGTTGAGAGATTACCGGTTAGGGGAAGTCGAATCTACGAGTGGGACAAGCTGGAGACGACGAGAATTCGAACGATTCAGCAATGATTGACGACGACTAAGCAACTCTAATTTCGTAGGCAAACTATTTTTAGTGTGTAACGATTTTCGTAGCACGGGCGAACGAAAACGAGAGCAAAAGGTTTATTTCTGCAAACTGGATTTTTCATGAACCGGAAACTCAGTTATTTTCTCGATCAATCGGCAAATCGAACATTTATTTAGACGGATCTAAAAGCGCCTATCAAAGCCCTGGAAATAAATAAAAATTCATCTCCATATTAAATCTTTGATTTCAATAGGATAACGTTGGAACAATCGAATCGCGAAGTATTACTGAATATTCCATCAGGAATTATTCCTGCAAAACTGAAAGAACAATTTCGAACGCACTCCACGGTAACGGTACATTCCAATTCTCCGATACTTTATTTCCACGTTGTTGCTGACTAATGGTGCAAAGTGGCGCGAATAAACCTTACATGCAGAGACGAATAAGCTCCAATATCAGCAAATAATTCACGCGTTAAGCAACAACAAAATTCGCAGTTATAAAAACCCGTCTCCTAATAAACGGTTGTAAATCTTTCCGATTATTTTCCATTATTTATCGACAATACTGCGAATCGGTCCATCGATTTGTTCCCGCGCCATACGCTCCTCGGCAGACAAAACAGCTAATTTATATTCAAGTGGTTTTATGCGACGCTCATTGTCTTTATCCTTCCTTTTTGTCCTCGCCGGGGCTGCAGACTTTAAAACATCGAAGGAAAAAGCAGTCGCGGAAGTATCGTTAATGTCCGCCGAAAAAAGCCTCACTTTTCATCCGTTTCAAACCCCCAATGTTAAATCATCAAACGCTAATGTCTCATTTTTAAAACGTTTCAGAGAATTTACAATCTACGACAAAACCGAATAATTCATCTCAGCCCCTAAAAGTTATGGCTCTTTCTTCTGGAAAATTCTTTTATTCTTATTTGTATTCTTGAAAAATTTACATGGAATAATGATCGTGTTGTACTGAACTTGTACATGAACTTATCCATTTTATGTGTAGTCAAATCTTCTTTTTAGTACTGTGCATTCAAGGTGTCTCGAGATTGAACGATTAAACTTTACCAATATATTCTATGAGTAAAAATAACTTATATGACTTAAAGTCAATAGCGAGTTCGTTGTTGATATATCGGAATGTAATAAGCTGATGGTATTTGTGAAATCTGCTTCTTCTAGCCATGTTTACTGTTTAAAATAAACACGCATCATATAACGCAGATGTCAAAATAATAATAAAATGTGTTCTTACATTATGTCTATGCAATTCTTGTCTGTTATTATTTTATATCTTCATAATAACTTTTTACATAATCACCATCTTAAGAGCCTATTTTTACTCATACAACGTAGTGTTACATAATAGAACACAATATTCTTTGCAAAGGTAACCTAAATTATCCTTTTATCACTTCGCATCAGGTCTGTAAGTACATCTCACTGAGTTCATGAGAAAACACCTTCTCGGCAAACAAACGAATAATCTTGGGCAAACAGAAGGGGCGAGAAACGACGAGCACGAAGGAGGTGAAACACGATTAATAAGCGACGAATGAAGCGAAACGTACAACGGACTAAATCGTTCCTAGTTAACCCGGTTCGCGTGCACCCGCCGATAAAGGGCAGACGAAACGCGAAGGAAGCTCGAATTAATCGCTGGATCGTGTGTCGACTTCGGTCCGAGGATATTCCACGTCTGCAGGCGGAGCAAAACGGATAACGGTTAAAACGTCCGGTACAATATTTGAATCCCCGACGGACGATTCGCGCGAATTTTTCATTCAACCGTGAAACGCTTTCCGCGCGGCAGCGCATTCGTCGTCTCCGGCAACAGCAGCCGATAGAGAACTTCGCTATTGAATTTCCGAGCGGAGCCTCGCGTGATTATTCGCTGATTAAGTTCTGCTGCTGATTAACTTCTATTAACGCGCGCGCGTGGAGTAGCGACGTTGTACCCGATCCTGTCGTAATTAAAATCCTGCGCAGCCCCTTGAATCCTTCGGGCTCGCGGCGACGGCGACGGCGGCGGCTGCGAACCTCCCACCCGTCGGTTCCAGCCACCGTCTCCGCCCCTCGTCTCGCGCGTCTATTGGGAAACTTTTGTCAGGTGAACGAACGTTTCCCGTTCGAGGTGGTATTCAGGAAATATTCAGGCCGCCAAGGGGGGAGCGCCATTATCGCGATTAAAATAAGAAGCGACGGTGACAGCCTTAACTACGCGACTCGACCTCTTTCGCTGCGAAACAGGTATACCGTCGGGGCTGTGCTCGGGAACTAATTTAAAACGCGACAGGGAAAACGCTTCCTTGGCGGCGCGCGAGGGCTCACGGCGTTCGTTCAAGCACCGCCGCGCCGTTTCAATTAGACGAATACATTTCGCGAGCCCCTGCATCGCGATCTTGATTGACGTCCCCACCCTTTCGTCATTATTAAATTAGGCCACCGAGCCATTCTGTTGTAATGCGTGTCGTACCGACGCTTGATATTTTTCCTGGAGATCACGTTTACGTTGCTAGAGAGATGCGAAGAGTGTTTGGGTACGTAAAGCGAAAATTCAATGCATGTTGATTCAATTTTTTCTATATCGTACAGGGTATTTCACAACAGGTGGCAAGATATTATAAGAAGTGATCTTTTTCATGGAAATAAGACCACAGTCATAATCGAATTTTCGAATCATAATCGAGGGTTATAATCGAATCAGGATCAGTCAAAATCGAGAATTTTGCGAAAACACTCACACTAGACGATTAGAAATAGTCCTATCGCACTCTTCTTCAGCTTTCTGTATTCAACGGAAGAGGAAACGATGCTCTTCTCCAGTTATGTCTAGAAAAATTGATTTTTACATTTTCTTAAACTGTGTATTAATGATATATTAATCTGTTTTTTGGTTCTGGAGTAGATGACTCTATGTGAGTAGGAAAAAAATGTTTTATTTACACGTCAACTGTCCCTGAAATTTTAAACGCGTTTTTCTCGAAATCATGTTTTCAAGGGCGATGGGAAAAATTTCTCGAAAATCACTTAACCGATATCTTTCAAATTTTACAGGCTTATTTTTAATATGAATATCTTGTCTTTGATCGTTCGATTTCTTTTTCTAGTACATATTTCGCATTTTATAGACGAAAAATGACGATTATAGCCTTACAAAATCGATACTTAAACTATAAACAGCTGTCATTCTGTCAAAAATTAGTTGAAAAGAAAGGAACTAGTTTTGAATAATCGTGTTCATCGCAAACCACTTTTTTCAAGAAGACGTGTTGCAAATTGGATATATCTCCGAAAGGAATTAATATTTTTCGAGTAAAAAATTGTACAAATTTGATAAAGACTTATTTTATCAGATACTAAAACGTATGTACTAAAATATTATCATACTACATTGAAAAAAATTTGTAAACTTTCGTCTTTTTTCATGCGTCTGACTAGGCATAACGCTTTAATTCTGGATGCGGAGGACACTATACAGTGTAGTAGAATTTTGATTAAACGACTTGACATTTGTAATATAAAATTCTAATAAATATTAGGTGTAGAAATTAATTCTTTCTGATGAATTACTTCACACATTTAGAATAGTAATTTAACCTTATTGTTAGATCAAACCAAAAATTGTCTAAGGTCATTAATAATAATAACAAATATTTCAATGCTGATACAATTCTATTTTTTTGTCATATAATTTTTATTTTACTCAAATATCGGAAAGAATTAATTTCTATACCTATTAATAGTAGATCATTATTAAATCACAGTTTCAATTCTCTTGGTTATTCAAAGAGAATTTATCCGAGCCGCTGAATAAAGCTTTCAGCTGCATTCGATTTTTATCCGAATAAAAGTTGAATAAAACGCCAATGCACATGAGGGACGTAAAGTCGCTGCGATAATTACTATTTTATGTTTCATGCCACTCATGTCAGTAATATAGTATGATTTATTTTTAATTTTGAAAAACTTAGTAACATGCAGAATCATAGCGACTTTTTATTAACATTTTTTTATTAAGATGAGATCGCGCTGCCCCAACTTGGAAAAGTTAGGCTCCTCGGATTTAACGCCAATAACCATGAAGGACAAAAGGTTGTTTCGCTTCTGCATCTTCTTAAGTTTTTCACAATTTACGTTACTGACATTAGTGACATAAAACAGGAAATAACAATTATAGCAGTGACTTCACGTCGCGTCGCTCGTGTGCATTGGCGTTTTAAGGTGGGACTTCCTATAGGCGTCTGACATGTGCGTCAGGCGCATTACTGCTGATATAATGGGCAATAATACTTTTGTTTTCCTATACGCGATTTTCGTATGTTGCGTCCACGTCGCGTTGCGTCAGACGTATCTGTCGGACGATCATTTTCTCCAGAAGCAGTGTAGACGCAAACGCAGTGCTATCGGAAATACAAATGTAATCAAAATTTCAATTTTCCTCTGAGGAGGATAAGAAATTATTAGAGTGCGTGGTATCTTGCCGTATTCTATACAACACGAGTGATGAAAATGATAAGAATCACGTCATGAAAGGGAATGTGTGGAGGGAAATATCGAATAAATTAGGAAGAACACTAAAGTATTCTTTAATCTTATTTATATTCATAAATAGACTGCGGATTTTTATGCGAAATAAAATTTCTACATGCACAAATAAAGAATTGGAAATAATATAATTTTCTAAATATTCTAACTTAGATTATATTTTCGAGATTTTGTATATTGTGACATATGTTAACTGTCTTGTAGATTTTTGCATATTTAGTATTGCTATAAATGCATAAAATTCACAGTCTAATTAGAAGTATTGTAGATCTTTAATAATAAAGAAGGCAAGTATGAATGATTTCAAATAATACTCATAAATGTTAACATTGTAACATCATTTAGAGTACCATTTTTTTTTTTTGTTAATATCGATATCTGCGTTTCCGCTATGTGCGGTCACGACAGCGTTGCACGCGTATAGAAAATTGTTTCTACGTGCGAACGCTGCATCTAGCCGCAAGCGGCAAACGCATACGTCTAGACCTATAGGAAATCCCTAGACGCGTATAGGAAATCCTACCTTTATTTGACTTTTAGGCCAGGACTACACGAGCATTTTACACGGCCGCGTGTTGCACGTCGCGTTTTCTCCGCCGAAATAGGACCTGCGTGTTTTAATGCAATTGACTATACGGACGTGAAATATGCTCGTCTAGTCAATTGTAACAAACTACGCAAGTCCTATTTCGGCGGAGAAAACGCAACGCGCAACACGCGGCTTGTAAAATGCCCGTGTAATCCTGGCCTTATTCGTATAAAAATGGAATAAAGATGCAAGCCTCATTCAGCAGCTCGTGTAAATTGACTTCGAATAACTAAAATTATCTTTTATCCTCGGATAAATTTAGTTCGAATAAAAAACATTTTCGGGTGCATGTGAGATACTCCAGTAGTTGAGACATTCTCAAATAACTACAATAGTGATCGTAAATTTATTGAATTTAGTAGCCGAATACAGTGAGACGGTGAGCAGCGAGAATAGCGGCGCGGACAAAAGAAAACAAAGACACAAAGTCTTTCTCACCGTCTCACTATATTTGCAACTTTAGTCGAGAACAGAGTAGGGCACAAATCAACTGATAATTAAAATTGACTAATCATCTGATTAATCGTTAATCATAATTAATAATCATTAGTTAAAAATTTTTGATTGGTTAGTCATGACTATATAGCACTAATTACTTACAAGTCTATTTAATCATTAGGCATTCGTTATTAGTTATGATTAATCATTAGTTATTACATTTGATTAGTCATTAGTTACTAGTGTGTTTTTGTACATATTAGAAACATGATAACATATTTCAAGATCATCAAAATCGGAGTCTGAATATTTACCATTTTATATTAAATGTTTATAAAGTATTGAAATATATTTTTTGTTATTATTCTGTGGCTTTTTTAGTTTATTATTTTTAGTTACTAGTCACATTTAAATTTTGATTACTTATTTAGCCATTAGTTACGATTAGAGTTACTTACTAGTCAGTATTTATTATTCATGTTTATATTAATATGATTAAAATATAATCATATTTTATGAAACGTAATCATATTAATGATTACAGTTTGTCGAACTCCTATCAAGAATTGAAGTTAGTGGCTGGTTGAAGTCAGTCGAAAATGTTAATCACTGGAGTATCTCAAGTACCCAGATTAAATCAATAGCCTTATTTTCAGATAAATTCACTTCAACGAAATTGCTTTATCCATAGATAAATCGCGTTATTCGTATGTGCGAATAACGGATGAAAGTCAAGTATATTATTCGGTTTTATTTAGATAATATTTTTATCCTCGAGACAGCGACATAGAATGATTAAAAAGCTGGCGAAGTAATAGTTGTGTTCTTAAAATTTTATTCTACTTGAATTCACTATTAATGAGGATAATGGAGATTCCCTTTCCCGTGCTTTAATTTACCTTCTATTTCTGGCGCTCCGTTGTACACGGAAATTAACTCGAAGGAAGGATAAACTTTCTCGTCTGTCGTTCTTCCCGATTTAATTAACATTCAGGCGGACTGTCTCGTCCGAAGCTCGCGTTTCCTCGCCGCTGCATCGAGTCTACTTTCGTTTCCCCGATGCCACTCGATCCCTAATGGAGAACGGCGCTCCAAGCAGATCTTTGATCGATGCCCGGGAACAGATTAGCCTCTCCTGTAATTTTAATCCCTGCAACGATACCCCGTGCTCGATAGAATGTGTCAGGTATAGTTGGGTCTGATCGCAAACACGCGTCACTTTGAAGAGGAAGGATGGTCAACTGGCTTCCACATGCACAAACGGCGAATCCGGTTCACGTACACAAGGCGAATCTCTGTCAATAAAGCAGTTTAATGTATACATATGCTGGATTTCAGTGTACAGTAAGATGCACACAGTTTACACAGCGCACTATGAAACACAGGTTTAAACATATTCAACAATAAATGTGACAAATGTTATGTAAGCATTATAATATTGGGATTAGGAATAATTTACTGATATGTTAGAACAAACTGAAAAGCATTAGAATTCTTATTTTGTAAATAGACAGAAATAGATAGAAAAATAATAATATGTAGAAGACAGGAAACGCTTTTATTGATTGTTTTAATGCTTTATCTGTGTCTGTCAAAATCGAAATATGAATCTAAATTACCATTTCGTATTACCACGAAATAATTTTGGAAGGAATTAGTATATTTGTTATCGATTTTCCAGATATGAAACATTTTTTACTATTAATGTTATAATTAATAATAATCAATGTTCATTCAGAATAATTTTCAAATATAACCATTGGGTGATCTAGAAATTCAAATTATTAATGTGAATATTCCACGTAAAGTGAACGGAATGAGATCAAAGTCAAATGGCAATAAATCGTTTCGGATTTCAATATTTAACAATGACTATTATTAAGCTTACACGGGGTTAAATCATTTGGTGATTCAATCTCGCAATTTTGATTAATCGTCGACCTTGTTTACGCATATGCTTGTCATTGAACACTAAATGAAACAATCTATTTCCCTAACTCACAGGTATCCTGACGCACCATATGCTCCCCCCTCCCGTCAATCATATTGCTTCGTCAGTTCCTGCTTTTCGTAATACGAAGTGTTAAGTTCAGATAAGAAGTTAAGTACTACAAAGATATTTCGAAAGACCATTACAAACATTTAGACCGTAAGATCTCAATTAACCGATTTAATACTTATAACATGAAACACAAATATGTGGCGGTGCATTATTAAACACTATTGCACTCCTAGCAAATCGAACAACTGAAATCTTTGATAATAAAAATTGTGAATAATTGGAAATCCAATGCTGGAGGTTCTACTCTACAAAAACTTCGTTTTACCTTTGTATTCCAACGACTAATCTTGAAATCCAACAAATCACAATATTTTAGAGAACCGTGCCAACAACTGTCCCATTTATCATTAAAATACTAACGGTAAAAGAAGTGGAGCTTTGGAACTCGATGCGCCCATGAATTTTGAGACGCTACTTCTAAATCAGTCCACGTCTTTAGTTCATTTTTACCCACGAAACGTAGGAACAACGTTTTGATTAGAAAATTCCAGGTCACTTCGCGCACATACGTGAGCACCCATACGTAATACTCGTGTTGTTGCGGTGTGTAATATGTGCTACTTTATCCAACAGTGTACTGCCGGTCGATAGACCGTATCCGTATGAGCGTTAACGCGATAACCCGATGCTCCTCCACTCGAACAGAGTGACATCCCGAGATCGGTCGACATTCTGTTCTAATGAGTTTACATATAGGCAAGAACCGGGTGACATCCGCCTTCCCCGTTCTCGCTGACCGAAGCCAGTTCCCCGCTATCCGTTCAACTTTTCAGGAAAGTTGCAGGCCGTGTAATTTTCGTGAATTAATTGTCGGCCTCTGCTCTATAGTTGCATGACAGATTCCAAGTTTTAAATTAAATCCGCACCACGCGTCATGCCCCGTCCTCTTTATTAATAATCGATCCGTCGTGCAACCGGGAGAACGAACCCTTAGAAAAGGATAATTAATGGTGAAGTGATTTCGAGTGAATCGAGTGAGAAACCCGCGTACTCGAGTACTCGTGAGATACTCGGATGAAGGAAATTACCCGTTCTACCCGGGTATCTCACGGGCACTTGAACACACGAAATAGACAAGTATCTCGTGCCGAATTGAGCTGAATCGAGTTCCTTGTCCTTCAGCCTTATTTTATTCTGCTTGAATTTGATTTTGTTTTGATTGTATGTGAAAACAATAACAAGAACGAGTAATAGCAAGAATCAGTCTATGATGAGCTACTCTGAAACTATGTTAAGCTTAATTGCGATGAACGTAGCGACGAACGATCGACGGACGTTGTTTTATTATGTTTTGTTTATGATAATCTAGATCAGTGGTGTCAAACACGCGGCCCTCAAGACCTTAGAGTGCGGCCCGCGGCCCAAAACTTGAAATTAATTGTATGACCAAAAAAATACAATGCAACACAAGGCTAAAGGAAAAATATAATGAAATTGACATTCCAGATTTTTATTCGTACTTGCCGGAACATTTTATTGAAATGCGTATGTTTGTTGCGAGAATCTTGGCAATGTTTGGTAGTACATATCTATGTGAACAATTATTTTCTGTCTTAAAGACTAATAAAACTTCATACAGGGTGAGGTTAACAAATGAACACTTAAAATCTATGTTAAAAATATCTTTATCCCAAAAAATTACACCCGATATCGATAAAATAGTATCTGCGAAAAGATGCCGAGTGTCTAGTAAAAAAAATATTAAGTCTTGTAATTTCTAAAATTAATGTGTCCTTTAATGTATTTTTTTAATTCTTGTAAATTTATCAAAGAAAAATAAATGTAAAGTTTAAATGAGTTATTTTCCATTATAAATAAAAGACTTTTTTTTTTCTTCGTGTCTGCGGCTCGCGGATTTTCTTAAACTGAATTTGGTTGCCCGTATTCATACATGAGTTTGACACCACTGATCTAGATTATCGTAAAAAAAGAAAGTAATAAGTAACTAACAAAGAGAATGAGCAGAAAAAAGTTTATGAAAAGTCTGATATTTGTGTGTGGCCCAGTTTTTATTGATTCATGTAAACTTTTGATTATGTGGCTTAAGTAGTTTTTGAAATGACCGATTCATTTACTTGTGTGTATTTCTTTACATATTCTTCGATTCGGTGTAGTGCTGTTCACTTCGGTTAAATTCGATTTGATTCGAGTCAATTTGACATGACGTACATACTTGTCTATCGCATCCATTGAGCTATATTACTATTGGAGAGCGAACGGCCAAAGGAAAGAAAAGGTGGGGAGGAGGTAAGACAAGGATTTCCGAACGGATGTGTGTTCATCCTTGTTTTTCCTATTATCTCTCTCTCTCTCTTACTGTACCGATCCTGTAGCAAATTCATGTGTAGAGGGGATAGAGACTAATTTCAGGGACGCATTGTTCAAATTGAATATAATAGGGGAAGAAGTGAAGGAGGAGGAAGGTGAAGTTGGTATAAATTTATAAGCTTGAAATTAGTTAAGAATATGTTGTATAAAGTAATGAATAAATCAATATCTGCTTGGAAACGCTTGTTTAATGTAAATATATGTAAAAGTACCTCAATGCATTTTATATGTTTTACAACAGTTATTTTATCTTTTATTGTTTTTTTTACTGAAAATCATGCTGTAAGGAATATGAATAATTGTTCCCGCAGACGAAGCAATCTGAAGTTTGAAGCAATCTAATGTAGCATGCACTGTACATTCATAGCCTATAGTAAGACTGCGACACCAACACATCCATTTGAACCTCTCTTTCTGACCGGTCACGATCGCCCCGTTCGCTCTCCAGTAGTAATATGGTATAGCTCAATGATCGCATCTGTTTCTGTACCCATGAAATACCCGCATAGTGCGGATAATTTCTATTTACCCGAGTATCTCACTCGGATACTCGAGTACCCAAGTATCTCATAATCAATAGCTCTATTAATTTCCGAGTTGAGCCGCGACTGATGGATACTATATCTGGGAACATAATGTTTTTTTCTCGTTGATAGAAAAGCGACGAGTCGGAGCAAAATAAGCTTTAGCGTATAAAATTATTTTCAATCGAAACCAAACGCAGATTTATTGCAATCCAAAGAATTTAATAAAACTTCAATTTCATGTGCCTGAAATTCTTGTATTCTGAAAACTTGTATTCTGCTTTCGCAGGCTTACAAAATAAGCTCATCAGGATTCTGCATTTTGTTCTCCTTTTTGAAGCCTGTTGCAATTTTTGAGAATGAGACTGACAGTGGCCTTTAGCATGCGGGTTCAAAGCGCGAAACTGGTGACGCATGGACGACCAACTTTGTACTCTACATTCTGTACAGAAGCTTTGGAATGCAATCCGTGCGTGAGGGGAAAAAATTGCGTGAAAAATTCCGGAAAAAATTGAATCCCCTCGATTTTTTCATTTTCTAAACAAAGCAAAGTCAACCGGAAAAGTTTTCGATTCGCTGGTTCACACTTATTTCGGTAATCTGTTGCCTGTTGTAGCGAACGAATCAGTCAACGTTTACGATTTTGTACGTGATTTTTTTCTTTGATTGGTGTGTAGGAAGAAATAATCGTGAACAGTTATTGAAAAACTTTGCTCTTTTACTGTTCGCATCTCGTAAAACAGCTTCGCAACAATATTTGTTTGCTCGTTGGTATCGCAGAGATCAAAATTGATGAAAAATTCAACGTTGAAACGTTGTTCTTCCATATAATTTTATTTATTTGATACCCGAGAATATATGAAAAACTCAAGTCTTTTTACGACTTTTGATCCGTGTTTGGCCTCTCTGTGTTTGCTATTATTGCGCACAGCTTTATGAAAGAATTCCTTGCGCTTGTAAAATATGATTTCTTTCTGTAACTCGATTCATTTTACGTTACAGAGAATAGCAGAAGAATTTCGCTCCTTTTTACTTTGAACCCCATACGTGCGAAGTGCACTCCCTACGATTTCGGAATATTTGCCCTGTCTATTCACCGGCCGCCACAGCCAGCGCAAAGATATGAAAATTCTTTTCGGGTGCGCGTTTTGCGCATGAGAACAAAAACGGTTGTTACCCCGCATTGGAAGCCTCGACATTTCCCAGATATTTCGCAAGAGCACGCAGTCAGTTGGACGAAAATTTCCTCGACCGTATGACCGCATTCATCGTGCCGTTCGTCAGAGTCTTTTCAGACTTCCGGTGGCTGGTTTACAGAAAAAAGGAAGTTTAGAAAGTTTTTACGAGTGAGGTCTTTCCTTTCGGGGAGGGGATGCACGGGTGTGGAGAAGAATGGAATGTATTTCTGTGCGAAATATCATCTTGTAAAATAACTTTTTATTGTTACGGGGGAAACAAGGCATTCGGACAATTTCGACAATGAGGAACTTTCTGAATAAGTCCCATTGTAAACAGACGTATTGTGATGGAGGCTAAGTAGCACAATATGCATTGCCTAAACAAATCGGTAGCAACTTCGATGAAATGAGGCTGGTTAAAAAAATATTTTTAAAAAGTTTTGAATTCCGTACGGTTCGCGCAACGTCAAAGAGCGGATTAAAATGGAAATTTTCTGTAACTGTTGACGATAAATGTTTTAACATTCGGTCAAGTAAAATAAAAAGCTCTTTCGATTTCACGATTTCTCCGATTTTTACTGTAACAAATGTGTTTTTGTAAAACGACAGAAGAATGGTCCAACATAAATTAAACCCGATTGGGTTTGAACTCGAAATTCAAATCACTTACTAAGACTTAAGTGCGCGAATCTTTACTTTAATCAAATTTTAGTCTCGACTAGAAGTTACCGTCTCAAGCATGCAACGAACGAAGGTAATTAGGTTAACTGTACCTACCACAGTAATTACTATGAATTTTCAAATCGAAAGACTAAAATAGTCTGTCCGCTATTTTTGTTTTACATGAAATTTAAGTTTTATGTTCTATTATCTTTAATAGCGTCGGATATTTCGATTAAACATACCAATTTTTAGACTTCATTGAATCTCAAATGATGCTGCTAATGGTTAAAAGTTCGTTATAATCAGAAATAAATATATTACGTATTCAATTACCTTTGTTCTGCCATGAACTTAATACATTTCATTTATTATGACATCAAATGCATTGCCACGTAGTTATTAAGTGAAGAGAAATGTCCCTAAAAAGCAGAATATATTTAACACATCATTAATATGCGGTGATATTGATATAAAAACACATTTAATATTTAAAATTGAATTTCATGAAGCTCCGTGCAAAATTTGCAATATTTCCATGGCCGTTGAGCGTCATTATCATCAAACATTTATTATTGATTACATTTCATAATTATGTTGTAGAACATTAAGCATGTACATTTATAATTTCATCTCCACAAGCAAGAAATTAATTTTAAATTTCTGTCAAATGCTTTTCGTCACGAGTACAAAGTTAATTCGTTATGTATTGCAATTAAAATTATAATACCGTTTGGATGGGACGGTGGACATAATTAAACAGAGATTACTGAATAATAAACAACAGATTCATTCCTCGTCTTTGTAAAAGTATTAACACAATTCATCCAAGTCACCATCATCAAAATATTATAACAGAGCAACCATTAAACTTCGGCGGGAAGATATATTATTTTTCGATATTCAAATTTCCAATATCACGCCTCGCATGTGAAATTCAAATGTATCAATATCTAAAAATGATTCTAGGATCAATCATCCGTACTGAACGTAGAATCAAGCTACTTTTGTGCATTTCGCCCAGCGATATTACAAAGCACCCATGTACTTTTTTAATATCGACGAGTCGGCGACGAAGTGGTCGCGAGGGGCGCGGATCCTCCGCGACAAAGTAACGTCGGTTTTGTAAAAAGTTCCCACGACAAAGCGCGGAATGACATCAAGTATCCAACGTCGTTTTACATCGCTTTAGCGATTCTACTCCGCCGACATGGTCCAATGACGTTCAGAGAGGGTGTAGTTGGCTGAGCTTCGTGCTTGTGTTTGCCACTGTAACGCATTTCCGCGCGTGCATCGCGCAATATGGAAACAATTTGTCGCGGCTACGGTTGTCGAACGTGCGTGGGCGTATTCGGATGGTCGCACAAGGATATAATCGCGTTTCCATCGCTAAAGCCGATTCGTACGAGCCGTTGAAATGTTTCACGGTACGTCAGCTGGCCTTTGCATGCCGACAGAAAAGAAAAACGAATCGGAAAATGCTTCTCCGAGCACGTTCGAAATGCCGCAGCAAACAATCAACAACGTTTACCGCAATTAGGAACATATGTATTATGTTCTAGAAATCGATATTGCTGAATTCAATTACTTTAATTATGTCGATACATTGATTGCACAAATAAGTGATTGGGTATTATTTCATTCTTCGCTGTTTATTATTGATATATTCCGAAACTGTTTACGTATTGAAGCAATCGTATACTTCTGTCTTTCATTTTATGGAATATTACGCTGAACTTCAGACAAAAATTCGGTTTATTTCAGTTTCAACTACCTCAGTGGAAATTTATTAATAAAAAGCTTTTTGATGTAGTAATATTGTATATTGTTAATTTAAATTTATGTAGTTAAATAATTCGAATAAACGTGCTCCTCTGCAAATATATGTATATAGAAACAAGGAGCATTTGGTTATTCTAAACATATAATACAGTTTACTAGCATATAAGTTGTCAATTATATTAAAAAGCAATTTAGGTGTGAAAGGTACAAAACATCAGAAGAATGTTTTTCATATCAATTCAAAGGCATAAAACGTCAAAAATATGCTCCAAAAATTTTTAAGTGAAATTTAAAAAAGTAATGACGTTATAGCCGGATCGATTTTTAAGTTTCAAATCCTCTGAAACGTTATTATTAGACAGCGGATGTTTATGCAAATTTATATTTTCAAAGACTAAAAATGAAAACAAATTTAAACAAAAATGTCTTTTATCTTGTAGATATTATAAAGTGTATTTCCTTTTCGATATTTTATGCATTTTTGCATTTATGCACATCCTGATGCATTTCAACATCTTTAAAATGGCCATAAATGCATAAACATCCGTAGTCTAATTATTATTAACTTTAAACGCGTGTTTCCTGAAACTATGTACTCAAAATTAACGTGCACAGTAACTCCAAAATTAATTAACTAAATAATTTTGTACAAAGCACATTTACGTTATTCCGAATTTTTCTAAGGATTATAATTAACATTTTTTTTTTTATTTATTTACTTAGAGTATAATATTTTTTTAATAGTATAAACTCGACTTATCCACCGAAAAAAGTTTATTTTGATTTTAAATACTACAATGTTTTAAGAAAGTGTAATCCAGAATAAACTATCTAACTTTAAGAGAATATTTGTAAGAATGTGTGTAAGCAACATTTTCAAAAAATACAAATTTATGCCTTCATTCTCGTCTAGAAACCAGATTTTATAGTAGCACGAGAGGGAAAGTGTATCCAACAAATGTTTTCCTTTAGAATCGAGGACGTAATCAAATTTAAGACCATAGAAAATGGTGGTCAAAACATTAAACGCGAATATCTCGAAAATGAAAACATGTGACATGTGTCGTTTCGTCTTACAGCCACAGATATGAGCACAGTCAGAAGTCTCGAATAATATTTCAGCAAAGTATTACAAGAATTGAAATTTAAAAAATTATATTTTTACTTTAAGATTATCTTTGTACATAAAATAATCTAGTCTTTTATCATCAATAGTCCTCTAAAAAGACTTCATAATGATCACTTACTTTTGTTGTTGTTACACAGGAATCCCTCCTTAATAAAACTTTATGATAATACTAGTCCTTATTTACCTCTAACCTCGATATTAACTACCATCAAAAACGTATCTTTCATTTTATCAACAAGTGAAATGAGTAGTATGAATCAACCGTGTCTACCTTGAGATTCGTCAGTAGTACAAACACACGATATGTCACAACAAAATTGACAAAAAATTGTCTTTACCGCGGTAAAGACAAATTTTAAGAGTTCTAACAATTTCGGTCCCCAAAACTATTTCTTTCCAAAGCACAACCATTCTCTTCCGGAAACTTTATGTTCCGCCAAATATCCCCACTAGCCTAAATCTCCACAGAACCGATTGTAGAACCGCTCATCAACGCCCCTCACATTGTTTTCCAGCGCCAGGTCACCCGATCACCCCAAAAAGTTGGCGCCGATCCCCGATGCAGGCTTCACAGTTTAATTGCTTCATCGTTTCCTGGCTCGGGGCTTTAGTGCATCGGATTGATCGATGACGCCAATGACTTTCCTCTCCTCTGGCCGTGTTTCGCGCGGCATTATGTCGGCCTAAGTTACGAGGAACGACGTGGCGCACAGCACAGTTCGAGCTTCTGGTGTGTGACAGGCTTCATCGTCAGATGCGCACGTGCACCGTCGTCTGCACGCGTTCTCGTTTACGTGGGATATTGTCGCGCGACTCGCACCAGGGACCGGGGGTATCCAATTGTCCGCCAGACCCCGCATTGTTCCGCGTACCGTTAATGAAAAACATTCGCGTAACGCGCACCCCTGTGACTTAAATGCAGTCCCCATTGTCTCGCCGGGTATCTGATAAAAAAAACAGAGGCTTTCTTCTCGTTACAGCACGTCGGAATGGGGACTCAGTCGGGTTGCGTGACGAACGCGGGACACTTTGTATTGAACGGAACGCAGTCCATTATCGTTTTTCCTCGTTTGAATCGCAAGGGACGTCGACGTGGAGTCGAACGAGAATGGAACGGTGTTTTAAAGTGCTTCGCGACTGCTGGAATTATAATAAAACGGGCGATGGAAATATTTGTAGACGGCGAGAGGAGCGGAATTGAGAATCCCAAATGAAGTTCGATTCGCGACGCGAATATATGAAAATTCGGACGGTTCTATATTCGTAAAAGCTGAAATACTTGAGATTGAGAAAACTGGAGTTAGTTGTTGCATTTATGTATTTTCATGCCTAATCGTTACTATTAGTAACTCTGCCGTTTTCTAGGTTTCAACTTTTTATTTCTTTTCTTTTTCTTTTACACATTTGTTCGGTTTGTTTGGATTTCGGAACTTTCTCTTCCCTTTTCATGCATTTCAGGTTCTTGCTTCTGTTACAGGATAAAAAATAATGTAGTAACATATGTTTCGCTTCTAGTGTAGAAGTTTGACGTTCATTTGTATTGGATTATAATCTGTATCAATTCAAAATAACTAGGTGTATCCGTATGTAATTGTCATGAATAGACTGTGGATTTTTATGCATTTATAACGATTACAATATGCAAAAATTTGCGAAGCTGCTGATAAATTCCAGAATACATTCTCTGCATTTTTAAAAATGTGAATTTGCATAAAATTCCGTATTCTAGTCATGAATCCGAGACTAAAGCATCACAGATTCAAGTATGTTAATATTAATTTACATACTTTTATTGGTTAATGAGAGCAGCATTTATACTTTTCGAAGCTTGAATATATTCTTCTATGTTTTTTTTTATATACAAGTTGATATCTTTACAGTAACTCCAAAAATAAATCTTTTCAAATTTTAATAAGAAAAATTATAGGATGGAACGGAAATCGTGGTACAACAGGGCAAAGTGTGATTCTACTAGAAAAACTAAGAAAAAAATTGGTTATTAAAAAGTTGATATTAAAAGAAGGTCTTTTTACAAGTGATTGAACACGATTTGGTTGCTCTGTATTTGTAATACGAATAATTTGATAAGAATTACTGAAGGATTATTATGCAATGCAATATTTATTGTTCAAGTTGGGGATGCGAAACTTTATAGTTGAACATCTTTATAGTGGAAAATGGAAATCTGAAGAATTTTTAAGATTTCAGTTTAGATATTTAAAGTTTTAAAGCTTTCAGGTTGGAAATTTGAAGAGTTGGAGTTACAAATATGATGATATAAAATTAAAGATTTAAAGATTTGAAGTTGAATATTTGAAGAGGTAAAGTTGAAGATTCGTAAATTTTTAGGATTTCATTTTAGAAATTTATAAATTTCTTACGCAAGGTCTGAAAAGTTTAAATTTAAGTTTCGAAGATAACTGAAGATTTATTTTCAAGTTGAAAATATCATATTAAATACTTAAACATTTAGGTTTGGAGATTTTAAGAGTTAAAGTTGTGGATTCAAAAATTTGATTTCCTTTTAGAGATTTTAAGAGTTAAAATCGATGATTTGAGAGTTTAAAATTGGAAATTCGAAAAGTTTAAGGTGGAGAATTGAATCAAAAATAGTATTTCAAATGAGTAATATTAAAGTTTCAATAAATACTATTTCAATTATTTACTTTATTTTGTTTATAAGGAGTAAGATAAAAAATGAAACTCTAGATTCTAGATTTTAGATTATGCCCAATGAACCTTACATCAAATGCGGTCCTGTCGTTAATCCAATACAAAAGATTAAAGTATATGGAGAAAAATCAGTAGGATTTGTCTCGAAAACACAAACACTATGATAACGTGAGAACCAGATTGTAGATGTTTATGCATTTATGGTGATTTTAAATCTGGCAAAATATATAAGGATACGCATAGATGCAAAAATATATGAAATATTGAAAGTAAAATACATTTTACAATATTTAGAAGGCAGAAGATTTATTTAATTTTATTTTTTCTCCTTTACCTTTGAAAATATGAATTTGCATAAGCATCCGCAGTTTAGTGATAACATGTGAACACTACTTTGTCAAAACAGTATTTGATTTTTTGAATGTAGGTACTTCAAGTAGTAAAAATTTAAACAAAATTATAAATAACTGAACCTCGTAAGAATTAGCCCGGATATCCCCTACGAGTAATTGGACTTTTCCCCTTCAATTTTGTGCGAGATGATTAAAAATGAATAGTAGGGCGCTGCTTATAGTACTGGTTTGAATAAGTAAATGGAAATGATCTGTAGCGGCGCCAAGGTGAGGAGTATTAACATTTACCCGATTGAAATAGTAATTTTTATTTGATTAGTGCGGCGAACTGCATTCAGACTTAAAATACACACAAGATATGATATTCGTGAACGGAACTTGAAATCTTAGATATCTACCCTACATCTGTCAGATTGCTGTTATTAGGTCTTTATATCTACGAGGCATTTAGCTATTCCGAGCAATCCAAACTTAACTTGTTACTTACTTGACTGGTCGGAGTATTCTTCATCCAGAAATAAAGGAAGCAGACAATGCGATACACGGTGGTCTAAATAAAAAGGTCAAAGTTCCTCGGCTAATAACGAGGACGTGAACCCTCCGCTACTTTTTCCAGACATTCTTCCTTACCTTCTTTACCCTTCCTACGCACACCCCGCAGAAACGAATCTTCCTCTCCGTGACGAGGCTCGAACCAAAGACACTCGGCATTGTTATCTCTCCGCCGTGGCAGCCTCCAGTCTCCTCCGAAACTTATCCCGTGCACGTGATCGTGCATTCGTCTGTCAAGCATTTGAGCCGATTTCCTGGCAAACTCCGGGGGCCGCTCTGTTGCGAGCAAGCGACAGCGATGTCAGAACGGGCCGGAAAAACCTCGTGAATTTTACATGGTTGCGAGGGACAGTGAACGACGAGGCTTTGAAAAATATCGGTGAGCTAGGCGAAACGACGTGAAAGAGTTCGCCGTCAATAGAACTTTTATTGCGCCCGGTCGGCACGAGCGTATCGACCACCCCGGTCGTGTCCAAAGAAGTTCCCGAATGACGGCCCGTAAAATCCGTGTGCAAGTGATTCGCGGCACGCGCGGGAATACCGCACGAGCCCTGGACCCGTTTTCCGCGCGGTCACAATGACGATTGAACGGCGGGGAACGGAGTAACGACCGCTGCGAGAGCTCCATTTACGTCGGGGACGGTCAGGAAATCTTCGTTTCCTTGGACACCCGCAGAGGGAGGACCCCGAGTCTCATTACGCCGGCAAAATTCCTGCGTTTTCCGGCTAAATGTCCGTTTCGCGTTAATGAACGACTTATCTTCATATTTGCTGTCACCGCGCCGCGCGACCGCTCCGAGCTCGTTTACGGAAGTTGGCTACCCGCTAACTATACCCCGACTGCGGAATTAATTGAGACTTCCCCCGGCCAGTCTATCTTGTAATCCGAGAGTAAATTCCGGGTTCGGGTAACTGCTCATCGGCGTGGCGCAGAGTCTGAAAACGAGACCGGGACTCGTTGCCGCCGCTGACTCGAGACGCATAAAAATACGGCCGGAAAGAGGGGAAGACGTTACCTGGCCGCTCTTCCGGTAATTGCGGGAGGAAATTGCGCGCTTAAAGGGTTATGTGGAGTCGGGCTGCTTTGAGAAAAAATCGATCCCCTCCTGGTTCTCGGATCTTCTTGGAAACCGGTGCGGCGGTTCTTTAGAGGTTCGTAAACGTTTCGCTCCGTTCAGACGTTTGCATGGTTTTGTACCTTCGAGGCTAATTTCGAGTTATTTACTTCTTTCGAGTCTTCCGGAGAACGAAGACCATGATTCGGGATCGCTCTTCTGTCTTTTGAATCAGAAAATTTTCCTTTAATCTGTGTTTAACCCTTTGGCTTCTTAAATTTGTTTCTCGTTTAAAAAGTAAGAGAATGATCTTTTTGCTTTACATAAAATTATACTGCATGTAATTTAAAAATACTTTCCTTATTCATTCAGCTATACGTAACGGTTCAAGACTATCCTAAAAAATGAATGGTAAAGCAAACATTTCTTTGGACGTGCGGAAAAGGCAATGTAAGTAATCTTTAATCGCGTAAACGTTCTTGTTCGTGACGACTTGTTGGACGTTTGATTAAATTACACGGTTTGACGTTGTTTTCTTTTTCCAGTTGCATGACGAGATCGCGGCTGCTCAACTTCCCGTTAATGCACTTCTAACGCGAAAGCATTTCCAATGCCGACAATCAATTATGTCAAGAAGCACGCAATGTCCTTCAATTTCCGTACCTTGGGTTACTAATTCCTTGCACTTTACGTCTCATTGTTTTTCCTGCTGGTAGATTAAAATATTTGATCAGAAATTACTTCGTTCGGAGGATTTCTCGACTTGGTAACGTGAATTTATAACTCTCCTTCGTACTCTGCAATTACTCCAATTTTATCGTATTATATGAAAGTTTATAAGAGATTGTCACAAATTAAAATTAACGGAGATTTTTATGCATTTATCACAATTTTTGAAATGTAAAAATTTATGATGCTATTCACAGATGCCAGAATATAAAAAATATAGTATAAATTGCAACATGTAAAAAGATGAACCGCATTCTTACTGAAGCTTCAATTCTTTATTTCTGTTTGTAATAATTTGAGTTTGCATAAAAATCCGCAGTCTAGCCATCAGTATTTTATGAGACTTCAAATATAATGGATTGTATGATGGGTTGATTAATTCTCATACATTGTTCGGATACTTTTGGATCCAGTAGTGTTTTCATTTTATAATAATTTTTCTACTTTCAAAACAAATAATTTAAAGAAATTGTTACGAATATTTAAATTTCTTTATCCTGGATATTCTATAAAATGTTATCTGTTTGCAGTCGTATTAATTTGCTGATAAAAAAAATTATTATATGTGCTGTATTTAATAATTAGGACAAACCGTGTCAAGTGAAGTTAGAAAAAATTCTAGAAGAAAATTTGGCACCATTTGGATAGTTATTAATCTCTATCGTATTACCATACCAGTTTCTTAACAGATGCATTAATACATTGCATATTTTTTATAAATGAAACTCTAAAACTTTTTTTTTCATAAGTTGATTTTCCATATAATTTGCCATATAAAAGATACGAGGTGAAGCCATTAGAAAGACAATCTTTTTCGAGATATTTTACTTTTATTAATAATTCAGTTTTAGTAATTCAATCATTATTACATTGCTATCATGTGTACTAAATTCTCAAAATTGTTCTTTGTCGAATTTTTTGGAAAATAACATTTATTTGCAATACTTAGCTTCTATAAATGTATTAAAGGAGAAGATTATGAATCATTGTATAATAAAAAAAATTAAGAAAAGTATAAAAAAAATGTTTAGAAAGCAATGGTGAAACGTTCGAATGTATGTTATAAATTTTGAAAGAATATAAAATATCAGGAAAAGTATGAAACTTTCAAAGTCTTTCCTTTGCATCTTTTATACTTTTTATAAAAAATGTGTATTTTGATACTAGCGTATCTGTGAAAGACACTACGAAGAGTTTCACTTGAAGCAGAGTTGTCACCTATCTCGATAACTAGAAACATCCTGTATGAATATGAGAAATTTCTAAAAAAAATGCTCTAGGATTAAATCGAGAATTTGATCCAGAGAACTCTTAAGTAGAAAAGCGTTTAACTAGAAAACATAATACAGCAGAGGAACAAAAAAAAAGAAATATACCATTGAAAAGAAAATATAGCAGAGCAGAGAAACATGAAAATTTTTAAGAATTATAAAAAATCAGAGAATTATATCTTCCTCGAGATTCTTGTAAACACTACCTTACTTTCTATTAATATCAACAAAGATCATCTTGTCTAAAAATGCTCCACAATACTTTCTCACACGCAAACGCGAATCAGGCAAAATGGATGCATTTTCCACTTGAACTAGAATTGATGCTTCAAAGTTTCCCGCCAGCAGAGTGAGCGCAAGCGACGCATAAAACACGATAAAACTTAAAACGCGTACGAGTGTTTCAACTCGGTGAAAAAAATAAAACCCATAAGAGGACTTTGAGACTCGATGATATGACAGGGTCAAGTAAACCAGCACTCGCTACAAATCCATGACTCGTTTATTAAGAAATACTGTATCGTTCCGACAATCGCGAAATGGTGTTACGAGTATCGTGGCCCTTTAAGCTATAACGCTTTGACGCAATGTTGTCTCGGAGTCGTCGGCGTCCCATCCCGTCGTTTCGCGTCGTCGAGGATCGACGCCCGCAAGACGGTATATCGAAAAGCCTGAACGTCGCGACGGGATGGATGATGCGTGTCGCGCATCGCCGACCCACACAGTTTCCTGTTCACGTCGTTGCTCGCGTTTCCGGCTCGCGCTACAAATATCTTCCCCCGTGTTAAAACAACGCACACCGAACGCATAAAAGAAGTACAACATCAAGGACTGTTTTCGTTTCGTCGTTAAATTCACATCGGAGGGGCGTCCAGTCTCCCCTATAGCGTCGCGACCGTGTCGGGTCGTCGCACCGGCTTTCGCGGGCGTGGGGAGAGCTTTCGAAAGCTCTGCCCCTCGGTCGGACCACTCGCCACCGGACGGACGGCAATTGCATCGGGGACCGTGAAATTTCTGCGGGCCGAGTAATTAAGCGATCGGTTCTCGATCAGGCTGCAGGCTGCAGGTCGCTCGATCGGAGCGACGAGCTCGCCGGCCGTTGGGAGCTGGGTTGTCCGCTCGACCAACGCCGCCCGGTCCGACGCCGGCGATCAATCCCCCGCGGAGCGCTACCCCGTCGACCGACCGGATCTTCTTTTCCCCGACGCGGCGCGCAGAGAAGAGACGCGGACAAAGAGACAGAGACACAGAGACACAATAGATCGCGCGGTGCGCTCGCATATCGCCGGCTTCCTTTCCCCCGGCCCACTCGGACAGTGGACGCGACCCGGCCTGGCGGGTGATCCTCGGCCCTGAGGAACGTCGGCGAACCGTGCGGCCGAGGCCGGCACGCTCGAGGGTCGCGCGCGAGCGCCGACGATGGCGCGCGGAGAGTCGAGGCTGCGGTCCGCTCGTATCGCGGCTGTCGTTCTTTCCGACGTCCGCACGGCACCGACCTACCGGTTCCACAGCAGCTCCCCGACGATCAGCAACAGCAACAGCCGCAGCGAGATTCCGAACCGCGGCTCGGATGGTCCTGTGGAGGCGAGCGCGTACGCGTACGTCGAGTAGCACTGCTTGAAGGACTCGGGGTTCAGCCGGGTGACGGTGCAGTAGTGGCGGTGGGCGCAAGCCTGGTTCAACGGACCCCCGCAGCCCCAAACTTGCTCGGTTTCCCGCGGCAGCGAGACCATGTTCGCCGCGTAATATCTGCGTGGACATAAGCGCGACATGCGCCGAAAGATAATCAGGGGCTGGGCACGCCTGCCTGGGAGGACGTGAACCGCGAGTAACCGTATCGGGACAGTCATTAGCATCGTAATGGCGAGATTGCGTTGAAAAGGGTAGACAGTTATCAGCGTCAACCGGCTCGGAATTATCGCGCCGGATAATTGCTCGAGAAATATGGAAATTATTAATCTAGCCGGCGGCGACGGCGGCGAACCTGCCAGGACGGCGTGGGGTGTATCTCACGCAATCGCTACATCGGATCGTGTAAACGGACGATGTCGACCACTTTGCCGGGGCCGAGAGCTCGCGCGACCGGGGGGTACAGGTGCCGCGTACCGGGGGTCACTTTGTCACGAGCAATTTGCGTCAGTCGTTTGTTAGAGGGCTTCGAGACCCGGGACACAGATATTCCAGGGGTTCCTTGCGCGGCGGCTGTACGTTTCGCGTTATTGCGGTCGGGGGATCAGTGCCTGGATACTTTGAAGATATGGGGGCGCGTGATACATTGCGCGAGGGGATGAAAAACGATTGTTAATTGGAAGGCGAACGGAAAATTTGTTAAGGGTAGGTTGAAGTTCTTTCTGACACGATAATGCAATTTACCCTTTTCGCGGCGACGCGAGCGGAAATTAATTTCTGTACTTTTTTATGGTTTTACTTCGCGCGCCACAATAGGAGGCAAAAAGTGAAAAAAAGTGTTGCGAGGTAATTTATTTCTAGTACTGCGCACGGGCGTTGATTGTGAATTGATATAGCTTTTTATCAATTTCTTCTTCGGGTTGGATACCGAGTGTAATTAATGTACGTTGAAATGCTTTAAGGAATGACAGGCAACTCCAAATGTAATATAAAATGTTTCAGATATTCAATCTGTTTCGTGTTTCTTAGACTAGAGGTTTTAAATTAAAATGCGCAAATGGAAAAAAAAATAATAATAGAGGGATTTTATCAGTTTGCAGACACATTACGAAATGAAAGCTTTGAAATTTAGGATTTTCTAGGAAGTAGCGTCGATTAAGATGGAGGAAGCGCCGTCTGTACTTTTTAAGGTTTCCCGGTAATCAGTTCGAAATCGATATTATTGCCCGGCAACCTGATCTATTCACTACAATCGTAGATGTATTATCTATGAGAATCTAATCTTATAATAACGCGTAACGTACATGGTCTACTCTACATAATGCATATAAGGGTAAATGGAGCCTAGCATGGAACACCAGATTTTAAAAGCTTACCAAAGATAAGAGAATGCTGTTGCTTTTAACAAAACTAACGTTAAAAACGAAAAAAATTAATTTGTATGATATTTAAGTAGTGAAATACTTAAAGCCGTGGTTTTGAGGTAAAGACACACTTTTCACATGTTTTCAGTTTCGAACAAAGATTCAAGCACAAATACTCTCTTGTGTACCTAAATTTTTTTTTATATTTGTATTTTCAATGAAAAATCTTCTTTTAATTAATTTTTTCCCTGATAAAAATATGAATCTTATTTTCTGGATCTCAGTTAAAGCATAAAGAGACATTTTTTAAAAATGTGACGTGCGTTGTTTTGACTTATAGTCGCAGAACTAAGTAAAAGTTTAAATGTTTTGAAATTATGATAAAAGAAGTATGAAACGACAAAAACAGTTCAAGAAAATTGTATCTAAATGAAATGCTCGGTACATTTCTACAGAAAACTTGAGAAACTTTACTTTTTTTAAAAATAAAAAGTAAACATTTATTTATAAAGGAAAACATGAAATGATTTACATTTTTTTATTATAATTTGTATGCAATCTGCACTATTCTGCGTATCTTGAATGAAAGTAGCTCCTAAATTGCGAACATTCTTTCCATTATTGTCCTCTTATGGAATTTTATGGAATATTTGGAAATTAACAGATAACATTTTAAATATTACACAAACTGGACTTATTCCACATCAGTTCTTCGACAGAAAAGTAATATTTACTTCGTAAGTTTCGTAAGTTTTCTAGTTTAGTAAAACTACTTCGAATAATGAGAAACATTTTTAGTGAGTGATGCAAAAGTAATAGCTTTGAACTTATCTTTATTAAAATATGTAAGTTTTGTTATTACCTTTCACAAAGTTTTAATTGCTCTGAATAAGACAATTGTTTCCTTTAATATATCCAAGAAGTAATTTATGGCGTTAACGGTAGAATTCTCTATTAACTTATCGAAATTTTATAGCGTTCCATATTCATTTCCATACTGTCTACATTTACCCTCTACTATAGTTCAAATATTAGAATAAAGGTAGCTGTTGAAAGCAATTTAAGAGCAGTATCATAGTGATCTTCGACAGTTTTTGATATACTGTCTTCAAAATGTGTGCAATTAATTAGAGTGAATTCTATAATAATTTAAATATATAATAATAATAATAATAAAATTCTAAAAAGAATCATACAACAAGGAAATAAAATCCTTCCAAAACACACATTTATTCTAATAGTTAAAAAACCTGATCAATGCCTAACATTTATATGTTCATCTCCCCGATATACGCGAATCATTCTTTGAGTAAAACTAGTAAAAATTTGAAACTTCTTCCTAAATACTTTGTGATCCATTCCGATTGCCTTACAATCTCCAAAACATTTCAGCGTACACACTGTAAGCACGCATTTTATAACGAAAGAGAACGAGAATGATAGTAATTCCAGCACACCTAGAAATACTTGCACCAGCGTCAAAGGAAACGAAAAACGAGGTTACGAATATCCACGGCCAGCGAAATTGGAAAAAAATTGTTCAGAGGGCCAGAAACTTAACGGTAGAAAATATTATAGGATGAACAAAAAAGAAAAAACGGAGATGGGAAAATCCGCACATGTCACGTTAAAACGTCCGCAAGTAATTCCCCATTTACCACGGGCCGCGTGCTCTAATTCATCCAAGTCGAACGCAGATGATCGATGACTCGTGTCCACGATGCGATCGCGGTCACGTTGTCCCGACGGCGACCGAAAAATTTGTCAGCGACCGTAACCGTGTACGTACCTGACGAAGGCGAAATCGCTGGATTGCGTGAATCGTTCGGCCAAGTCGTGAAGAGTGATCGCCGATATTTCCTTAAGCTCGTAATACTGGAGTAGCGAGTACTCGACCGCCCAGTTCGCCTTCCTGATCTCGTTCGCTTTCGGTAGATTAAGATAGTACTGCGTATAATCCAGGACCTGAACACGAGAGAAGAGCAGGCGAAGACCCATATATATTCGGCCCTTTCAATCGCGAACGTCACATAAATAGACCGTCACAGATAGAACGGAGATTACAGAAAGCTCGTGAGAGCGTGTCTCGACCCACCTGACCGGTATCGGTTTCGAACTTGTACAGTCTTAAACCAGGATTGTTGGGCCCCCCAGGCCTGCTCGGCGATACGCTCGGCGCCATCATAATCCAAGATACTGGCACACCTGCCGGCACGTATATGTCGTTTCACGATCAATTCCATGAATTCCCATTATCTTCGTACGGCACGGTCGTACGGTCCCTAATGCTACCGACGCGACGCGACGCGTCGGATGTGCGGATGTAAAAAGGCGACGCGAGGGCCGTCGTTTTATACGCGCATCAAACTGATAGCGTGATCAATAAAGCGGCCTGTAAAACGGGAGGAAAATATTCCGCTACTAAACGCGCGGAATTTATCGATTATCGTTCTTGGCTTCGGGCATTTTCCAAAGGATTTCCGGAAAGATATGATTCGATAGTATGTATCTCGACGGAGTTGTAAAACTTCTTAGTATTTACTCGTTTTTCTCGTTTATTGTCACTGTGTGGAATGTCTCGGACGAAAGCATTTCGAGCTTTTATTAAATTCAGTCGCGAGTACAGCTCGATTTTTTATCACGATCGAGGTATAGTTCTCTACTCTTATGTTCAATCGATACCTTACAACGGAAAATGTTCTTCTAAAATATTAGGTCAGTTTATAACTTCGTATGTAATTGAAAACAGTTTTAGCTTATAGGGAAATTAGAGTCAATTTGTTGGAACTTACTGAACCTACCTTACTGAACATTTTTGAATTAAGTTTCTTGCATAACTCGTAGCATTTTTAAGTTTATGTTTTTCAAGTGTCAATTTTTTCTGGAGAAAAGTCGTGAAATTAGCTGATAGATTGTGAAAAGCGATTTAAATGAACTATAATCTGCTAGCCAATTTTATAATTAATTTTCTTAGAAAGTTCCATTTTAGAAAAATTGAAGTTTTGAAAGATTTCGAACTTTCCGAACGATCTAATACTTGTATTCTTTTTGAGACTTCGTTGCAAGTGCTTGTAAAAACGGTCTGACGTAAAAGACTTATACTACTGCCAGCGCGCTGGTCAGGTCAGACACATGACTGTCGGTGCTGCTATGAATGTGAATAAAGAAATCTACTTATTTTGGAATCGAACTGACACATGATATTGCAGTGATTTTGTCAAAAGTTTTATTAGTTTGAGTAGAAAGTCCGTTCGTCTTTTTTTGTTGCATATAGAAGTTTAACGTCTCATTGTCAGCCGAGTCATTAGCGACTTGGATTGTTGAACGATGTTACTTAAATGAAGTTATACAGGAGTTTGTTGTTCTGGATGTATTTTAAGAGGGTTTTGATATTTCCTATATTACGGAAGGATTCCTTTAATGATTTGGGGAGTTGAGTCAGGTTTCGAGCGGTTTCGTTTTTTTTTTGTAGAACATTATTATGTGTGCGAGGGTTAAGTGACATTGGTAGGAATTTGTAGTTAGTAGGTATATTTTAGTTTGGTGCTTTCTCCTATTGTTTCACAAACACATCAAACCTATTTCTATGAAATTGCTGTAGTTCACATCGACGTGCGTTACGAAAAGTAGCACGTTTCGATTCTCTTACGAAAAGTAGCACGTTTTGGTTTCCCGCGAAGAAAAGCACGTTTCATCGTTTCTGGCGAATATTAGCACGTTTGGGCTTCAGCCGCGAAAACTAATACATTTCTCTGCTTCGCCACGAAGAATAGCAAGTTTCGGCTTCAGCCGCGAAAACTAATACATTTCACTGCTTCGCTACGAAGATTAGCACATTTGGATTTCAGCCGCGAAATAAAATAAGCCGCCAAAACCGTAATAAAATAATTTTCAGCATGTTTGTTAAAGCTGCTCTAGATTTCAATGTATCTGTAACTCAATATAACTGAAAAATTTCAATCTGAAATATTTGATTTTAAGGAGTTATCAAATAATTTTAATTGGCGTTTCGTAAAAATTGCAAATATTAGAGAGATAAGCGTACGTCCAGATAGGAATGCAATAAATATAAAATATGATTTTGAAAAGGATATGGTGAAAATGAAGATTTAAAAAAAAAATGTTAGTAGAGACGATATTAGCACTTACAAATTAAAAAATGCATATACTGGTAAGATTCAAATATCATCGAAGACAAAAGAAGATATTTCCACTATGATTTCTAAAGGCATAATTCCAGTAGAGTTTCACCAGTTCTATGAAGATATTATCAAAGATTGACACAAATATATACATATATATATTCATTTATTTATTTATTTATTTTTATATCTTTGTCAATCTTTAATAATATCTTATATAATGTAGTACTTATTCTAATATATATAAAATATACATACATACACGACAAGTATTTAGTAAAATTTAAGTAATTGTAATTCTGCTATTGTTCTATTTAAATGTTTTCTTTTGTTTTCAATGCAATAAAACAGTTTTTATGTATGAAGTCTTAGTTTTATAGTATACAATACTATACGTTTCTCGGTACTAAAACATAAAAGATGTCTATAGAGTAGAAAATTAGAATGAAATTAGAGTTGTAAGGCGAAACATGCTACTTTTCGAGGCAAACCATTCAAACATGTTAGTTTTCGTGGGAACGGACGAAACGTGCTATTTTTCGCAGCTAACCACCCAAATGTATTATCTTTCGCGGTGAAGAACGAAACATGCTACTTTTCGTAGCTAATCGCCCGAATATGCTACTTTTCGCGGTGAAGAACGAAACGTGTTACTTTTCGTAGCAACGAAGACAAACGTGCTGGTTTTCGTAAGAGAATTGAAACGTGCTACTTTTCGTAACGCACGTCGACATGTAGTGCAAAATGTAATAAAATAAAAGTGTATGAATTTTCCGATTAACCTAATATAAAAGATCTAAATATTCTATGTCATCTGAACACTTAAATCATTCGGAGCAGTCTTTAAAACCAATGAATTAGGTGTTGTTAGCTTAATTTTTCGATTTTTTTAAATGTTCGATAACTTACTTAAAAATGTTTTAACTTACCACAATTCAAACTAGGATATGTAAAATTTCTATTTTCAAATAACAATTATTTTCAATCAACCCCTAGTAGGAATACTGAAAAATCTTAGGGTTCTGAAATTAGTTACCAAAACAATAAAAAAAGTTTCTTTAAATCATAAGTGATTTTTCCAGCGTGTGCAAGCAGTAGAATAAGTCTTTTGTGTCAGACAATTTTCAAACATACTTCCAGCAGTTCGTAACTCGGAAACAAAGTTTCAAACGCAATTTTGTCATTCTTATATTTCATATTATGTTAGTTTAAATATCAACCGTGACTCTAATGCTTACCGTCAAACACCCTATATAAATATCATGATAAATAAACTATTAATAAACGTACCATGACGAGCCGAATACACATGAACTCACGAACTGACCTAAAATTCGAACACACTGCACAAAATACATGAACGTCGTGCTGTAAAATCACAAAATTTTACACGTCTCTATCAACGTTTTCAAAATTCCACGATCCGCAATTTCCAATCCGAAAAGTTTCCCTTTGAACCGGAGGTCCTACGACAAAACTCCATACACCGATACCCGGTAGCTGCGCAATCAGGCTAATAATTATCTGCCCGGAACTCGACGCGCACAGATACTACTGTCAAAGTGTATCCGCAGCAACTTTTAATAAAGGAACCAAACCGCACAATTCCCTCCACCCTTTCGTCCCCGAACTAGAACACGTTCGAGCCGAGCCAATACCGTATCGCTAAAAAAAAGCTTCGAGTAACGACCAGGCTTCAATCTGTCATCGACAAAGTAACAATAAAACGAAACTTACGCGGAGGGTAGGGGAAACGAAGTCGGCGACTATCAGCGCGGCGAAACGATATTCGCAAATACGTTATTTCATGACTGGCCGGCGCGCGCGGGAAAAGAATGAGCTCGATATCGATTTCATTTCGGTGTGCGGCGAAGATTAAACGTTCCTCCTCTGCTCACGCGAAAATTCCGTTCGCGTTATTAAGCTGAAACCGCGAAGAAAAGCGAAGGGGAAAGGCGCAGGAGGGAGAGGTTGGGTCGGGTATAAAAGCGCGGAAAATGTAGCGTGAAGCGAACGTAAGTTACGAGTACAGAAGACAGAGGCAACCGCTTGCCGGAGAGAACCGCAGAGTGTAAAAAGCCGCCGCGCCGCATCGATTCAACCCTGAGCGATCGATTCGAGCCGGCGTTCAACTGCCTGCAGGCGAAGGAAGAATAGGGACGTACCTGTGTCGCTGTAAACCACACGGAATGTATCGGAGTGCCAGTGACCGAAGAATTGACCGCCAATGATGTCCGCGTAGAGACGGACCAGCTGAAGGTATCTGGTATTGTGCATCTCGCTCAGTGCCGCTGCGCCGCTTTCACGATCGTCCACCCCCGGCGGCGTGTGGCCCACTATGTACACCTGCACCAACCGCACGTCGAAATTCGTTACTAAAGGGAATGTTACGATAAGACGGAGATGGAAAAATTGCCGGGCTTATTGAAAATTGCTGAATCAAGGCTCGCGCGTGCATTCACGATGCTCTTTCTTCACGGGAACGGGCCGCCGACCCGTATTTACGGTACGAAAATGGTGCATTTTACCGTGGAATATTTTCTTTATTACTGTATTGAACTATTTCTGTACAGTACCGTGCGTATTAATTGAATCAAGGGTAAATTTTTGGATTTTCCAACTTAAGGTACATTTATCTCGCGAATATGGCAACCCTAAATGTTACCTGTCATTTAACTATCGAGAGAGGTCATTCACGCGTTAAATTGATGCACGTGGCACGTGTTTTCGCTGTTTGTTCTAAAAAAACAGATCATATTTAAGTGTGAAAACGGTTTGCTTCTTTTTTTTTTTTTATAACAGGCCTGGGGAAATCGTGGCCCGCGGGCCACACAGTCTCCGTTCTCCTCCTGCCGAGCTCTCCCCACTACATCCACTTGATTCTGCCGCTGTGTGACACTCGCAGTGAGAGCATTGTCAGGTATGTCTGTGTGCGGAGCAGCGGGAATGGTGAGGGAAATCGTAGCCTACTGGAGGGGGAACGTCACACTAATGGAAGGAGTAGCACAGCGACGTCGGGGAAGAATTTCCCCGGGCCTGTTTTATAAGAACAATGGATTCTTCGATAGAACAGCGAATAAAAATAATAACATTGCATGAGCACACAAGCAAGACCCAGAGACAAATTGCTGACGAGGTTGGAGTCTCTCAAGCCACGGTCTGTCGCATCATCAGACAGCACCAAAAAACGGGGAACATTGATGTGCATAGGGCAGGAAAATGCGGTCCCAAGAGAAAAACTACAGCTAAAGATGATGCACTTTTAATCAGAAAAAGTAAAATAAACCCCAGGATGTTAGCTGTAGACCTCACACGCGAATTGCAGCAGGATGGAATTAATCTGCATGTGACCACAGTCCGCAGACGACTTTGTAAAGCAGGACTATTTGCACGGAGACCTGTCAAGAAGCAGCTGCTAACAAAGGCCATGAAGAAAAAGAGGTATCTCTGGCCACAAAAACATAAAGACTGGACTGTGGAGAACTAAAGAAGGTACTTTTTTACGATGAGACCCATTTTTTCGTTCGGGGGCAAGTTGTAAAGTTTGTGGGTCGTAGTGCTGGGGAGAAATTAGGCACAGCCCACATTGAACAAGCACCCAAACACCACAAAAAGAAAATGTTTTGGGGTTGTTTTTCATACGAGGGCGTAGGGTCACTCGTCCCTGTTGAAGGCATGATGAAAAGCGACCAGTACGAGAAGATAATGACAGAAAAAATGAAGCCTGAGTTAAATAAGAGGTTTCCGTCCAAAAATGGGATATTTCAACAAGATTTGACTCCTTGCCATAATTCCAAAAAAATGAAGGACTACTTTGCGAAAAACAAAGTGGCTGTTTTAGATTGGCCAGGAAACTCCCCGGATTTAAATCCCATAGAAAATTTATGGGCTATCTGCAAGCAAAGACTCGCAAAAATGGATTGCTTAATTTGTTCACTGATTCAAGTATGGTATAGGGATGAACAAATTGTCGAAAATTGTAAAAGCCTAGTAGAATCTATGCCACAACGCGTAAAACTGGTTCTGAAAGCGAAGGGAGGACATATTCAATACTGATTATGATCGAAATGTACTAACTTTCCCAATAAATTGTTTTTTTGTCAAATATGTGTTTGATTCAATTAATACGCACGGTACTGTATTACTTTGATGATCCACTCGCGAAAATAGATTTCATATTTTTGTTAAGGATTTTTACTCTTGGTAGTATTCATTTTCTGTATTAATAAGCCAATTCGATATCGAAAGAAGATTTCAATATCATACTGATCTCCTAAATTGTACCTCATCAATTTTGGAATCAGAGATGAGTATGAACTGCATTTAATTTTATAAATAGACTACGGATTTGATACATTTATGACAATTTTAAATATTCTAAAAAATGTTCGAAGTTGTTAACGGATGCTTATTCAAATTATTAAAAATATGAGTCAAGCTTTAATACCTGGAAAAGAAGATATACTATTGGGTCGTGTAATAAATTCCCGCGTTTTGTGTATTTGATTTTTTTTCCCGCAATTTTGTGATTTGTTAGGTAAAGTATACGTATACATATATACCTCTCTATAAACCGCTCTATAAATCTATCTGCTTCAATTTTTCGCATTAATTAATTTTAATCAATTTCCAGGCTTTTGAAATGGAAGTTCCAGGAGGCAAAAAAAAACGCGGGAATTTATAACACGACCCAATATTATTCAAGTTTCGTGAACTTTAACTTTTATTACGATTCTCGATTTTAGTTCACGAACTGTTAAAATTAATCGTTCTTCATTGTAAGAGATGATAATGTTTTTCCTCACATCTAGTAAAGCTTCTACTATTTCGACCTTTTTCTTTGTATTCTCAATAGTATACACAATAGAATGTAAAAGAAAAAAAAAATTAAGAAAGTTTCTTTTACCTCAAAAATAGACACTTCTCATAGATATTAATTCAGAAGATATTTCTAAGACCAGAAGCTTGAAAAAATCTTCCATAAAAATTGATTTTTCCTTGATTTACACAATAGGTGACCAAATTACTTTAATTAAATGAAAGAACTAAAATCTACATACAGTAGAATATGAATTATCCGACTCAATGTTTCTAACATAAAATGCTAATAAAGCATATTAAAGCATACAGTTGCGGACAAAAGATTCCGAACGATATCGATATTCATATTTTATGTAATTTCATGTTTTATTTAGTGTCATGCAAACATGTAATTATTTACATCGATAGAGAATTTAATGATGTACAAGAATTCACTAAATTAGAAGAATTAGATAATTCCAAATGAAATACATGAAAGCACATAAAATGCAAAAATCGAGATCGTTCGAAAACTTCTGCCCGCAACTATAGTTCAGATTTTACTTGAGTTCTTATTTTACTTTTATACCTAATGCATTTAACTATTGAAACCTTCGTTTATAAAAACTGGGGATAACTGGGAGTCGGATAATCGAAGTTTTACTGTATATATTTTTTGTTTTTAACACGTAGCTAAATCTTCTAACAATATGTTGACACTTTATTTTTTCAGTGTACAGTAAGATTGTTTTTTCTGCTGCTATTATCTATTTCTAACAGTGCAACTCGATATTGGCGATTTACAAGTTTATTTTTATTGCTTTGTATTTTCCTTAATTGAAACTTTCGAGTACACTGAGACATAATGGAACAATTCCACAGACCTGAAAACTGGCACAACAAATTTTTTAAAATCATAAAAATTTCGTAGAAAATGTGTTACGTTGTATTAAGCACGTAATAACACTTTTTGTAATAAAAAAACATATCATTTGAAATTTACAGTAGAACCTAGATTAACTGACTTGATATTAAAGTAAAAAATGAAGCATCTGCTTGACCAAGTAATTTTTATCTTTAATACATCCCTACTAAATGATAGTTTAAGGGTCACTTTGAATGTTAATGTACTGTGATTGCTAATACATTAAACGTCTGGAATCTACGATAATAGAAATCGGGAATAATTAAAAGGCTGGTAATTAGGGCTCTACTGTATTTTCCATTCTGTTCTCGAATTAATTTCCAATAGATGGTAATTTCATATTACGGTATAATAGTTTAATCACTTTAGGTGGAGAATTTTCGACACAATCATCCCATTCGTCGGGTTCGCTTGCGAGTTATTCGCCTGCGCGAATCGGGGATGAAGCAGACGCGTCGAACGGATGTATTCGGGGTGTGAAACGCGAGTAGTGTCGGTTCATAATGAGGAGCAGCCGCATTAGTATCGCTAAACGGAATATCGTAAGCCTTAGCCGCAACTCAGAACGGTGAACTCGAGCCGAAGAAGGCGGGAGGCAGCTAATCGAGCACGTTCACGAAATTAGACGTAACCTGACGATGATCTTGGCAGGCGGGTGTATGAGGTTCGTAACGGGATTGAGTCAATTCGCGGTCGGGAAGACCCAAAGCGCGTCGCCGGAATGGAATAAATGGGTTGGGAGAAAATTCGTGCCGAGAGAGGGAAAGAAATAATCATATAGGTAAGAATGATGAAAAGTGTCGGGGAGAAATTGGAGATGAGGAAATATGAGAGCGTAAAAGTAAAGCGACAGGTAGAACCGGGAGGGAACCAAAAGGTGGAAAATAGGTGGGCCGGCCTTAAACATCCTTGCGAAGAAATAACCAAGGGAGAGGAGGTCTTTATACAAGAGCAAAGGGAAGTGTTTGAAAGAAAGTTGAGGCAGAGCGAAGGGAATCGAGGAATAGGGAATGGAGGGAAGGTACACAGAAATTGAATCGCGAGAAGGAACGAAAAAGTAAGTATTACGCGAAGAAAAAGACGAGGAAGCGGGGACGTTATTGAACGGTTAAAAAAAGCTCGTTAAGCTGATAAGGAGAGGGAGGAAAAAAGGAGGGAATAAACGTTCCTCCTCCATTCAAATGAAGATTCCTTTTGAACGAATTGCACCGTTGGGAAATAGTAGATTTCTTTTAAACGGGGGACTATCGTCGATCAAACAGCTTGGAGCGAAACTTTGCGCAGGAGATAAGTGTTATGCGGTTCGGTAGGCATGACCCAGTACCATCCAATATCATGAACTCGTAGTTCTTTCGTATCGCGAAACGTTCCTTCGATCAATTTCGTAGTGCGGGAAGTTTTATAGCAGCTGAATGTTGGACGTAACTACGGGCGCGTTTCTAAGTTCAACGAAAGACGTTAAACTCGGTACGTATTTGAGTTCCGGAAGGACGTACAGCAATACATACTAGATTCATTTCTCTTCTTCTTTTTATTTTTTTTTCCTTCCTTTTTTCCTTACTTTCAACATACAGAACCCAACATTCAAGAACATTGTAATGGGAAATGGTACTAACAGAGAAATTCAGTATTTGAATCTTTTAACATTCATTGCATTGTAATCTTAGCCTTTGTAATATTTCGCTGCGTCAAATTCTCTGCCCTTGTTATTCAAACTAATAATAATTATAATAATGTAGAACGCAGATGGATAGATTACGTGTTAAAGCAATGAACGAATACGGTTGGGTAACTCCGATAAACAGAAGTGACGTGAAGCGAAAATAACAAGGTAGAGAGATAATGAGATTCGCGAGAAAATGTATGAATGTTTCAGTAGAGACCTAGATAACGAGTTAAAGTTATTGCTATTCAATTTATCGGCTTCCGTTAAGGCATGTTCGCACCTAGCGAACGAACGTGAACGAACGTGAATACGCAGTTGCGAACAAAAATAAACGACGCAGACTTGATACTCCTTCGTTGATTCGTCTCTTTGACGTATCGACGAGCAATCGATTGAAGTTATCCGGTGTTCTTTAGTACACGTTCGCGTTTGCAATATCGCTCACGATTGTTCGTTCGCGCTTGTTCGCGTTCGTTCGCTAGGTGCGGACATGCCTTCAAAGAGACGAATCAGCATAGGCAAATCAGATCTGTATTGTTTGTTTGAGCTCGCCTTTGTCTTCTTACGTTCGTCCGCGCTCGTTCGCGCTCGCCTTTACGTTTTCACGTTCGTTCGTGTTCGTTCACCAGATATAAACATACCTTTACTTATGCAGTCTACAATAATTTTGCGTTTCGAGTGGCATGTGTTACGTACATATCTTTTCCCGCGTCTTGCGGCTTTCGAATAATTTCCATCCCCGCTTCAAAGTCGCGCTTTCGCTCGAATGCATCACTCCCGTTTCTGTCCCAGCCAAAGCGCTTGTATATTAGAAGAAACCCGAAAAAATCTGGTTTGCAGCGTGAAATTGAACTATTTCGAGCGCAGCACGGGGGAATCGATACATGCGTCTCGAGCCTTCGCAGTTCCTCTGTAGTTCCGCAGAGGCAAAGGGAAACGAGCGCGCTATTCTGTGTCGCAGCACGGACTCGAAAAAAAGGTAATTTCTCGTTCGAAACGAACAGCGTTGCCTCGTTGCACCGAGGAATTGAAATGTGAGTCTCGAATCTGATTCGGTAAATTTTGATTCCGTATTTCAAAGGGGACAGTATTTCCTTAATTAGTGTATCGTGGAGTAATGGCGGTGCCGCGAGCTTAAGAGGGTCAAGTGACGGAAATAAACGAGCCTTTTACGACGATTAAATGTATGTATGGAATAGAGGGACTATAATTTCAGGTGGAAATATTTGATGAATGTTAATACGTAATAGGATGGCACTTGATAGCACGCGGATTAGTCTGCCGTCGGGTGAAGAGGGCCATGATTTGAATTCCAGGGAACCTAAACGCTTACTTTTCCGAGGGCACCGCACGTACAATTTCCGACAGAGGCACGCGATCCAAATGGAGGCGCGGTGTACTTTCAAAGAATTTGCATATGATAGCAAGTTTTATATGTCCGTGCTTCCGCATACGTTCGTCGTGATCACTACAAACAGACGACGCAGACGTGGAAGCAAAGTAACGCCGAACACTCAACAAATATGTGGTTCAGATGTTGCCCTTGCCAAACGACCGGAATTTCTTTTATTTTCAGTGGAATATGCTACTATTGCTGTTTTCGTCTGCATGATATCTCAATTTTTTCCCTAAAATGCACGTGCAACCTGTATTCTTGCCCGAGTACGAGATACATCTTGGCTTTCGTACGAAAATGTTCTTTTGAGTGATAAACTGATTTATGAAAAGTTTCTCCTACAATTTGACTGGTTTGTTGAGCTAGAAATCTGGTTGTAACGTTAAATTAACTGGGTCACTTTCGACCACACGAATCCTCATTATTGGTTTAATCACACGCGTTTCGCTATAGACTTGTGAATATCGACTTATCCAATAACGACGATTTAATTGCGGATAGTCCAGCTAATTTCATTCGTCAGCAAATCATGATTTCTGCACGGTAGATAATCCTTCTCGGTTTCCAGTAGAAGTATCTACAAATTTACATAATATAGCGGAAACTCTAAAGAAATCTAAAGGATAAAAAAAAAAAAAAGGAAAAGGAACTCGTACGTTTTCCCCGCCGATAAGTACAAAAATCACAACCGCGTTCAATCTCGTTACAACGACAATAGATCGAGCGACAGTGTTCTGTTTGATTGATCGGCTTTCTAGCTGACGTGTTTGTACAGCTCGTAATTTAGTAATTGCGGTAATGATATCACCGAGCGTCGTGTTTGTCAGATCGTTCCATACACTGCCACTCACGTAGAAGCACGGCTGTACGGAAGAAGTTAGTAGGGACAGAACGGATTATATCTGTCCAGGGCAAATCGGATTTCTATCTTCAGACGGGTACACACAGGTTGCTGGATTTCGGCAAATTCAACGCGGAATCTCTGGAGATGCCGCGTCGAGTGATATCTCGCAGAGGGTTGAAAAAGATTTATCGTTATTTCGCGGAAGGTGAGTTTGAGAAGAACTTGTGGCGAAGTCACTGTCAATTATCGTTCTTAATTTCCTTTCCACTGCGTTCGCTTTTCCTATCAGGCGCTAAAAAATCGATGCCGAGTTTAATATAAACTTTGTTGCCTATTTTTCTTTATACATATGGGGCATTCCACGCCAAATCAGACAGTTTTAGAACTTTGATTTTTTGATTTGTCTAACATTTTTTTATATCATTCTACCCACTAAATGAAATTTTTTTAATTTTTTTATCGAACCGTTTTCGAGATATCGATTCTCTCGGTTTTTTCTTCTAATAGATGTAACTTGGCCAAAAATAGACGAATTCGAGTACTTTTAAAAAAAATATATAAAAAAAATTTTACTCGTTTTTTTCGGTATGATTTTTCAATTTTTAGGTTAAATTATTTTTTTTCAAAAATGTTTATCCGTTTTGATTTTTTTGAAAAATTTATATGTTAAAGATCTGCTTTTTCAACAATTTCTGTGAAAGTTTCATAATGAGATTCCGATTCTTTAAATTTTTTTCATTATTTTGAAAATTCACAAAAAAAATTTTTTTCATGATTTATTGAAAATTTGCGTATATTTTTATAATATTACATGTAATCAAATTTTTGTAAAAGACATTTAATGTTATTAAGTAATTTCTTTCGTCATTACAAATTAAGTACATGGATATTTCTTACCAGCAATCGTGAAATACATCTATATTAGTATATGTATCATTTATTTTCGGTTTGTCTTGTCTTAGAGTGAAAATCTGATTGAAAGTTCTTCAATTAAACTGTGAGGAAAAGTAAAAGTGACACATAAACTGCAATTTAGATAATTACACCGACCGCTCAAAATTTGTCAACCCCACTATTTATAAATAGTCAGTGGGTTGCAAATTAAATTGATTTTGCAAGGTTTGAGATACTAGTCTCAAATCTTTCAACTGTCGGTGATGCCTTAAATGAAAAGGATTGCAACACCGGTTAAACTGACTTTTTCTTTCCATTATTAAGTTACTTAATGAACACAGTAAATTTTGTTCACAATCACGATTTACATAATAAAATCAATACAAATGATATGTCACATGTATAATTTTACAGCAATATTACACGTGCAAGCGTACACACATGTGACACGACTGGCGCCGAAAACGTAAGTGCTCGTGAAAAATGGCCATGAACTTGACCACAACGAGGTATCGATTATTCTCGATCAATATCACTGCGCGCGCACATGGATCATGTGCAGTGTGCAGTTGACAAATTTTGAGCGGCCGGTGTAATTATCGAAATTGCAGTTTATGTGTCACTTTTACTGTTCACCACAGTTTAATTCAAGAACTTTCAATCAGATTTTCACTGTAAGACAAGATAAAACGGAAATAAATGATACATATAGTAATATAGATGTATTTCACGATTGCTGGTAAAAATATCCATGTACTTAATTTGTAATGACGAAAGAAATTACTTAATAACATTAAGTATCTTTTACAAAAATTTGATTACATGTAACGTTATAAAAATATACGCAAATTTTCAATAAATCATGAAACAAATTTTTTTTGTGAATTTTCAAAATAATGAAAAAAATATAAAGAATCGGAATCCCATTATGAAACTTTCACAGAAATTGTTGAAAAAGCAGATCTTTAACATATAAATTTTTCAAAAAAATCAAAACGGATAAACATTTTTGAAAAAAATAATTAAACCTAAAAATTGAAAAATCATACCGAAAAAACGAGTAAAATTTTTTTTATATTTTTTTTCAGAAAGTGCGCGAAAAATCTATCAGAATGAAAAAAAAAGCACTCGAATTCGTCTATTTTTGGCCAAGTTACATCTATTAGAAGAAAAAACCGAGAGAATCGATATCTCGAAAACGGTTCGATAAAAAAATTAAAAGAAAATGCATAAAAATTTCATTTAGTGGGTAGAATGATATAAAAAAATTTTAGACAAATCAAAAAATCAAAGTTCCAAAACTGTCTGATTTGGCGTGGAATGCCCCATATACAGTATAAACTCGATTAATTGGTTTAATATTACAGGCAAAATTGAAGCATTTACTTGATGCAGAATTTTTATTCTTGTAATACCGCCATTAGAGCAAAGTTCAAATTTTATTCAAATTCATAATATACTTTTGTCCGTAGTTAATTGGAGCGCAGAATAATAAAAAAAGCAAATAATCAAACGCAAATCAATAAATATTGAAAATAAATGTACGTAAAAATGCGCTACAAATTCGCACTAGATGGGCGATAAGTGATACACACGAACTACTGTACACACTAGAGCGCTCAATCTCCAACGGATCGAAGACTGAAGAGCTCTCGTTCTCATGCCACCTTCATGATAACAATATTCACATCCTTCAAGTTATTTTCAGGTTCACTAGTCTTGCCTTCAAACCTGACCAGTCCTTCGAAGATCCCCGAAGGCTAACAAGGTTCGAACCGTCCATATTTCATCGGATCAGATCGATGGTCGCGCGAAATGTATTCCGCACGCGGAGGTGGAACACGTTGTTTTTACCGCGACATGGTGAATTTTGATGACGATAATGCCCTCTCGTTCGATCCGACGCGATTCACGGGTTTATGCGTAACGGGGTGACACAGACCGCTTTCATGTACACGGTTCCGTGGCGGCGTACGTGTGGCTGTGTCGAAGGTATCAAAGGGAAAGGCGCGAGAAGGAGAGAGAGAGAGAGAGATCGAGCAAGAGAAGAGAGGGTGGTCTATATACGAGATCGAGATCAATGGGATCGCCGTGCAACGGTTTAGGTATATGGATCTTGGTAGCATGTATGGAATTCAAAGTCCCTCCATAATTTATCACCGGTCGTAGGAGCCAGCCGAGAGGGCTGAAGGATTCGTCTCGTTCTGAACGCCTCGAGGCCGTAATCGATAACCGATATCTCGAAGACGCGTTATATCTGACGCCGATATCGTTGAAATCGCGGCGCTGGTTACGCCGCGCCGCGGCGAATTTCCAATGCGAGGGGAGACGGTGAACGGGCTCGTAATTGCCCGTGGAATAAAATTCGCGGCCGATTCCATTCCCCGTCAAGGAGCAGGGACTCATAAAGCCTGTCGCCTTCCCCCTCGGGGTCAGGAGCCCGGAATTTCTTTCATCGGCCATATGAAATAGACGTTTGTTCCGGATAGATCGATCCCGCGAAAAGGACCGACCCGTTTATTGAAGCGCAGTGTAAATCTTTGAGGAAGTGACTCGCTCCCGGTCGCTGGGACGTCTACTATGACCGAGACTGTTTGGCGACTTCTTTTTTGTAGACCTAATATAACTTGGATTTTTCGTTATTCAAACGTAATGCTAGAATAGTTTACTACTCACTGTCACATATTTAGAACATTTTGTGGCACTTGAAAGGACAATGATAAATGCAGGCGAGTTTTGGAACTCGTCCAGGATGAAAAATTCTTTCACGGCGGGATTCCGCGCATCCGAAGGAATAAAAAATCTAATGAGGAATGTAGGTCTACAAAAAATTTAGGTAAATGTCAGAATTCGGCCGTAGTTATGTTGGGACAGACAAAACTAGTCTTTTATTGTTTTTCGGTGAGATACTTGAAAAACAGAAGTTTTTCCAAGATTGGAGAAAAAAATCTTACCACATTATAACAGAAAATTAGAAAGAAAATGGATAATATGTCGTGAAATACAGTTTCACTTTCGTATATAATATTTAGAGCCAAATTTTTAAAAATAAACGAAATGACATTTTGGTCAACCTAATAGTTTCTTTGGTTCATACTTTCTAATCTAATTTCTTTAAGGATAATATATTGATGATAGAAACATTTATAAGATTATGCAGGAGGATCTTCACCAAGATTATAATAAACTACTAAAAAATAATAAAAAGTAATTAATAATAAGAAATGAGTTTTGATAGAAGTCATAGAAAGGAAAAATTATTTTACAACTCAATATTAGATGTGTTTCAAGTAGAGCTCTTATTATCCGGATGTATCGGGTATCCGAGTACTCGAAAGGCTCAGAATAACCCAAACTCGGATTTGAAAACCAGTTATGAGTAATGATCTTGCTACTCGAGTACCCGAGTACCCAAAATACTTGTCATAACTCGAACTCGGTCTTTAAAACTGGCTATGAGTAAAGTACTCAAATTCAGATACCCATAGATCCGAGTAATAGTAAGAGCCCTAGTTTCAAGTCCCAATAAATCAAATAGCTATAAATATAAGATTTATTGAAATTGCAGAAATTCTAAATGTGCAAAAATAAATGAAAAAGAATCAGTTCAATCCGGTAATGATGAGATTTAATAAAATCACCTTTTTGTGCTAAGAGAGGTCTTTGCAGCCTGTTTGCACGTATGGGAACTTAATTTCGCGGATTAATCGATTCACAGGATTTCTTTATAAAGTATTATTATGAAGCTCTTAAATCTTATTCGTTTTGAAAGTTCGAGCCGAGTTTAAGCAGTTGAGGGCTTATTGGCTTACGTTGGTTTTTATACTGTTCCTCGTAACTCGGAACCGTAGATATTAAATATCGATCTAGACTTTATGTACAGAATGTCTGAAGAAATTCACCTTTCAAAAGTAAAGTTCCATAGACGTAATGAATTCGATGAATATAATGTACAGAATGATTACATAGTAACTAAAATTATTGGTAAAATATCAAGCATAAAATTATGAGCATATTAAACCTCCACAGGCAAAGATATTTTTTTCATAACTCGTGGACAAATTGGATTTGATTTTTTTGCTGTTTTAATTTTTCAGGAAATTCTACTGTGATCCTCTTAAAATATTTATTTTTACAATTTTTATTATTACTTCATCATGATAAGTAAACGAAATTTTTAAAAAAGTAAAATATGCAATCGGAACTAAAAGCACCTGAAGACCGTAACAGATTCAAGCAAAGAAAAATGGAATAAAAACATTGCATTCGCTACGCTAGATACAGCTCCAGAATTTCTGAAATGATAAAATCGTCGAACCGATGCTCGAGCGATACACAGTGGTCCCGCATTAAGTGAACATCAAACACCGCGCGTTGTCAGTTCAACGAGAGAGATAGCGCATTATTTCACGTTCGACCGGGTTTCTCGACCGAACTGTTCGACGAAGAAAGTGAATCGCGAGTGAGCCAGATAAAATAGAGGAACAACGAGCGACCCCTTGCCACACGTGCGACAATCCCCCGGGGGATGCAGAAGCGACGAGGTCAGCACTTGAAATAAGCCATTCAATATGGGAAATTTCAAGTTCTCCATTTTTTGCCCCGACCTCCGTGGAAGCAGCGAGTTTTCCAGATTTTGTCGATGGAGGGTAAATTCGAACGGAACACTCGACTGCTTTTACCCGATGGTGCTTCCCCGTTCCGTTAACGAAGCTAAAAAAGTATCAGTTAACGAAGGAGCACTATAGTAACCTTACCCTGACAGTAATAGAGTCACTCGAGACTTAAAAATACCCTTTCGACGAAATAGCATCTCGCCCAACGGAATATCGTTACGCATCAATTATATTATTTAACGCTCAAATTCATCGCGAGTCATCTGTCTCAATACTTTCAATCGCTGATCGAAAAAAAATCCTGATATTCTACATCATATGCAAATATGCCAGCACCCAATTTTAAACTAAGCGCGCACTTGCGATTTTCTGTCACGCTATAATTTAGTTGCACAAATGAAACGCATAGTTTTTATTAAAAATGCGCACACATGCGACTAAATAATAGCAGCGATTAAAAAGACGCAACCTACCCTTTTTTTCTGGCGACGCGATTGTCGCGAACTGAAATGCGTTATATTAAAAGACACTTGCGTCTACTGTTGTTCGCATCACTGTTTTTAGTGAGAAATCAATGATTTGGAATCGAGGCATTGGATGAAAAATAGCATAGATAATGCCATTTCGAAGGAATCGATTTCAAAGTTTTCATTACAGTATTACTTAAAAAAAGGTAATGCAATTACATTCAAGCATTTTAAGAATGTAAAAACAGTGTCTTTCAAACGTTCTGAAAATAGAAGTAATGAAATGATATTTTGTTTTTATTTATAAGTTTTAAAAAATTGAATATGTACTCCTTTCCGTTAAAAGGGATAAACTCGTAAATACAATTTGATCCGTTTATGTGAGAGAGAGAGAGAGAGAGAGAAAGAGAGAGAGAGAGAGAGAGAGAGAGAGAGAGAGAGAGAGAGAGAGAGAGAGAGAGCGAGCGAGAGAGAGGAGGTATCGTTATCGCAGACCTGCAGCTTTCAACTTATGTTCATACATTATTGGCATTATTGAAACATACGAAATTATCGATTGAGCTATGTTCCTTACAATTTCAACTTGGAATATCAGTTACCTTCGAGTCCGTACTTTCAAAAATAGCGTAGAACAAAAAACTAAGCGTTTCCGGGCATATATACACATGAACTTTTTAGATTGTTTCGCGAGTCCAGAACCTGTTTACTGCAACATCGTAAAGAGGAATACTAATACTAGCAAGAAAAAGTATGGTTTTGCTCCGTATCTTTTATCTGTTTTGCACATCGGTAGCATTTACTTTTTCCTGTAGGAAGCTGCAATCCAGTTAGAGTAAAGCTCAATAGTTGTAGATGATTCGCTATCAAATAATATTTTGGACCGGGAGAAACTAAATTGCGGTAAATACTCTTTCAATTCGTTTGGAATATTTCTAAATTATATTTTAGGAAACTTGTGATTAATAAGTAGACAGCGGATTTTATGCATTTATGGCAATGTTGAGTTTACAAAAAATCTATAAGACTGTTAATATATCCAAAAATATACAAAATATCAACAATATTATTCAAGTGAGAATGTTTAGAATATTAAACATACTGTTTCTCAAATTCCAATTCTTTATTTCTATTTGTAAAAATTTTATTTTGCATAAAGATCCGCTGTCTACTAATAAGGAATGTTCTATTCTCAATATTATCAATATTGTCAATTACACTTTTTCTTTTTCTCACAAGCGTAACAGCAAAGCCACAATATAATATATTTCTTGAAAATTCATTTCTAGACTTAATTAGTCAATTCATACCCTGACAAAATCGATTTGTTCGATGACTCACTGAATATGTTGCGAATTACACTTACTTAGATTTTTGATGAAAGAGCGATCTATTATTATTTTCTTCCTTTTTTTTTTAAATACAACTGTCTAGACTGATTCGTACATATATATCATAATTTATCGTACCGAAGGGTTGTTGACCCGTTCAATAGAATATTATTATTATTATCAATTTGCGATCAACGAGTGGCAAGTATGCGCGTTAGAATAATTTTTTGCGACCAACGGTTTTTCTACACAACTAGTTGTCTCCCGGAAAATATTTCACGAGCAGCTACGCGTCGCGCGCGATCATCGACTTATCGAATACCCTGCCGAATATTAATTCCCTCTTCAACGCGCTGCACCTGATGCGGAAGAAATCGGATTCGCCGGGTGTTTTCAGACAATAATGCTTCCCCCAGCAACGAGCACCGCGTCGGAGGAGGGGTTGAAAGTTGCGCCACTGACTGATAGCCTGTCATCCCGCTAACTGCATCCCGTGTAAATAACTTATCGAGACAGAGACCGAAATGGAGGAAACGAGGCAGCGTCGATATTGATACTGGCCGCCGCCGTACAATTTTCATCCCCGGAAATTGACGTTTCGCCGATAAAGTTCTGCGAGAATCGGGCTGGAATGGCTGTCGCCACGGCCGACTCGCTCTTTTCCCCCCTTCGTTCTTTCTCCTCCACATTCGCCGGTTGATTTAGATCTCATTCGACGAACGTACACGTGTACCAGACGCGCCTTCACCCCCGCCACCTCGCCTTGATCATTTTAATTATCGGAACTCCGTTCGGCGCGCAAAGAGAACCGTTCTGCAAGTTAAATATACTTAACAGCTCAGTTACGCTTTCACCTTAGCTACTCGCAATAACGTTCGCGCCCTTTGTCGGGCGGGCGACGTATCATTCCTTTGTGCGAGAGGATCCAACCGACGAAGGGGAAACGCGAATGGGAAAACGCAAATAATACCCGGTTTCACGGAGTTCCCGTCACGTGGCGCATTCTCCTTCCTTCACCCTCTCTCCTCAGTTACGGTTCCTTCACCATTGTTTGTTCGTTAGGATTTCTTGCTTTAACGAACACGCCCGCCTCGCGATGTAATGTTTGATAATGGCAGGAGGAACAATTACAGGCCGTATCGTTGAGCTTGCCGGCGAATTCTTTCCTCCTTTCCTCTCCCCTTACCCTACCCTCCTCGCCTTGTACATCCTTCTCCGCTCCCAAGGATACTCGAACAAGAGAGCTGCTTCAAAGAAATGGCAATTAAAAGTTTACAGTCGCCACTTAATCGCAGGAGTTTCTCAAGGAACGCCAGGCAGCTCGGGAAGAAATTTCATAATAAATGTCGATTCAGCCCCCCACGGTCTCGTGTGAAAGAAGCATGGAGGCAGGGACTATTATTTCGCATTCCCGGAAATTGGATGCATCGAAAGGTTGGGTCGGAACTTCGTCTTCGACAGCGAAACGGAAGAGACCGTGTGCGATGTCCTTCTAGAGTACCGCGCTCCAGATCTCTGTTTCCCACTTGATGCGGATGCATTGGCTCCTTTACCCTATTTCCATTTGTAAAATAATGCGAAACTTTTTCTTTTGTTAAACGGCGTGTCCTCGATTCAAATGTCAAATGTCTGTGGAAGCGGAGATTGATAAAATGAGGGGAGAAACCGTTTAGAGATTTGCTTGCTTTAACTATAATTTGAGAGATCGTCTATTGAACAGAAAACATTTTGCGAAACTTTGCGAATTTTTTAACTAAATTTTTTCCAGATGCAAAGGAGGGTGTAATTATATTCTCAGAAAATTGCGAAAATTCGTTCTGCGTAAGGAAAGTTTTGGTTGCTTGGTCAACGCTCGTTAACAGGAATTTACACATCATTGATAATTTATTTCTTGAAAACAAGGGAGAGATCCTCTTATAAACTTTCAGTAACCATTTTATAAACTCTTCCCGAGAACAACAAAGAAATTACAGTTACGTTGCAAAACAGTCGTAGACTGATTACATTTTTATATTTTCCTTATTTCTTCTCTGTACATATGTTGTCTTGCAATGCTTAAGTTTTGTTCCGGGCAATAAAGACGCAATACTAATAATTATAATAAATTCATGCACACCAGAACGAAAATTATATGTACTAAAGTAAATGATCAAAACCCTGCCTAAAGTCACTGTGAAATGTAATGTTTGCGCTATAAATACACGAGGAACATTTGGAACAGAATCTTCATTAAATAAGTGATAACACCAGTAAACAAGTTAGTAACAAAAGCTTCGTTACTAAACAAAATGTTTTAGCTTTAATTTAAAATTGTAGTCACACCTTATATTTCAAAGGTTTCGTAGTAAAGTAAACGCGACAGTTAAAGCGTTAACAGTATTTTTCCCTCGCAAATTATTTTCCAGAATGTATTTTCACCAACAGAGTTCGCCGTCCGCTGAAATTTTACTTCGCCTACGTCGTACTCCTACGTTAACTGTCTTAACCGCACCCTTTAGTGCATTTGATAAAGCAAAAACAACTCTGGCGTACGCAAATTCTAACCACGACGTAATTTTTCATTCATTTCTCCCGTATGCAAATTCTGGAAGCCAGTGAATGCTGCATACGACGCGGCATAACTACCTTCCACCGTTCTCATTTTTTTTTTTTTTTTTTTTTTGGAAGAGTCGCAGGTACTCTACCGATATGCAAAATTAGTAGAGAAAGTAAGACTGCGTATTCGGAACTACCTGAATAAATACGGATTAGTTATATACGTTGACGTTTCATGGTTGAAACAAAGTTATCAAAAGTACTCGAAATATTCCGCGATAAGGCCGAGGAATCCCATTTTAACTCCGCGGAGAGGATTAATCTGTTGCTCCCCCGTCGCGCGGAACCCCGCGCGCAACTTTTAAAAAGGGACCTGCCCCGAGGAAACTTACTGAAAGGGGTGAAATTCGACGCGCAACATAGTCGGTTTATACTTGGACCAAACAAAAGTTTACGAAGCGCCGGGCTTAATGATGATATATAACTCGACACAGCTGGATACTGTTTGCCGAGACCCGCCGATCTTCCCCAGATGGAAAAAGTAAAAAGAACATCGGAAAATAACAACGCACGATAACAGCCTCACTTCGCGAGTTAATATTATAGATCGAAGAGGGATCGAGGCTCACCGTTTCCTTCTTTCGCCGCGCGTTCTCCAGGATCGACTGGAACCAGAACCATTGACCATAAGGATCTTGCGCGCTATCGATCGTATTGCTTCCTGTGCGATGCAGCATACGGTTGTCCGCCACGTTCAACCACAAATTTGTGTTCAAAAAGATGATCCGGTACTTTGCTGACCGTTGTTCTATCGTGTAATAACCACCTGCAGCAAACGTTTCAAGTCGTCGAATAAATTATCATGAATTTGTGCTTGATTTTGCATCGAAAAATGAGAAAGATATATTTTAAAAAGTAGATGAAAATCCGAAGAATATTTTTATATAAGCTGAGCAAGATATTTTTAAAGAGGCTTAAATTTAACAAGCACTTAAGATTTAATTTAATATGATAAATAGACTGCGGGGTTTTATGCATTTATGGCAATTCTAAGTATGCAAAAATCTGTGAAACTGTTGATAAATTGTAAAATATACGAACAATCATAAGTAGACTGCGGATCTTTATGCAAATTCATGCAACAACAACTGAATTTTAAATAAATGTATGTTTTATTTTCTAAATACTATAAAATGTATTTTATTCTTGACATTTTATGTGTTTTGACGTCTCTGAGTATTCTTATAGATTTTTATAATTTATTAATTGCCATAAATTCATAGACATCCGCAGTCTAATCATAAGTCTAGGTATTACAATATTTAAAAAATAAGACACATTGTAATTCTAACTTCAATTCTTAACTTGCTTTTATACACATTCTATTTTGCATAAAAATCCGCAATAAAATAATAAAACATGATATTATTATTATTATTTTTAAAATATTCTTTTATTAAGAATCCTTTCTCGGTCATTTTTGTATTATAACTAGATTCATTATAACAAAAAATACTGTAAATAGGTTTTAGACAGTTGTGCCAAATGATAACGAAAACGAAAATGAAAAATTTTCATAATAATATGAGACATATTTTAATAATTCTGATAAGTTTGAATATTAACTCGATAAGATAATATGGGTTATTTATATTTATCAAATATTTATCACATTACAAATTTCAGTAAAATTAAAACAAACTTTCGAATTAGTTTTGTTAAGCAATTAAACATTTCATTTAATGAATGATTATACAGAGTAGTCCAATAAAAATAAGTATAATGTGTATATTTCCTTCGTTTCTGAAGACATCAAAGAACTTTACGAACAAAAGTTATTCAGTATACATGCGAGGTGTGTAAATTAAGTAATAAGATTGATTTTTTCAATTTTTTTATTGTAATAGAATTACAATTCATTATTGTCTTCTTCAAAATAACTTCCTTGGAAAACCACACAGCGCTGAAGACGGTTTTTCCTATCCTCATAGCAGTGCTGGAACTCGGATATTGGAATAGCCTTCAGCTGGTCGGTTACAGCTGTTTGAATGTTTTCGAGTGTCGCAAAATAACATGCCTTGAGGTGATTTTTCAATCTCGGGAAGAGGAAAAAGTCACAAGGACTCAAATCAGGCGAATAAGGAGGCTGAGGAGCCACAGGAATGTTTTTACTGGCCAAAAACTCGTTTATTGCGAAAGGTTTTTTGGAACCATTTTTGCGCAGATTTTTCTCATCCCCAATTCATTGGTCAAAATCTGATGAACAGTAGTATGAGTCAAATTTAACTCTTCTTCGATCATTCTGACTGTCAACCGACGATCTGAACGCACAAGATCCCGGATTCTGTCGACATTTTCAACGGTTCCTGAAGAGGAAAACCTTCAGCTGCGTGGTTCATCTTCAATCGACTCTCTTCGTTCTGAAAATGCCTTAAACCACCGAAAAACCTGGGCCCTTGACAAAACACTGGTTCCGTAAGCCTACTGAAGTTTTACAAAAGTTTCCGTTGCACTGTGCCCAAATTTGAAGCAAAACCTGATAGCACACCGTTGCTCGAAATTGATAACACTCATCGTTAGAACGCACTAAAAAAAACTGTTTCACGAAAAAAAATCGTTACGGATAACCAAATGGCTCTAGCGAGTTCAAACTCTTACTGAAGGCGTATCGCATGTTCAACTACCGCCCCTCCAAGCCCCGCGTCACAGGTGTTGCCAGATCCAACGCTCCGTTGCCAGTCTCATCACTTAATTTACACACCTCGTATGTGTAGAGGTCTGTAATTTGGCAGTAATTTTCTTACAACTGCAGAAGTTTCAAAGATTTCCAGGTCACTTTCATCTTTATTGGATAGGATTATACAGCGGGTGATCAAATTATTAGACCCACAGTACAAAAATGTGTGTTTTAGGATTGTTTGAAATTGTTCCTTACATTAGTTTTTTCATGTATGCTTTCAATTACCAGATATAAAAGTTTTATTGAAAAGTTATGAAAATATAGTGTAAATAGGTTTTAATTTAATATGATATTGGCAAAATATATTCTTGGCTCTAATAATTTGATCACCCACTATACAGGGTGTAACAAAATGTTGCAGTTACTTGAAAGGGGTGACTACTGAGGCGATTTTCAACAACTTTTTCCTTAGCAAAAATGTTAGGTGAGACTTTGTTAACGAGTTATTAACGAAAAACACCGACCAATCGGGGAGCGAGTACAGCGGATTAATGATGACGCAGACAATGGCGGGCCAATACTACTCAAAGCTGGGGCGCGCGCTGAAATTCATCCACTGTATTCGTGCTTCTATTGGTCGGTGTTTTTCGTTAATAACTCGTTAACAAAGCCCCACCTTACATTTTCGCAAAAGAAAAAGTTGTTTAAAATCATCTTAGGAATTACTCCTTTCAAGGAACTACAACATTTTTGTTACACCCTGTATAATTAATCACAATAGCTCGAAGTCAATATGATCTACTTACCAGTGAAAACGATTCGATTAATAAAAATCCAGTAAACGAATTAAAAAATTTCTAGTTCCTTGAATCACATCGCCAAATCAAACCTATTCTTTTCTATTCACTATTGCAAAACACGTCTCATTGGCAAGCTCAAGGAATCTCTGTCCGGGCCTCCCGAAATCCTTGGAGAACGCAATCAGTACAGTTTGATGTACTCACCAGTTCGAAACGTGTCCAATGCTTCCTGCGGCAGCCATTGGTTCCAGAGCATAGCCAACTGAGAGAAACTCTCGCCGATGTCCTCGTGTCCGAGCGCCGGGAACACAAATTGTGCCTTAAACGTGCGGGACAACAGATCGGTCAAATTCCGCAAACACTGCAGACGCAGCTCGGGGCTCATGCTGGCGGTGCGCGTCAGCGCGTCACTGCAACAAGTAGTTACAACCTCGTTAGCGCTGGTTACATACGGGCGAGGGCTGCGAGAATTACTCCGATTCGTTGGTAAACAGGAAGAAACGATGGCGTCGCAGAAATGCGTGCGCGCGAGTCTACTCGCAGCTTAGTAGGTTACTTAGACCGGAATTCTGCCTTTTATTTGACGGGAGCCAATTAGGAACGCCGGCATGTTTCGAACGGTTTGGAAGCTGAATAATTGCCAGTAAAACAATAGCTCGATCTTCTTCTTCTTTTTTATTTCATTTTGGTGAATATAGTTCAACCAAAAATATTTAACTTTTGGAATTCGGGGAAAGCAGAAAATACTTATTTTTCACGGATGGAAAAACTGTAGATAATTGTTTACGGATTTGCAAAGTTTTGTGTTTACGCTTTTGATTAACCAGGAGTTAAGGATTAATGATTCGCAAACGACACTCCATGATATAAAAGAAAAAAGTGACTTAAAATGACCTGACAAAAAATTGTATCATTTTTACTTTGCTGTAACTACTTTACTTTTGTTGCTAATAGGGTAAATGTAATCAATGAACCGACTGTTAAAGTTATCTCTCTTTATTATTTCTTTTTCAATATTTAAAGGAAATTTGAGATTTTCAAGTGTAAATTTGAAACATGGAGTTAAATAAAAATTTTGTGAAATCGTTCGACGCAGATCGAGAAGATTAAATTGAAGAATCGTGGACGTTGCGTTTAAAATCGTGACATGCAATTTAATCAACGACGTGCAAAGTTCAAAGTGTGATTTAGTGGGCGACCATTTGAAAGATTGCCATGTCTATATTGCTTCGCTGAGTGAACATTTCCTTCGGAAATCGGCTTTTCCATGATGAAATTTCATTTGGCTCTATTATCGGGAAAGCTGTCGGATCTTACAAGAACGAAAAGTTCGTATTTCCTAAAATTAGTGAAGAATCGAGATGAAAGTGGTAACAAGATTATAAAAATAAGACGGAGTGTTTATAAATTTTTAATTTATCAAAACATATAATGAGATTAGCGCTAAGAAACTTGTTAAGCAAGTGCTAGGAAGCCAAGTGGAATAAACGGAGAAAAGCAAACATTTGAGAGGTCGTGGGCATTGCATGAGTATACGTGCCGCTACAACTTAATCGGCAACCTGTAAAGTTCAAAATGCTATTTACTGGAACGGCGTTACGAAGACGCGATTGAAACTATTGAAGATTGGAGTTTCTCGTTCGAACTAAATTGAGTTCAGTTCGTAATACAAGTTTTAGCAAATTGTTCCTTTAATTATTTTTACACTAGTACCAGTTAATCCTTTCTCTTTTATTTGATTGAATTTTATCAAAAAAGTAAAGTTTTAGCTTTAAAAAGTTCAAAAATGTTTACGTAGACTTTTGAGCTTCTACAATTGAAGCATTTAACAAACGATTCGATCAGAGCAGTTTAAAATATGGAATTGGGTCGAAAATTTCAAAAGTCGAAAGTTATAAATAACGTGAAATGGGTTAGGAAATGGTAGATTTCGCGTGTGATTCTACCAAAAAAAGTAGGTTGTCCGTGCGACCGTGCAATATTGGCATTGCACAAGTTGACGACAGGACACGATACCGATGAAATGAATTCAGTATACATACTTCAAACCTCACGATCGATCAGGCATAAATTCTTCGAAATTCCTTCAAATCTCTGATAAATTCTTCGAGTATTTTTATTCATCCTAATTTTCGATCCGTCGACTTGTAAATATGCTTTACATGAATACCAGCAATTCGGTCTACTAAATATTTCCTTTAGATTTCAAACATGTTGTAATTAGCATATTTACGAGCGTGCTAAGGCACACAAATTAAGCAATATGTCAAGATAAATCATTACACAGAAATACGTCAAAGGAGATGTGTTGATCATTAATTATTTTTTTCAACAACACGTTAAATACTGTCTTACAGTTTTCCCAGTTATATGAACGAAATGGCAAATTGATTGAAGAATAGCTTATTGAAGTGACCGACACAGTAGACGATAATTATAACACTGCAATAAAGCACGACATTTGCCTCCATAATTTTTCATTCGTTGAACAAAGGGAATAGTAAGAGCAACTTGGGTTGGTGGGATTACATTAACGTTCATCAATCTTCGTTACATTAAGCGCGTCAGGAGCGAATGACCGACTGCTTCCAGCAATTTATTCATAAGTGTATCAACGTTCACGATTCACCTGCGAATTGATTAAACCCCATTGAATTAGTAATTTGTACGGATTAATTTATTCGGGATACCCAGCTGTATCAATGTAACATCGCGTAAACACAAACCCTTACGGTCCATTGCATTCTTGCTCTTCGAATTTGCGAATTATCAATTACCGAATTAATACTCGAAATTCCGCGCTAAAGATAGATCAATCTTCGTTGATTTATCCAACCAATTTGCTGATTGCCGTCGAGAGTTCCCGTAATTATTCGTTGATTGTAACTCGTTGCACGAATAAGTGCTTACCGGTTTCACGTTCAATCTCTATACACGTTTGTCAGAAATCAACAATATATTGTCGGATCCGACATAATCCTGAGCTTCCAATTTGGCCAGATGTACTTAGTTACAGTATAGTCACGCATCTCACAAGCAACTGATTAGAACCGCCGTCGTATATTCTATTCCACGAACGTTATCAACTAGGAAAAATATTATGAAATTCTACGAATAATATTCAGGATGCCACGTCGTTAAATATTTTACATAATTCTGCTTCTTCCTAAGCCTCCGCTCTGTTTGTCGGAACTAATTTGCTGTATACTACTTACTACTGAATTCAGATTTCAGTAGAAAATTGCACATTCCAACGCTTTTTTTCATTACTATAAAAATTGATATTAATTTGATCACAGTTCCAGGAAAATTCATCGAAATTAAAAGAGAGAAAGCTTCCCTTATCAAGAACAAAGACGTCTACTCGCATTACTCCCGATAATCTCGTCTCCAAAGACAATATCGCTCTCCCAGTTGTCTTAAAATAATTCCCATCAAGCGCATCCGCGGCGATGCCGTATTAAATTTAATGCCATAATGGAGCAAAAACTCTCCTCCCCGTGAAACAATTCATCGCTCGCCGATCAAACGCGGCTTAAACGTTCCGACGGCCCCCTCTCTGAGCCGATAATCCCCTTAAGATTCGTTAAATGAATTTTCTACGCCGCGATTACCGTCCAATTAATGTCCAGCAAACATAATTCCTCGCAGAATTCTTATCCGGCGGTAAAGCGATTTAATCGACTATAAAGAGAACGGCTCTCCGGGTCCTTCCAGCCACCGGCTACGAGCGTACCTACCCCGTCCAGAGGACAAATTCGATTCCTTCGCGTTGCGATCTCATCGCCTTCACGGCTGATTCGATCAGGGCCCACGGCGAGTCGCAGCTGTAAGCGCCGAACTCGCCAGCCAGCTTTCTGTCGAACCGCACCCGAACGCTATCTGCGTTGTTCCTCATGTTCCAGCACACTGAAACACGACCGAACCAATTGTCTGTGATAGGTGAACGCCGTCAGAAACACGAGGGACAAAGGAAGCGTGGGAGGAAAAAGGCGGGGGAGACGGGGATAAAGCCTTTCAGCTTTCGGTTGGTGTTCTCGATTGCACGATGGATATTACTATGAGACAGCGATGGGAACTTCTTGATTAGTACTTTAAAATCTGGTCCATTCAATATCAAGTCTATGTGATTGTTAGACTGCGGATTTTATGCATTTATGGTCAATTTAATATACATGTAGAAATGCAGCTGAGGCTGCTGAGAGCTGACAAGTTTTTATAGAAATTATTGAAAATATAACTCAAGTTACAGTGCTTAGGAGAATGAGATACATTGTTGTTTAAGTTTCAATTCGTTATTTGTGTTTATAAAAATATGCTTTTGTATTCAAATTCGCAGTCTAGTGTTCATACAAGGTTTGAGAAGTCTAAGGTCTATCTATTTGATAATAGAGACTGAAATGCCAATTGTAATGATACATGCTTTTTGAACACTATGGACAACAGTGTAGGAACATGCATGTGGAAAATACAAACTTCTAAAATATTTAACGATCAAATTTCCAAAGGTAGTTGTTTGCTTTTTTTAGAAGCTTTCATAGGGTGATACAGCCTGATTATACAGGGTGGGACAATAACTATTAGCATCTTAGATATCTCGGAAACTATAAGTTTCACAGAAATATTTGCTGAAATAAAATTGCACAGTATGAAGGGGGCCATCCGGTGGCCATAACAGTTTTTTTGCAGGTGGAGGTACTTCGGCCATTTGAAGGTCACCTCCATTTTTTTAAATGGATCGGTATGTTTTTGCTTTCGTATCATGATAGAGGATCTTAAAACGAGTTCAACGACCTATTATATAAGGTCATTGAAGGTCATAGAAAGTAGAGAAAGGCGGTAATACTTACGGTTCTGGTAGTAAATGAATCGCCTTTCTCTACTTTCTATGACCTTCAATGACCTTATGTAATAGATCGTTGAACTCGTTTTAAGATTCTCTATCATGATACGGAAGCAAAAATATACGGATCCATTTAAAAAAATGGAGGTGACCTTCAAATATCCGAAGTACCTCCAAAAAACTATTATCGCCACCGGATGGCCCCCTTCGTACTGTATAATTTTATTCTAGCAAATATTTCTGTGAAACTTATAGTTTCCGAGATATCTGAGGTGCTAATAGTTATTGCCCCACCCTGTATAGTGATACGTGCTTCCAGAATACTATAGATAACAGTGTAGGTAATTGTACATAGAGAACGGTTTATAAAATATTTAACAATTCTGGAGGTAGTTATGTGCTTCCTGATTGTTTCAAATAGAACTGGTAAGGTATTTAACTGCGGAAGCGCCACTGTTTCAGGAGCAACTATAGCAAATAAATGGTTGAATAACTGTTACTTTACAGAAGTGTAAAGAAAAGTGTAAGGAAAAAGCACGCAATTGTACTAAAGCACCATTCAAATGCATTCCTTGCTCGGTCAGATCTTATACCTCCCTATAATAAAACCCTTCTAATATCAGGCGTCTTTAAAAAAAAAGAGTGCAACACTTCAAGCCGCTCCATTACAAGCAAAACAACTTTGACATTATAGTCTTCAGCCTATTCTTCCGAACAGCTCGCATACTCGATCGCCTTCATTCTTTAGGTATTAACCACAGCTATTCAAACATGCATTTCCTTCGTTCGCGTCGCAAGGCCTAAGACGTTCTAGGTTTCTCTGGCCGACTGCGGGACGCAATTTAAGATATCGCTATTCCATGCAAACCTCGTGCCAGCCAGACACGCTAGCTACTTTAAAACGATCGGTAAATACCGTGGGGATCGGGCAGGATATAGACTCGACGCGGGGAGAACACCGGAGACTTTGTGAATGTAAAAGAGACCGTGTGGTTGCCGTTAGGGAATAAGGGGGTGAGTGCGTGCTTGCCAGGTTCTGCGCAGTGTAACACGGATACTTACTGCTCGCTGCGTTGCCCTGGGGGGCGGTGTACTTCGGGTCATAGTGGATGTCGGTGATGTGCCAGAAATACCCTGCAAGCAGAGAAAAGGTAGAGGGGGGCGAGGGCGAACTCCGGCGTTGCTTTCTGCGTTTCGACTTCTAATTGCGCCTGTCTCATTTGCATCCCTCCCATTGCTTTCTCATCCGACTGCCTCGTAAATCGACTCGCGAACGTCGCCGCGGCGATACTCGCGCCTTCGCGCGTGCGATCGCGACGACGAGAGGCTCGGTTTCGCGTCGCCGTCGAGAACGGAAATAACGAAAACGATTCGCCCGCGAGCGAGTGTTTCCAGACCGGCGAGCCCGATGCGACCGTGGATCGTTGGGAATTAACTGCGCGGGCCCGTTTCGTGGGAAACTGAACAAAGAGCCGTTTTGCGAGGTAATTAAAACCGAGTTCGATGTCGGTACGCTGAGCTGAGTTTATCAAAACGGAGGTGGAACATTGATTGTTTTGTTTTATGAGGCTTTTCGTTGAGATTGAAGGCGTTATGGGAATGGGCATCGCGTTGGAACAAATCGTGGGACTGACAAGAATTAATGGCAACTGTGGCGGGTAAAATATTCTTGGCACTTGGATTGTTAACTTTATGGTTTCTTCTGGTGCTAATTTGTAGTCCACGCTATACAGAGATTGTAGATTGCTGCTAATTAGCTGGAGCATCTTCAGTCGTACGAATTGTTATTCGGTGAGTCGATGTCAAGGCTTTTGCGCGACGAAATGATTGCGATAGACTAGAATGCCAGCAATAACAATTCGTATAACTTCGGCGTACGTTCAGTTCATTTGATTTACTTAATCTGCACAGTAGATTTTATATACGGTGTTAAAAAAAGGCACTCAGTATTTACACGGTACATAAGACGTAGTATTCAAAGAATTATTATATTGAGAATGAGAGAATACCATACTAAGTAAACAAAAAATATCAGCAAACATTAGTCAAAAGTTGAAGCGATTTGAAGATATAATAATTTTTGCATGTAGTATCAGGATTGATTTTCTATTAACATCTCGGTATTTATAGAAAATATTGTACATGTTTTTTCTCCACTTTCGTACATGCTTGGTATTGTATTATTATAGAGTCATGAACTCTCTTGGAAATTCCAGATCTCTGTGAAATTGAAAATTGAATTCTATTTATACACAAATACTGAAAGATGAATATCACATATTACACGTGACACGGCGAAATTGGTAAGTCAATCATGATTAGATTGTTTATACATTTACAGAGATTTTAAATGTGTGAGAAAACATGTGAAAATAATTAGCCAATGTAAAATAAATAGGCAATAATTTGTTTAACTATATTATTATTACAAAAATATACAAAGTAAAAGAACGTGCTTTCAAAATTTATACAGGAAAGAACCAAGTTTACGAAATCAGGCTTAAAAATTGCATTTATAAGAAGACACTGCGAAGCCTCATGAATTCTTTAACCAAATCCTTGTTCGATATAGGAGAAGGTGTAAAAAAAAGCAACACTAAGACGCTGCAAGGAACACTTTTTCCCTGTTTTCCAGAAATAAATTCTTAAAAAATTCTAAAAATTCTCCTGACAAGCAAAACACGTTTCAACAGTAACTCATTGTGTTTTTATTTATTTATTTAATTCCTTTTCTATAAAAACACTTTTCTTACACGTTATCATTTTAGTCCGGAAGAAGTTCCGTTTACGTGTTTGGCGTTCATCAGCAAAAAGTCCCACGCGTTTAAAAGTCTATTTTTCAAAAAGGAGAGAGAGATACTCGTTGCCACTTTCTGGAGTCATTTCACACGCCCATTTCTACATAAAAAAAATCATTTGGTGAAACAATTCAGAAGATACCTCGCAATGTTCCTCAGTTAATCTCAAAAATCTCTCTTCCGTGGAAAACGGGAATGTTCCCTCAACATAAAGTGGAAAATAAAAAACAAGAGCAAACCAGTGATTTCTCCCTTTGCGAATAAATTCGCCCGGGACTCTGTATTCCTGCAAGAAGCCGAGGAAATTGGGTCAAGGTATTACTGTCGTTTCAGTAACATTATTAGACCACATACTCCCACGTTTGTTCCACATTGGACACATTAACCCCAGCCGTACTGAGCCATACGGTTATCGAGCAAATTCCCGCGGCGCGGCCCGAAGAACATCGGCCCACTTTCGACAAAAGTTTTCCCACCATTTTAATAATTGACAGCCGGCGTGTATGCAGTCCATCGCACGGCCGCGTTCGCTTACATGCACACGCGTGTGTAGGGAACGCGTGGGAGGAGGTGCCGCAGTCACGTACACGTGCATTCACTTACCTATTTCCCCTTGTACCGCGCATAGCCACGAGAGCAGCATCAGATAGTCGCGGATCATCATCCCGGGATTGGATCTGCAATCACGTAATGCTCGGTTGAAAAGTCGGATCGAAGTCGGGCACCGCGTCCGCTTCGACTCGCGGAAACCGTTTTATCCGGGACAATGGTAATTCCGTTGTCATTGGATTCGCGATTCCCGGATTAACATAATTTCGCGGAGCCAGGCACACGAGACGAGCCTCGCTTGATCCTTACGAAATTTAGCGAAAGCAATCCGTCGCAGACCTGCTCTTTCGCTGAATAACTTGTCGACGACGGTGCCTTTCAGTTTTAATCCCTGGACGTAACTCTTTGCATTGTTACCGCGCGGATCACGCGAGTTTAATCCCAAAGTGAACTGTTAGATAAAGGAGATTGTTCTCGACTCTAATTGTAGAACGATGACATAAAATACGTAGTTGTTTGACCACTAGACGGCGTTAGATTTTACGTTTTGATTAATGGCGCGAGGTCTCCTTGAAGTCGAAACTCTACTGTTTCTAATTGCGTTAGAAATATATTGCTGTAACTCCGCGTTTCGCCAGCTCCTCGTTAGACATTTTTATGCTCACACTACGACTCGCCTTATTTAAGCTTTCATTATACACTGCATATTTTATAATAGGGCTACCCGCGGCTGCAATTTTCTACGTCACAGTTTCACCTTGCTTCTTTTCATTTTCACCCGTTCTTTGTTTTATTTGGTGTTCTGAATTCTTTAAAACTATGAGTAGGATCTTCTTCTATAAAATAATTTTATTTTAGCCCTTCGTTGGCAACTTGGATCGTTAACCACATTATTGGAATTTAAAAATCCTTTAAGTCTTTATGTGCATTGCAGGAACGTTGAGCAATTGATATAATAAACCGCAGTATTTTAGAATTTAACATAATTTAAAAAATCTGTAACAGCAAAATATTGTGCCGTTAGTGCCAACATGCCTGTACAGAAATAAAAAAATAAAACGATTTGAAGATTTGGAGATTTAGCAGATATTCGAAATATAGCAGTTTTTGAGATTTTGAAAGTAAAAATTGAAGATCTGAAAATTTCAAGTTGAAGATATGAAAATCTTAGGTAGGAGATTTCAGTATATATAATTTGCAGATTTAAAGATTTTCAGAATTAAATTTGGCAATTAGAAGGTTTCAAGTTGCAGATTTGAAAAAATGGAAGTTAAGGATTTGAAAACTGAAACACTTAAAGTCAGAGATTTAAAGAGTTGAAGTTAGAGATTTGAAGACTCGAAATTATACATTTTAATTATTGAAATTGAACATTTGAAATGTTAAACTGAAGATTCGCGAATTCTTAGGATTTGGTTTACAAATTTATATATTTCATGCTCGAGATTTCAAGATTTCAAGCTACAAATAGAAAAATTTTGAGAGTTACAGTGGGAGACTTAAGGGTTTGAATTTTGAAATTGAAATATTTTAAGCTAAGGATCTGAAACGGTAAAGTTGAAGATTCGAAGATATAAATCTAAAGATTTAAGGATTTCAAGATTTTAAGATTTTCAAAATTAAATTTTGGATGTTTGACGGTTTCGAGTTGGAGATCTAAAAGAATTGAAGTTGGTGATGAGCAGATAGAAAGTTAGAAATTAAAAACTAAAGTTGAAGATTTTTCAAGTTGAAGTTAAAGATTTAAAAGTTTGAAGAGGAAATTTGAAATGTTAAAATTCAAAATTAGAAGATTCCAGGTCGTAGATTAAAAAATTTCAGAGATTTTCAGCATTAGAATTAAAAAATTGAGAGTCTGAAGTTGAGGTTTCAAAAAGTTGAAAACAGAAAACATCGAAAAAACTAAATATTTCAAACGGAGAATGAATTTTTCATCGGGTTTTAATTTTATATTATGATTTATATTTTATATTTATATTATTTATATTATGAATTTAATATCCAATAATACATATTTTGACTTATTTTGTTTATGTGGAGCAAAACTTTAGAATATAGCCTCATAAAAAATGAGGCCCCAGCTTGTGCTTGATGCGCCTTATGGTAAATGCGAATTTACCATAAGGCTCTGATCTCAGGCAAAAATAATTCACAGCTGTTGTACTTTTTACAACAACGTGGATAACGACAGGTTAACTCAAATAACAACCCTGTAACGGTATACGAGAAAGTCATATAGCTCGAATAGCCGATTTCTGCCTGAGACAACCGTCCCCGATTCGAGTCAGTATCGGATTGACGACAAACCGATATGACTTTAAATCGGAGAAGATTCACCGTTTTATCGCTTCACATACGAGCACCAACCGCGAAGTTACAAACCATGTTAGCGACAATATCGTCTGAAGTTGCTTTATTACAACTATCGACACTGTTAACAAGGTTATTAACTTTCTATTCATTTTCGTTATTATAGGGCGATTTTTCGAAAAGCATTCTACAATATCGCTTCGATACTTGGGTCTTTGCCAAACCATTAAACATGACTATCGCCGACCCTCCCATTTTGGGGAACCACTAGGGGGAAGTAAGCGATAGTAGGCACTTGAAAGGGGCTGGATAGCCGTTAACACGAACTAACCGCTAATGAAAGGTAAAAAAGACACTGTCGGCTTTCTACTATGCGATAAAACTGCTCGGCGCGCGAAGAGTTAATGCCGGAGATCTAGATTGCATGTTGCGAAAAACTACTCCATCCGCGACATAGTTTGCGGAGGAAACGAACATCGTAAAACACTTTACAAGACTTCTTTAACTGCGAGCCCTCGTAAAAATGTCAACGAACCAATAACGTCGGTCGAGCAATCGTTTGACGACGTGACAGGAAAGTCACGCGATAGTCGAAGGGTCTAAATACGTAATGTCTGAGAACAGCTTGGTGCGAGATAGAAGAGGCGACGATAGAATCCTTCTCGACAGGGTAAATGAATAATAATTCGTTGTTTCATATGCAAGAAAGCATATTCTGGCACTGGTAATCGAGATAAAACCGAAACTAAAACAAACTCTCAAACGAGCACGAAATGAAACGCACATTTAAAGAAAAGAAAACACTTTATGTAGTTTCAATTTCATTTTCAATTCGAAATTAATTTGAACAGCGGTGAAAAATGCTAGAAACAAATGCGGTGAAACAGCTAGAAACTCATTAAATGCAATTTCAATCCTCTAGCTATAGAAAGAACAAATTCACTTCCACGTTTCCCAGCTGAGTGAACGATCAATATCCATAGTCATAAATAAAAAAAGTCCGGCTCTTGGTGAGCGAAGATTAAATTAGGATCCATTTCTACATTTTATTATTAAATGCTTGCTAATACTTAATATCTCGATGAATACTTTACTCTGTGTAAACGTTGAACGAGTTCGTTCTCATGGTTTAAATATTCCTTTATTTTCAACGTGTTATCCTCTCGCGATTTGATCTACGAGAATTACTAACGAACCTGCGTGACCACGCGCCGCCTTTATTTCAAATTTTTACCCTCGATGGATTCTAGCGTTATAACCAGATAATCGACTGCGATCATCTGCGTTTCCCCCACTTTGACCTCGCTATAATTTCTGGCTAATAAACTCGACCTATCTTTTTTTCTATTCGCTTTCGTGCACGTACATATTTTAAGACTGACTGTTATCGAACGCGAGGCAACAGTGGACACCAGTTTTCTTTCATGGTTGATTCGATAACTGTTCGGGAAAATCAGTAGATTTGAGAGGTGCCTCATGATTTCTTTTTTAAGCACTCGATAGCAAGAGAGTTATTCTCCGATAAATGAGAGAGAACTTGAAGTTTTCTGCGCATATTAAAAAATCATTAGCAACTTTATACCTGAAGATATCGTGTCCCGTTAAATAATTCCAGTTAGCTGGCAATATGCTTATCAATATCAAAATGTTGCATGCAACAATGACGGAGTAGTCGCTAATGAAGAGAACGTTTTACTTATCTCCCGCCTAACTAGGTTGATTAAAGTTGTACACGAAATTTACTCGTGAGGCTCCAGTCACGCAGTGTCACATAAATTTCTACGTACGCGTGCTTAGGACGCTACACTATGCGTCCGTAATTTTGTAACACTCTTAGAATCGGTATATTCATTATTATTTATTACTTCCTTAATTTGTATTGAGGCTGTACATTCTAACCGAAACCATGCGAACGTAGAAATACTGCAGCGTCATGCGCTATGTATAAAATTTAACTTTTAGATAAAAAATTCCACACATATCATTCCAAAACGAATTCTGTTACGAAACCGTACCATAAATGACAATTATGTATGGAGATTGATATCACGACGTTCGCTTGCCACTGAAATAAATTCAGCTACATTTGAACGCACGGTATTGAATTTCTTTCTCAATTAATAATAATAAAAACATGAATTTTTATTTCAATCGAAATGTCCATTTTTCATTAAAGATTTCTCACTGTTCAGTGAGATTCTCTAAATATTTCTGTTGTTTATAGACATACACATTACACGTACATATTGACAAATTATCTAGAACGATATTTCACTATTTAGATCAGAGGTGACGAACTTACGCTGTTCGTCTTTCCCGTGGTGGGAAAGAAACGCGAGAGGCCAGTGGTCCGCAAATTCGTCACCTCTGATCTAGATCAACTCCTGAAGAACCGAATTTTATTATAGACAGTTTTAATTTATTAAAAATTCATTTATAAATATTGATATGCTTCTTTTAGAGGTGATACAGCGAATACTGAAAGTTAGGGTGCTATAAAGGGTGCTTGATAATAAATTTCAACTTTTTTTAAATGTGATTCTACACACTGAAATAAAACAAACTGTGAGTAATTTGAGAAATTTATGAGAAATTAGGTACACTGCTTATAGTGTTGTAACCATGTAAAGAGATTCTTAGTTTCAACATTAAAGGAAAAACCACTTCTTTTACCACAATTTTTCGTGAAAGTATTTTTTAATGCATAAACGAAACATAGTAAAATATGGTTTAAAGACATACTTCACTGTTTTATAAGACATATAAATGAAGCACAAAAAAGTTTTACAGAAATGGATCCTCTATTCTCCTCTTGTTTGTCGTAAACTGTTTTTCCCTAATTTGTAGATCTTATAAAATAGTAAAATTTGCATTTAAAACATTCTTCGATGTCTTTTATCTTAAAAATAGAGGAAATTGTATAACAAGAACAATTTTAAGAAGAAGGTGATTTTCCCGAAAATACAAAATAAATATCAAGTGAATATAACAAAGTTCTTAAACTACATTAGAGAATAATTCTACAAAGTTTTGTCAAAAGGAAGTGCATCACTTATTGATCATTGACTGTTAGAACGTCAAGCAATGATTTTTTAATAAATTCATCGTGCAAATACTTTGTTAAACACACTTTCAGAACAACGGTTAACGTATCTAAAATGAATATATTTGTGTTATTTGTCGTGGAATAATGGAGTTGATGGTCTTTATTCCCTTTGTGAAAATGTAAACATAATTGTTTCGAATAAAACGTGATACATAAACGCACTTTTTCTATACTAAGATAAGTTGTAAAATAAAAAATTTGCGTTATAACCATGTAGAGAGATCTTTTTATCTGACGCTTGAAAAAAGGAAATCCTTCTTTAAGTAGTTACGGTCAGCAACTTGTCTGGTCTGAATAGTGTGCTCCGACAGTAGTATAAATAGTAATTTGTCAGAATATTTCTGCACGTACTTGCGATAACGAATAATTCGGAAATGAAACCGTCAGACACAGTTTCTCATTCGCCATTTTCATTTCATCTTTGTGCAAAGAATCGTCCCCCAAATTTCTGATACACGTCGCTGAATACCTTGTATGCCCTAACCTGTATAACATCAAAACAAACAGACTAAATGTAAGCACTGACACATCAAAGCACCGCACATCGCCTAATCGCGACAGTGAATCTCTGGCGAAACCTCGAATTTGCCGATCGGATAAAGTCGCGTACATAGAATGACAGCAAACGTCAGTGTCTGCGGCGAGTTTTGGGGCCGCAAGCTTTGCCGCATTCGAACACAGCCGTGCCTTTTAAAGCTCGGGAGCTGACGTATCGGGCGCAATCAGCTCGATAAGCCAGCGACGATAAAGAAGACTCAAAGGGGGCCTCGGGGAGCGTCATCGTAACTGTTCCACGACCATCCTCTGTTCGTGTAACCGCGACACATTAGCCAATGGAACGATATGAAACACGCATCGCGCGCAATTAATCCGTAAGTTCCGTTCGTTTGCCCTCCTTTCTGTCCGTTTGTCTGGCGTTGGTTGGCGTGCGGACGGCGCGACGCGGCGCGGCGGTTCCGTTCTCGCGTAAATTCGGACGACCGGAGCTCAAAAATCTCTCGCGTGCAGAGCGGCATAGCGGCGGGCGGTGGTGTGGCAGATCGACGAGACGACTATAAATCCGGCAATTGAGTATCGCGTGTGATACGATTACGCGTCGAAAAATAGATAGGTCGCGACGTCTGCCTGCCGGCTGATTGCATTATCCTCGCTGGAATGGTTTCCCGCGGAAAGAAATTATCGGGGGGTTCGCCCCGCCACGGAAATACGTGCATTAGCGCGAGCGCGTTGTCGATAAATACGCAATTTCGTTCGAATTTTCTTGCACGCCCCAATTCCGAACGGTAAATTCGAACGGCCACGCCTGATTTGGTTCGAATGTGGAACGAACGATCCGGGATAACTGGAATTCGCTACTGCGATCGGAGAGAGAGACAAAAGGTTACTGCCTGCTCGTGTAGCTTCGTCGGCCAACAATTTAAGTAAGCCTCCCGGCGAATTTTAAATCAATTTGAAGCTTTTCTCGATAGTTGGAATACGTTCAAAGAGCAATTTTGCTCCCTACATTTCAAATTTTGTTCCGAACGCGAATCGTGGCTGCTTTGCCTTCGAATCGATTTCCGGACTGTGCTTTTAAAGCAGTCTTGAATTTAGTGGAACATCACCCAATTGTAACACGCTGATTTTTTTTTTGTGTTGACGGTAGCTCACTTTGAAGGGGTTAAAACAGTCCCTAAATTTCAGGTGGAAAATCTAATTTTTAATTTTTCATAAAAACCAATTATACAGCAAGTTTCATCGTTGAAAAATGAATAAATTCCGTTTTCGAGATAGTACGAAATAGGTTTTTCCCTACAGAATTAGTTACCGCTGATATAAAAAAAACACACGTGTCAAATAATTTAAAACGTATAAAAATGGGCGTGTTACAATTGAGAAACGTCCCTTCATCTTCGTCAAAGAATCCATTTAAAATTCATGCTATCATAAAAATTGAAGTCGAGGAAAGGCTGTTCGTAGGAGAAAATTACTCCCAACGCTTAGACGCGTTCAATTATTTATTTGAAGATTATTAAAGGGCTCGGATGCCGTATGCGTAATGAACTGGCAACCGTCGCACGTGTCGCGTCCCCTTCATTCAAGCCAGCCGCACAATTGAAAAGCAGGAAAGTTTCGATCGAAGCGATCACGCGCTACTCCATTATTAACTTGCCGCGTTGGTCTCTCCCCGGTACGTACATAGTACGTAATCTATTCGTAAAACTCGAAGATCCACCGACGGTGCCGACTCCCTCGCGACGCAATACGTTGAAAGCCCGTCGACTAATACATCATGCTTGACTAATTAGCCTAAACTGCCGCGATACGTAGCTGGGAACGGTCGTTACGCCTAATACGGTAAGAACTCTCCAGATTATTGCAGCATCAAGCTCCGATCTGCGCGTTGTTATGTGTAACGAGACCGTGGAAGGCTTAGCTTTGAATTAGAGACTGACGCAGTATTGGAGAATAATCTCACGGCAAATGATCGTGGATTTCAACGGATGACAAATCCGGGATATGGTGAAAGGGACGTTCATGGTCAGGTACCTCTGACTGATCAATGCGCTTGGAGGGATGTGGGTCTCAATAATTATCACGAATTTGGATATGAATTACCTTGGAAAGAGAGACTAATTTAGAGGAAGCATTGTAAACCTATTCTTTTTATGTAAATTTAACATTTTGCTGTATTTCGTTGTTCTTGCTACTATTTTGAAGGGTTTTATTTCGTTTCCATTATTATCATTATTATCATTTTCTCTTCTTTTTGAAAAATACATTTAGCAAAAAGTCATGTGCCGTAAGAATATATAATTATTAATAGTCAATTTGTTTCAGTCGTTTTATGTCAGTAATTACTGAATCAGCATTTAAGCAGCTTCGACAAAATATTCTATCCGGATTGTAATATTCCTCAGACATTGCTCAAAGATATTTTAATTTACATAGATTACTATAAAAAGGAAAGCAAATAGTCAATTGATGAGCTTATTGAATGTCAAACTTAAGAATGCTTTGCAGGTGGTATTGGAAATCAATAAGAATAGAAATGGGTCGTTGAATTAAATGGACAATGTGTGTAAGCATAGAATCTAAATAAAAATGTTAAAAATAATTATCATGTATATATTATATACAAAAAAATTTGACATCCGTAGAAGAATAATAATCAATTATAAAGTAGCATAAAAAAATCAGAAGTTGCTAACACTGTAGGTAAGTAACGTATCTCAATTGTGAGGAAACATTACACAATTATTTTTTTTTATACTATCTAAGACTTTTTACTGTATTTTGTTATGAGTCGTTTTAAAGTTTAAAGGAAAAACCACTTCTTTTACGAAAGTCTTTAATGAAAGTTCTTTGTAAAGTATAAAACAAAAATGTTAAACAAATATTTTACCGTCTTATAAGAGGTTATGTTACTGTCTCATAAATAAAACACAATTCTTATGTTACTGTCTTATAAATAAAACACAAAAAACGTTAAAAACTTGAATTTGTATTCTTATTTGTCATTTATTTTTAAACATGGTAAAATAGAATCATTCTTCGATATCCATTGTATTTTAAGAATATGTTATTGTATACAAATGTCGATTTTGATGAAAGGTGTGATTTTTGAAATACATACCAAGTGAGTACAAGAAAGCTCTGTGGCTAAATTGGAAGATAATGCCACAAAATCTTATTGCAATAGAGTATATTGTTTACCAATCTCCTTTCATTACAACAAAAAGCAATAATACCCTGATAAATCAAGCGTTTGAATTTCTTGTTAAACACACTTTCAGGACAATAGATAAATAAATAAAATGAACATATTTTCCATATTTGTCGTCAAACACTACAAATAAATATTTTTACTCTCCTTGTGTCAATGTCAAAGACAATTATTCACAATAGAACATAATAAACACGCTATTTCTATACAAGGAAGCCATCACGCCCTTCACTATTGCACCTCGTAATATTTGACTGCCAGGAGTTGCAGGTGGGCCACATCAAAGGTAACACTGTCAAACTTAGCGGGTGCCCGTCAAAGAGTGAAATCCGGTTTCCGTGGAGTCAAGGGTTTGAACAAGGTAATGTATTCAAAGACGAAACGAAGAAAAAGTGGGGAATGCCTTGATCATTCAACAGGCGTTAATTTTTCGCCGGGCGCACGTACAGCGCGCCAACCCGTTAGGATTCTTTTTACCGGCGGATTTATTCCTCGAACGTGGCTGGCACCGCGACAGATGTACACTAGAGATTTACGTGAGCCCCGAGCGAGTACGGAACACGAGGCCGGTCCACGCACACGATCACGGCTCGCGATAATTAATGGTTACTTTCAAGGTGTTCTAAACGTGTTGAAAAACTGTCGAACCGTTCCCCTATGATTTACAACACCGGCGCGAAGCGAGACCCTTCGAAAAACAGTCGTCTCTTTCCGAAAGTATCCGTCTTTTTGCGTCGTTCTGCATACGTCGACTGCGCGTGTCTCTACGCTTTCGGTCGCGTGACCATACGTATGTTAACTGAAGAATTAATTTAACGGTTGTTATCTATTACGACCAGACTGGATTATTCTAAGCAGCGCTATCGTTAATTACACCATATAGGTGTTATGATCCTACTGGAAGCTTACTTCGTAAATTATGGATAGTTGCTCCAAACACTGGACTTTCTGTCGAGCAAGACACATAGAAAATGTATTCATATTTTTTCAGCAGATACATCCATGCATCTGCAGTGTATAGACTTATTCTCTTTTTTTAATAGAATATATTTCATTCGCATGAATCAATTCTGCTTACTTTAGATAGAAAGCCAGATATTACAGTATTATTATTGAAAATCAAACATTTCACGAGGAAGATATGCCACTGATTATGCCAGAATTGTACTTTAATGGATTAAATAATGAAAAATATGTAACGGGTGATGAATGAAATAAATTCAAGAATTCATTTTCCAATGAAATAATTATTTCGCGAACCACATTACAATCAATATGCACTCGCGGCTTCATTTAATTACCACATTTCGAAAATTTTTGTTCGACGCTCGAACTACCGAACCTGATTTTATCAAAATTCGCAATAAGATGAAATTGCAATTATGATTGAAGAATCCAGATGTACCAGTTATTTCGAAATTTGCACCCGCGCCGTTGTAATAGTTAACCGTTGCAGGTTAAAACACGAACGTTTAATGACAAATTTTACCGGAAATGAAATATTCGCGGAGGACATTAGCTAAATGGCCTCCCTGGTCCTCATTGTTAAATAAGCCAGCGGTGCCGAGTATTTCGGAGCAAACGGTATAATTATCTCGTTGTCTTATGTCCTGATTTAAAGCGATGGAATTATATCGTAAGGAGAATTTAACCGAGCATAATTTCCTGCGAAGCGGGAGAATGGGAACGCGACAAGACAGACGGGATATTTCGCAATCTCCACGTTCGGGGAAATGGAATCGTCATCGATCGTCCTAATCAAAATTTCATACGACTACCCCAACAGTTTCTATTTACTACATTAAAATCACGTTTCCCGAATAATTATGAACGTCCTTTGGAATCATAAATGCATTTTATAATTTTCGTATCTCGTTACATTTTTTGTAGAATAAATACTACGCTTAAAGCAATTTCAAAGTTCAACACTTTGCATCGAGTGCAAGAGAAATATAAAAAATACTGCACCGCAGAAAAATGCAGAATGAGAGACTTACTTTGTTAGTACATTTTACAAGAAAAAAGAAAGTACACAAGAAAAGCATTTAGCAAGTTTACTCTTTAAGACGCGATTTTAAAACGGTAAAGGTTGAAGGTAGAATATATGCATATTTAAAGAGTATTCTATAAGAAAAGCTTCAAAGTATTTATAGAAAAGTTTAAAGTGTGAAACCTTGTATATTTCCATTATAGGAAAATATTTCTATTTTATATTGCTTTTCTCTTCTGCTTTTATCGAATTGTCTAGTCTTTTAATTCTGTATCTAAGAGCCAGACTAATCCAAGTTCATTTTTATTTTTTTTTTAGTTATGCATATTACAACTGTAAATCTTTGACTATTTAAATATTCGAATAATTCTAACAACTTCGGATATGAATAGTTAGATAATTCGAATAAATAGAAGTGTTTGAACATTTGAACATTAGTCGAATACTTTAATAAAGTGTGAAAAAATATTTTACGTTTATACTCATAATCTATGTAATAGTAGGAAATTCGAATACATTTAATTATTCGAATAATCGAATACTCATTATCCAAATAATATTCAGACATTAAAATTATTCGAATATTAGAATATTTGGAACATTCGTATATTCGAATATCCATAACAGCCCTAATGCACATAATTTTACTATTCTTTCTCTATTTTCTAAACATTCTAATTGCACGAATGATATGATTACATGAACTACTTTAAGTCCATTTATATTAAGAGAAAGAGCCGAAGAAAATAAGCCACTTCGAATTTTAAATGTGATTTGGTTGAATGTTTGGAAAAATAATTTACGAAAATTGCTTTTTAAAAATTCATGTATATGGTGAAAAGAATTTTCAAATAGTAAACGTAGTTCTACTGAACAAAAAACGTACCCAGTATCAAATACAAACATTAATCATAGAACATGAAGATTTTTCAGCTGAAAATAAAAAATTGAATGTAACAACAAAATAGTACTTTGAATTTGAAATAAAATTACATTGAACGTGTTGTTTATTATATTTAACATTACTCATATCAAAAATAAAATCTATCTCACATAAATGTTTTAAAAACTGGATTCATTATTTTTGAAATGTAACTAGATATACCTAATCCAACTGTTATTTCTTTAATTAACAAGGTAGTGTGTACAATTAAGGTACATTTTCAAGGCCATATACTGACGCCATATAATAATACAAAAAGGTTCCCATGGGTAAATAGTTTTTTTTATTAACCCCATTGCTGCGAATGATGTTCATTAGCGAAATATTTGAGTTATAACGAAGGCACGTAATTTTCGATGCGCAGCGAATGGTATAACGTTATTCAATTTTAAACTTTGTAGTCATAAAATCAATCTATTTTCGTACGAAAAATGCGTAACGACTATCGTTTTCCTGCACTACTGAAAAGTGACGACAATGTACTCTGTCTGGTTCTCAGGTACCGAATTGTCGAGCCCACAATCATTATTAATATATTGCGGAGATAAATTACGCGCTTATTCGTCCAATAAGTGGTCTTGGTGGAGGGACAATAAACCGGGCAGAGTCACCGCGAAATGACCCGGAAATAAATTCTCGAACAGGCAATATCGTCGCGACGCTTCAACGAAAAAGCGTTCGTCTCTCTAATGTCCGTGATTCCAGCGATCCTAATGCATTTTTTCTAATTCACGCTCGATGCGCGATAACGATCCAAGAGGATTTTCCACCCCATCCCTTCGTTGCCATCTTCGTTTCGCGGTTATTGCCACGGCATTAATCGATTGATATCGACATACCACGATTACCTCCCTAGCCCATCGGACTTACCGCACCATTACCGAGCAGAAAATCTCCTGCAATATCCAATCGTACTGAATTGCATCCATAGACAAACACCGTCGGATCCTGCGATCCTGGAGTAACTGAAAATTTTCAATGGGGATCAAGTATAATTGCATTCGTTACTGGGGATTCAATATCGTGGATTCGGACGGCGAGTCTGAATGGTGATAAGAATAATTCCACATTCACTGATGAAAAATGTTCGACGGAGTTGCTCAAAATTAGAACACTAATTGGGAATGAAATTAAAGATTTTTGAGATTAATAATTCGTAAAATGTTTTTAGCGACAGGAGAAAAATTAGCTGCACTGTTTCATATGATAGACTATTCTTAATATCCGTCGCTTCTTCATTTAACTAATTTTTCAAAATCATGAACGCGAACCACTTACTAATTAAAGGATCAAAATGGCGCCACGTATATTATTGAAACACTTGTGCACAAGATTTACGAACCAAGGAAGCACTCGGCTTATCCCCCTCTGATCTCGACGTATTTTCGCAGGATGGTGCTGTACAGTCCTGTTGCCATTTATAAAACGTCAGCCGTACACAATCAGCGAATCTCGAAAATGATTATGCGTTTGCACTTGATATTTAATAAATTTTAACGAATTACACGAACCTCCCCTAAAAGCGCATTCAATCAAAGGGAGAACAAATTGGACGCTTGTTTTGCAAATGTTAGGACGCACCACCCTTCGCTTTGCATCTCCCCCCCCCCAAGAAAACCGTCAACATCTCGACCGATAGATATCAATATCCAATCGATAATTGTCAGCGGGGCATCGGGGCAGGTCGTAACGCGATTGTCACCCCGGTTCGAGTGGTTGGAGATATTTGATTTAGCGTTGTCGCGCGTCGAATATTCGCGCGACGAGTCTGGTCGTACGCGGGGTGGCAGAGGCTCGCGACGTGAAATTGGCGTGAAAACGTTGCCATGGGAAAGAAAGGGAAAACCGCCGGGAAAGCCGCGTGAAAACACACCGGAGTTGGAACATTTGACGGGGTCGGGAACCCCCTCGATCCCTCGCTGTCAACAATTGCAAACTTTATTTCCATTGGCCGGTGTTTACGCGGCTTTAATCGAAAACGCGATTCACGACTCCGTGGGTTTAACACGCCGCCGATCCGTCCGCGAGATAACGCTCCTCCAACGACGCGGTACGTAAACAACGAGGAGGTTGGTTGCTGCAGGAATTCCGGCTAAAAACGACGTTACACGACGCGCAGATAGTTCACCGGGGGGTAGTTGTCCAATTAACCGACGGCGCTGCAGTAAATTCCCGACGGGGAGGGTGGGGTTAATAGGGGAGGTGTGCTCGGCTCAAAAGAATCATGATTAGAACACGGATTCGGCTCACCGGCCGTACCGTTTCACGGCGAAATACCGGGCAGAAGGCGCTCGTCGGGGGAGGAGCTGCAGGCAGGCCGAAGAATTTCCTGCACCGCATTCTAACACGCCAGGTGATCTATCTATATCGTTCCCTTTTAATGCCGCTCACCCACTAACGCCAGGCTAAAAGTGTACAATCCAGCGCCGCTCAGAGGGATCTGGAACCGTTCGATTCCGTAATACCTCCACTCCTTTCCACTTTGTGCACGGACGGCCTCTTAAAAACGAGCCCGGAAAATCATCGGACAATATTGTCCCGTTTAGTCTTGTGCTCGACAAAGCCCTACCGTTTTGGTCTCTCCACGGTGAAATTAAGTCATGGGAAACGCTTCGCGGAGATGCACCCTTTCATGTTTTAAACTGCCTATGCAACGTTTTAGCCAGAGTGATATCTGCACCTTTATGCTGTATTGTATAAGGCTACGGTTACAATTTTCTGACGAATTGCGTTCTGATGAATATGTTTGAACTGTTTCATTGTTTAGCGAAAATCAGTTTGATTCGTCAGTTTTATTCGTCAGAAAATATATACACAGTAAAGCTTGAGCCTTCGAAGCTTTAAGACTCTGTATTAAAGACTGTCTTGAAGGCGTAATAATATATCTCTGGTTATACAGACTGGATGTTTATACATTTATAGCAATTTGTAATGTGCCAAACTGTATAAGGATCTACATAGATTCAAAAGTACTGCAAATATCGAAAATGAAATGCATTGTATAATATTTGGAAGGTAAAAACCACTTCCAACTGTGTTGCTTTTCTTTTTCTATTCTCTTGAAAATATGAATTTGCATTAACATCTGCAATCTAGTTATAAAGCAAAACGCCGAATGTCACATTTTTTCACACATTTTCTTTCGAAATATTCCGGTTCAGAGTTCTGATTACTAATTACTAGATTGTGGATTTATATGCAGAATAAACGTTGTACAAGCATAAATAAATAATTCGAACTTCAATAACAGTATATTTAATTTTCTAAGCATTGTAACTTGAAATATGTTTGCGATATTTTGTATATTTTAATATTTTTCAACAGCTTTGTAGATTTTTGTGCATTTAGAATTGTCATAAATTTTAACAACACTACCTGTATGAAGGATTACTTCAAAATTCTGTTAAGAATTAACAAGAAAAGTGTTAAATATTTAATATGCTGAATGGGACCAATGATTGCATTCGAAGCTATTACGTAAATTGCTGCAAAAGATTCGGGAAAATATAAAAAATAGTGCAGAAAAAATTGAACAAATAATTTCACTGCTTTTCTAAATTTTTCTTTACTATATGTATGTACATTTTACGTATATTCAATCCTGTTTTTAAAACACTTTTATATTCAAAACCACATGGTTTACATGCTTCAACAGTTTCTTCAAGCACTGTACAAAATTGACCATACATTTTACTCTACATAAGGGACTAGGAAGAAGTGATTGATAGATAAACCAGGGCGATAAGTAGATACCGTTAATTGTGACGATGTTGTAGACCAACTTTGAGCACGCAGCATATTTACATACTTTATGCCGATTAGTCATTACAATTTCGTGCACAAAATCGATATTCTCTAAAGCGGCACCAGCTGATGGACGTTCTTTATGAAAATCATAAATGACATTAATACATTCACTGTGAAATTCTTGAAAATAGCTGAGTTTCATTATCAGAAGCCGCAAAAAGTTGTTTCATAGAGCTATTATTAAAATTAATTACAATAGAATTTTAATTAACTGTTTTGTTATTTATCAAAATACTAATAATTAGTAGACCATTATTAAATCATGGTTTATATTTTACTCGAAACTCTATCTTGGTTCAATTGTACTTTGAAAATCTATTTCTCCACGTTTTCTTTAACTACAAACCTGTATAAAAACCAAAATAATTAATATTTGTTCGTCAGTGCAATGCTTTTTAATTTACAAATGATCAAATTTTACAAGAATAACATTACCAGTGTACTGGTACTAGAAGCGACCGATTTCTACAAATTTTACAGCATTTCATGAGAATAAGTGTACAGTTTCAATCCACGTGATAAATTAAAAATGTAATTGCTATGGAGGGTTTTATTTCACCCCAATATTTGAATTCATTCAATACTACTACTACTACTACTACTATTACTACTCCTACTACTAAAATATGTACAACTCTTTCATACCACTTTTTTTACGTATGTTATTTTTGATATTCTTTAAAAATATGCTTACCACAAAATTCCTTATCCCAAGAAGACAGTCGTTAATAGTCTATTTAATTTAGTCGTTTCATATGCATAATTACTGAGTCAGCTTTTAAGAAGTTTGGATAAGAAATTCCTCCAGGTCTGAATATTCCTCATTCCTCTGAGCATTACTCTGAGAGATTTAAAAGTTGTTAAATAGACAAAATTTATTAACGAAAGGGAAAGCAAGCAAATACTCTACCACTGATTTTATTGAATCTAGAAATCGAAAATGTTTGCAGGAATTAATGAACACGTGAGAAAAATTCGATAAAGTCATTGAATCAAATGGACAATATAATAATGCATATAAATAAAAACGTTAAAAATAAAGTTGTATCTATACGATTTAGAACTAACAGAAATATTTCATTCGTCTAATAGATACAATCAATGACCTCACTATTAGCAAAAATGTAATGTTATAGTATACAAAGATCAAAGGTCTACTCCCTACCGAAGTGAGTTCGTCAATAACGTGAATTATTTATGTACGTCTGATCGGTCTCAGGGTCGTTCCACTTGCTTCACTTTCCTCATTCAAAAGAAAGCCGATGAATGGTATCCAGAAATATTTCCGCAAACAATGAATAACTTACGAAACGATATGCTAACATCTGTCTGTTGCCTGACCAAATATCCCGTTAGGTATTCATTCTGTACCCACGTAATCTAACATTTGCGCAGCTTGAGTATTCAGAAGAATCGATTTACTCAAATAAAAACAGATAGGTTTCGTTGTAACTTCCCACGGAATTTTCAATCGCTCTCGCCTTAACTCTTTTTGAAACTAAAGTTTCTTTCATTAATGTAATAATTCCTTCCAGTCTCGGCCGAATCGTGCTTACCGCAGCAAACTAAGTTACCTGACAGACCGACTTTCCCGGATATTGTTCTTCGCGTTCTACTTATTCTTTCGCTCCTTGATATCCCGATACCGCTTGCACATTCCATTTCCCGTCTTCATCACCCGTTCGTCCCTGTCCAGTCAGCAAGTGTCCAATCAACTTGCCCCCCTCTTGCCACAACCCTCGACGGTTCGGTCGCGGGGCGCAGCCATGCTTCACGGGATCGAGGCGACTTGGATTCGGTCGCCGGATGTTTTCAAAGTCGCTGCACCGTGAAACGATTACAACTTGCACGCGCGGGGATCGCGCGTCGTCGTTTGCGCTGGGGGGTAATTGCATGCAGGATGTTCGGTCGCCCGGTGCCAACTGGGAAGTTTCTGACGACTTCCGTTTCCCGCACAAAGCCCCGCTGCTGTACACGTTACGGTCCATACGTGCGCCTTTGATTGGCGAGAGGCCAAGTTAACGAGCGTAAGAGTCATAACGTCAATAAGGGGCCGCGCGGACAGGGAAAGAAATCGGCGAGGTAAAAATTCGGAAGAATCGGACGAAAGAAGGGGGTGCGGAGATTGGAAACAGAAGGAGTGAGTGTTATATTCTCTGACGGAGTTTGAAAAGATAATTCGCTTGTCTGGTTCGCGCTGAGGCTACGGGGAATCGATCTCTGTGCTAAAGGAAAGCAATAAACTCTGTGCTGCCAATCTTGACTCTCAAGGTGTTATAATGAAAGTAACATGGGGTAGAAGTTGCTAGAAATTATGTAACGTGAGGAAAGTATCTCGTTTCGATTAATTAGTTTCTAGTTTCAGTGATTGATATCGTTAAGGAGTTAGTTCTTTATTATTTTAGGGGCCTTCTCAGTGGAATATTGTTTTTTAAGCTTATCAAATCTTAAACAGAATTTTTTGTTAATAAAAAATAAATTTATGTATAATTTTGAAGTGTTTCTTCCTTCTTTAATTTTTAATGGAACAATTTTAATGGTAAAAGTAAAAATGTTCAGAATTTAGTACTTAATCAGTTAGCGGTTTAATCCAAAAGTAGTGGAAGTCGGTTTTTGCAATAGTTTATCACCACATTTTTAAAGCTGAGTGTGAAAGTGATTGTAATTATTTAAGTATATTTTCATTAATTACTCGGTAGATAATAGAACAAGTTAGAACTACGCACAAAAAATTTCAATACGAAAATGCTGCAACTCGAAAGAATATTGAATAAAATCATTTTGTATACTAATTTTTTAAGGAAAGCAGTGTCGATTACCTCGATATCCTATTTATTGTCTTTATAACTTTATAGCTTACATGAAACAGGTGTATCATTTTCTAATACTGATTCACTTCACAGAATTTTTTACTTCATCCCTCGTTATCCATTATTCAACTTTTTTAACTTGAATAACTTCTGTATTACACAGCTTAAGTATAAAATAAGTATTATTGTAAACAATAATATGAATTTGTATGAAAAATTAAAATAAAACATTCATTCTCTTTTACTTAAAATTTTGAGAATTTAATATTATTTAATTTTTTTTTAAATCTTCCTCAAGTCGATTTGGGCATATTATATCATTCCCCAGCAACACGCACACGTAATTTATTATGATTTATATTTTCTGTTTGCTATTTCGTCTAACTTCAGCATTTCATGCTGACATAAACTCAAAAGAACGATTTGCATGTATTTCATGAACTGATAAAAAATTAGATGAACGTTTCTATCGCATAAAGTAATATTACACGTATTCCAATATCTGTATAAAAAGCTAATGAATTTTACGTGAACTAAATTCTCCGTTGCATAACCATTAAACGTTAGAATTATTTTTCAGAGGGAATCAACTCGAACGTAGGATTAATCTGAAACCCTTTGTATCGTAGATCGTCATATTGTAAAATGTATTCGCGTCTAAATTTTAGCTCGGATATTGGATTACTTCTTTATTACACTATATTTTCTACTCTTGTAATTTCCAATATTTTCGCCGTTATTAATTTGACGTTAAAGGCGAAATTAGGTGCACGAACAAAACGGTGAAGCAGGGTGGAACGAAAGCCTCTATCGCACAGAAAATATAACCTTTAATGATATTCCGTGGAAGTGAGGGTGAACTGCGTTCGTTCGAGCAAGCGACAAAGTTGTCAAAGAAAATGGCCGCGGACGGTGCCGGAGGGATTCCGCAGGGGGAAAGATTTTTCGTTAAAATTGTTTGCTACGTATCGCGACGATGATCCGCGGTCGGAGAAGCGGCGCGAGTTTACGCGGCGGTAACGTGTAAGGCAAAAACCGCAACTTCTTCAGCGGTCCGGGGAGGAGATTGCGAAAGGGGGAAACTGGCGCGGTAATAAATCAACGCTGTACATGTTCGCCCCGCTAACAGATGGAAGATTCTCCGCGAAACTGGGCCAGATCCGCCGCGACATCAAACGGTTACTCATTTATTGGTTTGCGACAGTTACCGTTCCACCGAGCGCGTTCTTACATTTCGCTTCTTTCCGCGTCCCGTTTCTCAACTTCCGCTTTCGAAAAACTTTCCCACCCTTTTCACGATTTCCTGTCTGTTCTGCCTCGAGTCGATCTCTCTAGGCTTGGCGAACAATAGACAACGGGAAACACGAAGGCTTGGTTAATTAAATGCAGCCGACCTACAAGTTTCGAACGATTCGCCGTGATTAAATTACTTTTAAGCTTCCCGAAAATGCTGGAGACAAACTCTCCCCCGGGGCGGGGGTCCCGGGCGCACAAAGAACGGCAAAGGGAAATTGCCACCGAGCCGTGTACTGGCCAGGAATCGAACTTTTAACCGATACCTTTGCCCAATGACCAGCAGAAACGAATCCAGCTGCTAATGAGTGGGGATGCGGTTTTGATGGGGGAAACGCGGGATCAAGCGGGCGCGTTTGCTCCCGCTTCATGAATTTCGACAGTTCCCCTGTTCCGTTGGAGTCGTTGGTAAATTTGTTCGATGCTGTTTGTGTTTCCTTTCGAGAAGGGACTGTTGAGCGTGCGGTACGTTAAAAGCGTTGTTTGATATTTAGGATCTTGTTAGGTTTAGAACGTGGCAGACATGGCAAATAAGTACGCGTACGGAGACATGGCCGATGTATGTACTACGAAACTTGTTTCGCGTGTAGCGATACCGGCATCACGATGGCGCAGATAGAGTGGAATAAAGTTATAAATGGATAGACTATTAAACGGTGACGAATTGGTTTTCTGTTCTTTGTTCAGGGACTTATACCGAAACCGAAATAACCGATATAATACCGGTATTTTTCGGTTATTTTGGATATATCTCCCAAATATCTCCAAAATAACCGAAAAATACCGGTATTATAACGGTTATTTCGGTTTCGGTATAAGTCCCTGTCTTCGTTAGCTGCTATCTTTCTGTTAAGATCGATGACCACATTCTAGGGTATACAGCGCCATAATTCGCTTAAAAGAATCTTCAAGTATGAATTGTGGAGAATATTTACCTTTTCAGTATTGAAATCGAGTTTCCCTTTAAATGGGACAAGATTATTTATAAGAAGGTGTTATTGGAAAATAGGTTTAATTTTTTGTCTCATTATTGGACAAAGGCGCAATTTACTGCCAGTGACCTAGCATTACTGTTCATTCATATAACTTCGATATTTGGGGCAACTGGTGGGACTGTTTGTTACATTTTTCGTATGAATGTTTGCATCAAATTTATTTCTACGTATTCAACATTTATACACGACTGCGAATTAATGCTGAAATATTACAGCTACTTTGAAGATTATAAAGGCAGTGGAGAAGCCAGCCTTCCTGAATATTAGTCAGCTCATTTACTACAAGTTCTTAGACCGTGGCAATTCAAGAGTATCCATTTACAAAGTTCTATGTCAGTTCAGGTTTCTAAACTAATTGCTCGAGTTTCACTTGCTTTATTAACTCGAGAAATAATTCGCGAACTTGCTTCGTAATCTGGTTATATTTGCGAGAGATTTATATTTGTTACGCGTGTCATTTTATTTTATTATATGCGCCATAACTTTAATATTACCCGTAGCTTTAATAGTGGAATATCAGAATCGAACGTTTAAAATATTTAAAAACAACGCGAGCAGTTTGCAAGCAACGAGCACAACAAAAAAGCAAACAACAGATCGATGATTATAAAGCAATTATCAGAATGCAATAAATATTATCAGTTTCGCGAAAAATGTTTCTCACAGTTCCATATAAATAAATATTTAGATCCATTCCCCGTAAAATGAAACAACGATAATTATTAACAGTCATTCGTTTTTATCAGTCCGATCCGAACGATAATCTCACTACCAATGTCGGCAGTAAAACACTTTAAGCACTCTACGTTGACAATATTGGCACTCGCGTCGCATACGATAAAATATTAATATCAATATCAAGCGTTCCCCGCCGACACTCCGGATTCCTCTTGACACACGCGCTTCGTTTAATTGTCGTCGACGAAGCCATAGTGTCCCGTCGCGCCGTTCGGACACTTTTCTGTAACGCACGGCATTACTCAGCCCTTTACGTGCTTATCTCTTATCAGACGTTCGTAAGAGCGCACAGAGGCCTCCCATTCGTCCTGCACGCTCGATCAATGCGCGCGCCACCGCTCAAACACGCCGCTCCCGGCTCTCAACAATTACGTATTTAAAAACTGAATCGATCCCGCAGAATACTCGGTGTCCAGTTATAAATTACGTCGCTTATCTGTCCATTCGTTACGACGCTGTATCCACGCCGTCGGTCGACGGTGCCAACAAAAGGGGTCGGCAGGGGCGAGGGGGGTGTGTGGGCGAAGATAAACGTGTCAAAAATTTCTTGCTCGTTTACGACGGGATCGCGTGTCCCCCATCGCCGTCCCCGCCTTAAACGCGACCCGTCACGTGAAGCTCTCTCTCTCAGAGAGAGAGAAAGAGAGAAAGAGAGAGAGAGAGAGAGAGAGAGAGAGGGAGACGTGTGTCCCCCTTCGTCCTCCGAAGGATTTAAATCTCGCAAAAATCAGGGGCGGTCCCCCATCGACGGCCGGTTTTCTCGCCTCTCCTCCCTCGCGAACAGCTGGGCTATCGTCGGATCACGTGACAATTTCTTAACTCGCCACCCGCGTACGGCAATGTTTTATAGCTAGGGACACGCCGCCCGACTGTCCACCTATTCGACTTTACGACCGGCACTTCGTGTCTCTCCCTCTCCCTCCGCGGCCTGTAAAAAGCTTTCCAACCCGTCCCGCCGGCCCTCTCATCCATCGTCTTTTATGTCGTCCGAGCTTACATTCCGACTTTATCGGTAACTGAACCCTACGCGATGTCGAAGCCGCAGGGTTTGGTTAATTCTCGAATGATAGGGAGAAGGTATTTGCGGGCCACGAGACGCGCGCGCGGATGATTCATGCATGAATCACGCCTCTAAATATTTTAGATTTCGAACGTAATTGGTGACGGTAATGCTTACGGTGAATTAATGTTGAAGCCGGGAAGCGCCTAAGCACCGAGCGCTATTATTGATCCCGGTTTCGGTAGACTGATTGACTTTTTCGAATTAATTCAGTCTGAGTTGAGTCCGTTATGCACGGCTGCAAATCGTCGTCGCGTTTCTATTCTAAGGAGAATACAAATATTTTATCGTTGCCTCTCGCCGTGAAATAAGCGTTATTGATGAACCTGTCACCTGATGCAGGACACGTTTCGCCCCCCTCCCCCCAGTCCTCCAGTTCCAGTGATTAATTACTCTGTCACGGCAGAATAAAATTTGAAATAAAGGTGGAACCAAGGGAATACTATCGACTGACAACCGTCTAGTTGGTGTATACACGGATCAGCAAGCTCGGAGAAGGGGGCAAATAATTTTTGTCAATCTTGACACGTTATTATAGCGAACACTATCGATTCCTCGATCTAACTAAAATTACTAGGTTGGATAATAGCTTCCCCGAAACGTTGGCAGGAGACTGTCGGTTTATATTACGTTCGTATAAATAATGTGTTTACATAGAGTGTTTGCTTTGTACGGGAATACGGCACTCAATATTTTTGGGATACGTACTAGTGCTATGAAAATTCATGAACGTTTATTACAATCGAAGGAAACAATCGGTGAGTCTCAAAATGCTGGAGATCCTTTAGAATACTAGCATTGCACCGTTTGCGTTACTGTAAAATTATATTGAGTGTTTGCAGAGATTTCTAGGATTTATGAATATGTTGGTTAATTAATGGTAACGAGAACCATACTTATTCTATTTAATAAAAATGTCTATCATCGGTTTCCACAAACTTCTTTTGAGGCAATGAAATTATCGGTCCATTTTCAGAATTACTCGGAATTAACAATTTATGTACCAGGCAAACAATGTTGTATAAATCTGAATAAATGAAAATCAGATGGGGTAATGTTTGGTGAGTAAGCCGGATGCGAAAGAATTCGCTACTCCAACTCAAATAATGTTTATTCAATCGCGGCTAAAATACAGAATCTGGTATTATCGCGAGTCACAGAAACTTTTAATCGATTTATTAATATTTGTAGCTGTTTTTCTGCCAGTGCATTGGTAATTGTCTCAAAAATCGATTGCAGCGATTAGGTAGTGAAAGCTCATAATATATTTCTTTCTGATTTCAACGAATACAGAAAAAAGATTTCGAAAATTCTGTAACCTGACGAGCTTTTGCATATTCCTCATAACTTCGTGCACAGTAAAATGATTACCAACTTCTCACTTAGCCTAATCTCAGTTTTACAACTCATCCTTTCATTCAATAAATAGTTCTTCAACAAAGTCTCGCCAAGTGCAATCTTAATTCCCACAGCTGTACGTGGTCTATTAAATTTTATTACACGTGAAACATTAAACGAGGCTGCACAAAGTGGAAAATAATATTAAACAGAACGAGAGTCACGAATTTCGGTCTGAAAGCACCTCGATAATGGAAACTGAGTTTTTATTGTACTTCGCGGTTATCTGTTTCATTAATATCTCGCGCGATTTATTTTAGAGTAAAAATTACGTCAGGATATATGTAGGTGTCAACACATACCTGCAATCTATTCGAAATACGATTATGAAGTGATCATAGAGAGTGGAAGCTCCATTCTGCATTCGCGAAATAGAAACACCGCAGGTGCACACAAGCTTCTGATCATCAGTACATGCGAGCTGCAGGCAATTTAAACGCATCGTGGCTGCACGCTTTCGCACGTACGTTGAGTAATTTAGGCGTGTCAGGGAAAATCGTCGGCTCCCGTTTGTCATGAACTATAAGAGAGCATCGAAAATCGTTGGAAAATTTGCGTGGTAAATCACTTTCGCTCGTGTTACGTATAAATTGCCGGCAACCGCAGATAAAGCTGGGGTAATCACGAAAGTACCTACCACGCAACTAAGGCGGACTTATCGTCCGATTATGTGGATTTTTAAGTGCTTTTGCGGCAATTAAGAGGTGGCGATATGAGACCTGCAGTTAAGTGACCCATTTTCCGCCAAGGGAAGGACATTGTATGTTAAGAACGCCTGGCTGGATTTATTTGGGGTAAATAATGGCCATTAGTCTAATTTAGGTAATGTAAATACACTTCTATCCAAGAATTTTGTCAGAATTCGTGAATCATATGTGGAACATGTTTATTCATGAAATAATTGAGATTAGCTACTAAAGTAGTATTATACTTAAAGCAGTGTTTGCATTCTAAGCCTTCCTTTCAAATAGTATAAGAATTAGTAGAGGATCGATCAAAAACTTCATGCAGATGTTCTTCAGTGTTATATTTAAAAGAATAGAAGTTTCTTGAAAACGGAATAGACACTATGTTGACGTAAAATTGGGAGCTAAATTTCTTTGAAATAAACGAAGAAGGTTTTAATTCAGCTTTTAGATTATTAATTATATTTTCTAGATAATCCTACTTACTTACATAAGGAATGGACAATTGGATAGTTCTAAAGTTACAGTTATTGTAAAAGTTGTAATAGAACTTGCGTCGAACACATAATGTCACTCAAACTGCTAACTACCTGATTCACTTCATTACAGGAGATAATTACAGTAATTGTGAAGTACATACTGACACATCTGCCAAAAAAGGGTTTCGATTTCACTTCCTGAAATTATTATCCAATTAATACACTAACCCAGAAAAAAAGTAGCTTAGAGTAACTTAAAAAAGTATCACCATATTGTAAAAAAGCGGAGCATTATGCAATGCAAAGAAAAATTGCATCACGTCCAACGAAAGGAACGGAAACATTCATACGTGAAAGGGTTACTTCGTAACACATTGCGAGATATCTCCCCAACAAATCGCCGACCATCCCCTGGTTTCAGCGTATCCGACGAAAATTCGTATGAAGTTTTATTTCGCGCGAGTCTGACACATTTCCACCCCTCCGACTCCCGAAGATTTCACGGAGGGAAGAGGGCGAAGGTAGCGAGATACGAAGGACTGCAGGAATTCAAATACATTCAGATAGGATTTTCGCAGCGACCGGGGGCCTTCCTTCTCGCTCTTACCCGGCGCGCTCCGTCAATCCGGCCGCGACGAAATTCAGATTTCAGGAGGCAACCAAGCCGGCGGGGCTGCAGCATGAGCAAAACGCCTCGAATGAAATCGAAGCTCACGGTTGGCTAGAGAGCCGCGCCTAACCGCCCTCGGTTCCGCTCGCTCGCTCGCCCGCTCGCTCGTTCGACCCCGCGGCTTTTCGACTCTCTTAATTACGATCGTTCGGGTGCCCTCTCCCTCCCCCCTCACCGCGACCGTAGCCCCCCCCCCACGGGTTTCCCCGTTCGCGTGCCAAAATTTCGAAATCTAATAACGGCTGAATTATGGCGGAGCGGTCGAGCTGCCGGGACCCAACAGCCAACGTGTTCCAATATCGTTCGAGACCGCCTTCAGTATTCGGCCGCGCGAAGCCGCGACGGGGGACGACGCGACGTGCTCCAGCTTGCCGCTCGACGCGTTGCTGGAGTTACGCCGCGCCGCGGCGTCGGACGAAATTTATGGCGTGTAATATCATTACACGTCGATTCGCGGGATTTTCGTTCGCGACGAGTGCTGTCGGTGAGCCGGGAGCTGCTGGGCTCGAGTGTCGTTCCGCTCGCTCTTTTTCTTCCAGCCGCGAATAAAAAGAGGGCGAGGGTAGAGAGGGAGCGAGAGGAAGCCCGTAATATCCGAGGGAAAATTTGTTCGGCGAAATGAAATTATCCAGCGACGATCTTGCATTATACTCGCGGCTCTACGTGCCTAGCATAACGCGGCGTTTCGCACCCCCTGATACGTGGAATACGTATCGAACAGCCGTATCGTAACGTTTCTTCAATCGCCCGGGATATCCGGGTCGCGTTGCCCTTTATCTTTCCCTGTGGGGAAGAGGCCCGAGTTTCGAAGCCTCTCGGGGTGTAACGGGTTTCAGCCTCCGTCAGCTGTGCAGCCTAATTCAAACGATGTCGCGCTCCAGATATCGCCACCGCTACTCTGTTTGATTATCAACAGGATCCGAAGACTGATCGGCATCGTTGAAACGCGACGGAAGTTGCACAAGGAGCTCGGTGACGCTTTGATCGAGACTAAGTCGCGTGGGAATGCCGAAACGGCAACGATAGATAACCGAGAACGCCGTTGGTCCCGCGTCGACGAAAACGAGCTCCTCGAGAAACGATCGCGTCTCGATAGAGCACGGAAGAAATGGGATTAATGAGGAAAAGTTCGACCGCGACGTCGCTCGAGCGATTTTAATTAAGGCGATGGACGCAAGAACCTGCACGTCAAAAGCAATATTTTTCGATGGCCTATATTCGGTTGACGTTCGATAGCTTTTTTGACCCGTTCAACAGTCGAACGCAGATCTCCCCGCGATTAATTCTTCTAGGTGTTAGCTCGACGTCATAGCGAAAGATATTTCCTACCGTCCCCGCTCCCCGACGGATGCCAGAAATATCTCCCATTGCGGGTATTGCTGAAATTCGAGCCGCGGGACTGTTATCAATGTCATTAAATCATATTGTTATAGTCATTGGGACGTTAATCCATTTGGGATAGATATTGCATTTACCGCAGTTTAATTGTATGAACGTGAACCGCACCTGGGTGGAAAATGTTGCAATCGTAGCTCAAACAGCAATTAGAGGATCACTCGAACAATTAACAGAAACGCGCGAGTGCGATGAAAAGTAGAAGCGAAGAATGGAAGGGTAGTACGAGTAATACGCTCCTGTATGGACTTCAGTAGCACCTAAAGCTACCCGACCGTAGAAGACCAACGATCCAAACCTAATATCCTGCGGTACATAAGATAACGCGTCGTTCACGTCGCTTACGAGGTCCCGCACAGACATTCTGCGGCTCATCATCCACCGCGAAGCCCGCATATCCGCGTGGCGCAATAAAGGCGCCAGCTATATCACCAGTTGTCCACGGCCAGAAGCGACGGAGGTACTTACGTGTTCGTCAGGGGCAGCACGAAAGAGCGTCGCGACGAACTCAATCGTGGCAGGCCATGGTAGAGTGCACACACATACGCGCACGCTTTTCACTCCGTCAACGGTATACTCTCGGCAACTTATGATTCGTTTGCGGGGTACGTATGAAACCTCGTATACACCGGGTTGAAATCCTTTGAATCAGTGACACAGTGCTGCGTTGACACTAGATCATTCTTCGTCGAGCGAGTCGATGAAATCCTCTCTCCTCTGTTCGCCGTTTCTTAAAAAGCCGTCGCGTCTCGCAAAACGTGCGACAAGTTCGAAACACAGTGGATACTCGTTATCTGGATCACCGATCGTCGATCACCGCGAGCGATCACCTTCGGCGATCGATCCCGTCGATCTCACCCGGGAGGACACTAAGTAGAGCGGAGCGCGCGTTCGTCTGCGAGGATCGAGAGGATCGAGTGGCAAGCCGTGTGCGTCCAGCAGCTTCGCGCGAGACGAACTCAGTCTCCTCGAGAGCCGGTAGGATGTTGACGACGAGGACGCCGGCGCTGGCACCGCTGCCCGCCGGGGGTCGAGGATGGCTCCGGCTTCGCGACTGCGCCCTTTCGGCTCTCTTCAACCCATTACGCTTCTCACCCATTCGCGCGCACAGGGAGACCCAAACACACGTACACGACAGACCTTATCATACAGAGTCGCAGGGCGCACGATGTAAGGCCAACACGCTGCCGACCGTGCGCTCGCGCTCACCTATAATAACGTTCTCCCCCTTTTGTATGTGGGTGCGCGTTGATTCTTCCCCTCCCTCCACCATCCCTCTGTCTCCTTACCCCCGCAGGCGCCGTACCGAGGCGCATCCCCCTCGGCCGCAACACGTAGCCTCGCAGCCACTCACCCTGCCTCCGCGTACACCCCGCGATACATCATCGTATCGCTTTATGTCTCGCCTAACGTTTTATTAACTAGAAATCAAGTGCCTCCTCTCCCTCTCTCACTCTCCTTCTTACTCCTTCCATCCGCGTGTCTTCGAACGCTTCTACGCCCCCCTCGTTTGAGGCGTTCTAGAGACCGTCTACGATCGGACGAATCGCCTCCTCGAGCGGGGTGTGTCCGATTAACCAGCCAGCTTGTGAACGATATTTTCGTAGGAAGAAACAAGGGTCCGCCGACCCGTGGGTAATTGACTCCTCGACGGGTGGGGGTGGGGATGTTGAACGAGCAATCGCGTGTCCCGATCGCTGCTGCCTCGAGAGCTCGCGGAGAGGGAAACGCCACGTGCCAGCCAACGACTGACAACTCGACGCTCGACGAGCTACGTGGTGAACGCGGGGACGGGTTTCGGTGTATAGATCGAGCTCGGATTTTTCCAACGATTGTCTGAGAACACGGGATTTCAACGGTGAGTGATTGACGGAGGTCGCGCTCGACCCCGACTGCCGCTCTTGTTTTATCCTGTTTGCAGAATTGGTGATGAATGTTGCACGACCGAGGGGCAAGGGGATATTTGGCTGTTCGCGGAATTGAATGCGCTCTTGGAGCTTTGTGCAGTCAATGAGGATAAATGGACTACCCTTTTCGAATGAAATAGAAATGTTTTGTCGACGAATTCGGGTTATGATAATCGGGTGAAGATTGGTGTTTTAATAGGGTTTTATAGTTTCAACGACGTTAGTGCACTTTATTTAACAGACTTTATACTTCGATTAGATTGAGGCGGACTTGTTTCGATTTAAAGCTTAATTGGTCGGAAAAGATATTTTAATACGGACCTCCTCAGCTAAGGCTCAACGACTCATTTATTTTTCCATCAGGATTTTGTGAACAGAAATTATTAAGCATGATGAGAGTGAACTAGACTGCGAATAAAATATGAAAATTTTTGTTTGCAGTATTTTTATCATTTTTATTAAAAATTATACCAATATGTGGGTGAGATTTACCCAATTAAAATGAGCCCAAATACTCTGAGTTATTTCAGATATTAAATAGAAAATAATGTACTTTATTTAATATTAATAAGTGTACTTTTGAAAATAAATGATTATGTTGGAAATATTTTATTTATTTTCATTTAATTTTTTTATCTTTAACGATTAAATATTAATACTTTTATAGTATCAATCTGCTGTGTTAAAAGCTTCGGCTTAATGGAACAAAAATAATTATTTATTTATTTATTTATTGCTACAAACCGCATGCAGCTTATACAGCAGCAGAAATAATTATTTTCGAAGGAATGCAAATATTATGAGTTCCTACAATTTAACAGTAACTCTCTGTTTAATCCATTTTTATCAAGCTTACAATATATGTATTATTTTGTGCCTTCAGTTACGAACATGAAAATATTTTATTTTCCGAAATTTCACGGTATACTGGAAATGTTATATTATTATTGAAGTAAACAGAATTTATTATTTAAAATAAAGTAGAAATATTTTTTATCTGAATATTCCCCAGCTTTAAATTTATGTTATGGTTGGGGTCGATTGGATCGAAAAAATTTCATCAATCTTTGGTACTAATTTTATAAAAATATGATGAAAACGATACAAATTGTGCGCCGTAATTCGTGATATTATATTTACATTGCTCATTCTTATTATACTAGAATTAGTTTATAATTTCTCTAATGTTTAATGCAAGTTTAGCTGTTTCATTAAAATCCTTTTAGCATCCGACAGATTCCATGTAGCAAACAACAGTTTGTAAAGTAAAAATTGCAGACAAAGAAGTCGCGGAATTCCGTAGAATAAAGTACTAATTTCTCTTGTCAGGAGATAATCTCTATTTCCGGTGAACAGGGAAATAATTAAAAATTCCAGAAGCCAAAGTGCTGGATAATTCATAGCCCTGTTGGTAAAGCCAACCAACTACCAGCCTTGATAAATTGGACCACGTGTATTTCTTCCTTACGTGGAAAAACGGCTCGTTTAGTATACCGCCGTAGAAAATTATTGGCTATAAAACGGTATGATTCACGCGGAAATACTCTCTGTTTTATCCTGATCCGGAATTAATTCGAAAGACTTTATAAAGTTTTTCGGGAATTGCGCGTTCTGATAAAAGAAGAATTCACGTCTAAGAGGATTTCCCTAAAGAAGCATAGCTCCATGTACGAAAAGCAGCTACAAAGAGTAAGAAAAAAAAGTTCTAAATCCTTCAAGGATGCTTCCCCGGTAAAATATAATTTTATCCGTTTACAGATGCATTACCGGGCAAATTCTCTCTGAAATGAGCGCAGAAGTTTAATCTTGGATGAAAATTAAAAAAGTGAATTCAGTTTCAAATTTCCTTCGTACTTCGCGTATTATGAACATTTTGTAGAGATTTACTTGATAGTATACTGTAAAATCGTTTACAAATAGTTCCGACTTAATTAAAAGAAGCGACGACAAAGGCCGGGTACAAGACAGCGCCGTTTCTCACACAAAGTGATAATTTATCATTATAATAATAACATTTCTCATCAAAGAATTCTCGGGAGGAAGACGACAATAACACATTGGCCTCCGTGAGCCCCTTGTTACAAATGAACTGGGCTTGAATTAAGAAACTTTTACTTCGCAGAATGTTGTTTGATAAACCAAACAGAGTACATTCAAGACTATTAGAATTTTTTTTAGGCTTCAGTTATATAAATACTTTTATCCTAATTTCTTGGGAAATAGAATTTTTATTCTGAGAAGCAACGCGCACTTCCTGTGCCTGAATGTTTGAGATCTCATCAACGCACAGTGTGTTGCTCAATGGACAAAACCCAAAAATCTGAAGTGTTTAATTCACAATGTGTTTTATCTCAAGATGTTAAGAAAGAAACGTAGATTCTAATACTACCCATCACGTTTTATGAATTTATTAATTTGTTACCAAAATTGATATTAAAACTTTATTTCAAATTTCGGTGTATTTCTTCAAACACATGCCATTGGCTAAATGTATGTGTTTTTTGTTTGATTTTTATACATCGTATTTGGTACTATAATCCTTTTAAAACTACAGAGAACATTTTTTACAATAATAATAATTTATTCGAATTTTTAATGTTAAATGTTTGTCACTTTTGAGAAGACTTTTAAAAAAAAAAACACCAAAAAATACCTCCGTAATTTTTTTTCTATTAATTTAGGAAACATTAAACTTTATATTAGCGTTAACTTTAGCTGCCCGAATTTTCCCGAAACGAAGAAAATAATTAAAATCATTATCAAGGCGCTCACCGTTCAGATCTGTAGCGATTAGCATTTGAGATTGTTTCGACTAACGTTCAGCTTTTCTTTTCTTTTCTTTTTCTTTTTGTTGTACTTTGAAATTTTAATAAAAGAATGTAGGTCTTAAAATTTTAACGTTTGTAATGATTTGTAAATAAATATAATGTTCTACGTAGTACGGTACCGTATAATCCTCCCCACAATTTTTCATGCTTTTCCGTCAATTTTATGAAAAAATGTTTTAAACAAAAGTTAGACAGTTCTTAATTGATAATACATTTCAATAATAAACATTACCGAAAAAGTTTTTATTTAATTAAAAATCGATATCTCCTCAATAATTTTTTATATAATTGTGTATTTATTATGCATTAATCGATGTATTCTTGCACTTTCTTTAAAAAAGTATTGAGGTACATGGGTAAAAAATTGAATAGTTTAGAAGTTATGAGTTTCGTCCCGAACGCCCATATACGCGACACACTGTGCAACGGTGTCAACGCGCTGATAACTCAACTTCTATTTCTACTTTTCGACAAAGTGCAGCGTCGTTAGACGAAACTCCAGCGTACGCGTGAAAACGAGGAAATGCGTGCACGCGAAAACGAGCACGCAATCGTGCGACCCGGTAAATAAGAAAGAAGGCGAGACGGAGAGAAAGAGAGAGACAGTGGGTGGAAAATAAACGCCGAGGCTCCTACGCGACAAACCGACACATTCATGCAGCCCTGTGACTACCACAGAGACGTCTGCGGACCCCCCCGCACACCAGACGGTATTTACACGTTTCTGCTGACACTTCGTTGAACCGTGTTCATCCTTAAAATATGGGCGGAGAAATAAATGACTGGGCGGAAGTAGAGAGCTCACGAAGAAACTCGAGGAGGAAGGTTTATGTTGTAGAGCCGCTGCTAACAGTTATCCATAGAATAACGATGATTTAACGATAAGCCCCGATTTATCGATCATATTATTAATCTAATGGACTGGAAGCTACACGGGTTATACGAACCAGCAATTCGTTAACGAAATGGTTATTGGATTCAGGTATCTCGTAACGTCGATAAGACGCAGTATAACTAAAACCGGTGATTTCAAACACCTGTCCGTTGCATCCCCCGTATATTCCCCATACACAAAGACATGCGGAACTCACAACTATCCATATTAGTACATCAAATCCAATTGATCTGTGACCGCTGACAACCAGTGTCACGCGTATTTATCGACAATGGGGTCGTCGAGCGGCTCGTTCGATACTCTAACGACGCGTCGCTCGTAATTGTCTCCCGTCGCGACTCGTTTCATCGTCAGAAAAAACAGACCGAGAAGGCGGAGGGGTGCAGATCACGTGGAATTCGCAAATTCCCACGACGAGTTTCCGACCGGTTGGATCAGTCTCCTTACAACGCCGACTGAACCATGTAGAAATCAAAGTCACTTGACGCAGGGACCGGAGGAATTTCATTTGCCAGATTCTACGACGGGGAACCTTTCGACTGACTAATTCGCGCGACGCCGGGGACATCGGTACAACTTTGTAATGGTGGCTCCGTGTTTCCAACCTAGCGGTTCCCTTTCGCGTTCCTGATCCCCTATGGCGGCGACCAAACTCGTCTTGCTCCTGGGGGGAGCATTTTTCAGGAATTCCCCTGATGACGTCAAAGCCCGAGCGTTGCTGTTTATTTCAAAGAGGCGAGCCTCCGTCTTATTGCTACCCGACTGGCAAAGGATGCGTCGCGTTGTAACTGCGCGTCGGAAAATATTTCATACGTCGTTATGCAAGATACAAGCGTTCCGGCGCGAAATCTCGGTGAACCGAGGAGAGGAGGTGGTCGACGGGGAAAGATAGAACGAAAGTAGGCGAAACAGGCCGGCGAGGAGGGTAGTAAAATCTGAACGTCTTCCGTCGAGTCGACGATATTTAAGCTACTCGAGATTGGTCGGTGCCGCTGTGTTACCGTTCGCATGATTTACGCCGACTGCGCGCTCGGCCGATGTATATTTTACAAAGAGGAAGGAAGAATCGTCGACGGCGAAGGGTGGGGGGTGAATTAACGACGATACGTGTGTCTCGACACGGGTAATTCCACCGACACCAGTAATTCCCTCGACGCTCGACGTAACGGCGCTTCTGAACGCGCGCTCAACTCCCCCTTCTCTGAACCCCCGTCCACCTGTGTCCGTTCAACTAGAATTAGATGTCCGCAAAGGACGTAATAGTTCGCGAGAATGGCCACTGTAACCGAGTAACAAAGTTAATCGTTTCCCCGTTGCCGAGTGGGGGAGAAGAAGTTGCGATGTTATGTCCTCTCCGAGAACGACTTACAAGAAAAACTTTTTTTTCGCTTTGTTAGAGCTAGTTGAAACCTGCAGGGCATTAAGAAGTATTAAAAACGTGTTTGTGTTGTCCCCGATAAGGGACGCTTTGAGGGTAAAACAACCCGTTGAGTGCGAGCGATTGAAATATTTTTTTTGCGGTTGAGCTTGAATTGCTTTGTGAAGTAAAATAGTAGCTGAAATATGATATATTTGTAATCGTATTATTGTTAGATATTGACATCATCCCTTAAAATATTAAAAATGTATCATTTACTCCCCACTTGTATGCAAACAAAATAAAATAGTCATTGAGGAGGTTTAATAAAGATGACAGAGGCAATAAACAAAACTATTACACAGGATCAATCACCAAAGCGAGCCACCTAAATAACTTTTTCACTATTTGATATAGAGAAAAAATTATGACATGAGCTAACTATGTTTCCATGTAACCATTATTTGTAACTGATAGAAAACTTCTACTTAAAAGTTCAAACATCACAAAGACCCCAAGATCATACAAATTCTTTCTTGTCAAAGGAAAATTCATAAAGAAATATTTCTTAGACACTCGAAACTGATTATAGCACCGTACCCTGACCTGCTCCTCGCCTGGATTTATTAAAAAGTACGTTCTACGGTTTCGTATAATCATACTAATTTCCTCAGAGGCACGCAGGGAATTCTATCGCGCGGCAGTTCCGTCTCAGTGTCCAAACAATACCAGGCATGAACGAGCAGACAATTTTATCATCCCGTACAAATAACAGCAACGAAACAAAAGTTCCCAATGAACCCGGCGGCACGTCGCAAATAAATACAGCGGCGTTGCGTGGCGGGTGCTCCCAAAGATTAATATCCCGAAATCTTTATTCATTCTCGGGACGGTTCGCATTTGTTTCCTCGAGCGCGGCCGTGCCGCGCACCGCGGTTATTTATGCGAATATTATTACGCGGCTGGTAGTTGGAGATGCCGCGAACGCGCGGCAATTTCGTCGACGGACCCACCCATTCCCCCGATGAGGAAGGGTTTCAAAACTCTTGGACGTGCTTGTCGCGGTAGCGTCCCCGGCTCGCGAGGGTTGCTCGGCGCGACAGGACTTGACACACCGTGCACGTATAATCTTTCCAGATTCGCTGATTCCTCCGTCGGTCTCCTCGCCGCGCTCTTCGCTTGGAACACGCGCGGCGTCGCGTCGTTGTCGTAGTCTCCGTCGACGGAAACTCCGTGGAAGGAGCGCAACGGACGAAGAGAAGATAGAGACGGACGATCCGTGATGGAGGCAGAGAGCAGAGGCAGCCGTCACGCAGATAGTCGATTCCGCGCGCACACGTATTTGCCGCGCGTTTTGTGCCATCCACTCCGGGGCTTCGCCACAATTCGATGCGCCGTGTGCAGCGGGGAGAGCAAACTGTTGGCTGGAATTAATGCCGATTCATAGGTAGACGCGCTCACGCGCATGGTTGGTGTGCACACAGCGACGCAGGTGGAATGCCAAGTCTCACGGACGAGGACGAGCGCGGTGGCAACAAGCGCGACGGACCCTCGACGCAGCTCAAGAGTTAGCCGCGAGCATTCAGCGGCGACCGATTGATACGGAGCAACGATCAGTAAATGCTAATAGCCCTCGCATGGACAACGCAGATAGGGATAATCGGGGAGGAGGCAGCTAAGACGATTACCGCTTATTGTTGCATTACGCGATCGGTGCTGATGAATTGCCGTTACCCCGCGGAACGGGAAACGACGATATCAGATAATGCTGTTGCCGCGTGTGGGATACGTACGGATTAGTTTACTGTTGCTTCAAGGTGGCCCCGAATTCGTGTATACGATGGCTCAATTCTCGATAATGTGGCCGGGAAGATACATAGCGTCGCCGTGAATCAGATAGATGTAAAGGTAAATAGGTTTTGAGGGTCGTGGCAAGTGGCTCGGAAGAAATAAAGGGGATCTTATCTCGCTAAGTCCTTGTTCGGGCTTCTGTCGAGACGATGATGAAGCATTTCGACTCCGAATGCTATTCCGGACCACGAAGGATCGGACTGTTGCAAGAACCTTTGGTAACTAGATAGACCTGGCGAAGGAATATCGATTTGAATACTGTCCGTTCTATTCAACAAACTGTTCAGTATAGAGGACAGCACGGACAAAAGTGACATTTTTCGTAAGTACAGTGACTCACAACTTTCTTCAAGAAGAGTGTATTAAATTCGTTTAAACTCTAAAAAAAGATATTTGCCTATCCATAATAAAAGTCGTGGAAACTGAACAACAATTAAACGTGGGAGCTGAAAACGACCCGAATTGAAAGAAAAAATTGATACTGTGAATTATACAATTAATTAACATTTGGAATACATGTGAACAAACCTGGTGAGTCATTGTATTTAATCTAACTGTCAATTATCATTTACAAATATAAAAGTAAAAGTTATTCCTTAAAAAAAGTACTTCTATGGGTGTGTCATTTGACCCAGGCTAAATCTCACGTGATAAATACGTGATAAATGCATGAATTTTTTATAAAAAAAGTAAGTAAAATATATATAGTATTTTTTGTTTACCGCTTCGTTTCTAAGAAAATTAAGCTTAAAAATTCTTTACGTTCGGTGTACTTGCTACGCTTTCAACTTCACCAATTGCGTTATACTAATATTTTGACAATATTGTAAAGCATAGCGATTAATATTACATTTTAAGCGAAGCTAAAATTCATATTAACGAAAACATTGCGAAACCGTCATCCATCTTGCCATTAACAAATTATTGTTTGCGAAATCCAAGGACACAGGAGCTAATGTTAATTAATATTGAATCCGTACTTGTTACAGTGATGTATGGTTATATGGAACTTATTTATTGCACGTGGGAGTGAGTGGCTTCATGCATCATATATCATATACCTAGACGATTGAATCGAGTGTTTGAGGCGAAACATGAGTGTTTGGAATCCAAAGATAGCGGCTGAATGTTTAGACAGGAGTATCTGCTATGATTAAAAGAGACTTAAAGTGTTTGTACAAATTTTGGTAACAGCTGTGATAAATCTATGTGTATATGTGACCCGGAAATGTCTAGGATCCTTATCATCAAAAGTTCCCTGACCAGTGACATAAAGCATTCCTGTATTTATACAGTGAGGAGCAATATGTAACTAATAAAACAAGTTTGTTCAGAAAATTATTGTTCATTTATGCACTGCGATAGAAAACCTATATTATTACTAAATGTCAGCTTCATTAATTGACATCTATTTTATGTCAATTGACGTATAGAAATTTTATCGTCTTTTATTTAATGGTGTATTTATTAGTATTCAGTTCTGTTATCGAATGAATATTGCATTGTTTCAATAAATGAAAGGCAATTTTAAAGGAATACCTATTTCAAATATTTCCCCTAATTAAAATTATTTTAATTTAAATTTTGGATTGTTTAAAATTCTTATATATTTTTTTGCATTATATCACCACAATTTGTGCCCAGTTTTGCAATTATTTACTTTTGCAGTATTGAACTGTGAAATGTAATTTACAGTTTTCCATATAGAACTGGGAAACCTATTTTATAATTTTCAATTTATTTAAATATAAAATTTTCAACAATTTTCAACATATTTAGATATTTTCTGTTGTAATTTGTAATGTATTATACTATAGAACCTTTTTTAGTGTTTTTAATAAACTGAGCTATAAAACTTTAAATCTGTATTCAAAATTCTGAGAGATTTCATTTAACAACAAATAAATATGACAATTCATTAAACGTAAAACCCATACTAACATAAATTCTAATCCCAACATGGGCCTTTAAGGGTAGAAAATACTTATCGAAATCAAAATCAATTTGGTTGTCTTTTGAATACTTGTAGCTTTCTGTGCTACAAAGCTAAATCTTGAAAGATCATATTTAATCTATTAATTATACACAAAAGTTAAAAGTATTTTACCTTTTTAAGGAGATGTTAAGGAAATTATTAAGTTCTGTTAGGGTAGAAACACGTAAAACGCTTGTTGCTTGCGTTTATTCACCAGTTTGTTTCTGTCTTTGTTCAACCATCGAGCTGATAAGGACAAAAACAACAAGCGCCTTCTTTTGTCTTTCTTCAACGATCTTCTCAGCGCGATGGTTGAACAAAGACAAAAAAAAAGCGCAAACAACAAGCGTTTTACGTGTCTCTACCCTTAAAATCGTAATTTATTTTCATTTTTTAACAGAAAATAAGCAGAACTTAAGACTGCAAAAGTAAATAGGATTTAATGATATTTATATACAGATAAAACAGGTGTCAGTTAATAAATTTGACACGTTTCTTATATCCTGTCGCATTAGGTAAAAAAATTATTGCATTGGAGAAATACATTTATACTGGTTTAATTTTAGTCATCATTGTATCTCTGCTAATAAAAATCACAAGTAAGTAACATATATGAAACTGCAGAAGCCACTCTAGGTGATATTCTCAGGTGATAATTCAAGACAGATTTCGATACTTGATTACTTTAATTTAATAGCATAGCGCCTTATCTTTTGAAACGGGCGAACAAGGTGTACCGTGAAAGAATGAGAGAAACAGGGGGACCACTTGAAAAGTTAGAAGCTCCTCAAGATCCTTTAGATTTCGATGGATCTCGAGACATAAACGTCCTCTACAGATACTTGGTAAGAATTTCGTCTGAGGGAACAGGAACACCGAGTGCAGGAATAATGAATTCAGAAAATATCTGCGTACATAAGTGGTTGGTTTAGATTACAATGTTGACATTCGTCGGCTAGTGGAGAGTTCGCCGAGTGGATTGGCCTGCCAGACAAGAGTAATTATTTACACAGACGATAAACTTTATTAATAGTAGAAGTTCAGGTTAATTTACATTTGAGAAGGAATTGTGGAAATATTCTGAGAGATTAATTTCAAACTTTCACAAAGTCTGCAATATACCATGTGAAAGTGAAAGTTGTTAAAGACGTTAAAAAAACGAAGTCACTAACAACTAAAAGTATTTTTTCTTTCAAAGTTTTTTGTAAAATTCTTGCAAGAACTTATCATTATTCTACTTGCAGAACCATTCTACTTACAAAGGTTTGATCAATTTGAAGCACACATCACATATGATTCAAGAATTAAAGAGTCCTATATTCATATAATTAAATTTACTGTCGCTACAAATATTTCGTAGTTCCTATTTTCGCCTTTTTATATTTAATACATTAAAAGCAAACGGTATCGTTTTCCCATCGTAACTCCATCCGAGTAGATGTAAGTAACATTCGAAATTTCCTTAAGCGTAATAAAGTCTGACGTCAATAAAATTCCAAGTATTCAAGTTGATCCCATGCAACGATTTGCAATGAAAATTCTGTCGATATTTAGGAGCGGATATGTGAATGGCGCGAAACGGCAGCGTTACCTTTCAAACGGCAATACGGTCCCTGGAATAACTTGCAGGCAATTTTCTCGATTCCGCCAGTACTCAAAACCATTTTATCGGCCAATAGTATCGATGTCACTGTAAGGTCGCGGTAATAAAAGCGTCGGAATTCTTCAGACGACTTTCTCTCGCGATCCCCGTGAGGAAGACAAAGCGCCAACAATCTTGTATTATTCCGTGAAAAGTTTTGAGCGAAGTCTAATCAGAAAATGTTTCAATATTATTTTAATAGAGACCTCTTCTATCGCGACGGAGGCGAAACAAGTGTCAATTAAGAATATTACTTCGCATTTCCGATGTAGTCGCGTTTCAATATCACTTTAAAATCGGTGATCCGTGAAGAATTAATTAAATCTCACGTTCGTTGATCATAATTAATACCTCAATTCATTTTTCGTAGACTACACACGTTAAAAATAATTTAAAAGAAACACCAAAGGGGTGTAAATTAGGTCATTATTTAGTGAACAATTATTGAAGAATAAATGAGTAAATAGATAAGTATTGCAAGATTAATTTTTTTATTGTAGGTTCTAATATACCATAAATTAAAAGTGTGTGCAGTTCCGACTCGACGCGTCTCATAATAGACAGTCTGAATTCCTTCACAACTTAGTATCTCGTGTAGTTTGTATTATTTCAAACAAACATAACTTACTGGCGTTGACATAAGACGCGTAAAAACATGTGAAATTTATTAACATTTTCATTTAAGATACTTATATTATGCTACGTGTGCAGCATTAACAAGAGTTTCACATTCTTTCCTTTCATATGAAACTGAAATGCAGAAACCCCTTTGTGACTGAGTTATTGAAATAACCCGTATAATGGCACAGGTGTATATCACTTTAATACACATTTGCCTCTTTTCGTTGCCTTTAGAAGCCAAGGAAATATAGAGACTTCGAAATGAAAATTGAAAAAGAGAGGTTGAATGGTTCTGCGAAGTGAATGAAATGAAAAGATAGTTTCTTCTGAAGGAACAATCTTAATATTTTTATAGGAAAGATAGCGTGATTTTTGATTCTACAGAAAATTCGAGACACTTTTTTGTTAGAATTAATTTTGTAATAATATACCGCGAATATATATTATTGCTGAAATAATTTATATCGCAGTACATTACGATAAGAATTCTTGAGAATATTTATGTGTCTCAGCGATAACAAACGCAAAGTAAGTTGACCACAATGGTTATTGATTTCAACTTGCACAAAGGGAATACAATAAAATTGACGTTATAGGATAAAAATGATTTACAACAAACGTTATTTACTGAAAACGTCTTTCTATCAAGATATTCGTCTTTTTATTGGCTTTAAATATATTTCATAGACTTTCACGTCTTTAATTAAATAATTGCCTCATTCGTTAGCGGTAAAAGATATCACTTAAACGTTTCTAACTCCATATTCTCAAGATAAATCTAGACTATGAATCTGGAATAGACATTTAAAGCACGTTTTAATTAATGTACAGATCAAAATGATCCCAGTCTGTCCTATTATAAATAGTAACAGTAATACATACACTGAAACGTTTGAATATTAAAGCAGTCAAAAGGAACTTCCACTTGGGACTAATAACTTTCGAACCGATCTAATTCTTCTGTCCTTCCCTTTGCCGACGTAATCTACTAATTGCATAAGAAGTCGATCGTAATCATCCAGGTAGGAAACTCGCGGGGCTTCTTGGCACGATATTTGCGGTTGAAAGACTTTCGACAGAGTTCGCAGATCAAAGTAACACCGAGCGAACTCTCGAAAGCTTATGAAATCCCTATGGTCCCTTTTGTGCGCGTATCGTTGTTCGTTGCAGACGCTAACGAGCGAACCGGTGATATATTTTTTCTCCTCTTTCTAATTAGAAACGCGAAAATATACGCGCCTTCAGAAGCGAGGATATCCAATTAGCGTATCAAACTCCCGTGGAAGAATTGCGGGCGATAGATATTGCCGGGTCACGGGGGGGAAAAAATATCTCGACTAATCGAAATCAACCGCGCTCGATCGACGAAAGTCGTGCGCGGTAACTGCGTGGGGGAGGCTCGCAACGAAAGAGCAGCTTAAAATTCTGGAAACTCCGATGCCGTTCTCCAGCGGATACAGAATGACAAGCGTGTCTCGTAACAACCAATTCCCTCGGCGGCACCCCGGGAAAGCAGACGGGAAACTAACGCGCTCGCTGCAAGACGGTTCGTAACTCTCTGGAACTCGTTGGAACTCGTAATATCTTTGCTACTCCTCGAGTGACAACGAACGGAACAGGTTGAAAATGTGTAGAAGGAGACGGAAGCTATCTTCCACTAGGTGCTCTCATTCGTGCACGTTCTGGGTCGTTGTCGTCGTCGTCGTAGTCGTCGTCGTCGTCGTAGTCGCCGTTGATGGTGGCCGCTAGTCACTGAAAGCCTTTGATCTTTTACCTCGACCATCCATATCAGCCCGGTTCTGCTCGCCTTCCGACTAAAGAACATACGAACGAGCCTCTTGCCACTTTTATCTCGACGCCTTTGATTTCATTAACCGGACAGCCCTCGTTCCGTATCGCGGCAGATCCATCTCCCGCGCGTCGACCCTTCGGCGCGAACCTTATCTAGATCGTTGAATTTTTGGCGGTGTTCCTACAGCGAATAATGTACTATTACCGTGCCAACGGTCGCTCCAGAAACGCTTGCCGACATTTATTTGCTTCAGCTAAACAACTTGTCTCGCATATATTACTGCCGTCCTTAAAAAGAACCTTTGCAGGAACTATAAGTATCTGACGGCAGTGGATGGGCGGAGACGATCGAGCTGGAGATAAATGTCTATACAGCGGAGAAAGAATACGTGCTGGAGCACGGGTTACGACCAGAGATGGGGAAACTGTAATCATTAATATGATTACTGACTAACAACTAATGATTAAATAAATATTTGAGTACGACTAATGATTGATGACTAAATTTTTATTATCATGAATAATAAACATTAACTAGTGAGTAACTCTAATCGTAACTAATGGCTAAATGAGTAATCAAAATTTAAATATGACTAATAACTAAAAATGATAAACTAAAAAAGCCACGGAATGATAAAATATATATTTCTATACTTTAAAAACTTTTAATATAAAATAGTAAATATTTAGACTTCGATTTTGATGATCCTGAAATATGTTGTCATATTTCTAATATGTAGAAAAACACAAAAGTAACTAATGATTAATCGAATGTAATAACTAATGATTAATCATAACTAATAACGAATGACTAATTATTAAATAGAGTTCTAAGTAATTTATGCTATGTAGTCATGACTAACCAATAAAAAATATTTAACTAATGATTATTAATTATGATTAACAATTAATCAGATGATTAGTCAATTTTAATTATCAGTTGATTTGTGCCTTACTCTGGTTACGACAAGCTATTCGTTAATAGATAATATTGTTTAATGCTGGCTGCATTCTGCCTGCTCTTTATTCATTTTAACTGATGCCTTGACGTTATAACTTAAATAATTTAGTCACTGTAACTTCATCATAAAAAGTTATTTTATGCATAGAAGATACACAATAATTTCAATGTTTCCAATTTTTTGTGGGGTTTTCTTGTAGGTTTAGGTTTCTTTGATGATTATAAAACATTATTTTATACACAGAAAATACACAACATTTCAATTTCCGAATTTTTTGTGGTTTTTTTTTCGTGCATTTTAGTTAGTTTGATTGATCTACATTTATGTAGAGTGTGAATAATTTTAATGGCAGACAACGAATCGGGCTGTATTTGCTCATTATGTTAGCTACTAGTTAAAGAAACATTAGTACTTTTGTAATTTTAAGAAACTATTACAGTAGGATCTTGGTTAATTGACTTAATATCAGGACCAAAACGAGCATTCTTTCGATATGGAAATTTTTAAATCTGTTACATCGTCATTATATCAAAGTTCAAGGGTTACTCCAAATTCTGTTGTACACCTATTTTTATCGGTAATGCATTAAATGTAGTACGGTACCGCTATTGTGTGCATAAAAGAGGAAAAAAAAATATTTTCGCACTCTTCAATATTTGTATAATGAAGTCCTCTATACGCATTATTTACAAAACAATTTATTTACCCACAATAAATAGTCAATATTAGGACAATTTAAGCTAACCGCATAATAATAAATGTCAATCGATCTGGGCTATTGCGAATTAGCTAATAAATAATAACAATGTTTATTTATGTTACTATAATGTGCCAAATCTTCAAAAATGATTATTACGTATTATTAATGTGCTATTTTTTTATCGTATCTCTATTAAAAAACATTACAGAATGCAGATTCCTGCAAAAATTTACATTTGAATTTAATAATTACCCGGACCTGAATACATTTGTGACTCACTGCACACGAGTATGAGCACCATAGATTCATAAAATTATGAATGATGCCTAAACATTTAAAAACCAAAAGATACGGTAAAAATATAAAGGAAGCCACGAATTAAAAGCACTAGTTGAAATTAAAATCGCTGCATTCTCTGAAGGAACATTAGCGCTGCAAGCAATCTAGCTTAGCAGTCAAAGTGTTAACTGACCAAAGTTCTCTACAGCAATGTAAGTTACTGAAATTCTAGCGTCAGCCAATTCAAGCCATATTCACCGAATTACCCAAACTTGTCTTTCCCATCTATTCCATCGAGGAAGTCGTTTACACCACCTTCCGCTTACTTTCGCCACTCTTTATCATCAACTTATCAAGGTAGGCGTAGTTCGGGTATGTATAAGCGTACAAGGGTAAAGAAATTGAGGCGTCACACGCACGAAACCGACTCGTGGAAGTTCGCGCGAGCATGCAATAATCCACGAGAGCGAATGGTAGCAAGAGCCAGAGGAAACGGGGAGGAGCAGGATTATATAATCGACATTCGGTTGGTTTTAGATTTATCACTTTTGGCTCGAGCCGGTGATCGTAAAATATACCTGTCTTAACAGGATGATTTCGATGAAAGTGATGGTCGGTTTTCGAGAACAGCAGTTCAACGGCGGGTTATAAACTCCGCGAAATGTGTTATGAAGTAGATCAATTAAGGCGGACTACGATGGAAATTTAGATGTTAATTAACCCGTGGCATCGAATATGAGTGATGCTTAAACGTGGGGGTTGGATTAAATATAGAGACTCGGTCGTTGTCGTTTAAGGGAAAAAGAACGACGTTTGCCATTAGTTCGGGAAGGAAGAAGTATTCATTTTAGATGAACAAATATTGTACAACAACTACAGTACTGTATACATATAAACTGCGACGGCAAATAAACACATGAGCCATCAAGATAAACACCTGCGTTAGATAATTGGAACTAATATAGTATTCAGAATCTGCATGTATACAGGGTGTATCACGAAGCGTGATCAGCTTAGATTATACTACTGTCAGCAGTTCGATCGGAAGTTCTTTTGGCTAAAATAACATGGTTCAAGAAGAGCTCTGAGATGATTGTACCAAATTTTTTGTCAACTCTTTTTTTTTCCCAGAGTTATTAAAGTCACCCTCAACTTTTTATACGTAAACGTACAATTTTTTACACCCATCTTTTAGGAGATACTGAGACGAATCCGGCAAGCATCATAACAATGAGTGTACGAAAATTGTAGGTTTACCTATAAAAAACTGAAAGTGACCTAGATAACTCGGAGGAAAAAGAGGGTTGACAAAAAATTTGGTACAATCATCTTAAAGCTCTCCCTGAACCATGTTATTTTAGTTAAAGAAACTTCCGATCGAACCGCTAATAGCAGAATAATCTAAGCTGATCGCGCTTCGTGGTCCACTCTGTATACAAAATAAATAAAGATTATCTGCAATGCAAATGATTTATGTAGGATATTTTAAGACTTGTGAACAATTAAGAAGTTTGCCGTTAGATTATTCGCTTGCTAAAAATGATTAAAACTAAATAACATCGGGTAATTATAGTCAATGTTTTGTTTAATGCAATACTATTATAAAGTCTTCTAGTGTATAAATTTGAATGAAATTGTTGTGATCAATTAATTTCTGCCCCCGGATGAAGAAGCGTTTTTAACTATGGAGTTATATGTGGACTACGCGCGGAAATAGGAAATTTTTCTATTCGATTCATTCGCCCTCCCGTATTGCGGAGAAAAAACTACACGCGTTTCACTGAAAATAACTGAAACTCCTCTAACCGTTATCAAACAATTAGTCATTGTATCCGTCGCCGCGTTGAGATTCAGTGTTTCAACATCGACTACGAACCGCGAACTACAACACTGTCCATCACGAAAAACAAAAGCTATCCATGAAGTCCATCAAATTATTCATAACCTACCGAAGAAAGCTATTTCTACAAATGAAATATTCAAGCCAGTGCACGGTATTCCGAACGAAATCCCATCGTCGGCAGTTAAAGTCTCTCGACGTTGCGTAAAAACGTTAGAAACACGTATCTCGCGGGGGTGAAACGTAGCTCGCAGCGTTTCGCCGCCGTGCTTTTCCGTTTTCAAAATAAATTTCGAAGTTTCGCTCGTCTCACGGAAACGCGTTCGCTCGAACGGCTCGCGCGGACCACTAGCAAATAAACCGCCGACGATGTATTGCGCGGATATCCATCATCGACTGTCGTTGCGCTGTTCCGACCGAGCGAAGAAATAGAGAGAGAGAGAGAGAGAGAGAGAGAGAGAGAGAGAGAAGTAACAATGATAGAAAACGATTCATTTTAAACGACCCCGAAAAGTGAAGTTTTTCAGGTCGTATTTCTGTACTTCTGTGACTCAAAGAAACGAGATTCTTTACTTTCAAGGTTCTCCTTTGACTATTGATTCCATTTCTTAAAGATACGTAACGGAATAGGTTTTCCTGCTAGTATTCAAGTTTTACGATACTAAGAGCTTTGAAGAGAACTCACTTATACAGGAAGTAATTCAGGAAATTGACTCATACTTTTCGTTTGTCTGAGGAAATACATATTGTGTGTTTGTGAAGGCTCTTAAGTCTCTCAAAGACGGCGTAGCTTTGATTACTGTAAACAAGTCATCAGGTTGATATTGGATTGTGGTTCTACAATAATGATAAAAACTCTTCACTTGATCTAGCCTTCTCCAATATACCGAACATCCGTATCTCAATTTCCCCAGACGCCCTAATCCATCCTGACGCTTACCATTCACCGCTACTTTTCCAGCTTCATTTACGAACTGACCACTCAACAAAGTCCGTACAGCAACCCAGTTACGACTACACTAGGGGTAATTATGCGGCAATATTAGAGCATCTAAATTCTGTAGACTGGGATTTTCATCTTAACAGTTTATCTGTAGACGAAGCGGTCAGCTTTCTTTACAGTAAGCTTTTCGATACTATCAAAGCTCATATTCCAGTTCGGTCATCACGGGTTTCGAAGTATCCTCCGTGGTTTTCTTCAGAGCTTAAAAATCTTGTCAAAGTCAAGAGGTCTGTACATTACGCATTCAAGATATCAAACGATTTTCATGATTATTTAACCTTTTCTCACCTCAGGTCGGCTTGCAAATCATTAATGAAGAGCTGTTGCGAAAATTATATCAGAAATATTGAAACACAGATTCCAAATAACATTAAATCTTTTTGGAAATTTATAAATTCAAACCGGAGTTCACATAAGATGCCCAACACCATGCGCTACATCGGTAAAACGTGCTCCAGTAATGCGGAAATCGCTGACCTCTTCGCTGACTTTTTCGAAAAAAATTATGACGCTACAGGCCCGCTCTCAAATCAGACGCAGGGCAGTAATAGTAAGTTCGATATATCACATTTGTCTATTGATATTAGCGAAGTTTTGAAGGAAATTGAGAACCTGTCGAACAATAAATCGCCTGGTATTGATGGGATACCGGCTATGTTTTTAAAAAATTGCAGATTCATTATCTCCAGACCGCTTTGGATTATATTTAACTCTTCATTGTCTTCCGGGCACTTCCCTAGTGCATGGAAAACAAGCATTGTATCTCCTGTTTACAAATCCGGCGATTCCACATGCGTGTCAAATTATAGACCGGTATCACTAATCAATATCATGGCCAAGATATTCGAAAGAATAATCACTAATAAACTCAGCTCTTTAATGCATAATATTGTTAGCGACAGACAACATGGTTTCCTCGCCGGTCGTTCGACTGCCACAAACCTTGCCATTTTTTGTAATTATGTCTCCAATGCTCTGAATAACAATACACAGGTCGACGCCATATATCTAGACTTTAGGAAAGCTTTCGACAGAGTAAACCGTTATGTTTTAATTGATAAGCTCTCGGACTTCGGAATTAGTGGCAAATTCCTGCAATGGCTTTTTTCATACTTAAGTGGACGTCATAAATGCGTCAGGGTAGGCGGTAGTGTCTCTAGATACATCCATACTCCTTCCGGCGTACCACAGGGCTCCCATATTGGCCCGTTACTTTTTTTATTGTTTATAAACGATATCGGGGAATCTATTCAAGATTGTAAATTTTTAATGTTTGCTGATGACCTCAAGCTATATAAAGCTATAAGCTCGGCATCTGACCACCAAATCATTCAACTAGCGCTTGAAAACTTAAATAGATGGTGCCATCAAAACGGTATGGAATTTAACACCGAGAAATGCCATGTGGTTAGTTTTTCTAGATGTAAGAGTACCTCCATTTTTCACTACTCGCTAAGTGGTGACCAACTGGCAGTGAAGTCATCAACACGTGACCTTGGCGTTATTTTTACCCCCTCGTTGTCTTTTGACAAACATATACAATACATTGTAACCAAAGCCTCCAACTCTTTGGGTTTTCTTTTCCGAAACTGTACTCATTTTAAGAGCCTCTACACGCCTTTGTATTTATACTACTCTCTTCAGCTGCGTCTACACTATATAACAAAATACGTTATATAACAAAGTTATAAAACTTGTTAAAAAACGAAAAAGAAAAATGTTATGTAACATGTTACATTCTGAATGTTATATAACATTTATGTGTCAGAAATTTTATGACTTTGAAACTTTGCCCTTGATGATCCTATAGTAAATGCCGTGGGATTTATTAAAACCGCTCCAAAAGTTGTTTAAAGAAAAAGAATTAACCACAGAATTAATTAATTTTTTAACATCGTATCTTGCTGTGCTATCTAAGCATCTTTCACGTTTGAAATCATTGACGTGAGAAATGTTATATAACTAGTTACTCACTTGAAACAGTATTAAATACATAATTTTGTAACAAGTTATAAAAATGTTATATAACAATGTTATAAAATAGTGTAGACGCAGCTTTACGCGTCCGATTCTTGAGTATGCATCTGTTATCTGATCTCCGAATAACGTCAAGAACAACAAAGTGATTAAAAGGATCCAACATAGGATGCTCCGTTTTCTTGCATTCAAAGCGGGTCATCCTATGTCTCGACTGGATCATGATTATAGCGCGATTTCACGTGAATTCAACATCCAGAACTTGGAAATCCGGAGAATAGCAACTGATTTCTGTTTTTTGTACAAAGCCATCCACGGGCACACAAACAATCCCCTAGTTACGGGTCTTATAAATTTCAACGCTCCTCCGCGTCATAACAGAACAGCTATGCTATTCAGACCGTCATCCTATTCTTCGCGTTTCTCGGTAACGGATCCGTTCAATAGAATCTGTAACATGGCTAATAGTTACATGGACAACTTATTTAAACGCAATCTGCGCAGGGCCATAATGAATACTGAAAATTAGAGCATATAATTATATCTCATTATATTCGTTAGTGTGTAATGTAAGTTTTGTTTTTCCCTTGTTGTAATCTTTGGGTTCGACCCGTTAATAAATAAATAAATAAATAAATAAATAAATAAATAAATAAATAAATAAATAAATAAATAATATAGATCTTCAACTTTCTTCGGAGCATCTTGGATTCCTAAAGTTTTATAAGCGGTAAACTATGACAAATACAAAGACTTTATTTTTGTCTGATTTCTGTAACGCAGACGAATTATATATTTTCTTGTAGAACATTTAGGAAGCCCTATAATCTAATACTTTCCTTCCATATTTATAGTTTCTTCTTTCTGCGAATATTTTTAGTAGATAAATATTGTGATACAGTCTGACTGTACATTGACTGCTTCTACTTTATTGATCCAACAATGATAGAAAACAAGAAAGAATGGTCATCCTGTTTCTGTTATACATATGTATCTGTAACACCCGACATAAAATAGGGGAGACCGAGGCTAAGTAATTTGTATTACTGATCTAACAATAAGCACAACTCCAGATTCAATTCTTTTTCAAGTTTAAGCTTTCCAAATCCCCAACTTAGATTTCAAAATCTCTAACTATAAATTTTCAGATTTCAAAATTTAACTCTAAACATTTTTAAATCTGCTACTTGAAACCTCCAAATTTCTCATTATCATTAAAAGAAATTTCTACATTTAGGGTTTCAAATCTTCAAATTTCCAATTATCACTGTAAAAATTTCTAGACCTACAACTTGAGATTTTCCAATCTCAAACTTCTGCTTTTCAAATCTTCAACTTTACATTTTTTAATTACTAAATCCAAATCTTGAAATTTCGAATTTTCTAAATGTATCTAAATCCGCAACTTTAGATTTTCGAATCCGCAACCCGAAATCTTCCAATCTTTAAATATAACTGCTCAAAATTTTCCGCTTCCAAACTTAAAATCTGTAATTTCAATTTTTTAAATCTCCTACTTCAAGTCTTTAAACCTTCAATTTCATATATTTGAATTTCCTATTTCAAACCTTCATCTAAACATCTCCAAATATCTAAAATCTCTGAACTGAAATCTTAAAAATCTCCAAATCTGCAATTCTAACTCTTCAAATGTTCAATTCCAACATGTCATATCTTTAAATTTTTAAATTGATAGAAAGAAAATAGCTCTTGTATGATAGTCTTTGTACCGTACACTAATGTTAATAATTCTTTAGTAATCCTTATCAAATTACTCATATCACAAATGCGAAAGAACCAAATCGTATTCGATCCTTTGCGAAGCGGAACACTCTGTATTAACCTAATTTTTTCGAGGAATCATACCTTATATATTAAATGAGCCCGTATATTAAACTTAAAATTCCAAAATATAATAAATCAGCGAACAGTGAGAAGAGTAACAATTTCAGTTTTTAGTCATTTTTGAAATATCCTCAAAATCGTAACTTTTCGCTTCGTTCTTCCCATCGTTACAGATACAACAAGAGAACCGCAATTTTTTGAAACAACGCTCGAATGTTTTTCATGCAGAAAAACTTCAGTATCGGAATTCAGTCCGGTTGGAAAATGCATATTGAACTCATTCGCATCCCTGGTCGCGAACGCGTTGAGAGGCTCGCGTTCGCAGAAACGTCAGAACGTGGTACACGCATCGAAACAAAACGTGGTCAGCTTAGATAGATCCCGCGTTTCGATGACGCAACCCCGATGAGCCGAGAACGATCTGCGCTATTCCATTTTCCGTTCGAGTGGATCAGCTCTCGCCTAATCGATAGTTATAGCGCAGACACACCCAACGCGATAAGTTGGCCGAACGCGAGAGTGTGGCAGACCCCCGAGCCCCGGGAGCAGATGCAAAATCATTTCGCGACGTTATCGACGGTCGGCCAAACGCGATAGCGGGCTATCGGTGTAATTTTCACGAATTTAATAGGACACACGCGCGGGGCCAAGAGGAATTCGCGAGCCTCGATGAAACCAGTCGACCGGTTATTCAGAGATAGTTCGGTGCTCCGCGGGGGGTTATCTCGGGAGTTCATCCGCCCCCGCGGAATCGAACGTATTCGCGAGATTTCGGCGTAGCAGACGAACACAAGCGTATCTCGCGAATCGGCCTCGAAGAACGGTTTCGCGCTTGAGGAAACTTTCGCGAGCGAATCACGATCAAACGATCCGCTGTACCAGTTGAAGGTATGTACGTGATCCACGCTCGCGGCTTTATCGTTCGTTCCGTCTCGTTACGCTTTCAACGGCTCGAGCCCCGCGGCATTCATTAGCCGTCCGAATTGCAACGCGCAAATAATTGATGGAGTAGAACGGTCGACGCGTATTACGGGCGACTTCGACAGCCGAATGAAAGTGCAGTTAGTAGGACTTCGACGTGAATCCAAGTTTCGCGATTGGTTTTCGAAGCGATAGAACGGACGGGGAAGAAAAACATTCGATCAAGCGTGAAAAATGTCTAATTCCCTTTCAGGAAGGTTGAATTGAATTTTAGATTCTATGTATAACCACGACTAAAGTTTTTGACAGTGGTGCAGCATATATAGAATGTTAGTTTATTTAGAATGAATAAAACAGCATGACAGAAGATGAAAGTACATAAAACTGCATAATATTGTAGGTAATGTACCAAATGTACTTCAAATTTTCAGTCATAATTAGACTGTGGATGTTTATGCAAATTCCTATTTTCAAGAGTATAGGAAGAGGAAAGCAACTTGAATAAAAGTGTCTTTGATTTACTACATATTATCAAATATATTTTATTTTCGATATTTTATGTATTTCTGTCACATTATCCGTAGTTTGATAATAATGGAAATCAAAATGTACCTGAAAGTTTAGTTTAATTGAGACATGATATAGCTGAACAATTTCGCAACGGTAATAGGAACAGTAATTTACAAATTAGATAACGTTACTTTGTTGGATACTTCGATATTTTAAATTATTATAAGAATTTTTCATGTCTATGAAATAGTCTGATCACATATAAAAAATATAATATTTGGAAGGTAAAACACACATTTTATTCAAGTTTCAATTCTCCTTTTATTTTCATAAAAATATGAATTTACATAAAAATCTGTAGTCTGATTTTAAATACCAAGAATATAAGATTTATTGATTTATTATGCACCAACAATAAAAAATGTTTAATACATTATGTGAATCTGTCTGATCATTAGGAGATAATTATTGGACTAAAATAATAAATTCTTAGCAGAGTAATCATTTTTATACAAGGAATTAGACTGTGGAATTGGTAAACAAAAATTTTAATACTAAAGAAAAATGATAAATTCATTTAACAATTTTTTGATACTATTCATATTTCTATGATTTCTATGATTCATATTTATTGATACTTTCATATTTCTATTCATATTTAAACAACCATACAGATTAAATGACAAATTTATTATATTCTAAGTGTTTTTACTACACTTCAGTATATAGCAAAAAAAATTTCTGAGATTATTTATATTTATTCTAAAGATAAAACATAAAAATTAAAGTTATATCAGTGTCTGAATATATTTGTGTGATCACTGCATATGTTTCTCTGTAAAATTTTCGTATAATTTTAGTAAGTGCATATTTGCATATTATGTTCACCAAAAACTAAGGGAGTTACTCATTATAGTAGATATTTAAGTATTTCAAAAAAAAAAGTAGGAGCACTTGCGTCTGACGTGATAAATACCTATACTACTGTGCAAGTAGCACAATCATTTGACGAAGCAAAGGAATCTTTCATGCTGTGAAATTCGCAAACGAATTTAATCCCATCGCGCGTATAAATTTAAGAAGTCTTCGAAATTAGCAAGAGTTCCCAAAGAGACTCAGTAATGTGAAGATGTTCGCAACACCTCGGAAGCTTCAAGTGCGAAGGCACTTCCTCCTCCAGAACGAACTTCCACGAGAACTGCTTTTGTGTCCGTGTTTCCAATAGTTAGAAGAGTAATTACGCGTGAAGGAAGGCGCGCAGCGTCGAAAACCAATCGTCCTCGTTCCAATTACTCGTTTTTATTATATTAGTCCGCTTCGACGATGCATCTCGTCCCATTTCCGTCGGGCGACATGTAACTCGACGATACCTCGCGGTTCCCAGTCAACGGGCGCCCGATAGCCGCTTCAATAATGATAAATAATGAAACCGTTTAAATAACGAGGGCCCACCGACGAATAAATTCCACGGGTGAACGCGACGACGTGGCGACGCATTTATTCGCGACTAAATTACACGGTCGTTCGTCGAATAATCGATGCTTCTGGTTGCTCGTGACACCGTTTAAAACCATGCGTTCTGCCGGTGTTAAACGCGGGAATAATTGGTAGAACAGCGGGAGGTCGTTGAGCGGGCATAGGGGATGGAGGAAGAGGGGTGTCTCCTATGAATTTATGAACAACTATACTTCGTTACGTCGCGAGCGCGGGGGCACGGCTTATCTTACGCGCAGCCGCGGTGCATTCTCGTGGCCAATTACAATTATATCGCAGTAACAGGTCACACGTAATTGTCCTGGGGAAATGGGATCGCTGCCCCGGCAGAGATGAGCATTATGTAGATAAAAAATTATTCAAATAACTGTTCGAATAAGAGATACTTTATCCTTCTTCGAACGTACGAATAACGCGATTTATCTTTATTGGATACACCACAGATAAAACAATTCATTCGATGTGAATTTATCCACGGCAACAAATAATATTTTTATTCAATAACTGCACTAGTTTAGAACTCGCTATCTTCTTCTATTTATAAAATCGCGCCGCGGCAGCTTGAAAAATCACGCATCTCAAATTTAGGATCGATGAACACTAGAGATAAGAGGTCGCTTCGAATACCGGATAAAAATGAAATATCTTTTACTCGATTTTATTTATATAATTTTTTGCGTACCTTTGGGCTCAGGCCGTCCAGGTGACGGGGGTAATGAAAGAAATTTATTGAGACGGACGAGTGCGGGAAACGCGAACGGAACGACTATCTCTGGATGCGTCGTCGCATCGACTCCGAACGTCTATCCTTCCCTTTCCCGTTTCGAAATTACATTTCGCGAGGACTATGAAATTGAAGTGTCGCCGAGAATTGCGAGGAACGCGAAAGCGAGACCGAGTTACAAGCTTGTCTTTCTCTCTCGCACACACATTCTCTCTCTCTCTTTTTCTCTGACTTATTCTGACCTCCTCAGTTCGCTTTTCCTTGGGATGCAATCGCAGCTTAGGAAATGAAAATTTATGGACACACGGTCCTGCCAATTTTGCTTTAATGGTACTCTGGGTTATTTAACTATCGCGCGCTTGCTACATTGACTATGCATGGTGTATTTTTCATTCGAGGTAATCCTGGTGTTTGAAATAAATCAAGTGAGAAACGGGTAATTCAGTAGACCCGCACTTTAAATACAGTTCACTATTTATAGATCTTCAGCGAATTACAGGCGGATCGTAGAATGGTATGGGTGAAAAGATTGAATGGATCGAATTTGATTGAATTTCAACGCGTTTCGCAGATGAAATGCCCTCGCCAGGTGGGCATTTAATTAGCTTGCGAGTTGCAGATACCGAAAAAACGGTTTGAGATAAAATCATTAGCTTGCGACGCGATGAGGATAATTTTGTCCACGCATGGATAGTTATAAGTGTTATAAAATATATGACTAGCACGATTCGCATTGTATATTTGATGCGTGCTACTCTAGAAAAGCAGTGAACAAAATTAATGGTTTTAATTCATCAGACAGTCATTAATTTGTAACATTACCTGACTCTGGTAAACCAGCCACTCATGTAATGTCCTGCATATTACAAATCATTCTTACTAATCTACATACGGTGAACTATTACATGAATTTGAGAGCATCTAATTATACCGTTGGTTATGAGTGATATTAAATAAATTAGAGTGATGTGAAACTGCAGGAATTCATTGCAAGTTAACGCACAGGTTACACGCTTAATTCAAGAAATAATTAATCGTGCGAGGAAGTTGCGAGCCGTATACATATTAAACTGTTAAAGTTCGACGAACTGAAAATTCGTGTATTTACGGTGAAGCAACTCACTTTTGAACTTTAAAGTTCGAAATTTCTCATGCATTACACGTTACCAGAAGCGACTGGGGATCGTGAAATTCCCATTCCTTGAACAATATCGTAGTTATTGATTTTCTTTTCAACAGTTCTACGTCAATCCGTTCCGCAATTCTTATTTTGGATTCCTACTAATACTCGAAAATTGATTTTTGTTATTTGGTATGTTACTTTTCCAGTATCTATAAATTCATTATGTTATCAAAATTAAAACGACAGTTTGACAGTATCGATTCTATTTCATTAACTATATGGATGCGGGAAGTATAATTGTCAATATTTGCTTAGGAAGTAAAAGTTATTCCACTCTAACGCATGAAAAATCTAAAAATTTCTGGTGTTCACATTAACGCAGGATTAATAAGATTTCTCGTACATCCTTTGAACTAAATCGATGATACTACCGCACTATGAAATATTAAAACGTCAAATTATAACCTTGTATGCAACAGAATCAATATTAGTTCAATATTTATATAAGCGCTTTATAATTTTTCACTGATGCTACCTGAATATTCACACTTAATTCTGAGAGTCCTGTAATTTTACGTATGCAATAAAACTTCGTTTTAAAAACTTTATTCTGTACTTGCGCTCGATTCTTTGGCAAAGAATCAACATTTTCCTCGTCTCAGAAAAAGATAAAACGAAAGAATCGCCTAACAATAAAGCAATAAAAATTTTAACACGAAGGTACGACGCAAGACAAAAAAATGTTGACGAAAACACTTCTTTAGTACATTTCCAAACACTGACTGCTTACAAAATTTTATGTCCGCCACCATACAAGAAACTCCTACTGTCTACTCTGGCTATAGTCTTCTTTATAGGTCCCTTTTCTGTATACTTGTATGTGTATGAAATATACATATACAAAATATCCCAGTAATCATTTTATTTTCCACAATATTGATTTTAATTGTGTAAATTTATTCGTAATAACATGCTGATAATAAAAATTATTACACATCAGGATTTTTTAAAAGAACGTCCGATGGTTAAACCGTAATCCAAGTTGTATTGTCAGTGTATCAAATAATTGAAATCCTACGTAATAGCTTATTAATAATATTTTATGAAACAGACACATAAAAAGAAAATAGCTCCGATTATATAAAAAATGACTGAGACGCAAATCTACAAACCACCCACAACTGCTGACTTTTCTCACTATTTTCATGTCTCCAGTTTCCCCCAAAGTTGATAAAAGAGTACAGAATAAATTGTCATCGATTCTTCGAATTCAAATGTGAAACAAGACCCACTAATGAAAACAAACAACGCCCCCTGGATCGAATTAGATCCGTTACCACCTACAAGCCGTACCTACATATGTACTATCCGCGCGACACCGATAACTTTCCCGTTTCAATTGCGACCAGCTAAAAGGTTGTTTCCGTATCGATCGAGCTATACTTCTCGTCGAGGCATCGAACGTATCCGACAATGTCATCGGTACGCTTCGCCGCGTATGTTTGCCGCTACGCATCGCTATGGTAACTTGATGCACACCATTCGACTCGATGTTTGCTTCGATTCTGGACGCGTTTGTTCGCGGAGAGCCTGATTTCCTGCGGCCGTGACAAGGTAACGGGATGCGCTCGCGAGTCTAATCAATCAATCAATTAGAAAATCGGAGGGGCTATACGCGCGGTGCGTTGCGGGGCGCGAAAATCGGTTGAACGCGCGGCGCGGCGCGGATTCGTGTGCGATTCGAGGACCGATTTCGTTCGGCGGAACGTGTCCAACGGAACAAGGAAACTGTGTCGCCGTCAGTCAACGTGATACTAATTAATCGAGAGATAATAAGGGTGACAGGATGAACGGATGAGGGGGATCGCATTTTACGCTTAACGATTTCGAACGCGGAACGTTCAGCTATAATGGAAGGGAAGTAGATTTTTTTTAGAGTTCATTACATTTACACCTTGCTCGCGGTATTTCACCGGGAACCACCCCCAGTTTTTTTTCTGTACGTGGCTGCGGAATAACGACGGAAAGTTTTATAATTTTGCACCGCTTCAACTTTACACTCCTATCCGCTGCGCAATCGTCAATTTACGTTTGCGCTCGTAATGAATAAAAATTGACAACAATCGCTAGAGTAACGATTGTTAGAACGGTGGATGCGATGGAAGCTAGTTGGAACAAAGGTCGAACAGAGTGTGTCGAAAATCGATCGTTGCTTACAGTTCTTTGAGGTTCTTTGAGTCTCTTTGAGTTTCGCTTCGTCGGCTATGCAAATGCACCGTTTAGGAGACAAAAGATAGTACGCAATTGTTGATGCAAGCCCTTTTGTAAAATAAAATAAATGGAACAGAATATATGAAACAATTAAGTTTACTTTTTTGTATCATAAGCATGCTTCATAAACTCAATTGATTTTCATTCATTTTTTATATGTATAATGGAAATTTGATTAATAGACCTGATATGAAAGTCAAAATTGAAGCATTTCCACTATGCGGAATTTTTTTGTTTTTAATATTACCATCGCTAAATGAAAATTCAAACTTTACGCGACATTTTACTCTAATCTTACTGCTAGTTCGCTGAATAATTAGGACTCAATATTATTGAAATAAAAAATAATTAAGTGCTGATTAATCGAGATTCTACTCTAATTTGAAACACGACTTGTTTAACACTCTGTATTTGATTGTTATACAGATTGTTCCGGTAAACGTTGTAGAATCGAGAAAAGAATGATTTTATATGAAGAAATACAGTAATGGTACAGAACAAGATTTTTTCTTGCGTTTTGTTTTCTGGAAAATCGATTATAAATATTCGTGGAGAGACGTGTTCTTAACTACAATTATCTACACAACATAATCCTGACCGTAATTGTTTAACACCTCCGCTGAAGGTATATAAACCTTTATTAATAACTCCAAACATGTAATTTTCTCAAAATGTCCCCAACTTTAAGCAATAAACAATAATTTAACACTCATATTATTATTTAACATATTCAAATGTCTGTAATATTTGTAAATCTGGTATGCGTATAGATTTCCGTAATTGACTATATATGTAGTTTTATGGATCCCGTTGACGAATAACATTAATATCATACATAATATTGATTCTGCCGTAGTTTTTATGTACTTGTACCTGGTGCATTCCATGTCAAATCACCGAGGATCCGGACCCGAACATTTTTGATTTGGTTGAAATTTTTATGTTTTCATATACATTAAATGAAGTTACTGTACCAAATTTTAGGCCTTAATCTTAAAGCTTTAAGGAGTTGTGAATTTTTCATTTCTTTTCAATTTTTTCAGCCAAAAATATTTCAAATTTCGATTATTCCATTAAAAAAAAAGATAATTACATTTTTTTTCATTTTGTTTGGTTTGAAATGAGTTTTCATTAATAAAATAGAAAAAATTTTTTTTAACTTTGCTTATAGCTGTTTCTTTCATTTTAAGCATAAATTTGATCATTTCTCAAAGATTTCTTTAAGAGCGACCCTTTCGATTTTTTTTTGAAAATTCCACAAAATTCTATGCTTAAAAACAAAAATTTTAAGCCATGTCCGGTTCTGTGATCTCAACTCGTTCTATTTTTTTATAAGCCTCGAAATTCGTACTGCTAACTAGTAATTAACGTAACGTTCCTATTTTTTTTCAAAAATATCTCAATAAATACCTAATTTTTTGAAAAATCACAAGAAACCTTTCTTGTAGAGAATCAAATTTTACATGAAAAGGCTCTTTGTATTTTTTTTCGAAATGTATATTTATTGAGATATTTAAAGATAACAAGAATATTTTTTTCAGTATTTATATTATAAATATATTTATCGATATTCAAAAATTAATATTGCAATTATCATCCTCCTCCTAAATACTAAAAAAAATACAATATGTACTTTTAAACAGATTCTCGTTTTTTCACGATTTTCATTTTAATTTTCATTTTTATTGCAAAAAGTATCAAACATTTCACTTAAATACCGCTTGTACATTAAATTAGAGACTTTAGCAGATATTACGGAATTTGTTCAGATTTTTTTAAGTCTATAAGAATAAAAAATCTGGCCTGGGAATGAAAGATTCGTATTGCAGGCCGCGTTAGCAAAAAAGCACTTTGCCGGTGGAGAGTTAACATATCAAGTTACAACAATGAACATGCATATACAGCTAGCGAATATTTAAATTCAATTTTCTCTAAAACAAAGCGTCACATGAATAAATTTTATTCCATATTTTCAATTTATTTTTGACGTAAAATAACTTTCTAATATATTCTAGGATTTATAGAATCCCTCTGTAGCTAAGTACATTTGTAGCTGACGAATGTTTTAAGCCGATTTTCCAAAAAATAGACCATCTTCTATATTTTCGACTTATTCTTTCATGTAAAATAATCTTCTTTCCGATTGTACTACATATGATTACATAGTAGATTACACATGTAAAGTTGTACATACTGCAAATGTGACGTCAATTGGCAAACAAAAAAATATTTTCGACGAATGTTCAATAGTATTATAGTATTAATTGAAGAGTTTATTGCGGTTTTGTGTTTCGATCAACTTTTAAATTAAACTTCGAGAATAAATATAATTATTTTTAGATAGTAATGTATGATACGTTGCTAAATTGATTTTCTTTATGCAGTTTTTTAATATGAACAGAAACATGTACATACGTATGTGTAACGTTGTTTAAAAATATTATTTGGTTTCAATTTTTTATGAAAAAGAATACTCGCAAACATTGCTTTTAATTAGTAAATTCATCACTTAATATGAACTTTTCAAAACATATTTTTTATCAATAACGGAATCAGCTAAAACGTGTGGTAATCTACTATATTTAATTTACGAATTCTTTTGCTTATAACAAAATATTTGTAAATTATAATTTCATTATCAGTTCATGTTCAAGCTAGTAAGTTTACTATCTTCTTTGTGCATATTTTCTTGTTTTAACAAATAAACAAAAATCAAGTTACAGAGAGCTAAACAACTTATGAGAGATAATATAACAATTTCGATAAAAAACTTTCAATTGAACACTTACAAAATTGACGTCCTCTAATATTTTGACGGATGTTCCAAGACGTCCAAGAAGTAATAACATGTAAAGATATTTGATCCGTTCATCCACTATTTTTAACACACTCACACTTTTACGCGATAACTAAAGTCGAATACACAAAACAAAACACGTCCTTAATTAACACCATGGGCACACTTTTTCCTCGCACTAGCTCCACTCACACTGCACTTTCTGTTATTTTCCAATCCTTGAAGACGGTTTTAACTTTATTTGATAATGGATAAGTGTTCCCCGAGGAAATAACCATGACTAACATTACCTCACCTTCATTATTCGAATTTCGTTTCAATAACATAACCAAAAAATGTCGAAAGATCAGAAGCGATGATTATAATATTATTTATCTCAGTTCTAACTAGCAATGTCATTATTACTGTTCATATGCAATTGTTATTGAATTCGTAAATGTTTTAGACCTTGAGAGATACTACTTGACCAAATAGATGTTGAGACGAATTCAGAGAAAGAGTTAAACTCGTTCCAATAGGAAGCAAATCATGAATTACGACAGAAAATATTGCTACAATTCTTGAATGAGAACACAAGGATTGGAAACTGCGTATCTAAATATTGTAAAACAATACGGAATAATAAATTACTTTTGTTGAAAACGAAATAACGAACGGAAAATGTTACTTGCGCGGGACAATATGGTTACTGAAAGTAATGAGAGGAAATCCCGGTCAGATGTCGCTAGCGTACAGGGTGCTACTGCATCGATATATCGATCTACGCGGCTTATTCAAAATACGAAATTATGTAGAGTGTTCCGATTTTTAACGTCCAAACATTGTCAGTATATTCTGTGAGTCTAACCAAATGGAAAATGTTATATAAATTTTGTTTAACGCTTTATTGGAAAGTTATGATCAGAAATACGGAATACAAAACGAAAAAAAACAATATTTACATATTTATAAAACAAGAAGAAATACGCGTAATGAATTAATATGATTCATTCGCTGGGATGAAATAAAGTACAAATGAACCTCGTACAGTTATAAATTCCATTTTGAACTGCTGTCAGTTTTGTATTACTAAAGCCAGTTGAAATTTTGAAATGAAATATTAGGTGCACCTACGAATTTAGTAGTAAAGTCAATATCCGTAGTAAATATTAATATTAAATGATTTGTAGTAACAAGTAGTATTAAAGAAAAATTTATATTAATTTAACGACTACGGATAACAAATACAGCTCGCCTAAATCTACATGTAAATATCGTTTTTACCTTTGAATTCTGTATTTTTGTTTATAACTTTTTAATAAAGTGTTAAGCAGCCTATTTATTATTACTATACGAAGATATTATAGCATATTGTTATTATTATATGCACAACGTAAGTCAAAAATTCAACAGTTAACAATTATTAAAAATAGTACAAAATAATCAACAAGAAAGAAAAATTTCTATCCGTCATTTCCCAAAAAGTGAATAAAAATCATAAAGTTACTATTATTGAAACGATTGCATTGATCCAACATTTACGTACGAATGATTTACAAACAAAACGGAATTGGAATATCTCAAAAAGTCTGCCGCAAAGCAACCCGATTTTTCGGAGCAATGTTGTCATTCATAATAGAAGCGAATGTGATATCCACGGATCAGTGGTTACATAAAAATACGTGAGAAAGGGAACGAAGAATCAACCTGAAAAAATTTCGACTCTGCGCATAATTTCGCGATTCACGAAGGACATCTCATTGAGGGACACACCATTTGGTCGATCGTAGGGAAGTCGGTTCGTACGTCAGCTCTACATATTCCGTGGCACCCATATTTCTCAGACGGAAGGCTCCATAAAAATCCGCGGGATCTAGTGGATGGTCTTCCAATCCACAGGATCCCAAACACAACAGTCGAGTAAATTTGTATGCGAACAAGGTACATGGGCATACAAAGCCTAGAGATTCGAAAGTTTCTTCCCTGGTCGCTGTATAAAAATCTCGTTTGCGCAGCAACGTTATACGACAGCAAAAGGAGAAGGAGGACGTTGAAGGAAGGAGGAGGACAGTTTCGAGGAAAACGCCAGAATGCCGATTGATTTTTATTACTTCCCACCTAGCCCGCCATGCAGGTCCGTTTTATTGCTGGCGAAAGCGATCGGAGTCCATTTAAATATGAAAACGGTCAACGTCTTAGAGGGAGAACACTTAACACCAGAGTTTGGGAAGGTTTGTTTGTCTGTTTGTTCCACGTTCAGGCGAGCATTATTTAAAGATGAACTTTATCAACATTAAAAATAAGCAATAATCTTTGAAAATTGAAGGAATGAATTTTTATGCAAATAAAGAAATACTACGCAAAATTAAAAAAAAAAAAATTGCTTCGGTAACTTTTAAATTACTTTACTTTTAATTTAACGTGTATTTTTATGGGAATATGCACTATTCAGAAATATAACTACAAAATTAAGGGTGAAATAGTAGGCCAAAGTTTATGAAATCTTGTCTACAGAAAGATCAAACACTAAACAAAATTGTCACAAAAATTCTGGATAATTGATGCTATAGTTTTTTTTAACGAATAAAGTTTAGTAACATTAAAAATAAGTAAACATCTTTGAAAATTAGAGGAACGAATCTTTATGCAATAGTAAAACTCCACACAAAATTTGGAAAAATTGATTCGGTAGTTTTTAAATGATTTAACTTTTAATTTAACCTGCATTCTTATAAGAAAACGCAATAAAGCTGTGTAATCTCAGTGAAGTTGCTAATAGTTGTATTTAAAATACATTCTAACAAAAAAGTTTATGAGAAAAGATCAATTTTTATGACAAAAGATTAATATTTCTCACTTGTTTTTATCACAAGAAGAAGCCTTATTAATATTTTGGAAATTGATTAACTTTTGGCTTAGATTGTTACTGCAGTTCATCCTTAAGTAGTATTATCTATTAAATATCGCTATTGCTTTCATACAAACCGTACGTAGTTAGGATTAATAAGCTTCTGATTTTAACAGAAATTATTATCGGAAGTATAACTGTAATCATTTTATCAAGCAATTTGATGTTTCAGATGAACCCGCAGCAGCGAATACCAACAATCGACGACAATGGATTCATTCTAGGCGAAAGGTAATTATGGTTTCCTCTGCATCGCAACTTTCGACTAATTTAATCCAATATTTGTAGTCGTCCAATCATGGCATACCTGGTGAGCAAGTACGCGAAAAACGATTCTTTGTACCCAAAGGATCCAAAACGGAGAGGCGCAGTGGATCAAAGATTGTATTTTGACATGGGAACTCTTTATGATAGCATGGTCATATGTTACGTAAGTATAATTTCCAATTCATTGGTAATCATAAAAACAATAAAGAGAAAGTTTATAAAAAAATATACTGAACAAAATTCGTCCTTTGTTTTTATAAAAGTACGTATAAAATTTAAGTCTGATAACATACACCTATATAACTAACGTTTTAGTTTCCAGTGATATTCGGTCTGGAGAATTCTATACACGAGGAACATCAACAAGCCGTGGAGAAATCTTGTGCATTATTAAATGTATATCTCGAAGAGGGGAATTTCGTCGCCGGCGACACCCTGACGATTGCCGATTTTACCATCAGCACGACCATTTGCGTCTTGCAAGTGAGTATTCGGAAATGGAGTAGTAAACAGTAATACAATTTGAAACGAGCGATAAAAGATAGGGCACGTAAAAAGTGTAGGGGCTCGACAATAAAAAAAGCACCTGAAGTACTTTTATGCGGCGAAGTACGAGTCCTTGTGACAGTAACAAATTTATGACTCTCCTTTGACTTTCCTACGCGATAAAACGAAGATTATCATAGTAATTAAATAATATATGCATCGTGTAATAATGCTTTGTTTCAAAATGAGTTTCTATGATACGGTTCAGAATTATAAAACTGTATTTTTGCTTTGAACAGGGTCAAGATATGTATATCAATATATTTATTAAGCTAATGGGGGAAAAGGAATTTAATATTTCATTGTTTGCGATGATTCGTGCTTCTTGAATATAATATATACAGGGTGTCTCAGAAATGATGAAAGCTGCATAGTTTTGGGACACCCTGTATAATCTTTCTGTACAAAATTGTACAAAAGCGAAAATTATTTCAAGAGCCCCTTAAATGTTAAATAGTAAATAATTACTCGTGTTTGATCCGATTAATAGTCCGTGGACTTCGATATCAACAAATATGAGAATATCGCCGCTTGGTACAATCGCTGCAAAGAAGTCTTGGATAAATTCGGTTTCGAGGAGGTGCACTCGCCGGGAACGAAACTGTTTACTGAAATGTATCGAGCAAACTTACAGGAATCCAGTTAACACCCGCACCTATCGAGACGGTGTTTCGAAGTTGTAAAACCACAAAATCGATGATCGTTCACCGACAGATGAGATTAAACACGAAACCCATCGAAAGGTTAATGAAAAATGCATAGAGCAGAGTTTATTTCACCCTTTGAAGCATTCAATTATTGGTGAAATAGAGTCGTGTTTTTATACTGACTCGCACTTCCAACTTTTACAATTACGGAAATTAATCTCAACTCTACTACTATTGTTTCACTTTACAAAGCACTATGTTAAAATAGCACAATATTAAGCTATTAATGTTAACAGATGTTCCTGCAAATAATATATTTTTGTAAACTCTTCTACGTCTGAAACAGACTTCTAAATAAATTTCAATTACACTTTAACATCGCATGGTTACTTCAAGTTTAATCAATTTAATTCGGTATTAAAAGAGCGTTTCTTTGTAAAATATTTAAGCTCAGAGAAATTTTCCACTCTTATCCCATAAAGGACCAAAACTTCATCAGCTTTATAACTCGGAACGTTTCGTCGTAATCCTCGTCACATTAGAGTAAACTGAATCAGAAAATGGTAATGAGAACTTTTCACGGTTACAGAAAGATTGAAGAGGATTGACTCTGTGCATGTTCGTTACGCTAGCTCCTTCGAAAGGAGGCGGCATTAATGCTGCATTTATAAAGAGACTGGAGAACTAACTCGGTTAGACAGTTTGCGATTATCCAGCTGGATAGAGACTACGTACATAGGTTTGCTTTGCGCTCTCCCTGCACGGCTATCTGTCACAAATCATCCGCCTCAAGTTTCGAGTATACTGGATCAGAGTTTCGCCGTTTCAACGGCTCCCAAGCTGCGCTTTCAGCTCGTAATAGAATCCGTCGATCGATTTGGACATTGTTTTGACTAAAGTACGTCGTCCTGTTAGATCGAATAGGGATATTCAGCTTCCCCGAAGGAAATTGAAACAATCGCATTTGCGAGTGACGATATTTACTGACTCCTTCATAGTACAATCGTTAGTTAACCATTCATCTTAATATCGCTATTGTTGTATTTCAAAATAAAAGCCCAGTAATATGTATAATAGAATCATATTCAATGTACAAGTTGAATTTGATAAATTTAAACCTCAGAATAACTTGAATTTATTTTTCTCTGGGAAAAGAATTACGATACACATAAAATAAAATAAAGACCACTTTGTTTTAATAAATTGAAAAAGGAGGCAGTTTCATTATTCTTTTTTAAGAAAGTTATGTAACATTAAAGACTGTAGATAAACTTTGTTTTTCTCGTTTGTGATGTTAAATCATACGCGATACTTTGCGTTACGCAAATATCTCTTTGAGATAAAGTGATAAGATTATTGGATATTTATTGGAGCTTCTATCTACGATTTGCGACCATTTCAATTATTTTCTGACAGCTTCATTTTTCAGATACTTTATTGTACTCCAAGTGACAACAGCAATTAGCAATTTCTTTGCATCTAATACGGCAACTATTGTATTTTATACTGAATAATGACCATGCATTTTTGTTTTCAATGATTGGGAGTCTTAACAAGCGTGATGTAGAAATTGCCGATGAGTCATTCACTGTGCTATTTTCTGCAGCATGTGTAAAAGTTATTACTAAGCAAGTTTTTTTTTACGATGTATCATAAATTAAAGAAAAAATAAAGAACTTGTAAATCCTATTATTAAAATATCAAAATTGCATAATTCATAAAAATGTTTACTATTAGCTGGAAAAACGGTATCATTTATATTATGTTCTTCTAAACACGTATCAGCAGAACGATGAAATCCGTCGTTAGCCATTGCATAACGTGCTTTTGATAAAGATAGTATTCGTTAAATGAGGTTGCGAGCAATTTTGCACAGTGAATAGCGCCTCGAGTTCAGTTTCGCCCGTAAATCAGCGCGGTTGACAACGAAATGAGTTCTGTAAATTAAAGTCGAAACAACATCAGCATCCATCCTATTTTACATTGGATCGGATTCCCGTTCTTATTTCAATTCCGCGCAATCGAGTTTGCACGCGGCTGGAGTTATGCGACGTACGATAATTTTAGTCTGCGTTCGACAATGATGCGGGAAAATCTGCCGCAGTTCCTCGAGATCCTCCTCGAGCCTTGAAAAACCCGTTGCTTCCGTTCCCGGAATTCCTGTTCGCCACTTCAAGGCATTCCCCGTTCCTGAATTTAATTAACCCACGGTCCATTTCGAGGATCCAACCGCGTTGATCGCGCTCGAGGGATCATTGAAGGGAAGATAATGTTTTTACACGCGAAATTAGGAATGTTCGCCGGGGAAACTTTTGCAATGCGAAGAATTCGCCGCAAGAATTTTCGTGATTTTCGACAATTTCCACTACTTGGACTTTAGGAGATGTTTTCAGAATATTTTCTTCCCCTGAGACTACTCTTCAGCGTTCATTTTTTTTTTCTACAATTATAAAATGAAGAAAAAAGGTTTATTTTATGAAGGTTTTCGTGTAAACGTTTAGAAATAGCTTTAACGCGAGGTAACAATAATCAGTCGTTACTGTGGTGATCTTTGCAAAAACATTTTAATACTTCATGGATCACGATTCTTACGTAATGTACGATTCTTTCGTGTTTCGTATATGTATTTTAATTCTGATTATTATAGGGTGAAGGCACTAGAAGTCGATCATTCTTATTGTTTAGCTTAAAAAATTGATATATTTAAATAAAGCATTTATTAAATAATAATTTTAAGTTGTATTTTAAGTGTCTAATTTCAAAATACGACAAAAAGTTGTTTTCAAAAGTAAATGAAATAAATGCATTTAAAATGATTTGTGAACAAGTTTTAGTTTTACATGTGCAATTGATGGTTTCAAATATGAGACGCTGAAAAACGAATATTGTGAAGAAACGGCTAATACAATTCACCTGCATATATTTTTCATTGAAAAATGAGGCTGTATGTTGTTTAAAAAATGTCAGCATACATGAGCTTAACAAATTTAACAAATAGGATAATTAAGGTCATATGGTCGATTACGGAAGCGATTTGAACATTTTATTTTTAACGCTAATTACTTCCATTCCAGAATTTTTATATGCAAGCAAAAAATATTTATGACGAATTAAATAAAAAAGTACTTTAATGTATTTTATATATTTTACAACGTTGAGTGTTTATTTTTTTTTAAATACACTTCATTCAAATTTAGCTTTAAGTGATCGACTGCTGTTACCCTATTTGCTTTCATTGTTTGCATGAATAAAACGAGCAAATTTTCTAACGATTAGTATTCAACTTTATGATATACACTATCTACAATTACAGGAAGTCAACAGAAAATACATTTATTCTACTTTCCAATAACTTTTTTTTAAATGCGAAATTATAAGCTGCTAGGCAGCAACATTAATTACAAACTAATTTAATTAAATATCTTCTGGGGCATGAAATAACTTCTTGTTCGAGAAATTGGTGAATCATCACCGAATTACTCGATTCAAATGGTTGAATTCAGTCTGTAGTAGTCTTGATTGACCTAGACTTCTTGGAATTGCGTTGGCTCTGACCGCAGGTGATTAACATTTCCTGTGACATAAACACATGTACATATTGCCGGAAAATCGAAGGATATACCTACGATATTTAATGCCTATGTGACTGTAATACATGTTTCACGAAATTGACTTGACCGCAAAAGGACCTAAACCCCGAGTGGAATGTGGGTCAAAGGATTTATGAAATCATGATCGATGCGTGGTATGCGACGTGACGTGTTGTGTTACTAATTATATTTCCAAGGTCTCATTTAGCTTCAAGAAGTTACTTATAAACATTATCGTAATTTTGTTCAGTGAAAATAGAAATTTATCACTGTCTTGTCCTTAGAATATTATCTACTATCGACGTAAGTGGTAGTAAATTCATGTATCAGCGATATCCTTCGTAGATAATTATAATGACCCGTTAAGGATACGTATAAATTACGTAACGCGTCTTTATAAAAAGAGAGAACTTTCTAAGGACGATATACAGGGTGGGGCAATAACTATTAGCACCTCAGAAATCTCGAAAACTATAAGTTTCACAGAAATATTTGCTGAAATAAAATTGCACAGTACGAAGGGGGCCAACCGGTGGCGATAATAGTTTTTTTTCAGGTGGAGGTACTTCGGATATTTGAAGGTCACCTCCATTTTTTTAAATGGATCGGTATATTTTTGCTTCCGTATCATGATAGAGGATCTTAAAACGAGTTCAACGACCTATTACGTAAGGTCATTGAAGGTCATAGAAAGTAGAGAAAGGCAATTCATTTACTACCAAAACCGTAAGTACCATCGCCTTTCTCTACTTTCTATGACCTTCAATGACCTTATGTAATAGGTCGTTGAACTCGTTTTAAGATCCTCTATCATGATACGGAAGCAAAAACATACCAATCCATTTAAAAAAATGGAGGTGACCTTCAAATGTCCGAAGTACCTCCACCTGAAAAAAAACTATTATCGCCACCGGATGGCCCCCTTCGTACTCTGCAATTTTATTTGAACAAATATTTCTGTGAAACTTATAGTTTCCGAGATATCTGAGGTGCTAATAGTTATTGCCCCACACTGTATTATACAGGGTGTAACAAAAATGTTGCAGTTCCTTGAACGGGGTGATTCCTGAGACGATTACAAACAACTTTCTCCTTAGCGAAAATGTTAGGTGGAGCTTTGTTAACGAGTTATTAACAAAAAACATTGACCAATCAGAGCGCGAGTTTACCGGTGAAGCGGCCGCGGTAGCGAAGTCCACAACGCTAGGCGCTGCGCTTGTGCTTCGAACAAGCAAGTCAACACGCATCGATGGAAATAACATTATTATAAGAAATTAAAGCGGCATAACAAATAAAGTCAAATCCTTTACCATTTTTTGTTTATCATTGAAAGTGATTAATTATTTTAAATCGGGAGAAATCACATGTAGCGTAAAAAGGCAAATACACAATTTGTTTGTTAAGGTGAATCGAAAATAATAATTATTTGAAGCGAAAGAATAAGGAATATGTAAATTTCTTTTTCAAATAACGTATAAAGGAAAAGGCAATGTAATAAAAAATGGATAAAAAGTGATCCTAGTTCGTTACTGAGATAAAAGTTTGTAGTTCAACAACGGTCAGCAGTGTTCTTTATAATGAATAAGTGTGCTTAAAAAGCCCGAAGAAAAGTGTGCATATGGAACGTGGGAGAATTGTTGGGGAAAAGAAGTCCGCGTTAAAGTAAAAAAATAATAATCAACAATAAATTACATGCGACTCACCCTTTCGGCAATTCACCTGTAGTTTTTAAACCTGTGTCACTGGGTCACTGTACCGGTCCTGGTCATGGGCGTGTCGCCGGGTCTGGCGTTCTAATTCGCGGATACAGCTTTGCGAGTACTCGCACATTAGCAATCGCGTTACCATCGCACCGAGCATGCATCCGAAACACCGTATAGTACTCCTGCGCTGTGTGCATGCTGGATTGGAGATTGCTGACTGACTGACAGAATTTTTCCGAAGGAGCTTCTCCTACCCTCAAGCAGTTTCCTATCGTTTCATTATGGGTTAACTCCCACTAATACAAGAAAACTTAGGGAAAAAGAAACTAGCATTCGTTAAAAAGAAATACGTGCTTTGCTGAAATGCGCTACGGATGGACCATCGAGCAGTTCCAAAAGGCGCTTGATCCGCTAATTTACAACCTACGTACCCATTGCTTCGAGATAGAAAACAGACACCACGTACAACGCTCCAAAAGGGTCTGAAGAAAAGAGAAAGCTTACACAGGAAAACGCATGCTATTCTTTTTTTTTTCCTTTTTTTTATAATGAGTATACAAATGTAAATACATACGTTTTCACTTTAAATAGCTTTTAAGGACTCATTCATAACTTTGATCCTAGTATGAAAGGAATTTTTGAGATCGATTTAACATATAACGCGTTCGTTGTTCCCGTTTCTGGCTGAGTACAGAGACAATCGTTAATGCTGAGACCTTGCAGTCTCCAATCAAGGCTGAACAGAAGGTTCCCGTAACTTTCACCTCAGGTACACAACTTGCATTTGCTTGAAAAACATAAATCAGCCACGCGATCGAATTCCTGTGCTGTTCTACTTCAAATATCGTCTAGGTATCTTCCTAGGTGCTCAGATATTCCTATACGAACAACACAAAACATCAATAATTGCAAACCTATTAAAGATACAAATAGAATTATCATGTATGTTTGCCTGTCGTAGGAATGCCTACAAGGTGTTAATTCCTGTTAATTCAGCTACAATGTATTTCTGCTGATTCATAGTGAATCAGAACTGTGAGGGAAATAATTGTTGTATCGTTTCAAGCATGACAGTGTATATTTTTATTGCAGATCATTAAGATATCCATATTATGGTCGCTTGATCATATCTCTTTTTAGGATTCTTTAATTCTTCGAAAAATTTATAGTGTAGGTGTGATTAACATAAAATTATTGTTATAAATCTTTGCTTCGAGTGTACTACGATAAATTCCTACGAGTGTTGAGATTACTGTAGTGATAATTATGATATTAGGAGAAAGAAACTTCAATACGAGTGGGAAAGTACAAGTGTATCTACTGTTATCAGCGCACAGTGGTCCAGAAACCCGGTTTTGCTGGCCAAAAGTCAATTTTTCAAGGTTAATAGATTTAAAAAATTTTTTTTTCTATAAACTGGTAACCCTTCAAAACTCTTAAATCCAGAATATTATTGATTTTAGATAATTCTGTAATGAGATACAGCGTTCTAAAGGCAAAATCATAAAATTCAAAGTTCAATTAAACGTTTTAAATACCACTTATAGAATATCAGGAAACAAGTTATAATTATGGTTTTTTATATGTTAGTAGATGTACTTCAAGTTTTAAATGCCGTCATAAACAGTTTTTAATCCATAAACAAATATTGCAAAGTTTATAACAATTTAAGCTTTGAAAAGGGTTTTAAAAAAATGCTTAAAAGTGCTAGACTTTGGACTTACTTTATATGAAAGTTTAAACAATTGTTAAAAAGAATATGCAAAGTTTAGCTGCTACCTCTTGCTACTTTTAACTCTATTTTAATTTTAATAAAAGCGTCCGACGTATTTGGACGTTGCGTTTGGGACCTGAACCCACAGCGCCGCGCCGCCTAAACTCCTTCAATGTCTGTGGACCGTAACTGGGATGTTTTCTTAAAGGAAACCTTATCTCTTGTTAGTATTATGCATCGTAGACACTTAAGATTGGAATAGGTTTTCTCACTACGTCTTTCGCTTCATTAGATCAGTCTTTTCCGAAGTGAGCAGAGCGAAACATTCAGTGCAGTCCATAAACGTTTTCTATAGTGTTTCTGTTTTTCTATTATTTTATTTTATAGTGCGTTGTGTAATATTATTTATTTATTTAATGTATTTATTTAGTGCATAGTAACATTTTAAACATTTTAAACATTCTATATAAAAATGTCGAAAAGCTTTTTAAGTATGTTTCATTTTTCTTAGTGTATCAGACAGCAGTGTCCATAAAGAGCTAATAATTTTAATTTTTTAGATGAGTATCGCTTTAAAATAATGACGATGCATTATCTGTATTTAAACATCTAAATAACTTTGACTTAGACACGGAAGAAATATAGGTGAATATTACAATCTTTCTTTAAATCTTTATAAAAAATTCTATTACTATTGTTATTTCTTTTTTTTTTTTTCTATATGTTATACTTATTTAAAACATGGCATTAAGCATCTCAATGATACAGTTCTGTAAAAATGTTGAAAAACATTGATTTAAAAAATTTATTAATTGCGGCCACAAAATACCACCCTTTAGATCGCCATAATAACCTTACCGTCAAAAATTTTTACTTTTTAATGCCAGATTCGTTATCAGCGACCTCAAAAACCCCTAATTACCAAGTTTCAGAAAATTATGACGAAATTTTGAATTTTGGCCACAAAAACCAGGCTTCTGGACCACTGTGCAGCGATGACTTTCATCTTGCTTTACAATTGTACGACTGACAACCACATCAGCATGACTTCGCCAAAACTGTATTCAAATGCGCTTATCTTTTACGATAGTGAAAGTGATAATATCTCTTCTAAATTAAAAGTGGTATCGATTTCTTTACATCGTAGATCACCTCATTGTGTTAAATATTACGACTGGGGTAATATTTAATGGTCCCTGTTAATGAGCCTGTACATTTAAATAAATTGTAAAAAGAATACCTCTAAGAAATAAAAGGAAAACGTTTTTTTTATTATGTATAGAAATGAGTTCTTTTCGATGAACGTTTTCACACAATTAATATAGTAATTTGATTCCACATAAAATCGAACATCATCAGACAAGAAAGTGACATAAATTCCTTAATAACATTGGTTAATATTTTGATAATTGAACTATTATATATTCTTCTCCATACAACTTAGATGTTGCCCAAAAATCGGAAAGAATTCACTTCTACACCTAATAATTAATTTAAACTATTGAACTTAATAAAAAAAAAAGTGTTTTTCTTTACTCCTTTTTTACAATTCACTTAAATGCAAAGGCACACTAATAGGGGCCAGTACCTTATCACTAGACTGCGGATGTTTATGCAAAATTATATTTTCAAAGGCATAGAAAAAGAAAACCAACTTCAATAAAAATGCCTTTTACCTTCTAAAAATTATAAAATGTACTTTATTTTTGATATTTCGTGCATTTTTGAAGTCATGTACATTTTGATAGACTTTAGCACTTTTAAGATAAATGCATAAACATCCGCAGTCTACTTATCACACACTTTGCTTTTCATGTTACTACTGTTTCCCGTGAATCATTATACACATTTTCTTGTTATGGCAACGTCATCTAGGAACGACAGCGACCGAGGAGACAACGCCTCCAGTAACAGGTTGAAGCCGGTCGAGCCTGCGCGATAACGTTCCGCTGGCTGCTTGAAAAGGAGACGGCATAGCAGCCGTCCTGGCATTTACAAAGAGTCTCGAGAACAAACTCAGCCGAATAGTTCGCAATTATCTCGCGGTGTACCCTCAGAGAGTACGTAGTTCGATCTTCTTCACGTTCCCAACCCGTCTGGCACCGGAAGTTTCGAATGTGCTGTCGCAGAATTTCGGTGCTCCGCTGACTACACCGCCGGCTGTGCTTTCAGTTCGTAATAAAATCTATCGATCGATGAGGGAGTGCGCGCGGGGTCTCCATTAGATCGGCATTCAAACGGAAATTCGACGCGACCCAGTTCGTCAAACGACCTCGAGGACTCAACGAATCGTGTTGAAAAATAAATTACGCGGAACAGTCGCTTGTTTGCGACTATATAATACACTCGAATACAAACCATCATTGCAAGCAAAGAAAAGAAAATGATGTTCGGCAACGCGGTTACCGATTTGCTGCACGCGAATCTTGGTAAACAGCGGATCCTCGCAAATGTTGTAACCCGGTTGTTCAACTGTCGCATTACTAACGCAGTTATAATACTTGTCGGTGCATACAGTCGGAGAGAACGAGTCGCAATGGAGCTGAACAACCATCGACCGTTTTCACGTTTAATTAGCGTGATCTCAATAGGCGCGATTAGTCGCGTCGTCCCTTCGTGAATCCACAAACACGCATTTGCTTTCGTAATCGTGCGTGTACGTGTGTGAGTGGCCGCAATCTTTTCTTGGCTTCTAGGAGGTTTGTGCAATGTGTAGTCGTCAACAAGTGTTGTTTCGTGTTCGCCTTCCTTATCTGTTGAGATAGACTAGCGTATCGAGACAATGTCGAAGGCACAACCGGCTTGTGTGTAGAACTCCCTTTCATGCTTGATCCCCATTAACCCACCGTCGTGTTTGGCGATTTATTGTCGGCGTTATTAAGAAAATGAAGTATTACAGAAGTTAAAATGCCGATCGATTTCTATCAACGTCTCGGAAGTGCTCCGTGTCGCGCTGTTGCACTCACGGTTGCCGCGGTGGGAGTCGATGTGAACTTCAAGGACGTTAATCTCATGGCTGGGGAGCAGATGAAACCGGAATATTTGAAGGTACTCGCGAATGAAAAAATAATTCTTGTATAATATTTATAAAAGAATGTTTACAATATTAATAATTTGTAAACGTAACGAAACTGACGGTGAATAAAATTATTTTGTCTACAGATGAATCCACAGCACACGGTTCCCACGATTGACGATAATGGGTTCTATCTGTGGGAAAGGTGAGGCTTGTGTATAATTGCAAATTAATGCGAAAAAAATGATAGTAACTCGGAATAAATGACCTTCTTTGTTCCTCACAGTCGTGCCATCATGACATACTTGGTGGAACAGTACGCTAAAAATGACTCCTTGTATCCAAAGGATCCGAAGAAACGTGCGATTGTCAACCAGATGTTGTACTTCGACGCTTGCACCTTGTACAAAGCCTTTGGCGATTATTATGTGAGTCGTTTAATCATTAATCACTTTCAATATTCATTAGAAAATGTATTTACATGTCATTTTTTGTTTCTAGTATCCAACGATATTCGCTAAAGCCCCGCATGATCAACAGAAATTCGACAGTATTAGCACAGCATTCACTTATCTCGACAAATTCCTTGAAGGAGAGGAATTCGTAGCTGGAAAAACAATGACGGTTGCTGACTTGGCGATAGTTGCCAGCGTTTCCACCTTTGATGTAATTATCATTAAATCTTTCTTTTATTGAAACAATCAATGTTAATGAAACTTTGTATCGCTAATCACTGAATTGTTATCTCTGCGACAGGTTATGGAATACGATCTGAGCAAGTTCAAGAATGTTAGCAGGTGGTACGCAAAAATAAAGTCTGTCGCGCCGAAATACGAACAATACAACGCTGCTGGCATAAAACAATTCAAAGAGCTAGTAGATTCACTCAAAAAGTAAATACTTCAATGAGATACAATAATTAACAATTTTTTCCGATATCGTATCATTAACTCAACCAATCTCAGGCCTCTTTCCCTGCAAGAAATTTTATTACTTCATCACTTCTTTTTATCAACGATAACGAATTTTGTAAACATTTTCTACAACAACAATAAAGATTAGGACAGTGAGACCTTTTTCAAAATTTGACTACGATTTTTCTGTACCTCAATTTTTTATCGATCGCAAAGAAACTCGTCGCCGACTATAATTGGTGCTTTCCGCATCAATCGTAGGAATATTGACGAATCACTGACGGAACAAATGATTCCTCGTGGTTGCACGGTGAACGAATATCGCTCGGGAGAAATCTGGGTGCAACGGCCTCACGTGAGAGCGCTCGACGATCATTAATGCGATACAGAATCGCGTAAGTGCAGAATGGAAGCAGGCTCATATACTTGGAACTTTAAATACAACTCGATGTACGGCACCCGTGACGTGCGTCCGTCCATTCAGTGTGCATTTCTTCAACGCGAGTTTCGCGACTTATCGCGTGCACGCAAATATTGCACGGGCCAGAAACCATTAATACCGATTCTATCGATTCGCCTTTTCACGCGTGACACGTAACACACGACTTTTAACAATAGCATCGCGAAGTAATTAGGCCAGGCAGGAACGCATAAAGTCGCTTTTGTTACGTTGCTTTGCATGGAGGGTCGCCCCTTTTTTTTAATTCAAACGGAAACACTTCGTCTTCCTAGCGAGACTGCATTCGCAGTCCAAAGATTTGACGTGGGTCCGGTCGAGACAGTAGTATCGGTCTATTATATCTTACAAAGGCATGGCAAGAACTACGAAATATCGAATGACTTAACTGCATGTGCATTCAATACGTCAATTTTATGAGAAAAGACCCCGAAAAGTATTTCATTGCATGGCCTTTTATTTTCGACAAATTCATTTAAAAAAGAGTGTCAAGCGCTGCTAGATACAGGGTGTCCCAGAATAAGTGTAAGCCCCGGAAAGGGGTGATTCCTGGGGTGATTCTAAGCAACTTTTCCCTTAGCGAAAATTTCCTCCGCGGCTTTGTTAACGCGTTATTAACGAAAAACACCGACCAATGAGAAAGCGTAGATAGCGAGCGCTCGGCCGACCAGCGACGGCGCACAAGCTACGCGAAGCGTTTACTACTGGCCGTGCTCGAGGCTTGAACAAGAAACTCAAGATCTTCACGTTATTGCCTAAACTATTGGATGAAAAATTATGAAAAAAATCAGGGACACGTTAGCTATCGCGACACATGTTATATTATTTTTTCAGATTTTTAAATTAATTAGCCAAGTTGTAAGAAATAAAAAGGGAGAGAAAAAAAAATGAAAAATGCCGATTTTGTATTGTAGCAAAACCGGATCTGTGATCATATTAATTCAGTAGATAAATATCACTAATACCATTGTTCTCAATTTATTTCACGTTTTTTAACTTCATACGTAATAGTAAAAAAATAAAGAGCAGTGTTTCCATAGTTCCTACGGATTGTACATTATTTCACTGTGTATCAAAATAATGTAAATTATAAAAAAATACTTATTGCATACGGAATGTACGAAAATTGGACGTATTAGTTGCTGTAATCGGTAAAAAGTTCAGAAACATCGCTTTTTATTTTTTTAATTATGACGTACCACAACAAAAAATGTTTAAATACATTGAGGTTAATATTATGACCACCTCATTCGATTGTGCCCTACATTGGATGATGAATAAAGTAGACATGCAATTATTATCGATGAAACTCACCCATTTGGAGAAAAATTCACCTGCTGCTCGAACACGGGTCCCTCTGGGTCAGTGGCCGATCCCGGTCGTTGGGGGATGATGCAAAGGTAGCGTAGGCCCTGATGATCGTAAGTATACGACGCAACAGAAAGACACCTTGCATGTATAACACTCCGTGGTCACAAACACTGATCACTTTATTACAGGAGCACTTGACCTCCTAACCACTGACAACCGCGGAACGTACCGAATTATTGCACTGTCTTGACTGGATTATTTATCACGGGGGAGGAGATCTTGCATAGGACGAAAATTGGCACTACGTACTGGTTGATCTGGATAACTTTCGCGGTAAATCCGTTTTGCGGCGTTCGCGATGCCGTGGCATTCCGTAAATAAAAACAGACGTTACACAGTTCGACGGCGGAATCACGATCGAAACTGACGATTTTTTCCGAAGTCTCTTTCCTCGTGCCCTCGCATCCCTCCAGCGCGACTTCTCAGAGTGTAGCTTTGTCGAAGTACTCGAATTTGATTTGTTAGTTGACACGACATGGGTAGGTCTTCCTCGGTGAGTCTTTTTAGTGGAGGTGGAATGAGGTGGTCCTTCAGGTCGAAAAGTTAGCGGAAAAATTTAGGGGAGCAAGAAACGATTAGCTTACAGACGGTTATCAGTCTCTCGAAAATGCGGCCGTTTATGATCGTACGTATTGTCCTGCAAGGTCGGAGGAACCATCGGTACCCGAGGTCGAAGACTGCGAGGGTCGCGTCGCGTTTACCGTTAAAGTCCTTCCGATACATTCGGACGAATGAAATATGGCATTCCCTGTTATTAAAAAGGAAAGTCTTTCGCTGTCAAACATTTGGTCAACGGATGTCTCGCAGAGACTAACTCGTCGCCACTTCGAGGGGAAAATACATCAATTGTATTCTCATTCCTTTAATTATTTCGGTATCTGCGTCCTGCGACCGAGTCTTGCTTTTATCACGTTCCACACATAGTGACCAGTTGATGTCCGTTTAAACTATCACACAAATTTCGTTACGTTTTTAAATATTTTATTGTAACAAAGTTGAAGAAATAGGTACATATTAATTGAAATATTATGAAGGAAAAGAATACGAATTATACCTTCCTCTCAGGAATGATAGATTATTTAAAATGTATATTGAAACGACAAAAACTATTAAAGGATTGGCCATTCTACCGAATATAATTTTCAAGCAGTCCATAAAAGAGATCTTGATTTTACGTATATCCAAATAAACGCATACACGTGAATGTAATTATGTTTGTTTAACGTTGTAATAACGTTGTTTTTTCTCGTTTTTTATTTTTACAACTTGGGTAATTAATTAAAAAATCTGAAAAAATTCCATAATATGTGTCGCGATAGCTAACGTGTCTCTGATTTTTTTCATAATTTTTCATCCAATAGTTTAGGAGAAATTAGGCAATAACGTAAAGATCTTGAGTTTCTTGTTCAAGCCTCGAGCACGGCCAGTAGTAAACGCTTCGCGTAGCTTGTGCACCATCGCTGGTCGGCCGAGCGCTCGCTATCTACGCTCTCTCATTGGTCCGTGTTTTTCGTTAATAACTCGTTAACAAAGCCGCGGAGGAAGTTTTCGCTAAGGGAAAAGTTGCTTAGAATCACCCCAGGAATCACCCCTTTCCGGGACTTACACTTATTCTGGGACACCCTGTATAACCATAAATACAATGCAATGGAATATACAATTTCTTATTTATCACATGGAAACAATAACTTTCCTGTTTGTGTGGAATTGAGAGATGAAGGTGTGGAGAACAATGTTTCTAGAACTAGGAAAATAAGAAATGACAAGGTGATTTTTACGACACTTTTTTAATAATTTTTCGTAAAGAAAAGGCCACGCACTCAAATCATTTTGGGGCTCTTTCCTCTGGGACTTGGGTAAAAAGAAACGTCGTTTCTGTAAAAAAAAAACTGTTTTTGGAATCAGTGATTCGATATCCAAATATGCATCAGGGAAAAGTCATTCTAACAAAAGAAAATCTCTGACCCCGAAATTCGGAAGATTGTGGAACATTGGGAATATGTAGGACAACTTTTCTTGCTGTCCGAATTCACTTAAAGAAATTAAACTTAGCTCCTGAAAATTTAGGGATTTTTTTTTACTTTGAAACACGCAAACTATAAAACTATGAAAAAAAGTTTAATTTAGGGATTAATTTTCATGTGGAAATTGAAATTTGCATGAAATTATTACCATTTTGTGAATCTTTTACCATTTTAAAGATATAACTAATTAAAAAGAGTTTTCTTTCAGATTTTGTAAGTCAAAAATAAAATCGAAAAATAACCAAATTTTCAAGAGTTAATTTATAACCCCTTATAGTGATTTTGAATAATACTGAAAATACATAACACAAACCTATATGTCCTCTACATATTTTAAAAGTTCATAATTTTCTCAATTTTCAGGTTGTAGATCTTTCTTTCCTCATAAACTAATTAATTTTCGATCCAACTTTCAGAAAAATTGAAAATTTAGAATTATATAAATTTTCATAGTACAATGCATCTGGTAAATAGATAGATAATCCTTATCTCTATCATCGCAATGTAACAAAAAGAACATTCTGTTTGCAGTAAAATGTCATATAAATAAATAACTACAGTTAGCAACAGCTTGTGCAATAAAATTTCTCATGTTAAACAAAATTCTGCAATTAACATTTGCACACTGAGGGAATTGATAATTAATGCACTTGTTAAATGTCAGCAGTTTTAAACAAAATATGGACCATTAAAGTGTTTGTACAGCAGATTCGAACTGAGGCATGAAAGTAGAAACAAATGAAAGTTTGAATGTGCCTGTTTTGAAAAACATGGCGCGCGCACATCAAGAAAAATCTGTTTCAGTGTCATTGGAAGTGAAATTAGCATTGATACGTGGAATTCTGTAAATAGTGCAATTCGTATTGAATGCGAATTAATGAACCTTGTAATTATGGGAGCGCATCTGTTGTTCTCAATTTAAGTGCGGCCAATTTGCTCGAATGGCAGTTGCCCTTTCGATTCGATACTCATTCGCCAATTATCTTTAGCCTTGGTTTTATGTTCGTTTTAATTACTGTGCAATGACCAGAAAGCGTCCGCGTTTAGTCGACACTTCCTTTTCATGAAATTGTAATAATAATTTTATTTTTTTATACTATTCATTTTTTAATAAAACATTGAACTTACTTGTGTCTTGTGAATGGAATACAAAATATATTCCATGGTCTTTGTTATACGTACTGTGAAGTATGATTATAATTTTTAAAAAATTCTTGTCAACACAAAATTGCAGTGCTAAGCTCTGAAAATTACACGGGAGAAATTTTCACAGTCGGAATTTTCCACGTTAAGTTCTCCATAAGATTAGCTTGGAATGATGCATGACTGAAAAAGTGTTACATTTTTAGGTAAAAAAGTATGCGAAAGAAATTGCTTATAACAAAAAATTTTTACAACGAAACACAAAATTCGTACATACCTTGCGAGCTAATTTTATGTAGGACTCAACAAGTTTTTACTTTTTCTTCCAGGTCAAAAATTGGAGGAGAAATCTTTTCGGTCGTGGAAATTTCTTCCGCGTTATTTGCAGAGCTGTAGCATCGAATTTTATATCAACAAAAATTGTCCACAAATTGTAATCGTTCTTTAAAATATGTAGTGTTGACTCGAAGAGCGGCTGGGTTTCAGAACCGAGCGCAGCCCTTTTTCGAGTCGGGTTCGATCTCGGTCATGACGGAACGAGGAGACTTGCACCGGCGAAGAAGTGGTGAGGATAGAGAAATCCCTTTTTCGAATCAAACTCAGGCGTCGTTCTTTGAGTCAACACTGTAAGATTGTCCTTATATCGGGACAGTACTGTATAACGAAGGCCATAAAATAGATTTTGTATTTCATTCACTGAACAAATTCTCAAAATTGGGTCGCTAGAGAGCATTGCCGTTTAAGGGGAATATAAATGATAAAATAATTCTTATTTGTAAATGCATGCGTTGCTATTTTTTAATACTATAATTTTATTTGAAAGGAAAATGTATGTAAAAGATATTATAATAGAATGGACGAAGTTGTGTGCAGTAGAAATAGAAACTAGGGGGTGGTGACGTTCAAGGCATGTATCTATACTTGCTTCGAGGAGGTCAATATGTAAAACCTGCTATTGTTTTCCTCAGTTAGGTCGCGCTATTAGAAGAACACGTATGCTTAATTCTTACCTGTCGTCAAACTACAATAGCCGACTGTGTAAAATGTTATAATTGTCAGCAACGCCTGTAACACCAGCCAATCTAAGCGTATCATTATAACGGTGAGAATTATGCTTTTGCGTGCGTGCTATTGTTGAGTAGAAAAATTATTACGCTTTTCATGTACGTTCCTCGCTTTAAAGTCTCCATTAACGTTTGGACAACGACCGTGCAAGTAGCACAAATAGTTGGCCGGAACATGCAAATGCAATCTGGATCGATGAAACGAATATCAACGTACGAATCTTCATTTTTTTTCCCCAAGATTCAACGTATTTTTGAGGGACACGAACGCTTTCAGTTCTCCCTGAATGCACGCTTGAACGTTTCACTCCCGTATATCGATTACTCGTTAATGGCAGATATACGTTCGAAGCTGTACAGCAGTCGGGTCGACGAGGTACGACGCGTAAAAAAAAGTGTTCCGTCGATTGTATTCGATCGGAAACAAAACTTCGGAAGCACGATTCAATCAGAAACGAATGAAACTCATATCTTTCCCGCGCGACTCGCAGCGTTGCGTACGCGAAACGATTTCCGGGATATTCGCGTCGGATATCTAATGGTCCATCTGTTGCGAAGAGAAATTGAATACAGATACCGCGGAGGAGGATTTGCGAGGCGGTCGCCAAACTTCTTCGCTTTATTTGCTGGGTCATTCTGGAGTAAAAAGGTCACCGATTCAATAAATCTCCTTTCGTCTGTTCTTTTTAGTTTACTGTGACATCCATGGTGACATCCATTTATTCGAAAGGCTGACAGTAAAATTATATAACTAGCAGATATTCTTTAACGATCAAGTTTTGTATTTTACATTTACGTTGCGAAATAATGAGACACGTTATATTTAAAACATATTGGGTTTTTCTGCTTATTCTCATCCTTTTGATGTTATTTGTAAAAGCACGATACACTGGCGTTCCACTTAAAGTTATATAATAACATCAAAATGTATGCAATTATTCTAACTGACAATATACAGGATAGTTTGGTAACTTTATAAATATTGATTTGATCGGAAATATTGATTCAGCTTGAAATCGTTGTAGGCTGCGAAAGTTTCGATGGTCTATGGAACAGAATATTTTAATATTTTTCTATCTCGTAGCTGCAACAATTTCAAAGGTATCTTAGGTGATCTCCATGTTTTTACATGTAAACCACGTGTATTTTTATATCCAAGTCGAACATCAAACGAGTTTGTTTACTGCCTTCGATTTTCCCGAAGCTATCGTTTTATGAATTTTTATTGAAAGATATTACTGTCGCAAATATTGCACCGGAATGTCTGCCAAGGATTTTAACATTATCAACGAAATATTTTACAGTAGCCCAGGTGACCGAAATAATTATGGCAGTGGATTTGTATTATTACCCAATAAGTGCGCCCTGCAGGGCCGTTATGTTAACCGCCGAGGCAATCGGTTTACCTCTGAATCTAATCCATCTGAATATATTTGCTGGCGAACAGATGACACCAGAATATGAAGAGGTACGAAAAAGAAGTATCGATCTTCTTGCACTAATTATTTTCTCAGTTTTCAACGTTCCTTCGTCTTTAATTTTGGCACAATTTCTGGTTCAATTTGCGGTTCAAATAAACTGAATACATCGCGAATATAATTTTTGCATTGCGCGCGAGACTATGAAAATCCATTATACAAATTTAACGAGGTATAGACGGCTACCTGTGAACAACGTTACGAGTAAATGCTTCAAAATAATTAATAGACGCTGGAAATTAATCGACCCCGCAGCTGTATTTACTCAGCCTCATTTAATCTTTCTTTCACCCTGTTCCATTGTTCGTATTTACGCGGTTTTCAAGCACAACTGTGACTACGTGATTATGAAAATAACAGTGAACTGCAAGTACAGCGCGCTAACAACATAAAATATTCTTTACGCAGTTGAACCCGCAGAAATTAGTCCCGTTTCTTGTGGATGGCGATTACAAATTGACAGAGAGGTTTGTAATGAATTGCTGTATATTGCACGCTAATGGAACATTTTTACAGGCTCATTTAAAACATTTACGTTGAAATGTTCGATAATGCAAAGTTTCGGGTAATGTCATTTCAGTCGAGCTATTGTCACATATTTGGTGGACCAGTATGGAAAGAATCCTAGGCTGTATCCACAAAGCTTGACTGCCAGGGCTTTAGTAAATCAGCGATTGTTCTTTGATATGTACTTATATAAAGCCGTAATGGAATGCTATGTAAGTGCTCACTTCTGAATAGTACCATAATCTTTTTAAAATTTCTTACAATTTGTTACAAGCACGAAAGCATCTCAATTAATTTAAATTCAGTTATTTTTGTTACTTCTATTTTTATAAATTTTGTTATTAACTACAGTCTTGAAGAGTTTCATAATAGCTTGATAAAATTAGAAAGATTCTTGATCGAAGAGATCCTTCAATTTTATTAACTGTCTTCGAACAAGGCAATTAAATCAGGATCCTACAGTAAATAAGAAAATGAAATAAATCTTTACATTGAAAGAGATACAAGAATTGTTTATTATATATTTTGTAAATATGTTATAGAGACCCCTGATGTTTTCGAACGCAGAGATCGATCCACAATTGTACAAGAAGATAGAAGCAGCTTTTGAAGTTCTGAATAATATTCTGGAGGGACAAGATTACGTTGCAGGACGTCATATGACTGTCGCTGATCTTTGCATGGCTGCTAGTGTTTCCACAGCGGAGGTAATAACGATATATATTGATCAAATCAAGAGTTATTTAGGGGAATCAATTTATCCATCGATTGCAGGTTTTTGGTTTTGAAGTTCAGAATTATTGGAACGTCGGTAAATGGTTGGAGAAGACTGCATCTACTGCGCCTGGATACCGCACGGCTAATGGCGAAGGATTACAGATGCTGAAGGAACACTTGCAGAAATTCAAAGAGGAATAAATTACGAAATATTTTAATAACATTACTTAATTAATTTGTTATTTCTAGAATAAATAAAAATCCTATCTCGAGTTATCGAAAGTAGGAAAAGTAGTTTTGAAAAAAAAAAAACATTGTTATCATAACTCTGAACATAACTCACCTAGTTAAAATTACCGAAGTGGTGATGGATAAATCGAATATCCAAATAATTGTCCTGTTTATGATTTTTTGGCTGTTAATACTTCTTATCATCCTAAGATCACTTACAACGTTATCGATAAAGTCAAGAAATGGATTACACTGCTACTGGTGTTGAAAATCATAAGTTACATTGAGTAGCGATGTAGGATAAACCTCATAACTACGGAGTTTGTCTCACGTTCTAACATACCAATTGCCTGTAATAACACTGTACATTTCGAATGGTAGATATGAGAAATGCATTGTGGTTCCCTCACTGAGAAAAGATGGTAAACAACGAAACGTTTCTACTTGATCCACTGTAACTAATTGATCACTTGAAATACATCCGCTAATAATTTCAGTAATTAGTGGAACTGTTATTTGGCAAAACTGTATGGTTGTAAGAAAACCACAATGCAGTGGTAATTTTATTTTTACTTCTAGAAATGCATAAAAATCTGAAGAGTTATGTTGCTATTAATTACTATGAACACATTTGCATAGTTAAATTAATTAAAATACAATTTTTTCTTGTTCATACCTATTGCAGTTCATTAGTTTGGTTATTAATAATAACCGATTTGGCATTAGATGCTATCATAGTTTTACTCAGAATATCAACTTTCCATGAACGATCAATTCCACAAAATACAGTCTAATTGTAAAATCAGGATTTAAATAGGGTAACTGTCCCTATTAGTGTCCCTTTATATTTAAATAACTTTCAGGGAAAAACGAGTAAAAATTAGTGGATAAAGTATTTTTTTTATTGAAGTTAGGCTATGAATATATATTTACAGAACACACATTTTGTATTTACAAATTGTTATAATACTATTAATAATTTTTAAAAATTCGTATCATGATTTCGGTAGCTTTATCGAATTTTCTTAAACAAATGTTAAGGAATGGTTACTATTTGTAAGTAAATAAATGGACTATTAATATGATTAACGACAATTGAAACGTTAATTACAGAAGAAAAGGGTTCGATACTATGAAAAAGCAGTATTCGGGGGACTTTTAAAACCTTTTAACAGTTTTAAAAGCGTTTCCACAAATAGGGTCGAATTTTATGTCTTGCCCGTATTTATGTACATCTATTGACTGTTAAACTTAACCTAATTTAACCTAATTTCTGAAGCTAAAGTGTAGTAGGTTAGAGTACGGAGAATTTCAGAGTGGTTGTAAATACATTGATATTTCGAAAATATAAGGTTTATACACTACGTACGATGCTTAAAATTAGATGTTAATCAATAAAATTATAGGCAAGCACAGGAATTAGGAGGACACAAATTGGGGGCTCATAATTTAGAACAGGCACACAAATTGGGGGCTCACAATTTGGGACAGGCACACAAATTGGGGGCACAGTAATATGTTCAATGCCTATCGAAAAGGCACACAAATAGGGACAATAACTTCGTCTATAATTTTAATGAAAACTTAATGAAAACATAATATTTTTTATATTATAAAAATGTCTTTACAAAAAAAAAAAGGATCAAGGAATCAATATAAATTTTGAACAAATGAATTTGAGACCAGATAATTGAATATTTACTTCATAAAGAGAACGTGCTTGCTTAATAGCACACTAATAGGGGTAGTTACCCTAGAATTTTACGGTTTATATTAGAAATTGTTTAAATAAAATGACCATAAACGAACAATAGAACATAAAATATTTTTCTCAATTATGTGAAGACGACTGACTTTGAACGTCATACAGTAACTCGTATTATCTTATCAACCAAAATTTGATAAAATTATTGTACTGTCGCATGGTATCATTAATTTGACTACAAGATAAGTTGGTTCCCTTGAGTGGCTATGACATTGACAGCGGTGTGTCTGATCTAGCTAGCGCGTATTATACAGGGTGTTTTGCAATAGGTGGGAGAAAATGTAAAGTGTGATTCTAGACGTCAAAATAAGAGGAAAAACAAGAGTAACGAAATGGCGGTAGCAGCTTTGTTTTTTAGTTATTAGAATTTTAAAAAGTGGGTGAAAAGCGCCTGAAACATGGCAATCCCTAATGCAAAAAACGGGCCCTCTCACTCAAACTTACATTCATTCGGTCCTTTTTTAAAATAATCAATATATCGATCCGCGAAAACAGCTGTGGTTTACGTTACACACACACATCTTCGTTGCATACGAACAGCTCTGCACACTCTGAATATTCCGTAAATTTTAGGGATTGCCATGTTTCAGGCGGTTTTCGCCCACTTTTTTAAATGCTAATAACTAGACAGCGGATCTTTATGCAAATGCATATTTTGATAGAAAATAAATAATGTAATCGGACCTCGACAGAAATTTGTTTTGTGATTAGAGGATTCTAAAAATATATTTTTTATTTTACATTTTTTGCATAATGCATATGCTTTGCATATTTATGTTTAACAATATATGCATTTATTGTGCTTGTATGGAATATCTATCTTTTAAATTTATTTCGTCTATTAGTAAATTCTTATACAGGGTGTTTGGGATAGTATAGGCAAGTTTTGGAGGGGTGATAGATCACGTAAAAACAAGCAAAAAACTTCTATATGACTTGGGTCCAAAACTCAACCATTTTTGAAAAAAACTGTTATAAACATTTAAGCTATAAACCGCTATAATTCAAAATAGGAACGTTTTTCGTAAGCAATTTCTTCGCTAAAATAAAGATTACGATCTTGTTAATCCAATGAGTATAGTAAATGTGATATTGTTACTTTGTAGCGCGAAAAAATAATATTTTTCTAACCCCTTAAATTACCCTTTAAAATCGCGATAATTTAAGGGGTTAGAAAAATATTATTTTTTCGCGCTACAAGGTAACAATATCACAGTTACTATACTCATTGGATTAACAAGATCGTAATCATTATTTTAGCGAAGAAATTGCTTACGAAAAACGTTCCTATTTTGAATTATAGCGGTTTATAGCTTAAATGTTTATGACTGTTTTTTTTAAAAATGGTTGAGTTTTGGACTCAAGTCATATAAAAGTTTTTTGCTTGTTTTTACGTGATCTATCACCCCTCCAAAGCTTGCCTATACTATCCCAAACACCCTGTATTATAACTTTATGAATCATAAAGGAGAAATCATGTTTTTGTACTCGTTGTAGTTTGTGTTTGGAATTCAAATTTAGTTCGTTCGTCGCAGCCAACAGGATTTGAATGAAATAGTGAAAAGTGACAAGCAATAAATGTACTTTTGAATAATATTATATAATAATACATATATAATACATATATAATAATAGATATTCCTATATAACAGTATAGTATATAATATAGCGTAATGGTATAATAGTATAGTACACAGTACAACAAAGGTTTTTTTTTGTTTTTTAATAATTCCTCTGTACTTCACAATTTGTTCAGAAGGGACATTTGGTAAATCTTTGTAGTCATTGGTGCAGTATAACAAAGTAGAATAGTGTCTAACAGGACAATTAACTATTTTATCATTTTTTTTTTTAAATGGCAAAAGTAAGACAACATAAAGTGTTATTAAAGCAAATTTTAGTTGAAAATATTGTTATTGACAAAGACGCCATCGGTTAACGTCAAATTTAGAAAAGATGCTCAAAATTTATTGTAACACGAGTTATAATATGCAAGAATGATTCGAAAAGGTATTGTTAACTATATGTATACGTATATATATGTACATAGAAAATATTGTATAACACAATATATTGTGTACAATACATTAATACACTATATTACTGTATTTGCATATTTGCATATTTTTAGTGCATAAATGACATATGCCTTTTGCATATTTATAGTGCATAAAGATCCGCTGTCTACTAATAACTAAAAAACAAAGCTGTTACCGCCATTTCGTTACTCTTGATTTTCCTCTTATTTTGACGTCTAGAATCACACCTTACATTTTCTCCCACCTGTTGCAAAACACCCTGTATAGCATTTTAAGAGAAGCATAGATACAATTTTATTTTTTATATCCGATTGTTTGTCCGAACTTTTCGTCTTGCACTGAGAGCCACGTAGCTGAGAAAAGGTTGAGAATCGTGTAAGCTAATGTGATATCTAAGCGCCGTTGCTCGGTACGATTAATCGCTATCGAAATGTCCGAGAATTTTAGAAAAAAGGAAGTTACTTTTATCGAGACATCGTCATCGGTCGCTTCATTCTGAATTTCCAAGCGACTAGACGTATGAAGTAATCAATCGAAAGTTATGCTACTTTGATGTCATGTGACATCCTCTTAGTCGTCGATCGTGTATTTTTTATTTATTCTTATTACCATCACGCACGCTTATAAAATACAGGCGAACATCATATCGCGACGTTTTATTGCAAGGTTGTAATAGATATATTGTGCGGGAAGCAGTCTATACGTTTGATGAGTTATGCATGAAGGGTCAATTTGAAAGAAAAGAAGTTATAGTATGGAACGAACAGTGCGTATCATACAGAAAACGTGTCGTGTTATTTGAAGTCCGAATTACGATTTAGAATAATAACAGGTAATGGTAAGTATGCAAGTTTCTTCGTTGTTTTATTTTTGTTACACGAAAGAACGTTGTTTTATTTTTGTTACATAATAGAATAAGTTTATTTATTATATTTTTCTTCTTTATTTAAGCAACTTTAATCCTCAATGAGATGATTTTGCTTTACATTACATGGAATTTACATGCACTTAATTTGCGTGCATTACATTTACCTATATCACGTGCATATAGTTTGCATACATTACCTTCATACATACGAAATATTTGCTACGCATGGAAGATTACAACTGAGTTCTCGTTTCATTGTTAAATCCACATGCCGCCTACACACGGTCAATAATATTGTCAATTATGTGTCATGCCAGCTCAGGCTAACAAGATGGCCAAGTTGTAATTGGCCTGACCTGCGCATATTAATGGTTGTTATATTTAACACTTTTTCCCCGTATACTATGGTTTGGATTTTTAGTCGAACTATCGACACTCTATCCTGTACTTCATTCTATGTAGTTTGTTCGTGATGAGTCATAATTGCAGAATAATCCATTTCATTAATTCCTATGAAAAGCGATAATTCTGAAACAGGTTAACGCTCGTTCGCATATTACACGCTAGACGTTACGAAAAATTGAGGAATTAGGTTTGCAACGGCTAATTCGCTGACAATATAGATTAAACGCCGTTTCAAACAATTACTATCCAATGAGTAGTATCCATAGTGTTCATTGGATGTATATTATTAACCATTTTGTTCTACCACCCAGGCACTAAAGAATAATCAATTTGAAAAAAGATTATTGATTCGAATAAGGCTTACTTTGGTTAAAAATGTTTAATGCTTGGTGTTTAGTAAGTAATGCCATTTAAGAAAATTTTAAAATCGCAAACTTATGTTAGTTAGATGTAACTTTGATTTGTCATCACATTCCTTTGAATGATAATCTGTTTTTTTTGTTTCTGTATCTGGTCTTAATTCTTTAAAAAATACGACTAAACAAGACCAAGATATTTGCAAGCTTAAAATTTGAATGTAGAAACTTCCTGAAAATACTGTTTTAATTATGTAATTTTACATTATGTAATTTTACGTAATTAAAGCGTAAGGAAGCGAAATAATTATATTTGAAAGGAAAACAATAAATAATTAAGTACAAGAATTTTGTGGTTTGTTATTAGCAGTATTATAATAATTTTATATGCCTATCCAATATTGATAATACAGGGTGTAACAAAAATGTTAAATGTTGCAGTAGCTTCGAAGGGGTAATTCCTGAGGTGATTTTAAACAACTGTTTCCTTAGCGAAAATGTTAGGTGAGGCTTTGTTAACGAGTTATTAACAGAAAACACCGACCAATAGATGCACGAATCCTTAATTTAATTCTTCTTAATCATTAATCCCTGTAGACTTAAAAATATATAACGATAAATTCTATATAGTTAGGAATATCATCAGAAGGATTAATGTGCTCCAAACATGAAGAAAACGTAACAAACTACTTTTAATATCTTTTTCGAAGGTAGAAATAACAATAATATCGCCACCTGTTCTGTCGTGATAGAAGTACATAAAAACAGATATTATACATCACGATCAAACTGAATTATTCGATTTTCTCCGCAGTTTCATTTATTAATGCAAAGTACGATAATGCGGTGCTCCAAATCTGTAACAAAGAAACATAATAACTTCATTAAATAAATTATAGTTAAATACATCATTATACAGAAACAGAAAACCTAAAGACTGAAAATAAAAACGTAAAACCTTCGTAAACGTTTCCAGAGATATATTAAAGAAGCCACAAGCTGATAGAGCACACGGAATTCTAGACCTCATCACAACCATGTTTATGCCTCCTCGTAACAGTCTTCCATCACTGTCCATTCCCAAATTTGGCCACGGAGCTCCATATACAGCTCTGCCGATATTCTCACTTTCCTCTATTAAACAATCGCCACCGTAGCAAAACATGTACAGTTGCCACGCGGTGAACATTATGTGACATATAAACAGACAACGTTTCGCTGAGGTCAATTGTACCTGTTGTATCGAACAATTACTCACTACGCAAGCCAATAACTTGATCTAGCAAAGGAAGTATGAGCAATACTGACCACAAACGCATGATATCCGACGAGACAGATTAACAAACTGTACGTTAATGTTTGCACCAGTGAAAATACACTGTATGTTCTTGCTAGCAGATCAGAGTAGCCGATAAGGGCCTGGTGCTGTTGTATGCAATGTTTGTAACTTGCGTAGTGTCCGTTAAGACGCCTCGTGCTAAGACTCCGTCCATCGTTCACGCTTTTCAGTGTCTCCAGTCTATGCTGTAGTATGCGAAATTGACACGATATGTGCAAATTGATGATAAACAGCACACTATCGACACAGAAGTAGCACACGCAGATTTGATAAAAGGAGACAGCCTGCGAAGCATTGGTAGAAACCACGTAATATCATCTTAAAAGTATTCTCAACAAGGTATTAACAATACCTGCAGCGCATACATCATCTCGAAATACGGTGTCAAGGACATTATACGATAACCCATACTGTACATGAGTATCCTGTCTGACTCGTTGACATTTATGTTTACTACGATAAGAAAACAAGTAACTTCGTTTTGCTCTTAAAGAGGGCTAGATTGGTAGTTCTAAAGGCAAATTCATTTTCGTGACTTTCTACTCCTGTGAACTTCGACTCAACTTACTTATAGCTGGACTCAAGATGTAGCTAGCTATCGATGCATGGCCTAATACAATGTATGGGACGATTATGCGAGCACAGAAACGTTTGAAACTAAGCAGCAATTCTTTCTCATACGTGTCGTACTGTGAAAGGACGAAAAATTTGTCACGCAGGAGAGAAATTAACTCGTAGAATTCAGTTCTATACATGTACAAAGTTGTCATCTTGAAGCCGGCTAGGCTCACGTTTAGAATGTTTACCAAAAAGTCAAGAGGGTTCTATGAACAGAAAAATGTAAAATACGAGCAAAGTAAGTTCAAGTATATTCTGTTATCTTTTCTAAAATTGATACTACATTGGAGTTTACGATAATATGGATTTAGAACGTGGTTAGAACGTAACCCTAATAATTCTAGGGTAAGCCGCATCGGGATTATGTTTTCCCTGATCGTTGCTCATGCTACGGCTTCCTTTTATCGAACCTCGTAAACTTCGATATAGTTTGCTACAAATTTGTTAAAACTAACGTATTACAATCGTATTAACAACAAAACAATACTATTAATTTGACATTATTGATAACATATAATTAACTAAGTGCTTATTTTTAAACACTATTTTCACTTCACTCTTGTGAATTGTCATCCTATTGTTCAGAAGTTTGTCGAAGCTTCAGCAGAAAAATAAATAACATTTACAGATTTAGAGTGCGACATTTAAAACAGGTCAGTTGAATATTGGTTGAGAGATGTGTAACAGATGAAACTTGCTAGGTGTTAAAAGGCACACAATCTGATATCACCGATTTTTCTATAGATGGAGGCGCAGATAGAATATGAAGATCAAACCTGTTTTTTTTTATGTAGCGATATGGTTATATATATGTTGACAGTTGTACGTCACAAGTCAAGGAAAGATATACTTTTCAGTGATTCACACATGTAAATATTAATCCGAATCCGTCCGAGTCCGTCCGGGCCGTGTGAGCAAAGAAAAGGACAGATCTTCCTTCTTCTACCCAGACGGACACGGACGGACATGGACAGGCACGGACGGACACTGACGGACACGGACGGGCACGGACGGATATGTGCGCTCAGACCCTTACAGAACTTACGCCGTGCCGTAGTAAGCGGCAAATTGTTTGTTAAATACGCTTCAACACCAAGGCTCCATGATTATTAAAAAATCGTGTGCACTCACAGCGCCCCACTCCGCATCCTTGTAGCTTTTCCCATTCAAAAGTTATTTCAGTTTAAAATTTAAAATTTACCGTCGGATACCCTATATTAAAAACCATATCGTTCCACTTATAAAACATAAGGCTCGGTTCAGACGAACGATTTGTGGCGATACGCCGCCGCGGCAAGTTGCTATTGTGTTTTAACAGAACATAAATTTGTATAAAACAGTGCATACAAGCCGCAAATTCTACCGACAACTAGGCGGCGTGTTTGCGCTCGTTCGGCGGCAAATCACTCGTGTGAACTGCAAAATAAATTTGACGCAAGACACACAGCGGCAAATCGTCGCAAACCGCTCGTCCGAACTGATCCTTAGGTTCACCTTCATATTATCTCCGCGTCCTTATCTATAAAAAAAATTGTGACAACACATTACCGAACACAAGCATGTTTCACTTGATGCATTTTTTTTCTACCATCAAAATCAAGTGAGTTATACCTCGCTTGGACTTTCGAAAAATTAATATTCTAATTCTCAAGTAAAAATCATCTCTCTCCCTTTTTCAAGTTTCCTGAATGTTTACCAAAATCAATTCATTATATAGCTACACATATTAATACGTACGTCCTCATCAATCGTATCGAATACGTGAATCACACACATACAAAGTGTAAGAAATATGGTGACGGCCCTCATGATTCCCCGAAGAATGACTTCGAAATCATTTTCTGTCGGCCAGGCGCCAATAAGCTTCATAAAAGGACTGGTTAAAGCAATAGAAATATCGTCGCTACGCCGGGATATCATATTGAAATTACGATAACAAGTTATGCTATTTCAAAGTTATATCTCGTATACAAAATGTCCCGACTATTCTACCGTACCGTACCGTACCGTACCGTACGATCTGATCGTATCTTTTCCTGTTTCAATTGTACATACTTTGTGGGGATATTACTCGAGATATTATTCGAGAACTATTATTTGACAAGAAAAATCGATACTAGTATGTATTTAGAAAAATGTGACTGGCATTCGTGCATTAGAATTTCTTGCAGTAGAGGCATATTCTCAATAAGTTATTCATAGTTCTGGTAACTGACTATTATGAGACTTTATGTGAAACTCAGCAATACTGACCACCTGACTACCCAAAGGAAACGAGAAAGCTATTTTAGTGATACGACGCATGTCTTCGAATAGGTTTGAAAAGACAAGACTTCTTACAATTAGATAGAAAGAAGTGAACAGTGAGAATAGCATCAGCAAAGGATGATAAATTACTTTCTTGACATTTTCAAAAATATGTATATTTATATGTGGGCGTATATCACTTGTGTGACGTGTGATCAGTAATGACAGAAAGACCAAAATCGTATTTCCTAGTAGTCAAACTAAATGAAGGTGTAGTCCTGATTTTGATACAATACAAGAGCATTGTGTAAATTATTAATATGACAAATCCTCTTCATTTTTTGGTCATAATATTGTCTAATCATAGTCGCCGTTTAAATATGGAAAATTTAAACGATTATAAACATTTTGCATATTGATGTTTTATATATATAATATATTCATGTGCGCATAATGAGGTAAGAACAATAATGCTTTATATTTGAAAACTAACTTATTGCTTATAGTGTCAGCGTTAGAAAATTAAAATTACCTTTCAAGTTTAGAAATGTGTCCCATAGTTACTTCTCTGAATAATCGACATCGAAATTCCATTCTATTCTTTATTATTTAATGTGTGTATGATGTAAACAAATACTATTTGTACTCTCCCATTTGTTCTAACCTCCTACAATGACGGAAACTCTACGTAGAGTCTCAGTTAGAGCAATGACATAACGAAGAATGTGAATTTCGTGTATTTCAGAAAACTTATTTATACAGGGTATTCAGCCACAAATAGGAGAAAATGAAAAGGGTAATTTTAAATAAGACTAAAACGAAGAATACCAATAGTGCGATAAGGTCTTCGTTTGTTAGTCATAGACGCTTAAAGTTCGACGATTCGATCCCTGATGGTCATACTCAGAGGTATAAGGATTTATTCATCTCGCGCAGCTGATTCCAAGTTTTATGATACTCTGGATATGAACACCACTGCTCGAGTCGGAGACTGCCAGATACTACAACCGACTGATAACCAGCCAGCTACGGTGCAAGGCGGTTTGCCGGCTTTCAGGTATATTTAACCAAAACGTCTTAACCGCGACAGATTCTTCATTTTCGTCTTGTTTTAGCATCTAGAATCATCCCTTTTATTTTCTCTTACCTGTAGCTGAACACCCTGTATATTAATTCAATCTTAAAACTAGAAACTAAAAATATTTTTCACTTTATATCTACATTTACCACTTAATCTACGAAACTACTTTACCTACCAAAGTATAGTAAGCATACTTAGTATGGTATATGTTTTCGAAGGTAACGCATATTAACGCATATTATTTATATTAACAAACTAGTTTATTTTAAATAATCAGTTTGTGCATATGTAAAAAGTGTAATTACTTTAGGAAATGAGGCTTTCTCCCTCTATATTTTAATTATAGCTATATGTGTATACTATACAATTGCTGATTATATTCTCAATGTTCCGTTCCGATTGTATCGTATCCATAAATCATTGAAATACACTTTTATATTTATTTGTCCATATTTTGTTTCAGTATTGTAAAATATGACATTGAGGTACTCAATATCTATAAACATACAAAACATGTTCTCTATAAATTTTTCCAAGTTGGAAGCGGGTATAGGGTAAAGTATACAGGGTGTCCCAAACAAAGTGTAAAAGCCGAAAAGGGATGATTGCTGGGGTGATTCTAAACAACTTTTTCCTTAGCGAAAATGTTCGCTACGGCTTTGTTAATGAGATATTAACGAAAAACACCGACCAATCGAGGAGCGAGTACAGCGGATTAATGATGGCGCAGACGATGGCGGGCCAATACAATTCACCGCTGGAGCCTCCGCTGAAATTCATCCACTGTATTCGTGCATCTATTGGTCGGTGTTTTTCGTTAATAACTCGTTAACAAAGTCGAAACGAACATTTTCGCTAAGGAAAAAGTTGTTTAGAATCACTCCAGCAATCACCCTTTTTCGATTCTTACACTTTGTTTGGGACACCCTGTATAGTTGCTGACCCCCTTGTACAATGATTGACCCTCACAAGAAAATTAAAAAGTATAGTATAATCCTTTTCTTATATATTAAAATATATATTTCAATGATCCAAATATTCTTATTTCGAATACAATTAATATTTTACTATATAAGAAAAGGATTATACTATATCTTTTATTTTTCTTGAAAGGGTCAATCATTGTACAGGGGGTCAGCAACTGTATACGTTACCCTATTCGGGAATATTCGAAATAAAGAAGATACGGATAGTTACCGTAGTGTAGGTTTCCAATGACACAGGAAACAATCCGTTTGCTGTTAACTGGCAAATTCGTTGAGATCGCATCATTATTATATTTAAATCATGTTTTATCATTTTTCCCGTTGTATTGGGCGCAATAATCGTCCACGGTGCTGAATAAGCTGCAGTAGCAATTCTACTACTTTGGTCTGTAATACAGTCGCAGCTGTATGTCAACATGAACAGCATAGACAGGCTGCATAGCATAAGGAAGACGAAAATGCAACGATTCGCGAAAGAAGTATTTATCTGCATGCATAGACAATGTTTTGTTAGTATTCGGGAACAGACCCAATTATCATATAACGAAATTATTATTACAGAAATTAAAACTACTTAAACCGATGTCAGCTACGACTGTTTAAGACTTTTTCATTTGTGTTAATTTAGTATAAATAATCTAATTCTCGGATCAATTATCGCGCATTCGTCTGTCCACTACCGACTTGAAGAACTATGTAAAATATGTGTCGAAAATTTTGGGCATTGACATAAGAGTTAAATAATTATTAAGACGGAATATTAAATTTTCTTAGAGCCGGCAAAATAATCGTTAATCACTGATAGATATTCTGTATTAAAACTGATACGAACCAGAAGTATTTGATACCCATACAGACACACACATATACTGAAAAGCACCACTTGCCCAAGTGTGATCACCGTGAACACATTCTCAAGCCTGGCACAGTAATCGACTATTTTCTGATGATGTCTAATGCAGTCTTTAAGCTTCGTATAACATTTGTCAGTGTAATCAACCAAATCGATGTTCCTGTTTTGATCCTTTATATCTTCTGGATTGCACAGTTTCGTAATCCTATGTTGAAGTAAGCGAAACTGGGTAGATACTTGTATGCTCATTACGCAAAAAATATTGTCGAAGCAGTAGAATGAAAGACTGAGATTATACAATCCTAAAGCCTATGAAACAAAAGAATGATTAAAATTTTTTTCATAAATATTATAAGCGTAACCTAAGCACATTTCTTGTAAAAACATGATTTCAAGATCTTTTAGTGTTAGAAATATAACTTAAAATTTTAACTAACTATAATAAAATTTTCAAGGTAATGGCCATGAAGAGGTACATTTCACAGATTTCGATGAAATTTAAGTATATTGTTAAATTTTCTGAAGATTCTGAATAATTATATTCGGGATAAAATAATTGCAGCACAAAGGACACTGCACAGTTTATATGGGATTTTGGAGACCGGTGAAATTGGCTGACTTTCACCAATGAAATTGATTGATACCACTTACTAGCGATATACACTACTTTGAAAGGCTATACATATACATATATCACTAATCCTTTATCAGCGACCCCAAGTTCCTATACAGGGTGCGCTAAAAGTATGGAAACGGTCAAATATTTCGAAAACGGAATGTTTTTGAGAAAAATGTTTTGATACAATATTTTAGGGTTTTAAGAATTCTATTGAACGGTCGTATCCGTTTGACCTTTAGAGGAACGGTCAAGGTCACGTCAAGGTCAACATGATTTTTTTAAATGGAACACCTCATTTTCGATCATGCAATGTTGAAGCTGACGATGAGACCTTTTCAAAACACTAGCTGATGACCTATTTCTCTGACGAATTACCCAAGTGCTGAGCTTTAAATACTTTGATGCTGTCAGCCTTATTGTTAGTATTATTTAGGGTGCACCTCGAGGAAGTTTCTTGATTGGACTTCGCACAATCATGGTCCTCGCGTACGGGCTTATGAAGAACGATTTTAGCATTAATACGCATTAAGCATTTGAGATTTAGCATTAATGTGCTTTAACTCGTTAAATGTTCGAATTATCTTCTGATTCTTGACAATTCTTGGCAATTTTCAACAGAAATAGGTCACCAGCTAGTGCTTTGGAAAGGTCTCATCGTCAGGTTTAACACTGCCTGTTAAAAAATGGCGTATTCCATTTTAAAAAATTATGTTGACCTTGACGTGACTTTGACCGCTCCATTAAAAGTTAAACGGATACGACCACTCAATAGAATTCCTAAAATCGTAGAACATTGCTCTAAAATATTTTTTTCAAAAATGGTCCGTTTTCAAAATATTTGATCGTTTCCAGACTATTTGATACAGTAGACTTTCTTCATTCTCAACGGTCAGAACTCAGGCAATTCTCAAGAGAAGTAGGTTATCAGCTAGTGTTTTGAAAAGGTCTCGTCATCAGCTTTAAGAGTGCATGCTAAAAAATGGCATGTTCTATTTAAAGAAATCATGTTGACCTTGATATGACCTTGACCGTTCCTCTGAAGATCAAACGGATATCACCATTCAATAGAATTTTTAAAACCCTAAAACATTACTCTAAAACATTTTTCTCAAAAATGTTCCGTTTTCGAAATATTTGACCGTTTCCATACTTTTGGCGCACCCTGTATATTTCTTGTAGAGGACATCATAATTTACAATATACGTGAAAATCAGCCAATTTCACTGGTCTCCAAAATCCCATATAAGTGTGCGGGGTTCCTTAGTTTAGAGACACTTGCGAAAATCTGATGCTACTATTGGATCAACTCTGCGTACATCTGTACGTGTGTAAATATACTTTGCGACAGTCAAAAATAAAACTAATGCTAAAGCTGAAGTTTCTAACCCTTATAGCTGAATATGCAATCGGTTACTTACTATGTAAATAAAATGTTGAAAGTTTTAAACTGTGTTAAAGTATATAGAAATTCAAATCCAACACAAAAAAAGTTATTAAATTTCTACATCCCAACAACACGTCTTCATATCTTGAAAATCGGCGACGTGTACCATTCTATATACAATTACTATTTTCAATTTTAAATTTGTATTGAACTTGTGCAGGCGTCTTGTATAGCAAAATTAATAGTACCTCAATGGTGAAAACTATTTCATAGTAAGGTGTCGTGGATAGCGGTAAATCGAGCCAAATAGGAAATGGGAATTTCCTATCAGATTCATTTTTCCCTATACTCGCTGAAATTAAAATACATATATGTTATACAAATCTGTTTACAAAATGCTCAAATGAATAGAAAGGTAAATTTTTTTATAAAAACGGAAACGTAGATATATCACTATTTACACTCACCAACGATCGGACTCGCCATATAAAAGAAGTAAGAAATATGGCCACTAATCGTAACGATAGAGGTAAAATAAATGCATAGTTTCTTCGAGTCAATTAAAATCTTTCTTTCGTAATAATCGTGACCAACCTTCCAAAATTTTGTTTGCATGAACTGAATCAAGTTATAGAATTCTGTTTTGTGAAACATCAAAACGGAAAGTTTGACTGCACATATCGCTGTACTTACGCCGTTGGAAATTGGATAAAGACTGTCCTAAAGAGAGTCACACAACTTATCAACTTGTTTGTAGTCTATCAAGTGAATACACATACATATTACTCAAGAGTAAATCGCGTTAATCCTTTCTAATGAAGTTTTATGCAAGTACTGAACTAGAATTTTGAAAATCGTAACACTAAATAGGAAGTACAAGTACAATTAGTGAAATTACGACGCGGGTAATTACACTGTCAAGGCGCTGACGAAAAGAAATTAGAACTAAGGTAAATGTCCCAATTTCTGCTCATGTCCGGATTTCTAATCACTTCGTATTTTTCTTATTATTATAAATGTTACGTTTGTACTATAATTGTAAAAAAATAAGGTAAATATGCAGATTAGGGGAGCCACCTCCGATTTCAATGACCTTGAAATATGTTATCAAGGTCATCATTTTGAACAACTTTTCCCTATACATATACTCGGCGGTCTCTTTTAGTTGCCGAGATATTCGCAAAAAAAGTTTCAATATATCAAAAAGTGATCGGAGTGGGTTGGGGGTAGATTTGAAATTGTGGCCGCCGATAAGGCGGCCGCGGTCACAACTTGGAACGATTTCAATTAGTTGAGATTAATAATAAAATATATACCACTTCAAGTAGAGACGTCTATTGTTTTGGGGAGGGGCTACCGCCCCAAAGTTCACAATGTTAACATACCTCTGACATGAAACACACGTATGTGGACTTGACGAAATTAGTTTTATACATACTTACAATGAAATTTTGCCCATGATGATAAGTGTCTTGCACCGCGAACCACGCGAATAAGAAAATGTTGAGAACTGAATAAGCTAATATAATGTCCAAGTAAAGTTGCTTATTACGATTAGTCGCTATCCAGATGCCCGACAACTTTAAAAGAAGCAAAGGTACATTCATCAAGAGATCATCGGTCGCGATTTTCATATTGAATTTCCAAACGACTACATGTATTACGAGTAATCAATCGAAAGCTGTATTCATACCATGTGACATCCTCTTATTCACCGGTCGTATATATTTTATTTATTCTTATTACGATCACGCACCCTTACAGAATATAGCCAGATCGTCGTACGTCCCACTGCGAGGTTGTAATAGATACTCTTTTTGTGGGAAGTAGCCTATGCGACTGATAAGTTATGCATGGCTCCGTGGAGAGTGTTACGGGAGCTCATGCGAACTGTATGAAGACCGTGTCATTTTGAAGAAGAGAATTTGAACGAAGAGTGCGTGTTGAAAAGAAAGCTGGCTTGATTGAAAGTTCGAAGTGGGATTCATAATAATAGAAAAAAAATGGTAAGTTCGTGAATATTTCATCGTTTATACAATTACTATACCTGCATAATTATTCGGCTGCAAACTAAGATCCGGACATCAACGTCTTATTAACACTTCCATCGAGGGTTGATTGATAATATGTCGCAATATATCTGCAAATTTATAAAATCCTTCGCTTATTAGTTTGGCGTATACACATATCAACTTTAAGACATTATTACTGCAAAAGGGATACAGATCGGACACTATGTTATAACATATTTTTTGTTCCATTTGAATCCTTCTACCATCCCTCAAAATATGGAAACGTATATTTGTTATACTCTGCATAACAATGATTTCTAACAGATTTAATAGTTAGGAATGTAGTTAGAGGCATTAGTATGTTCCAAAAATGGAAGACAGAATTATAGTAGTTTCTCGGTGAATAGTTTTTTTTAGGAGGTGAAAATAACAATAAAATTGCTACCTGCTCTGAAACTATAAAATTATATTTAAGTAAATATTATACATTACGGTTAGAGTAAATTAATAGTTTTCTTCCACAGTTTGGTATATCAAAGCAAAATACGATAATGCGGTACTCAAATCTGTAACAAGTAAACATAATAATTTCGCTATGTCAATAGTAATTTGATAAATTATTATATAAATAAGAAAAACGGAAGGTTAAAGATTTTTTTAAATTACCATTGTGTACATAGACAACGTAAGATATATGTCAGAAAATATGTAGGTACTGGAATGTATAAGAACTCAAAAATAGAATTCTTGAAAATTACGAGTGTTACCTACCCCCTTAAAATACTTCATACCTATATTTAGTAGATAGGAAGTAAACCCTATTGTGAAAGGAGAATAGCAGAACACTTGTATGCAAACCATACATTTTAATGCTACCTATTCTTTTTGTTCTACAAAAAATAGAATTGTACGAACTTTACATTATACAAACCTCAAGAATATTTTCTGCATTTTTTTCAAATCATTATAAATATAATAAATATGCTAGCAAAGTAATTATATTTGAAATGAAGAAAATGAATTAATTATAAGAAGTTTGTGGTCTGTTATTGGCACTGGCACTAGTATAATAATGTTATTTATCCAATATCAATTATGTCACTTGAAAATTTTAAAAACAAAGGCATTAACTTTTCTATTTCACTTGTTAACCGTGTACTTTATATGCTTTTTACACACATCCGTTGATAATCGCATAAATATGAAGAAAGTATCTGCATTATTGTGAGAGATACGCATAGTATTATTATCCTTTCTTAAAACATTCTTAATTCAGCTCTCATTTTTATTGAATATAGCTTAGGACTTAGAGTATTATCCTTTATACTTTATACATATATATTTATATACTATTCCGGTTTTATAATGAATTAAATCATTATTATAATATTACATTTCTTATATATTTATTTATTACATGCATTAAAAAAAAATATTTTCACATTACATTAAACGTACTGATTAAAGGCACACATTACGTATCCTTTACATCTACTGAAGAATGTCTCAATAGAGTGAAATACGACATCGCGGTACTGAATACCTGTAACACCAAAGGAAAAAATTCTATTTAGTTTTATCTCTCTTAATTTTTTTATGCTCAATCGTTCCTTAGTACTGCACTTTAAAAAATCGCTGATAAAAATTGCATACTCAGCCACTAAATATTTAAAAAAAAAATAGTAAACAACACATACTTAAGTATTTTTTCAATAGAAAAAGGTTCTCATAGAATATCGTAAAATGAAATGAAAATAAACAAAACCTAAGATCCAAAGAAACAATTCATTAATCAATATTATTTGATAAATATCATAAATATCGTTAAATCATGGATAATATTTATCATATTTATACGTTTATCTAACAATATTGTGTAAAGACATTTATTTGGATCTGGAATTTCGTTTATATTACTCCAGCGTTTCAATTCACCCCGTTTTACGATACTAACAATCCAAATAATTATCTACTGTTCGTCGTAGTACTCTTTTTACATTACACTATAGAGTGCAATTAAAAAGTAGCTTAAGGCTTGGTTCAGACGAGCGGTTTGCGGCGATTCGCCGCTGCGTTTTAGCCGAAGACGGATTTGTATAAAACAATTTACACGAGCCACAAATTCAAGCGACACCTAGGTGGCGTGTTTGCGATCGCCAGGCGGCAAATTGCTCGTTAGAGCTGCAAAATAAATTTTACGCCACAAACACAGCGGCAAATCGCCGCAAACCGCTAATCCGAGCTGAGCCTAAAACCGTGTAATTAAAAAGGCAAGTTGTTCGTGATAATTACACTAGTATAGGTTTCCAAGGATATAGTAAAGAATCCATTAGCAGTTAGACAGCAAGCGCGTTTCGTTCTCATAAGGATAAACAACACATCCTTACGTAGCATCCTTCCATTCTTGTTCATCGGCGTATATAACCACGGGCCAGAATACACAGCTGAAGCCACGTTTCTACTTCCTTCTGTCAAACAATTGCAGCTGTAGGTGAACATAAACAGGTGGCACAGGTTTGATACCATGAGGTTCACAAAAGTGAACCGCCTAGACGTAGGGATATTAGCCTGCGTGACACACCACATTTTGAGTATGAGTAAATGATAAATATTGAAACTCGATTAACGTCATACAGCAGTGTTGACCTTTGCATTTAGTGAAACACTGCACGAAATATCCTCGTCCTACAAGGAGTCTCTTCACCACAAAATAAAGAAGTATTCTGACCTATGCTTCCTACTCTACGTTAAAGGACACTCTGTCTTTTGTGTTTAGTCTTCTTACCTGTTTCAACCCACCAAGTTTTTGCTCGTCTTCTTTTACTCAATAGCTATCGAGAGAAAAGACTTGGGAATTAGGTTGAGAATGGTAGAGCTAAGAAAAAAGTGTCAGGGAAGTTCAAAGGTGGGAGCTGAATTAGTTGCCGATTTAAAAATGCAAGACAACTGCTGATTTTCCGAAAAAGATTATACTAAGTAAAGAAGATCAAGCAGGAAAATATAGTTCTAGTTATGGAAATGTCAACACTGTCAATTTGCAGATTACATAATAAAAGTAGAGTTTCCATACTAACCTCTGTCGCCTGATACCCAACGAAACAAAGCATCAAACTGAAGGTCAACACTTGAGCCAGAGCGACTGTCCTGAACACATTTTCAAGCTCGCTGCAATATGTAACGAGTGACTGGTGCTGTCAAATGCACTTCTTGAATATACTGAAATATTCCTCGGGACAGAAGTACGACCCTTTCTTCGGTGTTTCCTCAATATTTGCATCGTGTACTCGGTAATTCTTAAATCGGTGATTCAGTATTTGGAACTGAGCAGCCACGTGCAGATTCATCAAACAGAGAAAATTGTCGAAACAAGCGTAGCAGATACCAATATGAACCAGAGCTAATGTCTGTAACAAATTTCAATCTGTAATTATGATAATTAATTTCCAGTCGCTATCAGTGTTATTACTTATTTCAGTTACCGCTGTGACTTGTTTCTAATTTATTAATTTGTATTTGAAGTAAAAAATAAAAAATGATCCGAACAATACCTGAAGCAGAAATACTATCTCAAAATACGGTGTTATGGATAGTGGTAAATCGAGATATATTTTAAACGGAAGTATCCTTTCGGATTCGTTCCTCCCTATATTCACTATAACAAAGGAATAAATTTATACACTTCGTTGTAGCAAAATTTATGTGCGTGGAGTGCTAATTTATTCACACATTAGTGCAAATATAGACAACAAAATTTTGGTAGAATACTAAGGAACAAGGAACGCAGATGTAACACTATACTCCGGATTAAGCATGCGTTAAGACAAGCGTAAGGGGCCGTCTTCACAAGAGCCCCGAGCCGAGCCCCGAGCTCGTACTGCTATTCTTTACCTGCTGAGCGGATACTTTGGGTTGTAACCCCGTAGAGTCGAACAAAGACTTGGTTAGCGTTCGGCGGAGGAGATGCCCGAGTCTAAGGCTAGGGTCTTCAGTACAGTTCGAATTTGGTGATCTCACTGAGGTGGCCGTTTGTATGGTCATATTGTCCCGCAATTGAGCAGGCAACGCTCATGCGCGAACCGAGGCCGCCATCGTGCACTGTGTGCCGACTGCGAAAAGACAATTATGATCGTCGATGGCTTTACGATGGGAGAAGCTTTTGCCTTTCCGGCACCGATAAACGTCAAGCTCGACAACTTAACTGTTAAATATCGCAAAAGACGTTTCCTTGCGAGTAATAAAACATCTGGTCGCCAAATATGTCACGGACAAAATTCCTTTGCTGTAAGGAATATGTACTATCCATTACTATGCATATCTAAAATTGTCGCTAAGATACAGAGATATTGTGTACACATTTATTTCGTTAATATCATTTCATAATATTTTAATAAAAGTTGTATTGTGTATCAACGAGAAGAACCCTTCGGTTACAAACCGAAACGAGTAAATGAAACATTTTGACAATTGAAGTGCCAAATTCGACATGCAAGGAGTCATTCGATAGCTTGTCAAAAAACCGATTTGTGCAATTTTAAGCTCTGTATCTCTTTTTGGGAGACAGTAAGGGTAAACATAGGAAGTCAAGTTTTTGCTCAATTTCTCTTACACTGTTGCATGAAATATTGTAAAAAAAAAAAAAAATCAAAAGGGACACATGTTATACCATTTGTTCAGATTGTATACCCTATATAAACATCTGACCTTTGATAAATGCTAATTGCTAAATGTGCGAATGTACTAAATAGAGTGGAAAAAGTGTGCAATGCGAATTTATAGTGTTCCTACTTCGCGACCTCTGAGGTGTCTTTTCTTCATTATAAAAATGTCTAATTTCACGCTCCAATCGAGCACACACAACCGAGTCTCGGTCAGAATCTCAAATTTTATTGAAGTCTATTTAAATCGGCAACGTGCAACTTTACAAACGTTAAAAACAGTAAACAAAATTGTTGAGGAGTTCGTCAGCAAGACAATGCGATTCGACATACAATCAGAAAATTTATTATTTCTGAACTGAAATATAGAATTATTTTGCGAAATAATTGTATAACATAAATCTGCACAAAAAGAGAGATTAGGTTACGGACATTTAGGGAAGACTATATAGATAGAATAAACGACAAACTCTGGAAACAGCAAACTATGAAACATGAATTCAGGAAAAAATGGAAAACTCGTGGTCAGTACCCTAAGCTCTGTAAGTAGCTCTATTCTTTTTTTACAAGCTCTGTGGGTATCATGTGTTTTGTTTGCTACCCTGGGCCCCGGGGTAGCAGCGCATAGTGGTGCGAACGATGCGGACCCCACTACCACACTTGCGTATGTTCCCTGTACGTATGCCATTCCTTTGAAGATTCGGCGAAATACCGACTTCGGATGGATACGGCCCGAGCAAGCGGCGAGCACGGTTAATGAGGGGCAAGACCCTCGAAAGCTTTGTCCTAATGTCGTCTAGCTCTCTCTACCAAAGGAGGATTAGATAGAGCGGAAGGTCCCATAAGAGCCCTATGTTAAAAGTGTGTCTCGTTTTGCAACGCCCTCAAACGGCTCAGAGGACGAACTATCCAACCATCCCCTTACCCCGCAAACCGCACTCTATTCCCACCACAGCCATTCAATTCATGGTCCGATTTACTATAAGCTCTACTAAATTTCCTTTCTGGATCTGAAATTTCAAGTTCGGGGTTTGAACTTGTAGTTTCCCTCCAAAATCTAATGTTTAAGAATATGAAATATTAATTTATATAAGTACACGTTAGATTATTAGGAAGAAAATAAAATACAAATGAAAAGTATATTGAAATTTATTTTTAAAATTAATATATTTGGCTCTTTTGGTATACTAAATAAGCTGCAAATGTTTTCCTTTCCTTTCTTTTTACAAATGCAGCAATTCATAGACATTTTTGTCTATTCAAACCCACGAAAATACTGGGAAGTACGCCACGTGATAAAACACTCCGGCCAATTCTACTACAAATATTGTAATGAAAAATGGCGTAGCATTGGTGGCGTGGGTTGGGGTCGGTACGCATAAGAAAAATACAAGAAAGGAAATGGGATTGAACAATTTCTGAAAATACTTCGCCCTCCGAGATACTAGATGGAGCTGTAAAGGGAGGCTACAGCACCTTCCGCTCTATCTAATCCTCTTTGCTCTCTACCTCGGTCTGCACTCCTCTACACACGTACCAGAGTCGGGGCGTTTAGCTGCGCAGAAGACGAAAACTGGACCCTCTGCTAGCGAAAGTCACGGAGAATCAAGCAAAGTCAGGGAAAATGGGCCTCTCGCAGGCAGAGATGCTGACATTGTGAGCTCGGGGCTAGGCTCGGGGCTCTGGTGAAGACGGCCCCTAATGTAACGCGCCAACGGAACAGGATTCGCGCGTGTGAACGTGAAGCGCGTACGGCGCACGTTCGGCGAACGGTTCGCGACGATCCATCGGTCATCTGTTTTTCGCACGTGCGCACTGCGTTTGCAGTTTGCAGGCGCGTTTGCTACAAGCGCTCGCCGTGCATCCATACGTGTTCGCGTTCGATTGCGTCGTAAGCCGGGGTCCCATTAGAAAAAAGTGCGACGCGAGCGGTCCTGAAAACCACCTGAAAAAGTCGATTTTTACAAGCAGACTTGTCCTGAAGTACTCAAAGTACTTTGTCAAGGTGCGCTTGGTTCTTCAGGATGAGTGCATGTAAATATTGTTACGTCCGCGCCGGGCTCGCTCGGTGAACATGTTTTATTTTGTACACGTTTGCGCGTTTACAGTCGTTTACAATTGTTTATAGTCACAGGGAACAGATTTGAAGTGTGTGGTCGATGGCTATCCGTCACTGACTGACGTTTAATTAATCGGTCCCTCTTCTTGTAGCTGGCTTCAGCCCTCGTCCTGTGGCAGGCTTCAGCCAGTGTACTGGGCGGTGTACCTGGTGCTCCCGGTGCGCGTAACAATATCAACTTTTTGAGGTGGATTTCAGGACCGTGCGCGCTGTGCTTTATTGTAATGAGACCTCGACTTTACATTACGCTCGTCTAGACACACCTTTAAGGCAGGCATAAACATGTGCAACATGGAAAGTGAACACGCGCCGAACAGTGCGCCGCCAATCCTGTCCACGTTAAGTTGCGTGTCAATCCATAAAAATCGACCTTTTTCGATCGTTTCAAGTGTGTTATGCAACACGTGTTGCACGTGTCTATATCCAGCTTAAAGGGGGGTGACCTTGACAAGATATTTCAATGTCATCAAAATCGGTGAGGTCGCCCCTGTTCCGAATAGTCTACTATTTAATGAGGAGATCGTTTCACTTACCCCAAATTGGTTTAAATATAAAACTTATATTTGAAAGTCCTGTAAAGAAAGTAAAGATACAGATAAAGTAAGTACACATTTTTTTCCACGGCATGTAAATTTCCTCCTCGTGCAGCGAATACTCTGATTCCCAGAAATACTTTCGCATGTGTACGACCAAATTAAGAAATCTCTTTTTGTGCGAAAACACGAGAAACACTTTTAGCAAAGCGATGTTCACACACAGAATGTTGCATGCGATGTATGTGCAGGTCTACAATAAAGAATACAGAGGTACATAACTTTGAAAGAATGCATTAATTGAAAATGCGTCAAATATTCCTTAAATATTCATCTATCTCCCACTACGGTTGCTTATTTATCATTTTCGAAATATATCGTAACAAGACATACAATTTGTCATTTATAAAATATTTCACTCGGAACGATTACTACAATCTCATTAATTTAATGGAAAAAAGAAACGAATATTTCGAAACTGTAATACTGAAAAAAGATTTCCAATATTTTTTTTCTAATTAAAACCTCTCTATGTAGGTATGTATGGATCTCGTTTATTTAGAGTCCTGTTCCAGTGAAGCGTTGGCCCACTCACGCCGAAATCTCCCCAGGAATTATAGAAATCTACCGCCTGAACCCACACTGAGAAGACAATAGTGAAAATTGTATAGTAGAACGTGATATCCCTCAGACGTTGCTCGAATGTATTAGAGGCCAACCAAATGCCGGTGCATTTCACGAAGATGGACGACATAATGATCGAAAAGTGTTTGCCGTACGCCGACTTCGTAGTCATTTTCAACTAACGGCAACCTGAACGTTCTAACGTGAACTTCGTGCAAAGAACCCCTGTGTCGCAGATGTACACAAGGAATAATTGACTTCATTTGTTCTTTGATCTATGTCCGCATCCTGTATTTATCTTTCAGTCGCCATACGTTCAGTTTCCTTTAATTCTGCACTATCATTATGTAGAAAGGAGGTATTATGATACACGCGCGGACGCAATTGATAGCTCGAAGCATAACAGCAAAGTATAGGGTTGATGAATTATGCACGATCTAGAAAAGCGTTTTATGAAACTTTGTGAATAGATATGGAATAGAAATTGCTAACAGAGTATAACAAATTCGAAACATAGTAATACGTGTAACGTCGTAATACTTCGTGTGAATGAAATGGGTTCACGAATTCGGAATGGTGCTCGGCTAAAAATTTTAGGAAACGATTACAGTTTTTTTGCAATTTCACATATTTCGATATAGTGAAAGGGTGCGACAAAATTCTGAAATCTTTCGTGTAGGCGATTGACGCCTGAGTTTGTGTTTACGTTTCGGTTATAACGTTTAGGAGAATCAGAGTTGTCGGTCGGCCTGGATAGCTTAATTGGTTAAAGCACTTACCCGCAAAGTGAAAGATTCCGGGTTCGAATCCCGATCCAGACAATCCGATCGGCCGTCTCTTTTTCTCCTACATTCGGAATTTCTAAATTCTATTATTTCACGAATCTGTTGAAATTAATTGTTTGCTTCGTTGACCGTGCATGGATTTATCGTTCTCGAATATGATGCGTGCGGTATGTAGATATTTATAGAGTGACGCATGCAATTGTTATTTATTAATACTATAAATAGTCATTTTAGTGAAAAATTAATAAGCATCTGTTATTGGAAGACTGTCGAAATGTTAAACTTAACTATTGCGATGTACTTGTGACCAGGAAACTGAACGGTTCTCTAGGGCATCAGATATACAGAAAACCTACGCACGCCGGTAGCATATCTACACGCCTCGCTCCTATTACCATCCATCACAAAAGAACTCAGTAACCAACACTCTAACACAACGAGTTATTAATATCAGTGAAAAGGAACATCTACCTCTGAAACTGAACCATATTACAACCACTCTACAACAGGACGGCTTCTCTAAATACAAAATAACTCGCACTATAAAAGGAGTCATGAATCCGTCAAACAAACAATCTACCCCAGACAGCAGTGACAAACAAACTACCACTTTCCTTCCGTTCATACAGAGCACAACTGACCACATAAGCAGAATATTCAGAAAATACAAGGCCAAGTTCATCTTTGCTAGACATACCAAAATCGGCCAAACACTCACCTCTCTCAAGAATCCCCAACCGCAGCTCTCATCAGCAGTGGTATACAAAATACGTTGCTCACATGGAAAAGTCTACAACGGAGAAACTGGGAGGAGAGTGAGCACGAGGCTCAAAGAGCGTGAGTTGCACCAGATTAGGATATGTACAATCCGCTGTGACAAAAGGACACAATGATACGGATACCCTTCAATGAAACGAAGATCCTAGCCAATACAAAAGGCTACTTTCCCAGGAAACACTGTCAAACGTTGGAGATAATGAAGCACCCTAACAACATCAACAGGGACACTGGCTACAACCTGAACCCAATCTAGTGCTCCCTCCTCCCAGATTTTGAATTGTTCAGTTAAACAACACCAGTACTCAATGCTCTGGAACATATTTCTCTTGGTGCTCAATGATCCATAAAATATACTTGGTACAATTAAGTAGTGCATCATACTAGGCACGCACCAGTTTCAGTGTGTCTTGCGATCCCCTGAAGAAGCCAGCTACAGTACTAGCGAAACGTCGGGCAAACATTTCCTCCAAGACGCGGCTTACTCCCGAAAGCTTTAACAGTGAGAGCTGTAGTACAATTTCTATCTTTGTTTTTTTTTTAATTTATATTGAAAATACGCTTCCGGCACATTGTAGACAATAATTTTGTGTATCCATGATTAAAGTTTCTTCCAAATCGTTGGAGCTGTTTTCGAGATTTTATGTTTACCGTCTTAAAAAAGGTAGTTTGTGAGAAATCACATTTAAAGATTACGTTTCTGTATTTCCGTGTACCTAATCGACGTCACACTTGTGATCGTCATTTCGTCATCTTTTGGAATTTTCAAGACAAGCTATACTTAACATATACGGAAAAGATGTAGGTACTGGAATATATAAAAACCCAAAAATAGAATTATTGAACATTAAGAAGGTTACCTACCCCCTTAAAATACTTTATAACTATATTTAGTAGATAGGAAATAAGCCCTATTGTGAAAGGAGAATAGCAGAACAATTGTATGCAACCATAAATTTTAATTCTACCTATTCTTTTTGTTCTACAAAAAATAGAACTGTACGAACTTTACATTATACAAACCTCAAAAAAATTTTCTTCCAATTGTATTTTTTTTCAAATCATTATAAGTATAATAAATATGCTAGCAAAGTAATTACATTTGAAAAGAAAAGAATGAATAATTAATTATAAGTAGCTTGTGTCACTTGAAAATTTGAAAAATCCTTTTTACACACATCCGTTGAATATCGCATAAATATGAAGAAAGTATTTGCATTACTGTGAGAGATACGCATATCATTATCCTTTTTTAAAGCATTCTTAATTCAGTTCTCATTTTTGTTGAATAAGTTGAAACTATTTAGTTTATATATAGATATACACTATTCCGATTTTCTAATGAACATTAAATAATAATTATTATATAGTTAAATAATTATTCAGTTCTCACTGTTGAAGCTTTCGGGTGCAAGCCGTGTCCATGAGGAAATGTTTTCCCAACGTTTCGCTAGCATTGCAGCTGGCTTCTTCAGGGGATCGAAAGACACACTGAAACTGACGTGTGTCTGGCGCGGTGCGCTATTTAAGTGTACCGAGTGTAAGTTCTGGATCATTGAGCACCAATGAAACGATGCTCCGGTTCACTGAGCACCAATGGTATGATGTTGTTTTTAATTGTTCAGCTGAACATTTAAAAAACTGGGAGGAGGGAGCTCTAGATTGGGTTCAGGTGGTAACCAGTGTCCCTGTTGATGTTGTTAGGGTGCTTCATTATCTCCAACGTTTCCCGATGTTTTCTGGGGAAGTAGCCTTTAGTATTGGCTAGGATCTTCGTTTCGTTGAAGAGTATCTTGTGTCCTGTTACCTTCTGATGTTCTGCAACAGCAGATTGTATATATCCCAATCTGGTGCAGCGCTCATGTTCTTTGAGCCTTGTGTTCACGCTCCTCCCAGTTTCGCCAATGTAGACTTTTCCGCATGAACAGGGTATTTTGTATACCCCTGCTGATGAGAGCTGCGGTTCAGGATCCTTGGGGGAGGTGAGCATTTGGCTGATTTTGGTGTGTGTAGTGAAGATGGTCCTGATATTGTGCTTCTTGAGTATTCTACTTATGCGGTCAGTTGTACCATGTATGTATGGGAGGAAGGTGGTAGTTCGTTTGTCACTGTTGTCTGGGGTGGATTGCTTGTTTGGTGGATTCATGATTCTGTTTATGAGAAGCCGTTCTGTTGTAAGCTGGTTGTGATGTGGTTGAGTTCCTGAGGTAGGTGTTCTTTTTCATAGATATTAATGGCTCGGGGTATATAAGAGAGTTAATTACTGAGTTCTTCTGTGATGGATGGTGATGGGAGGAGGCATGTAGGTATCTGTTGGTGTGTGTAGGTTTTCTGTATACCTGATGCCCTAGAGAGCCGTTCGGTTTCCTGGTCACAAGTACATCAAGGAAAGATAGTGTTTGTTGTTCGGATTCTGTTTCCATTGTGAAATGTATATTAGGATGTAAGGAGTTGATGTAGGTCAGAAAGTTTGAGAGTTGGTCTTTTCCGTGACTCCAAACCACGAAAGTGTCATCAACATATCTGAACCATTGTGATGGTTTCAGTGAAGCCTCGTTGAGGATTTTGTCCTGCAGATGCTCCATGAAGATGTCAGCTATAATGGGGGAGATGGGGGATCCCATTGCTGCTCCCGACACTTGCTCGTAGTATGTGCCTTGGAAGAGGAAATAGGTGGAGGTGAGGCAGTGGTGGACTAGAGGAACAAGGTTATTAGGAATTCTGTCTTTGATTATGTTTATACTGTCGTTGATGGGAACGTTAGTGAAAAGGGATTTTACGTCAAAGCTGACGAGAATGTCACCCGGTTGGGTTGTGATATTTTGTATTTTCTGTATAAAGTGAGTGGAATTGAGGATGTAGCTATTTGTTTTCTCCGTGAAAGGTTTGAGAACGGAAGCGAGGTATTTAGCGAGATTGTATGTAGGAGATCCAATAGTGCTAACTATAGGTCTTAATGGTATGTCGGGTTTGTGTATTTTGGGTAGTCCGTAGAGTCTGGGTGCTTTGGGTTCTTTAGGAAGGATGGATTTCTGGATGTTGTCAGGCAGTTGAGCCTGTTTTATCAGAGTGAAAGTGGTTCTGGCTATGGGTTTTGTGAGGTCCTTGGATAATGTCCTGTAGGTCTCGTCATTAAGTAAAGTGTGGGTCTTCTCTATGTATACGTCCTTATTGATCACAACCGTTGTGTTGCCTTTGTCCGTGGGTAGAACGAGGATGTCTTTTCGTTTCTTTATTTCCAACAGAGCCATCTTTTCTGCTTTGGTCAGATTAGATTTTGGTTGTCTCGCCGTTTTTAGGGCATTGGTGGTGAGCCTTCTGACCTCGTTGGCCTTTTCAGGTGGAAGGTTATGTATGGCGTTCTCAACCTGGCAGATGATGTCCTCTGTTGGAATAACCCTGGGAGCAATAGCAAAGTTGTGTTCTTTGGACAATACGGATAAGGTGTCAGAAGATAGAGGAAGGTTGGTGAGGTTTTTTACTGTATCACGAAGTGGTTCGATAGGAGTCTTGGGCTTCAGTAGTTTATCAAACTTCTGAGTTTGTTTTTGAGTACGGATGTCATGTACCTTTGATGCCTGTTCATGACTTAGTCTGCCCACTTTGTTCCACAGTTCCGGATGTATTAGATTACCCAATTCAAGGTGCAGGCGAAGGAGCTTATCGGAATTGTGAGATATCTCTTTCTTTATGCAGGCGATCCTTTCACGTAGCAAGGCAAAGCTTGTGCGTTCCAGGATACGCCTAGACTTTGCTGTGTCAATGCTGTGTTTGGATAGTTAAAAAGCGGGGCACAATGCTCTGGTCACGGCACCGCTTCAAAAAAGTCAGGGTACAAAGGTGTTGTTGTACCTTTTTACGGGTTTTTGAGAAATAATTAACTTTCTGTAGAATGGTCTCCCCGTAGAGTTGCCTAATCAGAGATTTGAGGCTTTCACGGCCCGGCGTCATACAGTTCTCACTGTTGAAGCTTTCGGGTGTAAGCCATGTCCATGAGGAAATGTTTTCCCAGTTAAATAATTATTATTATACATTTTTCATATATTTATTTATTACATGCATTCCAAAAAAATCACAATGCAATTTCATAATTACATTAAACATACTTGGATTCGAGGAACAAATTATGTGTTCTATACATCCCCTGAAGTCTGTTTCAATAGAGTGAAATACGACATCGCGGTACTGAATACCTGCAACACCAAGGAAAAAATTCTATTTAATTTTATCCCTCTTAATCTTTTTAGGCTCAGTCGATCTAGCGTTCCTTAGTAATGCACTTTAAGAAATCACTGATAAAAATTGCATACTCAGCAACTAAATATTAAAAAGAAAAAGTAATAAACAACAGATATTTAAATATTTTTTCAATGGAGAAAGGTTCTCATTGAACATCTTCAGACGGAATGAAAATAAACAAAACCTTAGATGCAAAGAAACAATTGATGAATCAATATTATTTGATAAATATCATAAATATCGTAAAATCATGGATAATATTTATACGTTTATCTAACAATAATGTGTAAGGACTTATTTATTTGGATCTAGAGTTTAGTTTATATTCACTCCAGCGTTTCTATTTACCCCGTTTTGCGATACTAACAATCTAACTACTACTGTCGTGGTACTCTTTTACATTACACTACTAAATGCAATTGAAAAGTGGATTAAAAGCGTGCAATTAAAAAGGTAAGTTGTTCGAGATAATTACACTGGTATAGGTTTCCAACGATATGGTGAAGAACCCATTAGCAGTTAGGCAGCAAGCGCGTTTCGTTCTCATAAGGATAATCAAGACATCCTTACGTAGCATCTTTCCATTCTCGTTCATCGGCGAATACAACCACGGACCAGAGTACACGGCCGAAGCCACGTTTCTACTTCCTTCTGTCAAACAATTGCAGCTGTAGGTGAACATAAACAGGTGGCACAGGTTTGATACCATGAGGTTCACAAAAGTGAACCGCCTCGACGTAGGAATATTAGCCTGCGTGACACATTACATTTTGAATATGAGTAAATGATAAATATTTGACCTCGATTAACATGATACACAAGTGTTACAAATATCTTTACAATATATATCATTTAGCCCCGATGCACACGAGCGACAAAAAGTCGCTGCGATTTTGTATACTACTATGTTTTTCACAAATACAAATAAATTGGACAACGTCACTGATATGAAATTGCAATGATCGCAGATGATCGCAGCGACTTTGCATCGCTCGTGTGCATTGGGGCTTAGTGTAGCACTGCGAGAAGCACACCTCGTTCTACAAGGAATCTGTTTTCCATAAAATAAAGAAGTATTCTGACCTATGCTTTCTACTCTACGTTAAAGGACACTCTGTCTTTTGTGTTTAGTCTTCTTACCTGTTTCAACACACCAAGTTTTTGCTCGTCTTCTTTTACTCAATAGCTATCGAGAGAAAAGACTTGGGAATTAGGTTGAGAATGGTAGAGCTAAGAAAAAAGTGTCAGGGAAGTTCAAAGGTGGGAGTTGAATTAGTTGCCGATGTAGAAATGCAAGAAAACTGCTGATATCCAGAAAAAAAATTATACTAAAGGAGATCAAATAGCAAAATATAGTTCTAGTTACGGAAACGTGGACAACACTGTCAATTTGCCGATTGCATTATAAAAGTAGGGTTTCCATACTAACCATTGTCGCCGTATATCCAACGAAACAAAGCATCCAACTGAAGGTCAACACCTGAGCCAGAGCGACTGCCTCAAACACCTTTGCAAGCTCACTGCAATACGCAATGAGTGACTGGTGCTGTCAAATGCACTTTCTGAATGTACTGAAATATTCCTTGGGGCAGTAGTATGACCCTTTCTTCAGTGTTTCCGCAATATTTGCATTGTGTTCTCGGGAGTTCTTGAATCGGTGATTTAATATTTGAAACTGAGCAGCAACGTGCAGATTCATCAAACAGAGAAAATTGTCGAAGCAAACGTAACATATACCAATATGAACCAGAGCTAATGTCTGTAACAAATTTCAATCTGTAATTATGATAATTAATTTCCAGTTGCTATCAGTGTTATTACTTATTTCAGTTACAGCTGTGACTTGTTTCTAATTTATTAAATTGTATTTGCAGTAAAAAATAAAAAATGATCAGTACAATACCTGAAGCAGAAATACTATCTCAAAATACGGTGTTATGGATAGTGGTAAATCGAGATATATTTTAAACGGAAGTACCCTTTCGGATTCGTTCCTCCCCATATTCCCTACGATAAAGGAACAAATTTATACATTTATTTGTAACACAATTTATGTATGTACGTGGAATGTTGATTTATTAACACATTAGTGTGAATGTAGACAACAAAATTTTGGTAGAATATTAAGAAGCAAGGAAGGTAGATGTAACACTATACTCAAAAAATTTTATTCGTGATTCGGCGAATAAAGATAAAAAAAAATTATCTTTATTCGACAAGCAACGAATAAATGAATTTATGCAATGAGAATTTTATCATTTCACTTTTATCTGTATCTTTATTCGAACGTTTATTCGAAGTTCGAATAATTTCCAAGGCCCAGATTTCAAAGAAAACGATGCCGCGTTCCTTTGGACAGTTTTTTTAAAATTGAAAACTTTGCTGACGGTAATAAAGTACATGATTAGATCGAATCAAAAAGATATCGAGGTAAGATAATTTGGTAATTATTCGGAACAGGGGCGATTTCACTGATTTTGATGATCTTCAAGTATGTTCTCAAGGCCATGATTATAAACAACTTGTTACTACATAACGATGTTACCGCCGTTCGGCATTAGTTTCCGAGATATTCATAACAATAGTTTTTATATTTTCAAATTCGGTTTACACGTCAGTATGGATGTATTTTACTCTTAATATTTAAAATAGTAATTTGAATGGTTCTGGGCTAGATTATTTAGCTGAGAGGGATTTGGATAGACGAGTTTTCACCTAAAGTTACTTATTCGAGAATGATTCTTTACTTCGGCACTCGTTTCTCCATGGCGTGCTTCGCGCGCAAAAAGAAATTTTAACATCGCCGTTTTCCATGGGAGACCACCGAAAGTAGCCAGTACTTTGCAAGTTTAATCCTTACTTTCCGGATAGTGGAGGGGCTTTAAGAGCCTCAAATTGAGAAGGACTAAATGGTAAGAATAAAAAAAACAGTTTTTGAAAAGTTGTTCAGAATGATGACCTTGACAACCATTTCCTTGTCATCGAAATCGGTGAGGTCACCCCTGTTCCGAATAATTACCTCACAATTTGATGCAAAAGAGAAAGTTACACACGTAATTAAAGTCTATTTTTTAATGTGGATATCGTTTTACTCACCCCAAATTGGGATGAATATGAAACTTACATTTGAAAGTCCTGTAAAGAAAGTAAAAATACAGATAAAGTAAGTACACATTTTTTTCCACGGCACGTAAATTTCCTCCTCGTGCGACGAATACTCTGATTCCCAGAAATTCTTTCGCATGTGTACCACCAGATTAAGAAATTTCTTTTTGTGCGTAAACACGAGAAACACTTTTAGCAAAGCGATGTTTATAGACAAAATGTTACATGCGATGTATGTGCACGTCTACAATAAAGAACACAAAGGCATATAACTCTGAAAGAATGCATTAATTGAAAATGCATCAAACATTCTCTAAATATTCATCTATCTCCACATACAGTTGCTTTTTTATCATTTTCGAAATATAGCTTAACAAACGATACAATTTCTTATTTATAAAATATGTAACTCAGAATGATTACAGCATTCCCATTAATTTAATGAAAAATAGAAACGAATATTTCGAAACTGCAATACTGAAAAAAGATTTTCAATATTTTTTTTCTAATTAAAGCCTCTCTGTGTAGGTATTTATGGATCTCGTTTATTTAGAGTCCTGTTCAAGTGATGCGTTAGCACACTCACGCTGAAATCTCCCCAGGAATTATACAAATCTACTGTCTGAATCCACACAGAAAAGACAATTGTGAAAATTGTATAGTAGAACGTGATATCCCTCAGACGTTGCTCGAATGTATTAGAGGCTAACCAAATGCCGGTGCATTTCACGAAGAGGGACGACATACTGATCGAAAAATGTTTGCCGTACGCCGACTTCGTAGCCATTTTCAACTAACGGCAACGCGAGCGTTCTAACGTGCACTTCGTGCAAAGAACCCCTGTGTCGCAGATGTACACAAGGAATAATTGACTTCATTTGTTCTTTGATCTATGTCCGCATCCTATATTTATCTTTCGGTCGCCGTATGTTCAGTTTCCTTTAATTCTGCACTATCATTATGTAGAAAGGAGGTATTATGATACACGCGCGGACGCAATTGATAGCTCGAAGATAACAGTGAAGTATAGGGTCAATGAATTATGTACGATCTAGAAAAGCGTTTTATGAAACTTTGTAGATAGATATGGAATAGAAATTGCTAACAGAGTATAACAAATTCGAAACATAGTAATACGTGTAACGTCGTAATACTTCGTGTGAATGAAATGGGTTCATGAATTCGGAATGGTGCTCGGCTAAAAATTTTAGGAAACGATTACAGTTTTTTTGCAATTTCACGTATTTCGATATAGTGAAAGGGTGCGACAAAATTCTGAAATCATTCGGAATTTCTAAATTCTTTTATTTCATAAATCTGTTGAAATTAATTGTTTGCTTCGTTGACCGTGCATGGATTTATCATTCTCGAATATGATGTGTGCGGTATGTAGATATTTATAGAGTGACGCATGTAATTGTTATTTATTAATACTATAAATAGTCATTTTAGTGAAAAATTAATAAAAATCTGTAATTGGAAGACTGTCAAAATGTTTAACTTAACTATTGGTCGCAAACCAAATTATCTAATATAATTTTGTGGCTGTTCCACTTCGCCACTACCGAAGCGTTCGTTAGGTGTATGGAATTTTTCCGTTTGACTTTCTCCCCGATGCTTTCTGCATTGTTCGTTTTTACGCAGATACATTTAGAATTGAGTGCGTTGCCTGTTTGTAATGGGGGTTTCAAGGTTTAGCGTAGGTCTGATCAATCTCCACTGGCTGGGCCCTTCGGGCCTCGGCGCTTTCTTTCTTTATTACCTCTTTCCGCTGGCTTGTGATTTTTGCACGTTTTCCTCAACTTCTTCTAGCATTCACTATCTCTTTCTTTTCTATTTCTTTCCTTTTCGTTTTCTTCCTTTTTATGAACCTTCTTCGACACCCTCGCGTCATTCGGGTTTGGAACTCTGACTGAGTCTGTCCTGTCACGCGTTTGTTTGTCTCGCCGTCGCGTTTGACTCGAGTGTGACGTTGGTGTTGTATCTTGTGTGTGTGTGGATTATTAAATAAAAATATTTGTTATGAGTTGAGAATTTTGACTCCTCAGACAATTGTTATTCCAATACCCCCACAATTAAAATTTTTAATCATGTGTGATTCTATGATTTGACATTTGTACACCTGTTATACAAGGTGTAACAAAAATGTTGCAGCTCCTTGAAAGGGATGATTCTGAGGTGATTTTAAACAACTTTTTCCTTAGCGAAAATGTTAGGTGTGATCAAGTTAACGAGTTATTAACGAAGAACACCGATCAATCGGGGAGCGAGTACAGTGGATTAATGATGACGCAGACAATGGCGGGCCAACACTATACTGACAGCTGGAGCCAGCGCTAAAATTCATCCACTGTATTCGTGTTTCTATTGGTCGGTGTTTTTCGTTAATAACTGATTAACGAAGCCCCACCTAACATTTTCGTTAAGGAAAAAGTTGTTTAAAATAACCTCGGGAATCACCCCTTTCAAGGAACTGCAACATTTTTGTTACACCCGGTAGAGACAATTAAAAAAGTAGTAGCAGCAAACATTTTCTATGCACCTTTGTATTACGAAAATATTAAAACTAGGTTTCCTTGTTTCTACTGATTGGTTCAGAATGCGACAACAAACATTTTTCTCATATTTTGCAATATCACACCTGAGTTTTTTCTAGAATGAGCACAAGTTTGTATTTTTTTTTGTATCAAGTCGACGTACTCAGAGGGTTGTGTGTGCCAAATTACCGATGCAGAAATCAAATCATAAATGAATGATGTCTTTCACTTTATTTACTTATATAAGAAAAAATAATAAAAAATATGAATCACTAAGGAAAGAATTATTGCAATGATTCATGTAAAAGGACTCTTATTAGTTGATGTATGGAATTACGTTTTGTAGCTACCAAAAAATATTAGACATATCGTATGGCACGTCTGTCATATGTACATATTTTCGATAAGATAGCACATAATGTATATATTTATCTACATATGGATAAACTTCTCCATTAAAACAAATGTAACTCTCGCGTATGTAAGAAGTATAGATAATTCTATTCCAAGTATGGTTTTCTCCCCTGTATCTTAATGTTTATGTGTAATCAGGAATTCATTATATCCTGCGTGCCTTGCCTTAATAATGTGAAGTACGACACTGCAGTGCTCAAAACCTGTAACAAAGGATTAAAGAGTTAAAATCCCGTAAATAGATAAAAAAAAATGAATTAATTAGTAAATTAAAAAATAAACAAATTAATTAGGTGATTCCCAAATCTCCAGAAAGTATTTATGAGGATTCGAATCAAGTGTAAAATAGTTCTCTAACTTGATTTGTTCTTCTAATTTGAAACTTTAAGAATATATTATTACAGAGTAAATAATACAGAATGTAAATTAAAAGAAGATTAATTACTTTAGTATATGTTTCTAGGGAGACAACGAAAAATCCACGGGCTGTCAAACAGCATGGCACTCTAGACCTCATTATCACAAGTACTAAATCATTCCTCAACATTCTCCCATATTTACTCATGGGCAAATAAAACCACGGAGCTCCGTACATGGCCTGGGCTACGCCAGTGCTTTCCTGTATCAGACAATCACAACTGTATGTGAACATCAGTAATTGCGACATACAGGTGGCTGAGTGAAATACGAAAATAAGACGTGTTGACATCTTGCTTTCTGCCTGAAAAGTATAGTATATTCTTATTACAATACATCACAATGTGTAATGTTTCTTAACATGTAGTATTTTCAACAAAAATAGATTGAAACCAAAAACAATCTGAAAGGAAGGCATTCGGTATTGTAAATTTGTTTTAATAAATTCTCTAACTACTAAATGAATTTAAAGTTGCTTAGTATAGAGATTTTCAATCTTTAAATTTTTAATTCTAGGTACAGTTGATATCAATGCAGTGCGAACGTGTTCAACAGGTTTGTTCAAATTCAAGTAGCGATTAAAAATTTCAAACTCTTGCAAAGATTCATGATAAAAACACAATTAGAACGAAACTTCACAACTTTGAATTCAGGTCAAGAAAGAAGATATAGTACTGATCAGAAAGTGTCCCATCGAATATCCCCACCAGTTTGACTGATCTTCGCCGCCGTAACTCGATACGGCTGTGGTAGCGGCGAGGGGACTCGCGCTGTCGAACAAGCCATAAATTTCGGTCGGCGCGTTGCGGCTTCCTTTGACGAAAGACGGAATATGATTGGTCCTCTTATTCTGACAGCTACACGTTCAGTCCGCGCGGATTTACTACGATACGAAGAGACTCCAATTCTTTAATACTTTAGTTCATTGACATTTTAACTTTGTTTGTATAAATATTGTTTTTACCTTATTTATACCTATATGTACAGTAATTATTTTACACTTACATACGCATAATATTAATTACGAATGTGATAAATAATAATTTATGAAAAATGTACAAGACGTTCAGGTGGCCGTGTTGTTTCAAATTGCACCCACTAAACTATAAAAATTATTACAAAATGATACAAGAAAAGTATAAAACGGAAATATTAATATTTTTTCGGGATTGACCTAATTTGTCTAAAATTATACTATTTAGTTCTCCCTCTCCGAAAATAGTCATGAAAAATCTGTATAATTAACTCTCGAAGTACCGATCGCGATCGGTTTGATCGGTCGCACGGAAAACTACGGTGGGTCCGAACAGCAAGAAATAATACATATGTCCCTGTAATAAACTCTATTTCCGCCAGTTTGCTTATCGTCCCGCGGAAACATTTCACAAGTATAGTCTTCCCAAAAGTAATAACATTCTATTTTTGAGCGGCAATAAGTAACAGAACATAATTAAAGTATTTAGTCAGTGTGAAACAAACATTTCCGGATAAACAAACAAACAATCAAGTTATCTCAGAAAAAAACTAAAAATATAAAAATAAAAATTAAATTTTTACGCCATTACAAGTCACATTTAAAGCAGTGCAAATTTGTCTTGTATCATTTTTTTACAATATCGATAATTTATCAAGCGCAACTTGAACTAACACTGTTAATTGAACGTCTTGTACAATATTTGTAATAGTAATACCTAATAATTAATATTCTTATATTGGTTTAAAGTTTAAAATAATTATTACATGTTTATATTTTTATATTACAAGATATCAGTATGTATAGGTTTAAAAGCGTAGAATGAACGAATGGGAGTTCACATCTTCGCATCACAGTACGCACGGATTAAATGACAGAAGTCAGAACAAGAGCGCTTGTCGTATTCTGTCCTTTTCTTTTATCAACAAAGAAAGCCGCACCAGTGCCGAACGAAATTTATGGCTTGTACTACAACGCTAATCCCCTTGATCGGCCCGAGCCGCCTCGAGGGCGCGGTAGGCATCAAAGACTACGAAAACGACTACCCGTCTCAGAAGAGGCTCGCGCCCGGTCCCGTTGAGCGAACACTTTGTGGATCAGAACTGTATTTATTGCTTTTCACTGTTAAATTTATTATTGAAAGAAGTGACTCAACAAGCGAATGAATTCATACAAATTCGTCAAAAAATACTTTGTGTACGAACCATAAAAACTTGATATCCATCCAAGCAAATGATTAGACTGAACATCAGAACTTGTCCCAAAACAATAGAACTGAACACTCGTTCAAGAGTATCACAATATGCAATCAGTGTTTGATGCTGTCGAACGCATTGTTTAAATACATTGTAACGTTTATTCACGGATTCTACGGAAGTATCTAAATTTTCTTTTCCTTTTCCAATGATCAAATTCTCCAGTCTGTACTGTAATATGCGAAACTGACCAGCCACGTGCAAGTTCATAATACACAAGTAGTTGTCGAAACAGAAGTAGCACACTCCGACTTGGTACACGGCTAAAGCCTGTTAATATAAAGAAATAACATAATTTTAATGATGAGAGATGTATTTGATAAATTGCAGTAATGAAAATCACATTTCCGAGCCGTTTTCCTAAAGCATGTCTTATGTAAGATAATTGAGGAGAAGATGCTTAATGTTTCTTATTAAATTTATAAAAAATTTAATATACAGTGAAGTCTGCTTAAGATCGGGCAGTTTTATCTTTATACCATTAGGGTAATGCCTCCAACCACTATTTTTTGTCGACTTGGACCGTGGGAACTTTCTCGGCCGCGAGCTCGACTCCCGAAACAATAGGCTATAAAAGACAAGGATAGCACTAGGCATTTAAAAATGCTCGTGACTGATTTTCATATTTTCCCATCGAATTTTTACGAGAGTGACGCTAATCGATTCCTTATACTTGACCGATTAAAAAACTACCAAACACGACATAATTCGGTCCATAATTAACGAAATAACGAAACAAATTAATTTTTACGCTTCAATTCTAACTTCGCTAAAAATAGTCCGATTTATGTCGTATTTCGACTAATTTTCATCGGAAAAATGTAAGGAAGTATACGTGGTATCAGTTTTATAAACATTCGACAATAATTAGTAACCGATGAAAATTCAGGGAGGAAATATTTCACACCTGACTACGCGGTATTCTTTGATATTCGCCAAGCGACGGCATCGGGTTACGCGCGTGGCTAGGGTCGTTCGAGCGCTGAGTCATCAATTTTTCTCAGTTTCCGCGATCTTATCCGTTGTCGTATCGATACAAATGTTTCACCATTGGATTCTAAGCGTTCTCCCGATTAAAATAACAAAATTTCATGTAAATCGGACTATTTTTAGCGAAGTTAGAATTGAAGCGTGAAAATTAATTTGTTTCGTTATTTCGTTAATTATGGACCGAATTATGTCGCGTTTGGTACTTTTTAATCGGTCGAGTATAAGGAATCGATTGGCGTCACTCTCGTGAAAATTCGATGGAAAAAGATGAAAATCAGTCACGAGCATTTTTAAATGCCTAGTGCTATCCGTGCCTATTATGGCCCCATTGTTTCGGGAGTCGAGCGCTCGAGCTCGAGCGTCCAAACACAAAAACCAGTCAAGCGAGAAATCGGAGGTGCGAGATGCACTTCCCACTTCGTTTAAGACTTGAAATGCGGATCTGATTGACCAGGTCTTATCCGGAATGTACTGTACACATTTCTGTCAAATCACGAAACTTTATTTATTCTTTATTTCATATACCATGAAATGACCTCACTAAATTAACAAAAACTAACTAGTAATCCATAAAAACAACAATTTTCCTTATATACAATGCTGGGTAAGGTTTGCAACATAAGAAGCTAATGGACCTAAGTGAGCTTTGTGAACTCTTATAAACTGAATTTGCATTTCTGTCTTCATCCTGCCACACTAATGCTATATAGATTGAAGATCATCCGTTGTCCATTATTTTTAATTGGATTTTCTTGCCGCATTGTTAACTATAAATATATATTGCTTACTGAAATAAATAAGTTGCAGTATCTATGCTTGCATGGCATCTTACCCCAACACAATTTAGGCATCTCACTCAAGCGTTCATCATTGTTGCGACAACAGTAATCATTTGTGCAAAAGTCAGAATACATACAAAAAATATCTTCTGTCTGGTTAACAACATGCCACTGATATTAATAATTTCTTTCTTTTATTTAAACATGAAATATCAAGTAACAGGACAAATTTTTACGGACAGTGCAATTCATTAACCTTTTTTAAAATATACCTCTTATTTAATCAAGTAAATGCTAATTGTAAGTGAGCTTCTTTAACAATTGACATATCACAAGAACTCGTGCATACAATTCTGCTATCATTTATTGAATAAATTTTTAGTTCAACTGTTTGGCATCTCCCCCAATTATCCTATACGTTTTGCAAAAAAGGTTACAATTTTAATTTCATCATTCATTTTAACATGACAAAAGGCTATCACCTGCAATGTAAACATCATCTCGAAATACGGTGTTACGTTCCATGATACGCCCAGATACATTCTGAAAGGCAATATCCTGTCTGAATTGTTTCTTCCAATATTTGCTACAACAAAATTTGGGATAACCTATTTTGTTTAACGTGTATCATACGTAATGTGTAGTCTATCATGCATGAAACTATAAATAATTAACAGGAAGTGTTCATATTATTCGAACGCTCGGAACGATTGATGATATTTCTGTAATCTCTGGTCTAGAATCTAGTTTACTGTCAGTGTGTTGCTTAACTGAAAACAATGAACTCACCTAAAACTGGTCCCATAATATAAGTCATAACTGTTATTTGAGCAAACAAAGTAAAAGAAAGAATGAGTACTTTGCAAACACGCCTAGTCGAATCGACGATGGTTTTCTCGTAAGAGTCATTATATAGGATTAAAAATTTCTTCTGCATGTGAACAATCAACTTGAAGAAATCTTTTCTGTGTAGAAACAAGGTAATCATCTTTGATAAAGACATGGTTAAGCTTGAAATGTTGCATGTTAAATAAAGGCAGGCCTATCAACACAAAAATGTAAAGCATAAACTGTAACGTAAAGAACTTTTGTTCTCAACAGAACTTTTATGTATTATAATTTATTAATTATAATACACCCTCGTTAATGGATCATTGGACAAATTTTAAATAAAATTTCATACGAGAAATTTTTCAAAATTTGTTCAATTCACATGAAATGTTCGTTTTGTTATTATCGTAAATCAAACATAAAAAGATTTCCATGTTGTTTCTGTCTAAACAATTTTTACCGTTGATGGAAACTCATTAAAATCTGAAGAATAACTTCAATTTCTTATTCCGTGAAATTGAAATTTCGCGAACATGTTCTGCTTGAATAATCAGACTATTGTCAGTTTACTGTGCTATCAAATTTAATCTTGCGGTGCTCGTAAATATATTCTTCGAACATTTATTAAATGAAATCTTTTAGCTTTCACACTTACGCTGAGATCTGAACGGGAATAATAAAAGTCTGTTGTCTGTACACCGATGGAAAAAAAGATTAACGCGACGGTGTACAATAACGTGATAATTCTCACTATTTGCTCAGTACAATTGGTTGCCATCCATAGGCCTGATATCTTCATGAAAATGGTTGTTAAAACAATGGAAATGTCGGTACCAGTTGCCACCATATTATTCGATTTTCGAAGGACCATTCGCGATGTATATAATCAATTGAACATCGTAGTGCTTTGATCTACAACCTTTCATTCTAGCGTTGTACACTTTATATTTATCGTTATTGCGTTCGTGCTCCCTTACGGAATAAAGAGAATGAAATACGTAAGTTCTTCAAACAAGTGGAAGGGATGACCCTTACAGGGGAATTAAGAGTAAGGTTCTTGAATTATGCATGATGCCAAGTGATCCAAGAAAACCCTGTGTGAAAGTAGATAGTGGTTGACAGGTGTGCTGTTTTGCTACGCAGGAAAATATAAAATATTACATTGATCAACATTTGCCATGAAGTTTTGTCTATCTGTCTACCGGAAAGTAACGTCCGACTTCAGTAAAAACAAAGTGAAATACATTATTTTGTAAAAAAAACTGGAACCACCAGAAACCTGGCTAAACTACTTAACTCGCTGAAGGAATTTGTCAGTAATACAGAGAATGTCGAGCATCTCCTTAAATTTGTCCAAACCTTTACGACGTCATGTAATTATAGTGTATCACATAGCAGTTCACGTCGCTAATGACTTAGATGTCGATGTAACAGTAATTCATTAAATAAAAAAAAAAACATGCAATGCAAGAGGCATTTAGATTGATTAATTATTAATATTCATCTAACTAAATATTGATTGCAGTGATACACGTTTGTTAGGACAAAAAGTGCATGAAACTTACTATGTGTAGCAACAAATTTAGTTGACAAATACAGTGCAATGCAGCACAAAATGACAACGTTGAAAATGATGAATGAGTCGAAGTGTAATAAAAAGTTTCAAGTGCTATAATTATTCAGGTGACCTCGATACTTCCACGATAGTTCGGTTTCGCTGAAGTTTTGACTTACCATCGTCAATGCATACTGGGTGAGGCACAAAACGTGATGAGTTTAGATTACTCTGTTATTAGCTGGCCAATTGAAAATTTTTTTATCAAGTATGGCACGGTTTAAAAAGAGCTTCAAGATGGTTATAGTACAGTTGTCAACTCTTTTTTTTCAGGAATTTTCAAGATCATCTTGAAATTTTTATAAACAAACCTATAATTTTTTGCACTTATGTATCAGAGGATATTAAGACGAATTCGGTAAATATCGTAACAAATTTTTCTTTTTATTTGAACCGAGAAAACATTAAAAAATATCTTTTACCTTAATTTAAATGATGTTCAGAATTTTAAAATAGTGTCCATCAGCTGTAATACACCCGCGTAGACTACAAATAAATTATCATGTAATACAAAATTCTTTCAATTAGAATAGTTTTTTAATGTTTTCTTGGTCCAGATAAAAAAAAATTTGTTACGATACTTATCGAATTCATCTTAATATCCTCTGAAACATAAGTATAAACAAATTATTGGTTTGCTTACAAAAAATTCAAGGTGACCTTGAAAATTCTTAAAAGAAATAGTTATATAGAAACAAATAGAAACAAAAAATTTACTGTAGTCATCTTAAAGTTCTCTCTAAACCGTGCTATGCTTGATAAACAAATTTTCGATCGGCCAGCTAATAACAGAGTAATCTAAACTCATCACGATTCACCTTGTATACAGAGTGTCTGCCGAAATCGTATACAGTCCATTATTTCCTGACGTATTATCGAAAGGAAAATGTGTTTATATGAAATTGCATGGTAAAAGGGGGCAAATTTATTGGGTGTAACAAATTTTTTTTAACACTATTGTTTTAAGCGATATAAAAATCAAGTTCGGTTCTTCAAAAGTAACTACATAATTTTTTATAGATTACTTGATAATGCGTTTAAAAAAAGTCTAAATCTTTTTATTACACTCACCTTGTAGAAAAGTAGGTTTATCTGTTATATTCTAGAATCTTAGCTTACTTGATTTTTGTTTCGTTTCAACGTTGACTTCGGTTAATGTACATGATACATTTTGGAGGCTATCATAAAGTATAGAAATCAGAAGCAATGATGGATTCCTCGTTTATTAATACTCTCGTAGTAGTGTAAAATACGATACAGCGGTACTTAACACCTGTGACGGACGAAACAAACGTGAATCTTGATTTGCAGAACTTTCAGACGCTTTGAAAACTTTTACTACTTACAAGGGAACATATCGAACCTTCACATCCCAATTTTGATGAAACTTATGTGGGAGCTGGTTCGCAAAAAATCATCAAATTTTATATTCAATGTTCAAAACAGTTAATAACTATTTAATAAGTGTTTGGGATCAACTTTCTGCATGATAATTTATTGTATGATAGTTGTATGCTAAGCTGATCAGGAATTTGTACTAAATGTACACGAAGAATTTAAACAATTACGTTCTTAATGATATTATTTAAACAAATGAGATTTCCTTGAACTTCTAAAAATATGCAATTTAAAAAAAAACTGACTTTCTACACTTCGTAGTTTCGGAGATTTCTAAAAAACGCATTACCATCTTTCAATTTTGTGGCTGTTATCACCGTTTTAACATGGAAGATGGCCGATAAGAAAAAATACTTGTCGAAAATTTTCCTGAGAAGTAGCTCTCACATAAGTTTCATCAAAATCGGAGTGTGAGGATTCGAGATGTTCCCTTGTTAGTTCGTCAGTGTATTTATACATGTCTGAAGTTTATATCGAGAAGCTTGGACAATTCCTTACTTTAGTATATGTTTCCAAAGACACAGCGAAAAATCCATAAGCTGTTAGACAGCACGGTACTCTAGACCTCAAGGTGACAAGTATCATATCTTTCCGTAGCATTTTGGCGTCTTTCGTCATGGGTAAATGCGGCCACAATGTTAAATATACTGACGATGCTATTCCTGTGCTTTCTTGTATCAAACAATCACAGCTGTACGTAAACATCAGCAGTTGACACATGCAGCCCATCACGTGAAAGATAAATGTCAGGCGCATTATCGTGGACGCGTTATCCTGAAAAAGTAATTTGTTAGGTGCAAACCAAGAAATACTCGCACAATTTGATATTCGGATATTTTTTATCTATTATATCTGGTAGACAACTAAATTTGTGATTTTAACGTTTTAAATTGTTTTTCTTCTACAATAACAAATGACGAATATTCTAAATATGTAGGTACTTACAGCACATACTAACCATTCCGATCAAGTATCCATCGAGACAAATTAACAAGCTGAAAAGCAACACTTGTCCAAATATAATTAATGTGAATATTTCTTCCAGCTTCTTGCAGAATTCAATCAAAGTTTGATGTTGCATAATGCAATTTTTAAACATTGCATAATATTGAGTCGTACAGCACGACAAATTCTTTTCCGGAGACTGATTTTCCTTCTCCCTGTATATCATCTTGTGCATACTTTGAAATCTATGTTGCAGAATACGAAACTGGCAAGCTACGTGCAAATTTATAACGCACAAGAAGTTGTCCACGCATAGGTAACACACTCCAATGTGTAATAGAGCGACAGCCTGCATACATAAAACTCAATTCAATATTTTGTATTGGTGTATAGAATTTTTATTGGAAATAGTATAAGAAAGGAAAGATATAAGAAATAGACGTTGAAATAGGACGTCTCCTGCCTAGAGACAAATTGCATACGACTCTAGTCTCTTATAAGTTGTCGCATGCAACCTGGTCATGCATTGCCTGCATTATCGTGTGTAGAGTCCCTAAGGCATTGTTACTGCAAAATGAAAGCAGATCGTACATTGTGCCATGGGATATTTTCTGTTTTATTTGAGGTCCCTTATCATTTCTTAAAATATTTCAACATATATTTATTATACTAATTGTATGTACAGGAAGAAAAGATTGATTATCATACTTGTATCGCAAATAATATTTCAAAGTATGGTGTCATAGTCGTCGGAAAAGGAATCCACAGAGTAAACGGAAGTACTCGATCTATTCCATGTTTTCCAATATTTGCTGAAAAAAGAAACGTGAATTATTTATTTCTTTTATCACAGAAAGCGATTATTTAACAACACCATTTCCCCGACAGTTTATTTCAAATCTGCAAAAAATTAAAAAGCTACTCGTAAAATACTTAAGAATAAATAATTGCATACTTCGCATCAACGGTTTAATTATATTCAAATAAATCACAGTGCAAAGAACTGTGTCCCACAATAGGTAGCTATGTAGGTTCATTATTATAATTACACTGTGGATGTTTATGCGTTTATGACGTTTAATAAAGTACTAAAATATATAATGATGTGCATAAATACAAAACTGCATGACATATCGAAAATAAAATACGTTTTGTAATATTTAGAAGGTAAAAAGCACTTTTACTTAAGTTGGTTTTCATTTCCTATGTATTTGAAAGTATGAATTTGCATAAATATCCGCAGTCTAATCTAAGAGGCACGGTAGTGCCTCGCGTCAAGTTAATCACATACTGCGAAATGCTGTTATTCATATATAATATTCTTTGAATTACTAAAATATTTAAATTTACCAACTAACCAACAACTGCATTGAGAACGTAGTTAACAGCCGTACCCTCTGCGAAGAAGGTGAAAATACAAACTAGCATAGAGCAGGTGCGTTTACATTCGTTCAACAAATCAGATTCGTAACTGTTGTAGTTCGAATTCCAGAAATGTTTCTGCGTGTACCGCAGTAAGTAATCGAATTTTTTCCTGTGCACGAATAGAATAATGATTTTGATAAGCACCAGGGCCAATGTGATAACATTGCATATTTCATAAATGCATTGCTGCAATAAAAAGAACGTGAATGTAGAATCGTAGTGTAATAGAAGTTAACTTTTTTTTTTTCTATTATATACAATTGGACTATTTTTTACTTATGCATTTAGGGTTTAAAATCTGAGTCATGTCTCATGTCTTAAATTTCGCAACTCCTTTTTAGCACTTGAAAGAAAAAATTTAGTGTGTATAAGTTTCTTGTTTCTATAATAAATTTTTCCGCGATAATACTTCTGTTGATAAAAAGTTATTAACAATTAATCAACCTACCCATATAAGCAACCAATCGCGGTCTCCTCTACAGCATAATTTAACGAAAAGAATTCTTGGTCTACTCACGTTAAATTCTCCCCAGGTATGATATGTATCTTGCGCTAGGGTACAAATAGCAAGTAACATAACAAAGATCGTGTAACCTAGCGCGAAGACTTTCAGGCGTTGTTCCATGTGGTTATTCACTACCCAGAAGCCAATCATTTTCATTAAAACACTGGTGGCAATAAGAGAAACGTCCTTTCTTTGTGACCAGCTCATAGTGAACGGCGCAACGTTCTGATTCTATGATTGACATGAGGGTGACTGAATCCAAGTAAGACTTTGATCTCTTCCCAGTCTTTGTTCTACGTAGTTACCTATTAATTTCAGAGACACTAAGAGACGGCTGGTGTAAAAGAGTGACGTAATAACTGCCCTTTCACGGGATACGGAGACGACCAATTGGATCGGTACATAATAAATGATCCGAGGGAAGTAATTGTCTAGTCTCACCTGACTTGCGACTCCCATCGGTTTACCAAAGTTTAGAATCTTGAAGAGGATCGGCGTAGCATGTGACAAACGCTTTAGTCGATAGAAATGCAAGGAAGAAATTCATGGCATCGGACTATGGAAGTGAAATGAGTGATAAAGCGTATGAAAGTGAACCATTTCCAGGTTATGAAATAGGTATGTTGCAATATTATATTATTCTACGCACTATGTTTTTAAAAAGTTGTATTTTACTTATGGTGCTAATTTTAATCTCTTCCCTTTTTACTTGTCACATTTCACATTTCTTGAAAAAGTTTTGCAAGCAGTACGTGAACTCCCATGATACAGTAGTCCCCGAAAAGGTTGTTGGAACTCAGGTCCGTTGGCTATCAAATAGCTGAGGAGTGGAAGTGAATCTCACACCTCCGATTTCTCATTTGACTGGTTTTTATGGGTTTAGACAATAGAAGACAAAGATAGTTCTTACCTACTAGACGTTAAAAAGTGCTCATAACTGACTTCAGACTTTTGTAATCGGATCTTCACGTGATGTCAATCAATTCATTATGTTCTTTCGATTTAAAAAATACTAAACACGACATAATTAGGTCTACATATAATTAACAAAGGAACGAAAGAAATTGATATTCACGATCCAAAGTTAATTTTGTCAAAAATAATCCAATGTAAATGAAATTTGTTATTATTTTAATCAGGAGAACGCTAAGAATCCAATGGTGTAACTTTTATATCAACACGACAACAAATAAGAACGCAGACTATGAAACAAATTGTCGACAACAAATAAGAACGCAGACTATGAAACAAAAATGACTCAGTGCCCGATCGACCCTAAGCACGCACGTAATTCGATATCGTCGCACGGTGAATATTAAAGGACACCTCGCGTGTCTAAATAGGGTTGCTCGGGTGTTGAGTCATCAATTTTACTCATATTCCACGTTTTTATTCGTGTCGTATCGATACAAAAACTACTCTATTACATTCTTAGCATTGTCCTAATTAAAATAACACCTTTTATCTAATTCAGACTATTTTTAACGAAATTAGTGTTGAGTCGTAAAAGCCAATTTCTTTCGTTACTTCGTTAAATATTGACTGAATTATGTCGTGTTTGATATTTTTTAAATCAAAAGAACATAAGAAATTGATTGGCGTCACTGTCGTAAAGATCCGATGACAAAAGTTGGAAATCAGTCAGGAGCACTTAGTGCTATCCTTGCCTTTTAAGGGGTAGTTTACATTTGAGCATTTCTGGCGAGCCGAGCCTGGTAATGCTAGCACTTTCGCCTGCGAGAGGCCCGTTTTCCCTGACTTTGCTTGACTCTCCGTGATTTTCACTAGCAGAGAGACCAGTTTTCGTCTTCTGCGCAGCTAGGCACACGACTCTGGCACGTGTCTAGAGGAGTGCAGACCGAGGTAAAGAGAGCCAGACGACATCGGGACAAAGACTTCGAAGGTCTTGCCCCTCATTAACCGGGCTGGAGGCTCGGCTCGGAGCGTATCCATCCGAAGTCGGTATTTCGACGAATCTTCAAAGGAATGGTATACGTACAGGATCCACGCAAGTGTGGTAGTGGGGTCCTCCGTATCGTTCGGACCACGGGGTGTTGCCACCCCAGGCCTCGGGGTAGGCAAACAAAATACGCGATACCCACAGAGGTTGTAAAAAAAGAGTACGTCTATAGGCAACAGATTTCCCGTTCTTTTCTACATTCATGTTTCATAATTTGCCGTTTCGGGAGTTTGTCGTTCATTCTATCTACGTACGATTATTTCGCAAAGTGTACTGTATCTTGTATTTCATTTCGAGTTACTTTTTCAATATGTTTTTTATGGTTTTATGGAAAATCGTAGCTCTCACCGACAATTAAGCTACCATAGAACACTACAAGTATTAAACCGATTGCTAAATTATTAACGTTAATTTAATTCTTATAAATTAATCTTATAAATTTTCCAATCATTTACCTTATAAATGACCTTATGTAATGGGTCGTTGATCTCGTTTTAAGATCCTCTATCGTGATATGGAAGCAAAAACATACCGATCCATTTAAAAAAAATGCAGGTGACCTTCAAATGTCCGAAGTACCTCCACCTGCAAAAAAACTATTATTGCCACCGGATGGCCCCCTTCGTACTGTGCAATTTTATTTCAGAAAATATTTCTGTGAAACTTATAGTTTCCAAGATATCTGAGGTGCTAATAGTTATTGCCCCATCCTGTATATCTCTCAATTTGCAGAAAGTTTGCGTTGCTATATCTTTCTTCTACTCTTTTCTCTTGATGCATAGTGCGTATGAATATAGGCTGCGCTGCAGCTACGGCTTTCTTGTCCATCTTGTCTTCATTGTCAGACCTTTTCTGAAAGCCCTAACCCCAGGGAGCTTGTGCTCCTCCAGCCATCCCCCTAAACACAGGCCAAATCTCTTGGTTTGACTCTACGCTTACGTTTCCGAAGGGTCCGCGCATGTGCGGAAAAAAACTTTACCAGGCTCGGCTCGCCAGAAATGCTCAACTGTAAACTACCCCTAAGGCTCTATCATTTTAGGCGTTGAGCTCTCAATTGCGAAAGTTCCCACGGTTTAAGTCGACAAAGAATGGCGGTTAGGGTAACATGCCAACAATTGATTCGAGGAAAATAGCCTCCGAATAAGCGAGAACTACTGCATTTAATTAGGCGTATTCCGGGATTGAATTACTGTATTGAATTAGGCGTATGATTGAGAAATTTCGCAAACGGTCATTACAATATAAAAGTATTTTCTAGGATAGCTTCAAAACACAGATCGCTATTTTCTTTTATATATTTATTGTAATTTTGTTATAAATTGAGTAATTAATGAGCCTATCCATGAAGATACGAAAACAAAAATGTTGTGAAGTAGTATACCATCATATTCTATAGTTTGAAAATGAGTACTTATCTAAACCCTGAACTTCTTCAAGGAAGGACGATCACTGAAGAGAATCCGGCAAATTCTCCTGATTATTTGGAATAGATTCAAATTCATGTTTTGTTATTATTTATTCTCTGAAGGGATCATGTTTAGTGTTCGTTCTCCTTCGATGAAATTCAACTACACATTCCTCTTCCATGGAATATGATGAAATATGATCTCCCAATGTTCCTACCGTATCTTCAGAGATGGCTTTTGGTGTAAAACCTTTTATCACCGGATATTTGATTACTGCACCTCTACTTCAACCGGTTGGAAGAGAGGCAAAAATGACAGAGCCATGAAATTCCGTACATCAGCACACAAATTATGGCATATCGTACAATAAAAATTGCAAGCGATCAGCAATAATTCTTCATCCGTGGATCACGAACGTTTCTCACGATCTACATAAAAACAATCGATCTGAAATGGGCAGCGTGTCATATTTTCAGCTGACGCAAATCTTATGCATTGAAAATTCCTTGCTTTCATTATTTTAAGTATGTCTGTACAAATTTTAATTCACGTTTTAATTTTGATTAAATGGTTTCAGTCAGGAACGAAATTGAATGCACAAAAATAGTTTATCGCTAATGTTGAATTCAAGTTGCTTGTGCTCATGCATCCTATACAAAAAATTTAATTTATTTACACATTTTTTTATCATTTACATGTATATAATTATTCCTCCTCAATATCTAGAGCTGAATTTCTCAATAGAGTGAAATACGACATCGCGGTACTCAATACCTGCAACAGAGATTTTTAAATTCAATACGCAACATGTGGCATTAAGGCCGTTCGTCCATTGCCGCAACGCAATTGCAATTTGACTAAGAAACGACTCGTATGCAATCACGCATGCATCAGTCGATTCTCAGTTACATTGCAGTTGCGTAGCGGCAATCGACGAACAGCCTAAATATTTAAGAGATTAGGAATATTTGCATTCGATGTTCGTGAGATAAGACACAAATTACCCCTGTGTAGGTCTCCAAGGATACAGGAAAGAAACCGTTAGCTGTTAGACGGCAACATCTATTCGTCCTCAAAGTAACTATTATTATATTTTTCCGTATGGCTTTGCCGATTTTGTTCATTGGCAAACTGGTCCACGGCCACGAAAATATTGCTTTGCTAATACTGCTGCTTTGCTGTATCAAGCCGTCGCAACTATAAGTGAACATTAATAGTTGACACAGGGTTCCAGCCAAATTCAGAATCAAACTAATCCTTCGGGATGGAAGTGAGTCTGCCTGAATAAACATCAAACAACTGCACAAACTGTTCACCGTTCCATGATTCAAATGTAAGCCGCATTAATTTTGATCATTTGTCAATTACATTTGGGGTATATGTATATGTGCAAGAACCCGATACTCGGGACGCGTCGGGAAAAGATCGGGTCCCGAAAGTATTTCGGAATTCGAGAATGTCGAGATTCCTGAAAATTGCAAGATTCTCGCGAATATCGGGATTTCCTAGAATTACGTAATTCTCGAAGAAGCGGGATTCTCAAGAACTTCTAGATTCTTGAGAAAGTTAGGATTCCTGAGACTTTTGAGATTCTCGGGAATTATAAATTCATAAAAGATCAAATATAGAGCAGAAATGTGGAATGTAGAGTCAAAATTTCTCTAGAAATAATTTTAAAAGCATTTATTTTCTTTACTTTTGTAGACCATTTTTGTCATATTTTGAAGTTAATTCAATATATATTTAGGTAATTATAAATATATAGTTAGGTAATTATTTCGGAAGGTTGTCGTATTTTTAGCAATTTACTTTAGTCTCGATATAATAATCTTAAAAATTTTAAAACTAACCCTGAGCAACTCCAATAGTTAATTGGAAGAGAATAAAAGAGACAAGATTTCTAAATATAATTGCTCAGTGTTTACTACCTCGAACGATTTCCACCATCATTTCATACATAACGTAGAAAAGACTATCAGAATTGGTCAGTGTTGGTTTTCAAACTTTCATTACAATATTTACCATCATTTAACATGTTTAAGTAAAAAAAAAAATTTGTAACACTCTGAACCTCTAATTTTGTTAAGAAATTTATCAGTTTCAAAAATATATTTCGAAAGCTATTACCCATAAAAACGGTCTTGATTGAATTACTGACATCCCAATTACTGCCACCTAACTATGTAGTTTCACTTGTTTTCAAAATTAATTTGCTTTTTAATAAAAGTATGTTGTGTACGAATATTTATGAAAACTATTTGCGAACATAAATATTTACTTATTTAAGTACTCATTTGTGGAGAACTTCATAAAACTGAAGAAGCAATTATAGCAATTTCTTTACTATCCACCTTGTTTTTTCCGTTCGTTAGTAAAGAAGTCGTCTTTTTCACACTTTCAATCAGCCCAAAAATTCTTAAAATTTTATAAAAATTAATGGGAGAAGAAAATTAAATACTGCTTTTTCTGTCATATGAATTACAGTTTCAATCATACACTAAATTTTGTCGACTTTGACTTCATACTATTTATTTGCTACTACAAATAAACCAGCATCAAGTGACAGTAACTGAGTACAAGTGAGTGCAGTGAATGGATCCTTTTCCCTTTTCATTACACGAACAGATTTGTTAAACAACAGATAAATATTATTTGAACTTCGTAGTATGTATACTAACCAAAAATAGTTGATATCCAACGAAACAGATGATCATAGCCAGGAATAACACTTGTCCCAGTACAATCATTGTAAATATATTCTCAAGCTTTATGCAATATTCGATAAGCGTTTGATGCTGTCGGATGCACCTTCTCAATTTCCTGTAATAGGTCTCCGTCTGATCCAGTAGTTTGTTTTCGGAAATTGAGTGGTACGGTTCTTGGCTAATGGCATCCTTCAAATTGGTTAATCGATGTTGCAATATGCGAAATTGGCTAGCCACGTGTAGATTCAGCAGGCACAAAAAATTATCGAAGCAGATGTAACACACACCGACATGGTACACGCAAAGAATCTGTGTAAACGCGATGCATTATCGAAACAATTTCCATAAAAATGTAAACATGTCGTTTTATCAAAATTATGCGGCTGAATTAAAGGAGACCGGAGCAGGTTGCAACAAAGCATGTTTTTATATTTATACGTCGAAATTTTAGAATTTTTTTCTTCATGCATGAAATAATTTACATGGCTTACTAGTTACATGCTTAGTTAACACATTCGGTGCAAACACATGGCAAAATAGCTATCTAAGTCACTAGATTTCGTGTTCAGGAAATTTCAATTATGTTGCAACTTATGTGAGAAACTTTTCTAATTAATTATATATCTAGCATGCTAATCGAAGGTACCTGTATTATAAATAATATTTCAAAATAGGGTGACAATCCTGTAGGGAAATCCACCCACATGTTGAACGGTAACATTCTTTCGGATTCGTTTTTTCCTATATTTGCTAAAAGACAAATGAAAGCGTAATCATGTAAGAATATTTTCATAGTACCAATAAAGGAAATGAAGTGCACAAAGTATTTTTCCATAAAAATTTCGCGTCAGCTTACGAGAAAACACTCTTGACTAATTTAGCAACTATAGCGTCTTAGAACTTTGATATCTGAAACTGTGTATACTTAACAAAGTTTGTATACTCAACTTACACAAAAGAGGAGTCACCATGTAACCAGCGCAAGTCCCTTGTGTGCAGAAGCTTAGTATAATTATAAACATGCCGCATATCCTCTTGCAATCGGCTAAGATCAGTTTCTCTTGCAGATCGTAGTTTGAATGCCAAAAGTTCTTTTGAGTGAATATTACTAATTCATAGAATTCCATTCTGTGCACATACAAAACAGCGATCTTGAATAAAACGATCATTAAATATAAAATATTGCAAGCGATATAAACGCAGTCCTAAAATAGAAAAAAAATGTTAATTAGAGATGCAAAATATGCTTCGCGTTGTAATTACATTTTATTTCACAGTAAATCTGTAATATCACATGTTCAGAAGATTTAAAGATTTACTCTTTATGCAACAACTTTTTTCTGTCCGTTAATAAAAAGTTTCAAGACTTGTTATGCACTCACGCTGAAGTTGCCCCACGAGAAATAAAGGTCTCTTATCGCGATGCACGTGGCGATGAAGATCGCATTGACTGTGTAGCTCAATGCGAATTTCCTGCGCCGATGTTCGGCGGTGTTCATCGCTAGCCACAAACCGATGGTTTTCATAAGAAAACATGTCCAGAGAATGGAGATATCCTTATTCCGTGCGATACGCATGGCGAAGTTCAAAGAAATCAATTTTGCTCGGCTTTGCACCGAAGACTTCGCATTGATCTTTGCCAAGTGTCGCAAAACTGTATCTTACCCTATCTTCGTGACAATCCTTTGACCTGCTGAGTTCCTTTTTTTTACCGTTTATCGCGCATGCCGTGCCGTATACTTTATCTGTCGTACTTGGCGTGAAACGAAGGCGTCGCCGAGCATGAAATTGGGGATAAATTATTCACGATTTAATGGTAGTGATCGAACCATCCCCTCGTGACAAGCAAATGAAAAGCCGTAACCGTGACGGCGCATCGAATAGCGCGCGATCAGTTTTAAGTCGGAACGATGTATGCATTTGGTTCGTCGTGTCTGTTTCTCGGCAAAGGTGGATTACTTAAGGGTACCTTAAAAGCAGGTAGATAAAGTAGGTATTTATCTTTCAAATAATATAATGAATTTCTTCTCAAAATGTTTTATAGCAGCGGGCAAAAGAGATTTTACAATTGGCATTTGCTTACAGAGTATCAAAAACTTTCAAACTTAAACCTCACATTATTAAAGTCCTTCTATTCTAAAGTTACTAGAAACAGAAATAGTTCTTTGTGCGTTAATTTATTTTCGTCTTTTCTTTTGCTTTTTAAAACCTGATTTATATACAGGGGGATTCACCTAACGTTTGTACCACAAATATCGTTGTTCTTGTAATGCCTTAAGAGTTCACACGATGCCATAAAAATTGCTGCTTTTATGTTAGTTTTTTTTTTAGAGATATCAAGGTTACTTTAATTTTTTTATACATCTGTGGTGATACTTCATTTCTTTAGGAATTCAGTTACTATAATTACTAGACTGCGAATGTTTATGCATTTATAACAATTTCAAAATTGTGAAAACCCATAAGAATCTTCAAAAATATAAAAGTACATACAATATAAAAAACAGAATACATTTTATAATATTTAGAAAACGAAACATATATTTATTTACGATTCTATTACAGTTACATGCCCACAAAAATACGAATTCGAATAAACATCCGCAGTCTAATAACTACTTAAGATCATTCTAGGTCACCAACAAAAACAATTATTAATGATGGTAAATATACCACCAAGAAATCCTTTGTGAACATCGTGACGACCTACAGCTGCGTTTCGTTTATCAAAAGAGTAGTCAAAGAATTTTTAGAAAAGGAAAATGGAATATATTACGTGGTAAAGACAACAACAGTCAGTCAGTACATGTACGATGAATGACGAGTGGTACGAACAAAGTTTTCAGAAGCGATTGGAAGTTTGTGTACAAAACGAAATCTCGGAAAGTTTGATGTGTAGAGTTTAAAGTGTCAATAAGCTTATACGTGACTTCATTTAACGCTGGTCGGGTTCAAGTAGAGGAGCTGTATAACAAGATCGGCGAACAAAAGATAAAGGTACATACATTATAATGGCACATTATAGATATCGGTAATATAAAAATTTACGTTCCCCCTTTTTAAGGATATCAGTTACATAACACATACCTATAAAGAATATTTCCAGTGAATAAAAGACACCTTATCGGATGTTAATTGGTAGAGAAATAAAAGTCTGTTCAAGGGTCTTATATTAACAAATTGTAACAAAGGCACTGTTCACTAGCATCTATCGGTTAACTAATTTTCAATAGAGTCTTCTGCACTTTGCCTCAGTAATGTGAAGTACGACACAGCAGTGCTGAATATCTATGGGTAAATGTCAGTTTTATGAATTAATTTCAACATCTCTTACTTTAACCTCTTCAGAAATTCAACCACATGTAAATACTTATACATTTTAGTTTTCCTTTCAAATTACAAATATGCAATGAGGACGTAATATTATTATAAATATTGAGGACGAAAATGTTAAAACTCTAGATCAGGCTTGCAATTTAACTGAACTTCGCGGCTGATTCTCGCAGGCAACGCCTCCCTTCCTCCGACCACGCGCCTCACTCCCTGCGGCAACCAAAGTGCTCGGTAGGCCTTCAGGCGCGATTGGCACGTGTGCCGAGCACTACGGCTGCCGCGGGGAGTGAGGCGCACGGCCGGAGGAAGGGAGGCGTTGCCTGCGAGAATCCGCCGCGAAGTTCAGTTAAATTGCAAGCCTGCTCTAGATGATTGAGAAGTATCGCATGGAATGAGAGTAATTGAAGAAAAATTTGTTCCATCTTGAATGTAATCGGTCCTGAAGAGGTTAAAGTAGAAGATAAATGAGACCATTTAATCATCCAGCTTAGCTGATGAAAAAGGACGGTGCTAATTACCGAGGTGTAAGTTTCCAGAGACACAGGGAAGAATCCGTTCGCGGTTAAACAGCAAGTTCGTTTAGAACGTAACATGATTAATATCAAACCGTATCGTACCATTTTCCCAGCTTTGCTCATTGGCATATGCATCCATGGCGCAGAGTACGCTGCGATGCCAACGTTATCGCTTTGCTCTATTAAACCGTGACAACTATACGTGAACATCAACAGTAAGGATGAACTGCCTGTTAGGAGAAAGATGAATATGCAACGCTTTGCGATCGATGAATCTTGCTGCACAAATTGAAAAATTAATATAGATTAATATGTTTGAAATGTGAGTTAGAAGTTTTATAGTAAAAAATGTCGATAAAATGTTTCGCTATATTTTTTAAAATGACCGAGACATTTTATCGTAAATGGATAAGGTGATTCTCTCGCTTGTCGTCATCTCAAAAGATCAAACCCTTTATCATCGATTTCTTAATCGTTCACAAACGGTTTGAGCATTTCCAGTGACACAGATACCGCTGTGATCCTTTAAGAAATGAGGACTTCTTTTGTGTCTTCTAGTGAGAGAATCACTCTGTATATCTAAGCTCCTTTTCTTGGGAGAATAAAGTCGTCGGTCGACCAGTTTTCGCACACGTTGTACAGTCAATGTCTACCCTCATTAAGGTACTGTCGACTACTACAATGTGCGACACGCAAGATTTAGGGGCAAACGCAAGCCGTTGAAAATCAGCACTGTCAAGATGTTCAGAGGAACGCGCAAGCTGCGCCGTGCTGTTGCGACTATCGAACGCCCCCTTTAAGTGTTGGCTCTGTCTCTCCCTAGTGCCTTTAGGTCCCTCAAAAACGGCTCACTTCTTGACATTTGTGTCATTCACTAATCCCGGTAGAAAAATCTTTTGGGACCGTTGTAACAGTAGGAATCTCAGCTGCGTTATACGATTTTTTTCTCCCGTGGAACTGAATTTAGTTCGTTAAGCCGCGTCTACACCTAGCGAATGCACACGGAGAAGATACACATCGGCGAATGAATACGAACGACACAGACGATGTCGATACGTTTCTTTGGCCTAAGTACGTACGACCTGGCGTTTGTTCGCGTATGTTCACGTGCGTTCGCTAGATGTAAACACAACTTTACATTTGGATGAACTATGAACTATTTTCGGACACAGATACAGTATTTTCTCCATATAGGCTCAAAAAAAACGTACGATACACGCTCGCATTTTATCCCTACCACTAGTGGCATTCGTCTTTGAACCAGCGTCTTTTTCGCGTGCTTTCTTTTTCTACGTTCGACACATTACAAAGAAAGCGGTACCCTACGATATAGGCTCGTCTCCGGTCTCGAGGAGAGAGCCTATATCGAGAAAATACTGTACTATGTAATTGTATTATGGCTCATACAAACCAGTGTCACTTGATATCCAAAGAGACAAATTAAAAGACTGAAAATTAGCACTTGTCCAAACACGATCAGTTTAAACACGTCCTCAAGTTTCATACAATAATCGATAATGTCTTGATGTTGTTGAATGCAACATCGTAGTTTCATGTATGATTCGTTAGCATAATCCATCAAGTCAATGTTCCCATTGTGCCTCCTCATTTCTTCCTCTAAATTACACAGTTTCATCAACCTCTTTTGAAGTATGCGAAATTGACCGGCCACGTGTACGTTTAGTATACACAAGAAGTTGTCGAAACTGAAGTAGCACACACCAATGGGGTACAACGTCAGTATCTGCAAAAGCACAAGCTATTCAGACTATTAATTAAGTAGAGAAAGTGAATCTCTTTAACTGATCCATCTACTATGCTGATTAAAAAAAACTTACACAAAATTTCTTAATAAATATAACATAATACAATGTACGAAAGATAATAATACCTGTACAAAGAACATCATTTCATAGTAGGGTGTCATCCACAACGGAGCATCAACCCACATGTTGAACGGAAGTATTCTTTCCGTATCATTTTTCCCTATATTCTCTGAAATCAAGAACTATTTTATTAACCCTGCTGTTCTTCTCTTAAAAATTTGATTTATTAGGCTTTTAATTATTAGCACGTCGTTAGAAGCATGGACAACGAAACTTTATAGAATGGCAAGGAACAGCATAAGTAGATATTAACACTAACTACTTTATATCTTCCTTAAATTTGAAACAGTTATTTTAAAGAAATAAAATGCAGAAATGATTAACATAGAGCCGAAGGGAATAGCAGTAGCTCCTCATGATGAAATCAAAATAGGTAAACTGCACTGATTTGACTCACCGAGGATTGGCGTTAATAGATAACAGATAATAGCACAGTGACCAGTGGCAGTAACCCAGGAAATAAACAAAATGCAAGTCCTCCTCGACTGGGCTACAATTTCCAACTCTTCATCGTCGTATTTCGCATTCCAATAGTGTTTTCGCATATATGAGACCAACTCGATAAACGCAGCTCTGTGTACTATTAGAACCGTGGTCTTAATTAAGACCAGGAAAATACTTAGCAAGTTGCAACACACGTAGAGGCAAGCCTAAGGTTTTAAACCGCTATTTAAAATACCATTTATAATTACTACTGTTGGTAAAAGTTATGTTTAGGGGAGATAGTTCCAATGACCTTGACCTTGGCATATATTGTCAAGGTCATCCTCCTGAGTGTCCTTCGGAAGCTTTTGTCAAGGTCAAGATCATCGGAGCTGCCTCACCTAAACGTAACTTTTACCCTACTTTCAAGTTTGCAAAAGTTAAGTTCAATGTATTTGTCTTGAATTGTTAGGAAAACTATGCACCAGTAGAATTATTGTTGACAGAAAGGAAAATGCCAAAGAAGTTTGAGAATTGAATTTCTATAAAATCATACATGTACTGGATGCTAGAGATGAGACAGAGAACCTTGCATGTGGATTCGAATTTTGGTCGATTGAATTCAAATTATAAGTATTTAAAAAAATAGAAACAGTACTTCCAGGTATACTCGAATTTAAACGCGATAAATTCGAACTTTTCATGAGTAGTCTGAGGAAAATATTGACTAAACAGGTTCCTTTTAAGGAACTGCAACATTTCAGTTACACCCTGTATACAGTAGCTCCAAAAAGTATTGACACACCTAGTTTCTTTTTGGTAATAACTTTATTTAGACAAACGACATTTTGTTACAAAGTGTTTCCGTTGTTACTTTACTAAATAAAAAATAAGTATATTCTTTTCGAAGACTCAATAACATGTTATAAAGAAATTATCAAAGAAAAACTAAAATTTGAGGACCAAATAAGTATTGGCACAGTTCTAATTGCGATGAAAAACTTTCAATTATACAGTATTCTCTCGATATATGCGTGACATTTCTATACGATGTATGCACACAGGTTATCCCCACTATTCCCCCGCCATTAGCGGCGTCCGTCTTTGAACCAGCGAAGCGGATAATCGGTTTACTTTAGACGGTAAACCGGTGCGGCGCTCGGTTGCCGCGAAGGATCGAATATCCGTGTGAAAAACTTCTTCACTTTCAATACTTTTTGAAGCCATTGTATGTATATCGACTCCGAAAAGTACCACGTCAGATTCTTGTACGACACCCTGATCCTCGTTTTTATCAGACATCGCAACGCTAGTTGAATAAGCCCCTTGTTAGATTTTGTTAAAAGTCTTGTACTCAATTCCACACCCAAAATCCAACATTTTCACTGTATTTTACAATTAAAAACGATCTTCGAAAAGAGTACTTTGAAAATTAAGTGAAGAAATTCAATGGTCCTATAATTGTTTTGTCGTAGTAACAATATAGTAACAATTTTTAGTCATCGATAAAGAGAAGAACAAATTAAAAACAAGAATTGTAAATAAAATATTTTTGAACAGTTACAAATATAAGGACCAAATATAAATACCATGGAATAACTGCCATGTATAGTACAATTCAGTGCATTACTCAAAAAAAAGATTCTTCTCAACATTCAAGTACATTTCCAAAACCTGCAAGTACTCGTTTTCGAGACCAATTTGTATAAAATGATTACAGAGTAAATACTTTCTATTGCTTTCACGATGTAATCAAAATCCACGAAATGAAACTTGGTCATTGAAATCGATACGAATTTAAAGCACATATCGAACTCGATCCCATCCCTATTTGATACACTCACGGAGTAGTTGCCCCAGCTGAAGTACAAATCCCTGAACTCGAAGAAGGAGGCAAGTAGCATCGTCCAGACCGTGTAACACAAAGTGACCTTCATTCGACGTCCTTCTATGACGCTGCGAGGCGTCCACAATCCAATCTGTTTCAGAAAAAAAGTGGATAGGGTGATTGAAAAATCCGAATACTCTTTCTTTTGCATGGTGGACGTCAAGCTGTTGCGAGTACTAATCTTCCAATCATGCTTGACGCGTCTACTCAACTATAATATGAATCAGTCTACTACGAGGAATCGATTTGACCGTGACAAGGCTTTGATGTGTAGATTCCTTTCTTCTAGCACCCTGCGATACGGTCTTCGCCGCGAAACTCAATTAGACAAAAGAGATAATCTATACTCGGGTGTACACCTGGGAAAAGGACGTCCCACGCCATTGTGCATTATTTAAGCATGGCAATCGTCACACCGCCGCGTGAAACCGAGTGACATACGTGACAGTGTGCTATCTGTTACTTTGTAAGCAGTGAGTGCTGCTACTGTTTGCAAATTACACGTTTTCTCGTATACCGTGTCTGTAACGACGAAGGGTGTGAGGCAAAGTTGGGCAAAATGTAATCTGATTACAAATCGCAAATTGTGACTAAATTGTAATTATTCATTCACTGACAGAGCTATTTTCTGTAATCGTTAATTGTTACTGGCCACATTTGACTGTGTAGTCAATAAAGTTTGACAATTACAGAAAATAATGTCTAATTGAATTGATATATTATAATTACGAGGTATGTAAATAGTTATGCTACCGAAATTCTATGTCTTTTAATATCACGTAATTCCGGCGTGATATTTGCGAAAAAATGGAATGTAACATATTTAGTCTATATTTAGTCTATATTTAGTTATATATTCAATATAAAAAAAAAAACAACGCTGTGCATTCAATTATTTTTGTCGTGTGAATCGATCGCTAGTTTTCGATTTACTTTGATCATTTATTATATTACTCTTATGGATCCACAGGATCCACAATGCTATGTATGGATTCAGAATGTTATGGAACCTGTTATTTTATTGTAATGTTTATTAGGTTAGTTCCATATACATATAAGCAGAATATTCTCATAGAATGTCGCATATGTCAATGAATACTAGTTGTTACACTGATTTGTGGCATGTTGTAAATAGCTGTTGTAAATAGCAATGTGTAAATAGCTCTTGCGGTTTTTTAAAAGGTTTAGCTGAAAAACACTCAAATGACAAAAGGAAAGAAGAACAAATTAATTCAATGATTAAAAGCAAAGAAAATGATAATAGAAAAAGGAGGGATAAAGATTAAGTTAAGTAATTGATCGACTCGGGTCATTAATCTATACTTCTTAACTGTCTGCGCGTTCGCGTGGTCGGCCGATCAGCTGATTGGAGTTCGTTTAACTGATAATATCTCGAAAACGGAGCTTCGAATTAGAAAACGCCGGCCTTTAGAGTGAATTATGATCGATACAAAAAAAATAGGTGTCAAACATTTTTCGAGTACTATATTCCATCAAAAACGCATAAAAATCGGCGTGTTATAATTCCCTGATATACCTTATTACAATCTTTAAAATTTATTGCCCTTAAACTAGAAAATTTCATACATCCAAATCTACTCACATTTTTACTTACCCGAATGCAGTATTAACTAGCCCCACGAAGCAGTATTAAGTTCCGTTTCAATCAATCACAAATAAATGATTTTGTAGGAAAAACCTGTTACAACATACTAAAAACAATCTTGATCTCCTAAAAGGTAATACAGTTAACAATAAATTAGTCAAAAGTGAATTTTCCAGTCATTTTTTTATATTTTCACAAAATCGAAATTTTTCTCTCGTACTGTTATCTTTTATTTGTAACCAGTCGCTATAAATCTGCTAACGTTTAAACATAATTTCCATAATATATTACTATCTTCATCCGGAAGGTACAAATATTATAGGATCACTGCTTGCAGAGTTTCACTCTTAAGTGATTTCAGTGAATCATGGACTGCCTCAATAAAGTGAAATAAGACATTGCAGTACTGAGGACCTGCAACAGAAGGTTTCCAAATTTATCTCCAATTTTTGCAAACTTAATAATTGTTTCGGGTTAAAATTTTCCATTTAAACATATTCAATTTACATTAAAGAGAGTTTATCGCAGAAACAAGAAGAAACGAAGTGTATACTGAAAATGTTAAAGAAAAAAAATCAAGTACCGTGGTAAAAGTTTCCAACGAGATAGGAAAGAATCCACCAGCAGACAAGTAGCAAGGCTTTCTAGATCGTATAATGATCATTCTTAATTCCTTTCGCAATTTTATACCGCTTCTATTCACTGGCAAATTGATCCACGGCCCCGAATATACCGCCGTTCCAATGTTCATACTCTCTTCCATTAAACCATTACAACTGTACGTAAATAATAGCAGCAAGCTTAGGGTTCCCATCAGATGGAATGAAAAAGTAAAACGCCTTGTAAGCGTTGTGTCGGCCTGCATACATATGTTCTATGTCTTATTATAATTTAAAAATATTTTGGATTTAGAGAATTTCAGAAATGCAGAACTTAAAATTTTAAGTAATTCTTGATTCATTTTAGATTTAATTTCTTTCAGATTCTGATCGCTGTATGGTCGCGCAAAGGGTTGGAAAATTTGTGATCATTTAACAAAGGTGAGAAGTCGTCAGGTAAAGAAGAGACTACTATACGAACCAGGAAAATTTGATAGCCAACTAGACAGAGCAATAAACTGTAGATAAGTACGTGTCCGAGTATAGTTAGTGTAAACACATGCTCAAGTTTGCCACAGTACTTGACGTGTTCTTGATGTTGGCGTATGCAACTCTTAAACGCTTCGTAACATCTTCGCGTATAACCAGGTGAAGTGTCGTCGCATATTATTTTTTCATCTCCATGCAATGTGTTCGTATTGCCCAGATTCATCAGTCTGTACTGCAGTATACGGAGTTGTGTAGACGTGTGCAAGTTCATTAAGCACAAAAGATTGTCGAAGGAAACGTAACAAAGGACAGCATGGTACAGGGACAGAACCTGTACAGACAGGAAACTTGTTTGGCTTCAGGTTTTCGAGCACCGAAATTCGCTGGACTTGACTAGAAATGCAAGTACAAATCTCTTTATTTTCTACTTCTCTAGTGCTACAACATTGAAAAGGAATTTTGAGTTGATAGATACGATACCTGTAGCACGAACAATATTTCGTAATACGGCGATATTGACAAAGCAGGCCAATCCAGCCACATATTGAACGGGAGAATTCTCTCGGAAGCATTTTTTCCGACATTTGCTGAAAGAAACAATTGCTTAAAATATCCATTCTCAAAGAAATAGAAAAAATTCCTTGACCGCAAAAAGCAATTTATACAATATTTTCATAATGTAGATACCTTTGCACATGACAAAAAAATTTTTGAAATCGTTAATCAATTCAATTTTTTCTTCCTCATGTCAATTTCAAACTATTATTTCTTTGATAATTGTTTTCTATTTTGTTTTATTAATAATAAACTGTTCCCAAAACAATCGCGTTATTCTTTAAATTAAAACAACTTACCTATAATGGGTGTCAGAATGTAGCTGACAACTGAGCCTTGAGCAAAAATATTAATGCAGGCTAAACAAAATGTACAAATCTTTCTGCAATCCGATAAGATGAGTTTTTCATTGGGATCGTAGTTGGAATGCCAAAAATTTGTATACATGTATTGAAGTAAATAAAAAAACTCACGTCTATACATGCATAAAATAGACAGCTTTATTAAAATCAACATCAAACACAAAATATTGCAGGCGGTGTAGCTGCAATTCTGAAATTAATAAAATTGCATCGTGTGAATGTTTCGAATTCGGATTACAAAATTTTAACTCAAACAAACCTTCGTATATTATAGGGGAATATTTAATGTTTTATTTTACAAATAAGATATAGAAATAATCGTCTTAGCAAAAAAAAAAAAGAAAAAAATAGAAAACTCTCTCAAATGCATGTTATTATTAAATAACTTTGCTACAAATAAAGGTCATGATTCAAAATTTAACCAATTTCTATATTTTCGAATACGATGTTCAAATATTACCGAAATTCAATTTTATAATTACTTGAAAACGATAAAAAATTGTGTACTTACGCTAACGTTGGGCCAAGAATAATAGAAATCCCTGGTTTGAACCCACACGCCAAACATAATTGCAACAACCGTATAGATCAATGTTAAATTTCTTCGACGTTGTTCTTCTTTGTCATTAGCCAACCACAATCCAATTAGCTTCATGACGAAAACCGTCATTACTATGGAAATATCTTTGGCGTAAGGTCTACGCTCGTCCTCTTTCGAATTTCTTCCCATGTTTCACGAAGAAACACCTTCATCTAACGTTACTTCGATTGATCGAGTCTTGTTAACGTAAATGAAAAGTGTCACGCAGGTTTTATCCCGCCCTAGTGAAAGATTAGTAATAAGAAGGACGGTGTTGCAAATTACAATCCTTCGATAACTGACAGAAGTGAAATACTGGATCGATGCACGATGTATAATTTAACCACTAGACGTGTGACACCAGAACAAAGGTTGAAAGAACGTTTCGTGTTATAACGTTGTAAAAAGTATTAGTCTGTAAAGAGATACTAACCAGAAAGGATGTGCGGTTTGTCCGTCGCCAGCTTGTTGCGCTCTTTTGTCGCAGACCATGTCCTACTGGGAATATATTTAATGTGTCTACAAAAATGTGCAGCGGGAATCAGTGAATTCTGATTATTTATGAGAAACTGGATTGGTTTAAAGGAGTTTTGAATCAGTGGAAATAGATTCTGTTCGTTTGCTTATACAGGTATGAAAATAATGTTTAATCAGCGTTTCACCTTCGGAAGGAAGACATGTAAGATATAGAATTAGGAAAGCGTAAAAAGTATAAAAAATGTGTCAATATTTGTAGTCTTTCTAAAAAAATGATTCATTTATTTCATAAATTAAATAGAATCATTTGTACAAAATTGTAGAGAAATAATTTACGTGCAAACTCTTTTAAATATTTCAAGTTTACCTCAGTAATCGACCCAAACGTAGGTGATCTTTTCAAAATTTTTTTAGCAAAAGTATGGCAGAAAATAGCGACGTCACAGTACGTTAAAAGGAGCGCTTTCGAATACCGCGACTAGCAGTAGAAAGTCACAGTTTTTTACCTAGAACAAAAAATTAAATATTTTTCTTGTTTGTAACGAGTAAATCTAGTGAACTACATAAGGATTTTCTGAATATATTTTCAAGTTGCAGGTGATTTTCCACCATTTTTTCTAATAAAAAAATGAATTTTCACTTTAAACTTGCAGTAATCATTCAAAAATCAATGTTTTTGAAAACTCCTACGTAATACACTAGATCTACTCTTTACTGACAAGACAAAGTATAGTTTTTTGTTCTAGGTCAAAAATTGCGAATCTGCTATTGCTAACCGCAGATCATCGCGTGTTCGAAGGCGCTCCTTGCAACCAGACTGTGACGTCGTTATCTTGTGCTACATTTTTACTAAAAAAAATTTGTGTATACTTTAAAAAATGATGATAAACTTTCTTTCATGAATTTTAATTTTCCTTCGCTTAAAAAATTGTCCAGACATCACCTACTTTTCAGCCGGTTACTGTGGTGTTATCCCTTAAGTCGCTCGTTTAAGACACAGATACAGTTATTAATAAAACGTTATCAAAGTATCGTTGGCAAGAATTTTAATTAGTGTGTCTAATGCAGCAATTCATTTTTGTTTATTTAAAATAAGTATTTTCCATTGATAAGCATGTATCAGGACTTGAATTCGCATATTCTTCTTTTATTCTCATAGAATCATGATGATTGACTCAGCAGAGTAAAATATGACACAGCAGTACTCAAAACCTGCACGCAAAAAGACATAAGATATCAAATGTAAACGAAATTTTATTTGAACGAAAATAAATAATTGTTTACGTACAGAAGTACAAGTTTCCAAAGACACAGGAAAGTATCCGCCTGCAGTGAGATAACAGGGTCGCTGTGATCTCATGATGATCAATGTCAAATCTCTTCGGATTGATTGGCCAGCTTTACTCATTGCCAATGTTGTCCACGGTCCCGAATACGCAGCCACACCAACGTTCATACTTTGCTCAATCATACCATGACAGCTATTCGTGAATAGTATTAGATGGAAAGAACTTCCTATTATGTGACAGATAAAGATGAAACGTCTTGCAGAGGATGAATCTGCCCGTGTAACATAATTAATTGCAGAAATGTGAACTCCATTAGTTACAGTAAATGATCGTTCTGAAAAATGAGGCTGAAAATTAGCTATGCTTGTTATTTTTTGAAATAAATACATAATAATCGTTTCTTTGCAAAGATTAAAGTTGCGAATGTTGATATTTTAATGTAAATTCCAACGTACCAATATATACATATATACAGGGTGTTCGGCAAGTGTGTCAGAAATTTTCAGGGATGATTCTACACGCCAAAATAAGACGAAAGTCAAGAGTGACGAAATCGCGGTAGCAGCTTTGTTTTTTAGTTATTAGCATTTTAAAAAGTGGGTGAAAAGCGCCTGAAACATGGCAATGCCTAATTCAAAACACGGGCCCTCTCACTCAAACTTACATTCATTCGGTCCTTTTTTAAAATAATCAATATATCAATCCGCGAAAACAGCTGTGGTTTACGTTACACACACATCTTCGTTTCATACGGACAGCTCTACACACTCTGAATATTCCGCAAAATTTTAGGGATTGCCATGTTTCAGGCGCCTTTCACCCACTTTTTAAAATGCTAATAACTGAAAAACAAAGCTGCTACCGCCATTTCGCTACTTTTGATTTTCGTCTTATTTTGGCGTGTAGAACCATCCCTTAAAATTTTTAACACACGTTGCCGAACACCCTGTATATGTATATTCGAATAGCAATTAAAGTTGCGACCCTAACATTTTTTTAACTTTGCTATGGTCTTCGAACCTTTCTTGACCCAATCATCTATCTTATGTTTCTAAATAATTGATTGTAATAATGTTAATAAATAATTCCGATTAACAGAACACTATAGGATCATAAACTTAACCGTCAACCAATTAGTATAAATATAAATATATTGTATTTTAAATAATTGAAACGTTCCGTAACATTGCGTAGTATAGTCGGAATCAACTTAACTGGCCGTTCAAGGCTATAATTGTTCATTACTTTCTTCGGTTAGGGACGATCTTACGGAAGTTCGCGGAAGACGAAAGTCACCGCCGTAGAGGTTTCGTTACTATACTTCGGTTCAACTCAAAAGGCTGCTCAAGGTCAGATTTTCGACTTATAGTTTTCTAATAGCGAAACATCCACGACGATATCTTCTGTAAACACGAAGACTTCTAAACCCATAATACTTCACAGGGGTACAAAAACCTTCATAGGACCATTTCGTTCCGCAGAAAGTGATAGAAAATGGTAACCTTGAGCGGCCTGTTGAATTGAGGAAAGAGAGAGAAATTGAGAAAAACAATACAAGAGGAAAATGTGACCTTCAATAGCCAGTCGAGTTGTCCCGATATGGTGCAGAAATGATTCTTTGCGTATAAAAAATTAATGCTTGTACGCACCAGAAATATTAGGTATCCATCCAAGCATATTATTATACTGAAAACAAGCCAGTGTCCGAAGAGAAGTAAAGTAAACACGTGTTCAATCTTCTTGCAGTACTCCATGAGGAATTGGTGCTGTTGAATACATCCCATCAGTACTATGTGGCATTTCTTTGTGTACGTTACGACATCCGTTTTATTGTCATTGGGACTTAACGTCGACATTCTATACTGAAGTATACGAAACTGGCAAGCCACGTGTGAGTTGAGCAGGCACAAAAAGTTGTCGAAGCCAATGTAGCAAACACAGATTTGATACGCGCTTAGAACCTATGTAAGATGTATCTTATTGATACTATACCGATATTTTTTGTAATTATATACTTATTTCATATTTTGTAATACTTAATCCATTAAGGACCGAAGCGTATTTACTTAACGCACTAAAAATGTTGCGTTATCGCAACGTTGGGCCGTAATGGGTTAAAATGCAGACAATCAGAGAAACAAAATACAGGGTGGGGCAATAACTATTAGCACCTCAGATATCTCGGAAACTATAAGATTCACAGAAATATTTGCTGAAATAAAATTGCACAGTACGAAGGGGGCCATCCGGTGGCGATAATAGTTTTTTTGCAGGTGGCGGTACTTCGGACATTTGAAGGTCACCTCCATTTTTTTTAAATGGATCGGTATATTTTTGCTTCCGTATCATGATAGAGAATCTTAAAACGAGTTCAACGACCTATTACATAAGGTCATTGAAGTTCATAGAAAGTAGAGAAAAGCGATTCATTTACTACCAAAATCCCTGATATACCTTATTACAATCTTTAAAATTTATTGCCCTTAAACTAGAAAATTTCATACATCCAAATCTACTCACATTTTTACTTACCCGAATGCAGTATTAACTAGCCCCACGAAGCAGTATTAAGTTCCGTTTCAATCAATCACAAATAAATGATTTTGTATGAAAAACCTGTTACAACATACTAAAAACAATCTTGATCTCCTAAAAGGTAATACAGTTAACAATAAATTAGTCAAAAGTGAATTTTCCAGTCATTTTTTTATATTTTTACAAAATAGAAATTTTTCTCTCGTACTGTTATCTTTTATTTGTAACCAGTCGCTATAAATCTGCTAACGTTTAAACATAATTTCCATAATATATTACTATCTTTATCCGGAAGGTACAAATATCATAGGATCACTGCTTGCAGAGTTTCACTCTTAAGTGATTTCAGTGAATCATGGACTGCCTCAGTAAAGTGAAATAAGACATTGCAGTACTGAGAACCTGCAATAGAAGGTTTCCAAATTTATCTCCAATTTTTGCAAACTTAATAATTGTTTCGGGTTAAAAGTTTCCATTTAAACATATTCAATTTACATTAAAGAGAGTTTATCGCAGAAACAAGAAGAAACGAAGTGTATACTGAAAATGTTAAAGAAAAAAAATCAAGTACCGTGGTAAAAGTTTCCAACGAGATAGGAAAGAATCCACCAGCAGACAAGTAGCAAGGCTTTCTCGATCGTATAATGATCATTCTTAATTCCTTTCGCAATTTTATACCGCTTCTATTCACTGGCAAATTGACCCACGGCCCCGAATATACCGCCGTTCCAATGTTCATACTCTCTTCCATTAAACCATTACAACTGTACGTAAATAATAGCAGCAAGCTTAGGGTTCCAATCAGATGGAATGAAAAAGTAAAACGCCTTGTAAGCGTTGTGTCGGCCTGCATACATATGTTTTATGTCTCATTATCATTTAAAAATATTTTCATCACCGTCAGGTTAATGAATTCCCTTGTAATGAATTTACAGTTACCAAGAGATTACTAAAGTTTTTCTAATAAGCATGACCCCATACGCGATGTTATTCCAATTAGTTTTAATTATTTAATTAAACACAAATCCAATAACATCGCACTTGGATTTAGAGAATTTCGGGGAATGCAGAACTTAAAATTTTAAGTAATTCTTGATTCATTTTAGATTTAATTTCTTTCAGATTCTGATCGCTGTATGGTCGCGCAAAGGGTTGGAAAATTTGTGATCATTTAACAAAGGTGAGAAGTCGTCAGGTAAAGAAGAGACTACTATACGAACCAGGAAAATTTGATAGCCAACTAGACAGAGCAATAAACTGTAGATAAGTACGTGTCCGAGTATAGTTAGTGTAAACACATGCTCCAGTTTGCCACAGTACTTGACGTGTTCTTGATGTTGGCGTATGCAACTCTTAAACGCTTCGTAACATCTTCGCGTATAACCAGATGAAGTGTCGTCGCGTATCATTTTTTCATCTCCATGCAATGTGTTCGTATTGCCCAGATTCATCAGTCTGTACTGCAGTATACGGAGTTGTGTAGACGTGTGCAAGTTCATTAAGCACAAAAGATTGTCAAAGTAAACGTAACAAAGGACAGCGTGGTACAGGCACAGAACCTGTACAGACAGGAAACTTGTTTGGCTTCAGGTTTTCGAGCACCGAAATTCGTTGGACTTGACTAGAAATGCAAGTACAAATCACTTTACTTTCTACTTCTCTAGTGCTACAACATTGAAAAGGAATTTTGAGTTGATAGATACGATACCTGTAGCACGAACATTATTTCGTAATACGGCGATATTGACAAAGCAGGCCAATCGAGCCACATATTGAACAGGAGAATTCTCTCGGAAGCATTTTTTCCGACATTTGCTGAAAGAAACAATAGCTCAAAATATCCATCCTCAAAGAAATAGAAAAAATTCCTTGACCGCAAAAGCAATTTATACAATATTTTCATAATGTAGATACCTTTGCACATGACAAAAAAATTTTGCAATCGTTAATCAATTCAATTTTTTATTAATATATTGATTTTCTCATTCCTCATGTCAATTTCAAACTATTATTACTTTCATAATTGTTTTCTATTTTGTTTTATTAATAATAAACTGTTCCCAAAACAATCGCGTTATTCTTTAAATTAAAACAACTTACCTATAATGGGTGTCAGAATGTAGCTGACAACTGAGCCTTGAGCCAAAATATTAAAGCAGGCTAAACAAAATGTACAGATCTTTCTGCAATCCGATAAGATGAGTTTTTCATTGGGATCGTAGTTGGAATGCCAAAAATTTGTATACATGTATTGAAGTAAATAAAAAAACTCACGTCTATACATGCATAAAATAGACAGCTTTATTAAAATCAACATCAAACACAAAATATTGCAGGCGGTGTAGCTGCAATTCTGAAATTAATAAAATTGCACCGTGTGAATGTTTCGAATTCGGATTTCAAAATTTTAACTCAAACAAACCTTTGTATATTATAGACGAATATTTAATTTTTTATTTTACAAATAAAACATCATAGAAATAATCGTCTTAGCAAAACAAAAAAAAAAGAAAAAAATAGAAAACTCTCTCAAATGCATGTTATTATTAAAAAACTTTGCTACAAATAAAGGTCATGATTTAAAATTTAACCATTTTCTACATTTTCGAATACGATGTTCAAATATTACCGAAATTCAATTTTATAATTACTTGAAAACGATAAAAAATTGTGTACTTACGCTAACGTTGGGCCAAGAATAATAGAAATCCCTGGTTTGAACCCACACGCCAAACATAATGGCAACAACCGTATAGGTCAATGTTAAATTTCTTCGACGTTGTTCTTCTTTGTCATTAGCCAACCACAATCCAATTAGCTTCATGGCGAAAATCGTTATTACTATGGAAATATCTTTGGCGTAAGGTCCACGCTCGTCCTCTTTCGAATTTCTTCCCATGTTTCACGAAGAAACACCTTCATCTAACGTTACTTCGATTGATCGAGTCTTGTTAACGTAAATGAAAAGTGTCACGCAGGTTTTATCCCACCCTAGTGAAAGATTAGTAATAAGAAGGACGGTGTTGCAAATTACAATCCTTCGATAACTGACAGAAGTGAAATGCTGGATCGATGCACGATGTATAATTTAACTACTAGACGTGTGACACCAGAACAAAGGTTGAAAGAACGTTTCATGTTATAACGTTGCAAAAAGTATTAGTCTGTAAAGAGATACTAACCAGAAAGGATGTGCGGTTTGTCCGTCGCCAGCTTGTTGTGCTCTTTTCTCGCAGACCATGTGCTCTTGAGAATATATTTAATATGTCTACAAAAATGTGCAGCGGGAATCAGTGAATTCTGATTATTTATGAGAAACTGGATACGTTTAAAGGAGTTTTGAATCAGTGGAAACAGATTCTGTTCCTTTGCTTATACAGGTATGAAAATAATGTTTAATCAGCGTTTCACCTTCGGAAGGAAGACATGTAAGATATAGAATTAGGAAAGCGTAAAGAGTATAAAACATGTGTCAATATTTGTAGTCTTTCTAAAAAAAATGATTCATTTATTTCATAAATTAAATAGAATCATTTGTACAAAATTGTAGAGAAATAATTTACGTACAAACGCTTTTAAATATTCCAAGTTTACCTCAGTAATCGACCCAAACGTAGGTGATCTTTTCAAAATTTTTTTAGCAAAAGTATGGCAGAAAATAGCGACGTCACAGTACGTTAAAAGGAGCGCTTTCGAATACCGCGACTAGCAGTAGAAAGTCACAGTTTTTTTACCTAGAACAAAAAACTAAATATTTTTCTTGTTTGTAAAGAGTAGATCTAGTGAACTACATAAGGATTTTCTGAATATATTTTTGAGTTGCAGGTGATTTTCCGCCATTTTTTCTAATAAAAAAATAAATTTTCACTTTAAACTTGCAGTAATCATTCAAAAATCAATGTTTTTGAAAACTCCTACGTAATACACTAGATCTACTCTTTACTGACAAGACAAAGTATAGTTTTTTGTTCTAGGTCAAAAATTGTGAATCTGCTATTGCTAACCGCAGATCATCGCGTGTGCGAAGGCGCTCCTTGCAACCAGACTGTGACGTCGTTATTTTGTGCTACATTTTTACTAAAAAAAATTTGTGTATACTTTAAAAAATGATGATAAACTTTCTTTCATGAATTTTACATTAATTTTTTTCCTTCGCTTAAAAAATTGACCAAACATCACCTACTTTTCAGCCGGTTACTGTGGTGTTATCCCTTAAGTCGCTCGTTTAAGACAGAGATACAGTTATTAATAAAATGTTATCAAAGTATCGTTGGCAAGAATTTTAATTAGTGTGTCTAATGCAGCAATTCATTTTTGTTTATTTAAAATAAGTATTTTTCATTGATAAGCATGTATCAGGACTTGAATTCGCATATTCTTCTTTTATTCTCATAGAATCATGATGATTCTCTCAGCAGAGTAAAATATGACATAGCAGTACTCAAAACCTGCACGCAAAAAGACATAAGATATCAAATGTAAACGAAATTTTATTTGAACGAAAATAAATAATTGTTTACGTACAGAAGTACAAGTTTCCAAAGACACAGGAAAGTATCCACCTGCAGTGAGATAACAGGGTCGCTGTGATCTCATGATGATCAATGTCAAATCTCTTCGGATTGATTGGCCAGCTTTACTCATTGCCAATGTTGTCCACGGTCCCGAATACGCAGCCACACCAACGTTCATACTTTGCTCCATCATGCCATGACAGCTATTCGTGTATAGTATTAGATGGAAAGAACTTCCTATTAAGTGACAGATAAAGATGAAACGTCTTGCAGAGGATGAATCTGCCTGTGTAACATAATTAATTGCAGAAATGTGAACTTCATTAGTTACAGTAAATGATCGTTGTGAAAAATGAGACTGAAAATTAGCTATGCTTGTTACTTTTTGAAATAAATACATAATAATCGTTTCTTTGCAAAGATTAAAGTTGCGAATGTTGATATTTTAATGTAAATTCTAACGTACCAATATATACATATATACAGGGTGTTCGGCAACGTGTGTCAGAAATTTTAAGAAGTGGTTCTACACGCCAAAATAAGACGAAAGTCAAGAGTGACGAAATCGCGGTAGCAGCTTTGTTTTTTAGTTATTAGCATTTTAACAAGTGGGTGAAAAGCGCCTGAAACATGGCAATCCCTAATTCAAAACACGGGCCCTCTCACTCAAACTTACATTCATTCGGTCCTTTTCTAAAATAATCAATATATCGATCCGCGAAAACAGCTGTGGTTTACGTTACACACACATCTTCGTTTCATACGGACAGCTCTACACACTCTGAATATGCCGCAAAATTTTAGGGATTGCCATGTTTCAGGCGCCTTTCACCCACTTTTTAAAATGCTAATAACTAAAAACCAAAGCTGCTACCGCCATTTCATTACTCTTGATTTTCGTCTTATTTTGGCGTGTAGAACCATCCCTTAAAATTTTTAACACACGTTGCCGAACACCCTGTATATGTATATTCGAATAACAATTAAAGTTGCGACATTAACATTTTTTTAACTTTGCTATGGTCTTCGAACCTCTCTTGACCCAATCATCTATCTTATGTTTCTAAATAATTGATTGTAATAATGTTAATAAATAATTCCGTTTAACAGAACGCTATAGGATCATAAACTTAACCGTCAACCGATTAGTATAAATATAAATATATTGTATTTTAAATAATTGAAACGTTCCGTAACATTGCGTAGTATAGTCGGAATCAACTTAACTGGCCGTTCAAGGCTATAATTGTTCATTACTTTCTTCGGTTAGGGACAATCTTACGGAAGTTCGCGGAAGACGGAAGTCACCACCGTAGAGGTTTCGTTACTATACTTCAGTTCAACTCAAAAGGCTGTTCAAGGTCAGATTTTCGACTATAGTTTTCTAATAGCGAAACATCCACGACGATATCTTCTGTAAACACGAAGACTTCTAAACACATAATACTTCACAGAGGTACAAAAACCTTCATAGGACCATTTCGTTCCGCAGAAAGTGATAGAAAATGGTAACCTTGAGCGGCCTGTTGAATTGAGGAAAGAGAGAGAAATTGAGAAAAAAAATACAAGAGGAAAATGTGACCCTCAATAGCCAGTCGAGTTGTCCCGACATGGTGCAGAAATGATTCTTTGTGTATAAAAAATTAATGCTTGTACGTACCAGAAATATTAGGTATCCATCCAAGCATATTATTATACTGAAAACAAGCCAGTGTCCGAAAAGAAGTAACGTAAACACGTGTTCAATCTTCTTGCAGTACTCCATGAGGAATTGATGCTGTTGAATACATCCCTTCAGTACTATGTGGCATTTCTTTGTGTACGTTACGACATCCGTTTTATTGTCATTGGGACTTAAGGTCGACATTCTATACTGAAGTATACGAAACTGGCAAGCCACGTGTGCGTTGAGCAGGCACAAAAAGTTGTCGAAGGCAATGTAGCAAACACAGATTTGATACGCGGTTAGAACCTATGTAAGATGTATCTTATTGATACTATATCGATATTTTTTGTAATTATATACTTATTTCATATTTTGTAATACTTAACCCATTAAGGACCGAAGCGTATTTACTTAACGCACTAAAAATGTTGCGTTATCGCAACGTTGGGCCGTAATGGGTTAAAATCATAGAGATATAAGAATAGAGTGCGTGAGCCGTATACTAGCCCATAGGTGGCAGCGATGAACGATTAGAAAGAGAACGCTGAATAGAGACCCCTGTGTCTTTGTTTATTAACGCGTGCGCAAAACCAGTATACTATATCTTGGGAGCGGGATCGTTCATGAGTTCCATAATTTTTTCTATTTTTCTTTCAATTAAGAACAATTAAATTAAATATAATAAAACTGTATAAAAAATTACACAAAATAAAAAATTCATATAAGAATAATACCCGATCACTATGTTTAAAAAATCTTTTATCTACAGACATCTATAAATAATAAAATTGAAATTCAAAAATTATAATTTCATTTTATTTTATTACGGACAATGTAAGACAAACAATAGATAATTTTGAAAACATGTACAAATTTAAACAACACTTATAATTTACTGTCAATTTGACTTTTTTCTGTCACATTATTATCGTTGTTACATTGGTGTAAAGTAGTAATCTTGGGAATGGCTGTTGAACGTAAACGTTTTCTACATCCTAATACTTCATTATCATAATCATGAAAACAATCAATATCAAAATGATCACTGCATATATATGTATTTTTATAACTTGGAATATTTGTTAAATTTAAAGCAGCTCTCCATTTTTCTCTTATTAAATCATTTTTAGGAAACCTGTACGTAAAAATTATTTCTACATGAATGTGTGTACATGAACATCTACTTACATAAACTGTTATGTGAAAATTATGTAACAGAAAGTTGTAGAAATTAAGGGTATACTTGTACTTACAAATGGAAACTACTTTTGGAATAGGTAATTGGATTAGCTTCCTTTTTGCATACCATACACTTTTTGGGCATTTTGTGTTATTTTAATTTGCTTCAATATATCTGTAATAACCAGTATATTTGAAACGTCAAAGAAGCTAAAAGAAACATAAACGTAACTATGATAACTATCTGAGCTGATGCACCTGCGCGATTAGACAAAGACACAGGGGTCTCTATGTAAAGTTCTCTTTCTAAGCAGTCATCGCTTTTTCAGCCCTCTCGCGCACTCTATTCTTATATCTCTATGGTTAAAATGCAGACAATCGGAGAAACAAAATACAGGGTGGGGCAATAACTATTATCACCTCAGATATCTCCGAAACTATAAGATTCACAGAAATATTTGCTGAAATAAAATTGCACAGTACGAAGGGGGCCATCCGGTGGCGATAATAGTTTTTTTGCAGGTGGAGGTACTTCGGACATTTGAAGGTCACCTCCATTTTTTTTTTTAAATGGATCGGTATGTTTTTGCTTCCGTATCATGATAGACGATCTTAAAACGAGATCAACGACCTATTAAATAAGGTCATTGAAGGTCATAGAAAGTAGAGAAAGGCGATTCATTTACTACCAAAACCGTAAGTATTATCGCCTTTCTCTACTTTCTATGACCTTCAATGACCTTATTTAATAGGTCGTTGATCTCGTTTTAAGATCCTCTATCATGATACGGAAGCAAAAACATACCGATCCATTTAAAAAAATGGAGGTGACCTTCAAATGTCCGAAGTATCTCCACCTGCAAAAAAAACTATTATCGCCACCGGATGGTCCCCTTCGTACTGTGCAATTTTATTTCAGCAAATATTTCTGTGAAACTTATAGTTTCCGAGATATCTGAGGTGCTAATAGTTATTCTCCCACCCTGTATACATGTAATAGGCAATTATTGATGTAACTAGGATTTTTCTCTTGGAGGGTCCAAATCTTTTTCTTCTATTTTTTTTACGTAGAGAAAATCATAGACATAGAATAATTAATTTTATATTTATTTAACACTAACACAAAGAGTAAAGCAAATTAACCACAATTTAAGGTAAAGAGTAACAGAATAAACAAAATTTCGAAAAATAAAAAGGAACAGTAAAAAAATTGAGTTGAGATTTCTATACGTAAAATTCATATATTTCTATATGAAAGTTGAGTTTTAAGAGGAAAAATATTTCATGATTTTTTTTTGTGTAGTAACCTACACTCTGGTCATTTGTGAGGAATTGCTAAAGTAAATAATTATAAAAATAAGACTACGAACTAATGAAAAATTTTTTATTTATTTCGATAATTTCTGGGGTAGACCAGACTCCACTCTAGTTCCTACCTAGTTACGCCAATGTTGACAATACTAATATGTAAATTGAGGATTTTTATGCATTCTTCACAGTTATCAAAATGAAAAAATCTACGAGACTGCTGACAGTTGTCTGAATAAAGTATCAAAAATATAGTAAAAATTACAGTACCTAAGGAATAAAATACACTGTTATTCAAACTTCAATTGTTCACTTATTTTTGCATAAAAATTCGCAGTTCATTAATTTGTTTCAAGGTTCCATTAAGAAATCAAAATCTCTGCAAAGTAAATTTTGGAATAACTGTAGAACAAGAATATGTATTACCTGTGAAGTAAACATTAGTTCGTAATATGGCGTCTCGCTTAATGGTAAATTCAACCACATGGTAAATGGAAGTACTCTGTTCGATTTGTTTCTTCCAATATTTGCTGAACACATATTGACATTTTATTTATTAGAATTACTTGGCTATTCCCTCAATTTATTACTATGTGTACTCTATAAGCGGGATTTATAGTCGCTTCTATTCTTAATCATTTGCTTCTATCCCTCGCAATATAAATTAATTGACGGGGAAGTCTTAAGTAAATACTTAACAATAAGAAGCGACTATAAATCCCCTTTATGTAGGTACAATTTTGTATACAGGGTGTACCAAAAATGTCGCAGAGCTTTGAAAGAAGTGATTCCTGAGATAATTCTAAACAACTTTTTCCTTAGCGAAAATGTTACTGTGACACACTCGATGATTTCGTGACGGCTAGTAATATTTTAACTATGATGACGACCAATCGACTAATGCGTAAACTTCTGAGCGCAACACAGTAGGCGAGGCTTTATTAACAAGTTATTAAGGAAAATTACCGAAAAATGTTGTTTCAAATCAACCTCAGAATCGCTTCTTTCAAGGGCTTGCAACATTTTTGTTACACCCTGTAGAATGCAATTCTTCATTACCAGTTTCCATTAAATTTAACTATAATGCCGGTCAATAATTTGATTTCGATATAAAAATCCATCTCTTAAAATAATAACTTTGATCTATATTACTATTTTTCTAAATAAAACTCCTGTTAAGAGACTCACCCACGAGAGGTGCAATAATGTAATTCGCAAAAGTGGCTTTAGTAATCAAAATCGTAAACACTACGCAGTAGGTGTAAAACGTCCGGTATTCTTCTATAAGTGTTTTTTCGTGGGAATCGTAATTTGAATGCCAAAAATGTCGTTGAGCATTAACCACTAAGTCTTCAAATTCTGTTCTTCGTAGCAACACCACGATAACTTTGTATACTGCCAGAGCGATGCATAACGAGTTGAAACTCATGTACAAACCATTCTAAAATCGAAGTATCAAAATGTTTCAGTTTGTACTATAAAGTATTGAAAAATCCAATACTGATAATTAGACTGCAGATCCTTATACATTTATGGCAATTCTTAAATTACAAAAACCTATAAGAATGCCTATAGATATAAAAATACAATAAAATATCAAAAATATAATACACTTTATAATATTCAGAAAATAAAACACACATTTATTTAAGATTCATTTGCTGTTCTATGTCTATAAAAATATGAATTTGCATAAACTTCCGCAGTCTACTATTAATTATCACTTTTATAATTGCCAAAACGTCGGACAATTGACATAAGTACAATTGATATAAGTTCAAACAATTTAAAAAAAAAGAATACTTATTAGAAACTGAGAAACATATTTATAAAACACTATTTAACTGTTTAATATTTTAAAGAATATTCATTTCGTGAATAAAGTACTACTACTTATCACTTTTCTTTCTCAAAAAAATACATATATATATTTTTTCAAAGATTTTTTCGACCTATACTCACGCCCACGTCGCCCCAAGTCTTGTAAAGATCTGTCAGGTCGATGTATAAACCATACACCAAAGCGAACATTGTATAAAACAAGGCAAAGTTTCTAAGAAATCTTTCCAAACGATTCGTCTCCAACCAAATGCCCGTAAGTTTCATTATAAAGCATGACAAGTCGATCGAAATGTCTCTGTCATGTGTTGAATGCATAGTGGCAGATTGAATTCAGTTCATGTGAACTTCTAGTTCACGTAAAATTTACGGGATGTCGTCGGGAAATTCTCTGATGTCGTCTGACGGACAGAGGTTGAACTTGGTCTGACATCGCTTTGATCTTTGATAAACGCTTTGCTACCGATTGCCAAGTGTCGTCTCTCTCTTATTATGTCAGCCGTTCCTTCCGCGAAGAGTACCGTGAGAATGGAAGCAAAAACGAAGTAGCTAGATTCCTGAATCATGCATAACTGCAACGTCTATGATTATCACACTCTTCGTGAAAACGTAAAACGATCCGTTCGCAACGACTATGACGTTGTACGACGAGACAAAGTTTTTAGCATAGGACACGAGTAAGTTCATTTTTTAAAGTAGTTTAACGTGTACATTGTGAAATTTTATGCAAAATCAAAATTTTACAAGCACAAATAAAAAGGTAAATCTTAAATAACCATGTGTTTTATTTTCTAAACATTATAACATATATTATATTCTTTCTATTTTGCATATTTTGTCGTCTGTTAACAATCTTCTGAGTTTTTAATATTTAAAATTATTATAAATGCATAAAAACTCGTGACCTATTAATGAGTAACAAGAAATAAAATAGACGTGTATAGTGTAAGTGAAGTAAAATGGATCATAATGGGACTTGGTGTGGGTTTCGTTATGAAGATTTGGAAACGTTTGAACTATGTGTACAGCTGAAATTGCAGAATAAATTTGTTCTGATCCAAAGTGTAATTGTTTGGGTGTAGTAACCAAGTATTGTAGTACTATTGTAACATGAAACATATCAATGGAATAATAAGAAAAAGAAAGTACAAGAGTTCTAATTTTGAAATTTGGCAGAAATACTAAAGAAAAAAAAATATCGAATGTTTGATGAATGTGTAGAATTTGGAATAAACTATTGCAAGGTATGTCTTTAAAAAAGCGTTCTTATTATTATAATAAAAAGTTTAACAGTTCTTTTAGTCAACAGACTGCGGACTTTTATGCATGTATGACAATGCTAAATACGTAAAACTCTACTAGACTGTTGAAAAATGCAAAAGTATAACCCATATTGTATTTATATAATAATACTTAGAATATATTATTGTTCAAGTTTCCATGTTTTATTTCTGTTTATAAAAATTAGATTTTGCATGAAAATCCGCCGTCTAATCATTAATTTTCACTACAGAATACTTCTATAAAATGTACATGAACAGCTTTTCTACTAAAGTGAAATTAGTAGATTTTGAGACTTTCATTTTATAGTGAATTTTTTGTATTTCAATTAGAAAAGAAAACCGCGTTGACTAACTTTTAACATTTTTAATGTTTTCTAAACACATCATCGATATTTTGTTGATTTATTGGAGCAAAAATTTACACACTTCCTCAGGTATGTAGGCCTAATTTTGAAAATCATTTTAATTGTATCTACCTTCTAGTTTTGATCACATTTATACTAGTAGAAAGATTAAGGAAGTCTAGTGTTACTATTGAGTTGAAAACGTAATACTTTCTCAATGAAGAAACCTGTATTTAGTGGACAAAAATTCATAAATAGTTGATGCAAAACATTCACTTACAACAAATTTTTTTTTTTTTTTTTGTTTTTACTAATATAAGATGTGAGTATTTGTCAGGAAAACGCATTAAGCTATACAGGGTGCGGCACAAATTAGTCCCCACGATTTTTCAACCCCTTCGGATGGTCTGACAGAAAAGTTTTTCCTACCAAAGTTAATCAGTATTTAACTGATAAGAAGTTGCAGTTTTTTAAATTTAAAAAAAAATTGATTTTTAACAAAAAATCGTGATTGCCGTCATATCTTTAAATGGAACTGGGTATTTTTAGCTTCATAATATTGTAGGCGACGTCCAAACGAATTCAACGACCTGCTATACGATGACCTTCAGATAACCTTGAAAGAAAATATCGCCATAAATCGGTTGCCAGAATATTTGAAATAATTCGACAATACATAATAGCAAATAGCAATGTCTCGCATTTTGAGGTAAACAAATAAATGTAAACATTGCTTCAAAAGCTGACTCACAAAAAAAAAACAAATTTATACTTTGATTTATACTTCTTATTAGTAATTAACAAATATTCTGGCAACCTATTTATGGCGATATTTTCTTTCAAGGTTATCTGAAGGTCATCGTATAACAGGTCGTTGAATTCGTTTCGACGTCGCCTACAATATTATGAAGTTAAAAATACCCAGTTCCATTTAAAGATATGACGGCAATCACGATTTTTTGTTAAAAATCAATTTTTTTTTAAATTTAAAAAGCTGCAATTTCTTACCAGTTAAATATTGATTAACTTTGGTAGAAAAAACTTTTCTGTCAGACCATCCGAAGGGGTTGAAAAATCGTGGGGACTAATTTGTGCCGCACCCTGTAGAGTGGATGTTCTAATTACTGGCATTGGACTAATTATTGTCATTTTTGTTATAGTACTTAATATAAATGTAACGTATAAAAAATAATGTAGAAAAAATTCGATTATTAAATGGAGACTCTGATTTACATGAAAACAAAGATATAGATATACTTGTTTGTACCTAGTATTTACAAAATAATTTTAAAGAACGAAAATGCTATTCAACGTCAAATATATAATTACGTAAATACAAAGTAATACCGAAAATCTCAATAAATAGAACTAACTATTATTAGGATTGACATAGTTATTAAAACTAATAACTAGACAGCGGATTTTATCCAATTGACCCAAATTAACAAAAGTTGGGATTAGTTATAACGACTTATTCGGCATTTTGTCAAAAAACTGTTTTGTTATCCTTTTTTAAATAGGAGAAAGTATAGATAACAGACACTCAAGAACTGTTTTATTTGATTTGATACCTTGATTTGAATGACGGTATTATTATTCAAATTCAATAGTATTGAAAACCAACGATTAAAATTTTATCCAGGTAAGAAAAAATTGTATATAATTTATTTTTTCTTAAATTTTTAATTTAATTTGTAATTATTTTTTTTACTGCGAATGGGGCTCTTTGATTGGACGGGGTCCTGGACTGCAGTCCATAAAGATCATGCCTAAATCCTCCCCTGAATGAGATGAACAATATTATATTCCATACTGTGACGATTTTTAGGCTACACAACATATAACATCATTAAATGAATTTACGCTATAACTTAAGATGGCAGTAATTAGAACATCTACCCTGATACAATAATTAAAAAGAATTAATCTACTAGTTTGGTCTGCCTTATAGAAAATCTTAAAAATCAAGAATCTCTCAAATTAAAAAGAGTAAGTCGTCGTCAAACTAATGTGCGATCTAATCTAAAGGGGGAAATCAAAAGACAAACACGTTTTACAGTGGAAGTATTTTATCATATATATGTATGTATATACATATATATAAGTATATTCTTTTATCAGTTTCTTTGAGAAAATACGTATACTTAAACGTAACTTATTGATCCTCGTGGGATGCGATTCGGTGCTCGATCGCTTCTGTCAAGAGCCTCCAGGCGATTAATCTTCGACTAGTACAGAAACAAAGTAGAAGAACGGAAAGATTATTGCTACCTTCTATCGACAGATGAAACGTTCGTAGACGACACGTTGGAAGCTGATCGATCGCCGAGTCGTCGATCCCGCGACAGTATCAGACGCTACACCCAAACGTACAACAAACGAAGACTACCCCTTGTGGTGCTTACGTATTTTAGGGGCCTTAATCGCGGAAAGTGTACCGTTTATTATTACAGTGAGTAAAGGGGCAAGAGGCATCTTGACATTAGTAAACATTTCTCCTCGTCTTCTCCCTGTACACACACACACATGTCGGATACAATATTAAAACACTTATCAATTTCATTTGCAAACATTTTACCTTACCTAGTATGTTTCTATTATTTCATTGTTATTCGGATAATGACGTTTATCCAATATAACACGTGTACCAATCAAAGCAACGGAAAACGGAACCGAAACGTAGCGCATATCGCTTTAAACACGATTCGCTTATCCTAATTCTAGTGTACTTGAGTTCATTAACCGAGGGACTTAACACTTTACGATATTACAATGTCGCTTAAGCTGAAGCATTTTTTTTTTTCCTACAGGCTTGATCGCCGATCGTCGAACGTTCTTTCCGTCTCTTTTCTTGGAAGAAACATCGAGGGTCTTCTTTTCGTTGTCGTTTCCACACAATGCTGCTCGAATTCGCCAGGAATACGCAGAAACTTTCGGAGGATCGCAACGTAACTGTTTCGGCCCAATTCCATTTTCGTTCTTCGGAAATATTGATCTGGGGGTAAGCTACGAACTTCCTTAAAACGTGGTGTACGCTCGTACAATTCGATTTTTTTTGTTTTCGTTTTGTTTTTGTTCGTTTCATTGGTTTATCACGATTAACGGCGTTAAATTGCTCGCTACTTTTTAGGCTAGATGCCTCTAAACGCTGCGACTCAAAGGGAATATTCTTGAAATCTTTGGAACTTGTCCGCTAGGATTCGAATTTCTACGTACTTAAATATTTCACTTACAGTTCTAGCTGCGAACCTAATGAGCATAACTATGGAAAATGGAATTGTATCGAAGGGAAATAATAGGGGAATGTATTACCTTTGTAACTGAAAGGTGAACAAATTAATAGCGAACAGGGTTTTCGTTGGGAGAAATTAATTATTATACACAAATTTCGTTTGCCTTCGCTTTGTTCGCTTAAGAAGCAAAAGTGAAAAGTTTTGCGCCTGATGTACTTTGGAGTTTCACCCTTTCAGTTTTACTAGTAAAATGAATTTTATACATGCATTATACGATTGAAACCATGCCGCTAGTACAACATAACAGTAATTACCATTTAGCAACATTATACGATATTGGATAGATTCTTTCATTATACAATATGTCACTTCCAAAAATTTTGATAGAATTCGTTAAAAAAAAGTATTCAATACATCCTTAAAAAGTGTGAAATATTTAAAAATGTGTTAAAAATTCCAAAACGAAATTACACTCTCACATTTTCAACGCACCTTATCCTAACTTTCCGTGAGGTTTATCGTCAATAGAATATAGAAGTTTCTTAACAAATCTCGCCCGTCCACCTTCCCGACGTCTACATTCAAAAGCCTAGGAACTTTCCAGGAGCAACCCATTTGGTCGAACAGAATCTATCGTTGTAGAACGAAAGAAACAGGAATGCCTACTGTCAATTAAAGCGTTGACGTGAAAAATTGAAAATCACATCCTTTCGAGTGTCCCCGCGGTGAATGCCGAAGCTTGCAAAACTACGCTGCTTGGTTAACGAGCACAGAAAACAATAGGATCGATAAATCACTCGAAACGTGATCACTATTCACGGACCAAGGAAATACATCGCGCAATCACGGAGAATAGGAATGTCATTCACACAGTCACGTGGCTCCGTGTACCGTGCACGGGTCTCGATCGATCGATCCTCAGGATCATCTACATACGGCTTACATATTAGAAGAAAATCGGTTCGTTCTCGCGATAATAATAGAGCTAAATAACGTCCTGCTGCTTTTTTTTTAGATCTCTTAAATCGTATCGAATATACATACTGCTGCTGAGTGTATTATTCTGACAACGTTTACGTTTCGCGCGTTTCAAGTGTCGGAAAACGATTGTGCTGCTCAAATTCCACGTACAATGTGCGACAAGATATTCAATACGTTTCTTAATAATCCTTAGGATCTATGCCACGCGGCTACGCTATATCGTTATCAATTAAAACGACTTCGGTTGTAACGCTTTTATCGATTGCATAATTCGATGAAACGAATACATTGATAAGACATCGTGTAGATCGTATAGTAGATCGTCAGTTATGCGTCTTGCCAAATGGTGGTGCTCATCAGAATAAGATTTTTAGTCTCGATAACGTAAACAATCCTTTTTATCTGCCACGTGCTGAATGAAGAGGAGTTTAAGAAAAAATTATTTGAGTTGCTGTAACAAATGTTTAAACTTTTCATACTCGTTCAGTTTAGTCCTATAAAAAATACTACAACGAAAGCTACAGTGTTTAATAACAAAAGAATCGATGTTCTAATTAATATTCGATAAGTATATTTTACTAGACATCATTTAAAAAATTTACAATTATTAGCACCTTCCATTTTTACCTTGAATTCTAAACAATCTTTCAAATAAATTGTTAATTTATATTACTGGTTTAAAGATCTAACGAAAGCTTAGAAAGAACTTAGCAAAATCGATCCTTACAATCCACTGTTTAAATTTGTGCCCTCGAACTTGTGCGTGCGTCCTTAGAATCTTAACAATCGATAAAATCAACTAATAAAGTAACCGACGATTTACTATATTCGACCGATAATTTATTGAAAACCGTTCAATGAACTCTATGAATCAGAGTGTCGCGTTGGATCGTTTTAAAGTAAACATCCCCCGGTTTCGCTAGCTACCAAACGACGCGTTTCTGCCGATGCTTAAGTTTAAAAGTTTTGTAGTCGTTCGTGGATTTAACGAGCCTCACGATTCATCAACCCGCCATTGCAAGCGATAAACGAACATAGAAAACGTTACACCATTCAAGCCGAAAGGGAATTGTCAACCATTCGAACGTCGCCGCGAAAGGGAACACTCCCATTCAACGCTACTATTCTCTTTTAATATACGCGCTTTCGTAAACGATACCATATAGGAACGGATGCAGAGATCACTTTGAGAGAGTCGATTCGGTCATCGTTTGCAAACGAAATCGTCGGATAAGTTCACGGTCCCGAGTAGCTTGACGATTAATTGGCCAGGCTAGCAACTCCAACGAACTATCAGCTCTTAGATCGCTAACGTAGTATCAATTACATAGTATCTACATCGTGATCATCGTTTTCAAAAATTGTTACAGGGTTGATTTGGAAACCGACGAACGGACTCTTGGGAGTGCGATGCAGCCGCCATGAAGAAGAGACAACGTCCCGTAGCCGTATATTAAAATGGAACCACTCCCCTTCAGCCGTTTTGTTAGCCCTGAGCCGTTACAGTTCTCGGCCGGTCGTTTGATCCGGTTATTTTCTAAGCTTATCAATCGTCGTTATCAACTTTCCGTGTCAAAATCTAAATTCGTACAAAGTTGCTTGTCCTAGTAATTAAAGGCTAAGGTTTATCCCCATCTCGCGTTTTCGAAAACTGTACATCAGAACGCTCGGCTTGTGTCAGAAATTCGCCAAGTCGATTTATCCTTAAAATCCTTGTACTCCGGCGCTACAGCAAGTCTTACGGAAATATATCGTTACAGTACGACTTTCTGAATTATCTCGTCCTGCTTATCACAGAATTTGACGACAACGCCTAAAAATGTAACTGTATTCGTTCCTTGTCGCGTGCGAATAATCACCGTTACGATAAAACGTTCCAAAGTTTAAACAAACTATTTTTAGATGCAACAGGAAGGCTGCGCAAGAGATCTAAGTTTCAAAAAAAGTATTATAGAAAGGTGGGTTTGTAAAGATAAAGTATATAGTGTTATATTGCATAGTATTTTTATCCTTAGTATTGAGAAGTAGCTAAAAATTTGATAAGATCAGACAGGTTTTCTACGAGTATCTTAGAAATATATTAAATTTGAGGAACATTTATTCTAATGTCCTTTCATTGTTTCAGATGTTCTCGTGAAATTCTGTTTCAAGCAAAAAGCGATTATCACCCGATGAAGAAGAGGCTTTCCCTCGTGCCTAAAACCACGGGTCTTCTTCGCCTTCGTGGATTATTACAATACGTGTCTAAAGTTCGACGACTTATCTTAGAATCATGCTGTACATCTGTATAAAAAATAAATGTGTAGTTCCTTAAATTGTCAACGTTCGAGTAAAGGACGAAAGGTATTCAGGAAACGCGGACAGTTGTCAAGAGAAAATCACCTGGCCAGTTAAAGGTCACGCAAACGTGTCGATACGAACGCTCAATTATCTTTGTCGATTGCATAAACTTGTGCATATCATCGGTGACGTTTGAAAAGTCCTAAACATGTTCGGTATTATTAAAAATAGTGCTAACAGTAGTAAGTGAAATACAAAAATATCTAACACGCCAACAGTATTATTCAGCGTGCTCCCGACGTTAGCATTTCGTTCGTTCAAGTATTCGGTGAACTAACCAGATTGTAGACAGTGGTATTCACGATATTTGAAGTGTCACGATAATTGAAGCACCGATAATACTATTGGCGATGTCTTCCAGACAATTTGAATCATCGGAATAACCATCGACCCTATCGGAACATCACAATCTTATGTGCGATAATTGATACACTGTATTTACAATCAATATTCTGCAGAGTAATCCGAGAAACGCAGGGATTCATTTGAAAGTAAAATGTACTCGTGAGAACGAGACAGAATGACTAACCTAAAGCTAAAACCGTGCATTGAGATCATTTTGAGCTTAACGATTGATTTTGTCTTTACCATTACAGACACCCAAACCCGTTTTATTGTAATAAAACAAACGTATACAGTATTATTGCTTGTGCATAGTTAAAAAATGTTGTCTCAGTGTAACCGAAATGTAGAGTGTTTAAACGAACATTTTCTTATCTTCGTCGTTTCTTGCATTCATTGCCGCTACTGTTCATTTACTTTGAGGATTTATAGTTTAGGTGATAATCGAACCATTGATCCCCTAGTAGTACAAGGCGATTCCTAGATCGTATCTAAGAAAAACCGTGCTAAACGGTATTTATCTTCGACGAACAGACAGAAACAGGCGCTTTCCACGAGGCAACAATCGTCGAATCGGTAACAGACGTCAGTAAGTAGATTCAGACGCGCCGATCAGACAACGACACGACGATCCTCGAACGGAGTCGTTCGTTTCGTTGTCGGTGATCGAGCAATAGGAACTGACGTTTCTCAGATTATTCTGCTTAGCTCGGAATGTTATCAGAAATAACGAGCATAGAGAGGACCGTTTCAAAGTCTATTCAATCGCAACGCGCGGAAAGTACCTCGCGACGGTGAACGAATGGACAACGAGGTCTCGCTACGTTTTAGAGTAAACGAGACGTAAGGTCTCCGATGGAAACAGCGAATAAGAAACGGAGGTAACAGTGGTGTATACAGTAACAATACCGCGACGCACACACACGCGCACACCCACCCACACGCGCTTACAACGTACGATAGTATAAGTTACATATTTACATAGACACAGCAGATAGACGTTAACTTCCACGTGTAATATACACTATGTATAATACATATAAACATTATATCGTTATGCTTTACATAATGTCTTAGAACTTAAATGTTTAGTCACGCTTGGTGCGAGAGTACAGTCGCTTTGCGATATTTAATAATGTTATTCCTCAACGTGGGCCCTCTGTTATACAATTACGCGTCTATTATCGTCCCTTCTTCCGTTTCTCTACCCGCCTTCGTTATCGTTTTACCCTTAAACAGTATCGTCTTCCGTTTTACGCTACAATGTATGCGAATCAACATCCGTTGAGCCACAATAGATATGAATAAAGTATCTCCACGACCGTCTATACATACGCTTCGCACGCTTCGTTACAACTAGATCCTGCCGCGCCACGTATAAAAACCTTACGAAAATAGTTGCTCTATCATAAAACCCCGCAGCTTTTTACGACGTACCACTTTACATTTTACAGAGTGTCGAAATTTGGTTTCACGGTTAACAGGACATAGGCGCGCGGTGAACGCGGGTCCCCCGCTCGACTATCATAGCCGCTTATCGTCTTCTCATCGATCGTTTGGGTGTCTTAAGCCGCGTACCCACGCGTGCGAACCAATTAGTCACGCCTATGGTTGCGTTCCCAAGCGTGGAACTTGCGATCCGTCTTCCTTTGCGACTGGTGCCATTTCTGACTCGTCGTCATTCTCGCATCGACTCGAGTTACGCAGGTTGCACGCGTGGGAACGCGGCCTAAGATGTTTCACTGTGCGCTGCCATTGAAAAACGACTGTCTACGGTCTTGCGTCGCGCTTTGCATACGTGGTAACGCGACTTTAAGGGCGGACGACGCGATTCAGTTTTCCCATCAATGTAACTCTTACGGGAACAATCGATCAATTGATCAATGGACCATCTGCTGGCGTTAAGAACGAGCGCTACTTAAAATCTCGGGAGGGATGAACGAAACCATCGCTGGACCAGTCAGCATTGAAAATGAAATTTGTGCGATATCGAATCTAGGTTCACCGGAAATCCTTGATCTTCTCGTTTCTATGATTGCAATATTTTACGCGAATCGTGAATCCTGCGTGCAACGCGACGCTGTTCTCCGCTGACGAGTCGACTTGAAAACGCAGCTACCTTTCCACTTAATGATCTTTGAAATTATACTGAAGAGATCGGATTCTAAAAAAAAGAAAAGATACTGTCAATGACAACGAAATCTCATGGCCTCGATATCGGTACGACTAAAATAGAACGAAAGGAGCAGATTAGTCGTGGACTATTCGTTGCTAGCACGCAACCTGGTCTCTGAACTAGCTCGTGACGGGAGCTGTCCTCCCGCAGTGTAAAAGGTCGTTATTGTCGCCAGTGACCGCGTTAATTCGTCGCATGTGTAATCGATTGAGTATAATTGGAGACAAAACGGTAAGTCGGTCACTTCCGCCTTTCTCTGAGACACGTAGACACAGAGGAATGTGGGAGGTGGTGAGGCGAAGGAGGGGGATGGTTAGGGTTTGCGAAGGGACTGGAACAGGGCGACGGGTGTTGCGGAAGGGGGCAACGCTGATAACGCGGCAAAGACGATAGCGCGTGGATTCTTAAAACGTTTCCATCGCGTCGGTTAGCCTAAGGAGTCCTCCTGCGCGCTGTCTCTCCGGTCGCCCGATGCGAGAATCCGCCTTAACCTATCTCGTCGCGACAGATTCACGTAGGTATACGGTAACGGTATGGCACCTTAAGAAATCCCAAAAAAGACTAGATCGTCTAACGTTCCGATAAGAAAATATATGTGTATATACCTGTTGGAATCGACTGTGCTAAGTACAAGTAGAATACCTATTAATCTGCTTCGCTCGCATGCGGAGGTAGTGTTTCAATCGTGATTCGATCACCCAGCGGTTCAACTGTCTCCCCTCCAGCCCGGTGCGCCCTGATTCTCATTCTCTCCTCCGTCTGCTCACTCACTTTCGCTCGTGCACGCGATGCCGTTAGTGTGTAAGGTAACATTAGGTGTTATGCAATTAGTGTCGCTTAAATCGCAGCATGCAACGCGCGGATAAGTTTCAGTGTTAGGTAGTCTAGACGACTTATGAGTAATCGTCGAGCCAAGTCGACTTCTCTTCTCTCTGGCGTTCCGTCTACAATCGACGTGCAATTAGGATGGACCACCGCACCGGTTTGAACTCCGAAGATTCGGCGCGTCGAATCCCCCACGGAACGTGGCTGATCCGACACCGAACCGCCTTGGGATTAATTAAACCTGCGTCGATTAGTCTCGCGAGCAGCTAATTGCACCTCGTGACGGTGTACGTGCACATACTGACGAGAGGCAACGAGACGCTCGAATTCTCCCCTCCCGACACACGCTCTCTACATGTTCCCCCCCTATTCACGCATCCTCTACCCCTCCTCGTTCCCCCGACTTGTCGCCTGTCACGCATCCCCTTAATTACAAGCTTGACGACTCGGTCCCTTTGTTCGTGGATTCCTTAGAAATCTAGAAAGATACTCGTGAAAAAAGAAGAAGCCTCCGAGGTATCCAACAGCCTCGAGAACGTGAGTTCCTGGTGTGTCCCAGGAGTAAGCGCAAGTTCTCCGATGCGGATATGTCGGGGCGAATTGCGGGGGTGGCGGGCTTCGCGAGAAGGACGAGCCGGGGGCGATGGGCTGGCCGGAAAATCGCCAGGGTTGGTTCTCGCTTAACAAAATACAATGTTTTTTTTTTTTTTTTCATTTTATCTCGCGGGCGAATAGAAAAAGTGACGGATCTGAGAAACGATCGTTTCCCTTCGTCGACAACAAGAAAACCGGGACGGCGCGTCGGCGGTGGCGACGACGCGGCCCGTCCTATCACGTGAGATCGCGAACGAAAAGCGGTGCGGCGTTTCCGCGTGGGCGGCGAACCGCCGTTTCATTTTTATTTGTTTGCTCCATTTGTCGGCGGCGGCGTCCGATCCGAGTGACAATCGGTGCGATCTGCGCTGGCCTGAAACCTCGGACCCGCTCACTTGAAACCCGTTCCGGGCTGTCAGCCTCGGATTAAGCCGAACATCAAATCTCCGCAACAATGATCCCAGTTTAGACGCCAGTGTGGTTAAATATGTAGGAGACGTTACTGTCCTGGTGCACCGGCGGTCCGTGGCAGGCCCGCCTCGTCGACGAGTTGTTGTTGTTCACGTAGTAGGAGGACTTCCTCATGCTGGTGGACGAGGACATCATCGCGACCGTCTCGTAGTACCGGATCTTGCCGCAGCACCGTCCGCTCTTCATGATCGCAACGAAACCGCGCCGGTACTTTTTGTTGAAGAACGCGTACAGGATCGGATTGATGCAGGAGTTGCTGGCGCCCAGCCATTGGGCGATCGGCGTCGCGATCGGCAGGATCTCGTCCTCCCGCTCGATGTCGTTCCCGCCCAGCTTGATCACCGTGAAGATCACGTAGAGGGGCAGCCACGACAGGACGAACAGTATCACGACCACGACCAGCATCTTCACGACCTTCACCTTCGACTTCTGTTGTATCCTCTCCATTTGGGCGTCTTTCGTGTCCGTCGGTATGTGCCTCCGCCAGACCTTGATCCAGATCAGGATGTAACAAACGGATATCAGGATCGTCGGGAGAACGTAGCACAGCGTCAGATTGCCGATCAAAAAGAAGAGGGTGCCGTCCTCGGGCCGCGGCCACACCTCCAGGCAGAGCCTCAGGTCCGGGTCGTCATCATACAGTGACACCAGGTCGAAGAACAGCAACCACGGTGCGGTTATCGTCAACGCGATGAACCAGATCACGACTATCATCATCCGGGCGCGTCTCTTCGTGATCTGGCATTTTAGCGGCCACCAGATTGCCAAGAACCTGAAAACGGGAATATCGAGGTTAATTTTGTGGAACTGGATTGGCTGATTCATTTTTTTTTTTTTTAAATCTTTAAAGATCAATAGAGTAACATGATACGCTTGAAATTTTCACAAATTTTCTGAGACCTTCCTCCACTCATTACAGACAGAGAGCTTTATTTAATTTATGAAACACTTTAAGCATTCGATTCTGTAACTAGTTTACATGAAATAGTATTTTAATTTGAACCTAGGGAACCTGATGTAATCGACTGAAATCCAGGTCCATTTTTAAGAACTTTTTCTGAGGAAACTATGGATGCAATCTTTTTCAAACTTCGAGACTATAATATTACATGCTTAAAGAAATAAAAAAAGAAGGTAAAAAAAGTAAAGAAATATTTTTCCATCAAAACATATTTTTTTTTTTTTCTTTAAGCATGTAATATTATAGTTTCGAAGTTTTAAAAATATTGCATGTACTGTCTCCTCAGAAAAAATTCTACAAAATGATCCTGGATTTCCACCAACTACACCAGGTTCCTCCCTTAAATTTCATTTAATAGAATTTTTTGTTTCACAATTTCAAGTATAACATATGTTAACATTGTATCATAAGTAGTGTTTGATATGTTCCTTTCCTGTGAAAGTGGATTAAGGAAAGAGTTAATATTAGACTGTAAGGATCCATATTTGCATTCGATCTAGAGTGACTAGTTTCGTTCCACAAAGCTGAACATTTTAATATCCTTCGGCGAGTTTATTTCGATCTTTACAAGGAATAATATTTAATCACTGAGAATATTACATGTAGTAAAAATAAATCCTGTAAATAAATAAAATATTACTTCAAATATTATTTTAGAAACATACGTTTAGAAATAAAATACATTATGATAAGGAATTGAAGGATCACTACTAAAAAATTTCCGATATTTGAACTATTATAATTTCATAAAAAGAATCATACAACAGACTTCTCAGATTCATTTTGAAGTATGGAGCTTGTATTTTCACAATCTTGAACCTTATTTTTCCGAAGATCGTTTTTTGTTGCAAAACACAGCGAAAATCTAAAGTTGTTTTTCACCTTCTATAATTTTATAAATTTCAACGACTCTACAGAGCTTGACAAATTTTTGTCTAAATATGTTTTATAATCATTCTATAGGGGGGAAGTTTTTTCTGTACAGTGAGTTCTAAGAAGTTAATTTGGGATTTTTTTCGCTTTTTTGTCGCACTGTAAATGAAAAATGAGGCATACTCGCTTCTGTACACAGAAACACACTAAACACGCACTACAAACATCACACATTAAACACTCATTATACACACACATACTGAACATACATTGCACATAAAATACATGTCCGACCGTGTAACCTTCTCGTGTTGTACCTTGAGCTATTCCAATGCCAACGGCTCATTTTTCATTTAATATGCAATTAAACAGCGAATAAAATCCTGGATCAACTTTTCAGAGCTCGTTATACAGAAACATATCCTCACAACGTAATTGGAAAACATTCATTGAAAGAATTGTTTAAACTCAATAGTCAATTAAATGTATAAAATTTTAAAGAAAACAGTGGACAGATTTTCTCTATTGTCAGAATAGAAACTTCGCGCTTCAAAATAAACCGAGGTACACTGGTGTTCAATTTTTTTTCGGAGTTACAATAATTTAAATATCGACAGTTTTCAGTTGAAATTTAGGAATTCTTTAATTTTGTATTGTAGTGTATTTTATTTTCAAAAATAAAAATGAAAGAGATTATTCTTTTTTACTATTGCAAATAATATTTTACTCAACTCTGGTGTTAAACAATTTCATACAAAACTTCAGTATCTATACGTAAGTCGTAAACAGTAATAATCCACACAAAACACTCTGTTAAGGCCACTCAATTTCTACTTTCGTTGCAGTCTGCATGGAATAACACCGTTTCTGATCAAAATTTGCCACAAATTATTTTCCTTCGGATATAGCTGTAACAAAGGGATGGCAAGAGCTTTGTCTTTTGACTTTTTTCTGTCTTGTTTCTGCCGTATGAAAAGGGATTTAAAATTCATGGGTGTACTTCTCGAATAGGGGATTTCTCTGCAACTTGCTGTAGGTCTTGTTGACAGGTTCATCAAGATTCATGGAAACTCTAGACATTCCGCCCAATATTCTAATTGAATAGTTCTACATTCTGCTTTTCTTATATTGCCCCAAAATACGAGTTGTAGGGAGATTCAAAGGCAAGTTGTTATCTTATTCTTCTGCCAAAGGGTGGACAGAATTTGGCATTCCAACACATACAATTTGGCACTCCAATAGATTATCTACTTTCTACTATATTGGATTTCAAAGTACAACCATATAATCCCTCGAGCTGACATCTGTTTTATATGCAAACCTCTATTACAATCAATATAATAATAATGTTGTGTTACGCGAATCAATACTTAAGTAAATAAATAATTCCGCAAACCTCTCGCAATGAACGCAATTGATTAAATCATCTGTCTACACAATCCAAGACGCATGAAATTATTCATTCCCACCTCACTTATCGTACGTAACAAAAATATTCACAGAGAGAATGCACGAGCCTGAAACTGCAAACGTGCAAACACGATGTCTTTGGGAACAAAGGTTCGCGGAAAAATATGTGTCGAGGAGATAAACTTTTGAAAAAGCGTGTAGCCTCCGATAGGATGTAAGGCGGAGGCGCCTGGGAGCGATTAAACTTTTAAATACCAGCACGCGAGGTGATTGCTACATCGAGACATGACATTTAACCGCGACGAACGCTTTAAGAGTTAACAATGATGATTTATTAACTCTTTACAGGTCTACGTCGAGTTTCAATCAACGTCACGGTTTGTTCCCATTTGGCCCACATCGGCGCCTCCGTGCAGAAGTTCGCGACAGCGATTTTAGGAATACACCACTGTAATTCGATATACGCGGCAACACTCGAACAACCGTCTGCATTCATTAAACGCTAAAACGCTTGACCAAACGCGAACGATACCGCGTCGTTCCCCTAACGACCAACGTCACGCTAAACGGAGTAACTGAAAATAGATTGGACCACAAGGGTTAAAGACTGCAGTCGTTAAACGATCTACCAATACGAGCTAGGATCACGGAGAGACACCTACGCGGCCGCGATATTCGCGGGCACAAAGCACAGGCCGTTCGTTTTTATCCCTCCATTATGGAAACGCTATATTCTATTCGCGGTTTCGAAAGAGCCACGGCTCCGTCACGCTTCGACGGGCGCAGGAGCAGCGCGCGAATAAATACAACAAGGCCCGTTTTATGCCACGCAATGGTAACGCTCCGCGTTCTCGGCCTGCGAAACAAGTCCGCTTCGTGTGCGCATTCGTCCCGATAAGGCGCTGTTCCGCGGGAATTTCTTAAGCAATCGTTTACCGCGGAATCGCAAAGATTTTCAGCCCCCCGGAAATTTCGTCATTGAGAAGATGAGAACTCGGCTCTCCTTTATCCTTCGCTGCTGTCAAAGTGTTGAAGACCGCCAGGAGATTCCCGCGCAAAGATATCCTTTTGTGATGCAAACGGAGACAGCGCGAATGCGAATCGAAGACTCGCGAAGACGCCTTTTGCTCTTTTCCTTTGCTACGCTAATTAGGTCTTCGGGTTTTCTTCGGCTGAAAGGATTCTCCAGTTGATCGAAGAGGAACTATTTATGAATCTACATCTGAGGTTTGAAGGGCACTTGGAGAAAATGTTGTGAGAGTTCAATTTTTCTGGGGGAAGCAGAAAATTGACTTGAAATCATTTATAGAAGTGGAGTTGTTCCGACTGATAAATATTAGCAAGAATATAATTAGACATAAATTATTTACAGAAGCGATAGTAGATGCATAAATGAGATGTACCTTTCAGCAATATTGATAAACTACAATCAGAACTGAGCAAAATATTAGTTCAAATAGTAAATAAACTATTTTATTTTGGACCAAAACATGTATTTTTAAAAACAAAATATTTTATTTGTACAAAATAATGTATGTTGAATGTAAGATGTACATATATTTGAAGCCTAATATTTTATTTATTTTTTCTCGATCAAATATTATTATTTAAACAAGTGCAGTATTATATAATTTTCAAGTGCATACTTATTCAAAAATATAGAGTAAAATAAATTTCACATTCTTCAGAGCATGATTTTAATTCATGTGGTTTATGGAGAGATAAAGAGTTAAAATCGAAAATGTGAAGCTTTCAATTTGAAGATTTTTGGTTGGATGTTTACAAATTCTTAGGGTTCAAATTAAAGATCTGAAGTTTCCATGTTGAAGATTTGAAGATATCAAATTGAAAATTTAAAGATTTGAAATTGGGTATTCAAAGTGTTGTAATTAAAAATTTGAAAGTTCAATATGGCAAATTTGGAGAGTCAAGATTAAGAATTTCAAAATTTGATTTTTGAACAAATTGCAAACTTAGAGATTTTTGAAGTTAAACTTTGAAATTTGAGAGTTTCAAGTAGAAGATTTGAAAAATTGAATTGCAAAATGAATCTCATAAAAATTACTGACAATTTACTAAAATTACTATACAATACAATGTTTATCATACTATACAGTAGAATTTCGATTAACCGGCATCCTATCGTAATCAAAACGGATGCATTTCCTAGATGCAGACTTTTTTTATTTTTAATGTATCATCACAGAGTAATATACAGAGGAGAAACTTCCGGAGGTTCCTTTGATGTTTGAGGTACCAAATTGCGTGGCCTTGCCTTACAAAGACGGCGCGAGGTTGCCGGCTTATTACTATATACACTGTATAAGAAGAATTGACAACGCCGAGATATGATGGCGCGAGATAGATCGATGAAAGTAACGTGTAATAATGCATATTTATATCGTGATTTATTTTGTAATGTCTTTGTTAGTAACAGCAAAAAAATGGTAGAAGTAATTCAAATGGAATCGTAGAAATAATTAATTTGTTACAAAAATGCGCATTGATATCGGTTTTGGTTGGAAAGACTATTTCTTTCTCTATATGTTCTATCTCACTCTCCTGACATGTAGATATATAAATACGAACGTGCATGCGCACTGAAATTTGGTTCTGCTGAAATAGACTACTGTCGCCTCTGTATATTACTCTGTGGTATCATCAACTAAAGTTCAAGTTTTATTCGAAATTTTACTGTAACGCTTACCGCTAGTGCATTGAATAATTAAAACGCAGAATAATAGAAACAGATGTAATTAAGAGACGATTAATCAAGATTTTACTGTAATTTATACAACCATTTTTCAAATTCGATTTTCTCAAAAGCAAAGTCGCAGAATAAAAAAACATTACCCTGTTTTTGTCTTGGGTTTTCACGTAGAATCACTCACAGTCCGACTGTATCACGAATTCCGCCCTGCCACGTATAAAGAATATTTTATCCGAAGCTAACAACGCAAAACATATTAATCTTGTACAGTCCTTACATAGACGCCTCAGAATAATATGAAAATGAAATCTAATTAAAATAGCGTGAAGATCAACTCAAAGCACTCTTGATAGAATACCTAATCCTTCAACGAGTCACGTTGCAATCATTTCTCAATCAGTTCCCAAGTTTTTAATATTCAACAACCGTACCAAGAGTTTCTTATGCGCGGATACAAAGCGATTCTATTCGTCCCGAATCACGTACCCAGCAAAGAAAAGACAATTTCACACCGACCATTCCATCTGTTGTTCCCGTAACGATGTTTATTAACAAAATAACCCCCATACTTATTCGCCTCGGCAGTTTCACTCATTTTTAAGTACAGCGATCATTACAGATGACCTCCAGCAGAGAAGACTAGTCGCGCCTCGGAGATCCATGGAAAATGAGCGAAGGAATACTGCGGAGGGCCTATTTCTAAGCTGCTGTCGCGAAGGTCCTCCCTTTCCTTCTCGCACAGAATGACGCGTCGGGTTTTAATCAGGGGTTCGTGACGACGAACAGTCATCGTCGTCCTTCAATTAAACGAACGTCGCCGGTGCTTGTGTCCCTGTCCACGCGGCGGAGTCCTTCCATAAATCAACGAGAATGATACCGATCTATCTGAGCGTTCCCATCGCGCCGTTACTTCCGATTTCCAACCGCGGCGGATATTTTCCACGACGCAAAATCGCTTGCCTCCGCGGAAAGATGGGAGCACGAAGGACAAGAAAAATCGCTCGATTCACGGTTACGGATTATCAGGAACGATCAAGGCTCCAGTCGTCTATAGAGCGAGACGGCAAACAATGAAGATGACACGGCTTTGGGAACGTGTATATAAAGAGTTCGATTTCTGTAGCAGCAACAGCAGTATCGATTTGCGTGCTCCCGTGTTTGCGAACGGAAAAGCCGATAAAACGTTTAACATGTTCAAGCTGGCAAGTATATCCATCATACCTCTACGCGATTACTTATATGCGCGTCTCGTCTGTGGACCGTGCGCTGATAGAAAGGTTTTCGGGCGTGCGTGGTGATGAGAAACGGTTCCTGAAATTCCTTTCGACCCTCTCGGAGGGAATATTATACATATTATATTTTCCTTTGAATTCGCAACGGTGCTGTGTGTGTGTATGTTTTTTTTGTTGTAGCAGTTCATTTTCTTGACGTAAAACTCGCGATCATTTAGATACAACGGTGCAGAAATTCTAGTTTCCATTTGTCTTTGATTAGTGCATCGTCTAGTATTAGTATAATATTATTTTGAGGGCCGTTTCACAGGAGATTTCTATAGCGCCGCTGTATCTCCACAGATCCAAGTATGTCGCGATACAAAACATATGAACATTTGCTGTCTACCTTCTGTTTTTTAATGAATCTACATATCGCGATAAAGTGACATTACGTTTGGTTCAAGCTCCTTCATGACGATACTATGTCGCCATAAAAGAGTTCTCTGTGAAACGACCCTCGTGGCTATAAAGAGAAGCAAATTGCCAACGTTATCAATAAGGTACGAGTGTTGCCTACATTTCGCAATATTTGAGCATTGCAGTTTGGTTCGATCAATGACTAATACGAATTGCGTTCTTCATTTTTTTTCGAAACAGCAATTAAAAGTCTCAAGAATTTAGAGTGAAACTTATTGGTTTCTAACTTTCACGATCCAATAGATAGTTCCATTTACTCGTGTTTATATCGCAGTCAATCATTCGACGTTGAATTATTTCGGTGTCTGATTGTATCGAAAAACACGTTGCGTTTTAACGCGTTCAGTAATCGACATGAACAGTATATTTAATAAGACACATGTTTGTGATATAACGGTATTCTACTTGCTTCGATTAGATGCACTAGTGCATGAAATTTCAATCATCGGAGGGGGGGAAAACGAAATAACGTACACGTGAGATATTTACCAATACTCTCTTACGCAACAATCATAAACTTCTAAACGCACGACTTTCAAGTAATTACTTGTTTCGGTGGCTGCATACACAAAGGTCACGTGTTTCCACCAATTTTGCAGAAACGTTATGAAATAAACTTATCGCTTGTGATTAATAATATGATGCATGCTAAAGGGTATCGTAAATCAAAATAAAACGTGGCTTGGTCACTGCAGTAATTATTATTTTTAGCCCTTTCGATTTCGATGGAACTTATTAAATTTCTATTTTCACGTAATAAATTTCAAAACACAGTATTGGGATTATTTGGTTATGGAAATTATTGTTACATAATTTCTATCTTTTAGTTAGAACTTTCTTGAAAGAAAGGTATATCTTTTCTCAACCGACTCTTACGAGCAACTGAACTTCTATAGACGACGGTCATGGCATAGAACTCGCTCGGACCACGGACCCTTGTCTTTGTTTATAAACACAACTAACTCTCGATCCAGGAACCAAAGTTCCAAGAATCAATTTACCTCGAGGGAGATTAATTTTTGTAATACGGAACTCCGCGATGGACGTATGCCCATTCAACACACAGAAAAAGCATAAATAGATATCACTTAATAAATTTCTTTTTCGTTTACATTTTCCTCCCTCTGTATCCGAAAGCATTAACAGTTTAGATATTGTTTGAGTTTTGTTCTACTTCAATTTCACAATTGCGCTGTAGTGCAAAAATTGTACCGAACAGAAAAGCCTGTTTGTTTTTTGTTTTTCTCTGGTTTAATACAATTTTACATATTTGCAAATGACTTCTTTTTCAATTCACAGAGTGAAGTTAATAGCATTAAAGTTTATATTTTCATTTAAGGGGATTAGAACATTGGAAAATATCTCGTATCTGTAAAATTAAATTTTCGTGAATTTAAAACTAATGAAACTCTGTTTGCTGTGAAGTTTTTTATAATAAAATTTTACAACTTTAAAAATTTCTTTTTTTTACTTACAAAATATAATAACAGAATCGTGTGGGTATATAATTTTTTCTACCAATAAACATTTTATAAAAAGAAATTTTATAGGGAGTGTTAAACAACGTCTTAGTTCTGCTTTTTATTTTTTGTAATTCAAAGTTACCAAATAGTAGAATTATTCAACATGATCTAACACCATGTCTAGCAGAACCTTGTTAACTTGCACCAAGCAGTGAAAGTGATTAAAGTATAAGAAACAAAAAATGTGTCTGTTAACTTAAATAAAAAATAAATTATCCACAATGTAACATATAATTTTCTTCATATCTTAATTCGTTAAATTCGTTAAATTAGGATATCAAGAAAATTTTTTTTTGAACAGAAAAAATCTTATGCTTAGTGATTTTAAAATTGCCATAAATACATAAACATAAGCAGTCTACTTGTTACTTATATTCCCCTTCAAAATTATCTCTCTCTGGACGGAAAATCCCCTCCCATCCATTAAAATCTAACGAATCCTCTCCAATTAGAGTGGTGGCAATACGCGCCAGTAACTTCCTGATCAAATTACACTTGTATCACGGCGATAAAAGACTTGAATCAACAGTAACCACTTAAGAATATTACATTTAACCTTCCGTCTTTATTTTTCAACAGTTTCTGCTGTTAGCCGTAGCCATGGTGGCCGTATCCGGTGCGCCAGCTCCAGTGCCACCACTGCTCTCGCATCCTCTGGTGTACCCGCAGCCCTACGTGAAGGTGCTGCCATATCACCACGCGCCGCTACCACTGTCTTACAGCCACAGCTACAACGTGCTACACCCTGGCGTCGTCTACCTCCACTGAGGACAGAACACCCGATCCACCACGCGCACACTAACCCCAAGCGAGCAGCGGATGAATAACATAATTAACTAAACCCATTTTGTACCGATCCGAAACGCGTTTGTACAAATAAAACTTGCGGCAGATGCAACGACTGCAGTCGAACCAAACTCGTTCTTTCTTTGCCGGCTAATTTCACCCAAGAGATCAACCCGCCGTCTTTTATGCCGGCTGTAAAATCCGCGAGGCAGTTGGCGACGGTCGAGAAAGCTCGGGATACCGTTTCCCCCCGGTTTCGCGTTTGTGTGTTCGCACAAGCGGAGACTGATTGCCGCAGCGGGAACAACGACTCCAGAAGAAGTGGATCCCTTTCGATGGAGACAAATCGGAGCGATCGTAAAGCTAAGGGAGTGTGTTTGAAGACCGGATCCATGCACGAGAGAGGAAACGCTCTGAAACCGTCGTCGTTTATTCGGCCATCCGCACGTATACCCGGCGACGGTCTTTCTGTCTGCGTCGGCACGTGTCACACAGAGCAACGAAGCATCGTTACACGTGCCTCCGAGCCTCCTGCATCCAATGCGGTTGAACGCTCCGGATCTACGGGATGGAAATGTAACTGCAACGATTCGTTCGTCGCTCGTCATTCGAAGATTCCTCGTGCGGAATCTCACGAAGTATGAAACCGTGTAGAAAGCGCAACGCTAGGAAACACGAAGACGGTTGGGCGGGTATCGCCGTAGAACGGAGAGACAGTAGACATATATTTTTTTTTAATTAAAATTTTATTAAAATTCCGTATGACCAAAGGGGGAGAGGGGATCCTGGATGACGGTGCAATGATTGAGATGCGAATGTCCAAATTACGTTGATGATCGTAGAAAGTCGCGGAATGCACGGCAAAGGAAAGAGATAAGTCGAATCGTGGATGTTCACCGGACGTCCCCGCCTCGCTTTTGGCAACGATCGCGCGGCATCCGATATCTCGACGTCATCTTGATGGAGATGGCTGGGAAAGAATGTGGTTTCCTCTTCTTCTTCATTTTTGTCGTCGAGCGACGTAGTCTTTCCTTCGTTTTTTTTTTTACAGAGGGTTGGGGGCGATTTACGAGGAAGAGGGGCGGAAGGTTTGTATTTTTCTATGGGGCTGTCTCATCGTGACTTGGTAGTTGTAAGATACAATCGTCCATCTAGTCTAACCATGCAAACCATGAGGAGCGGCGTGAATGAGGGGCAGGGGGGCGTGGGTCAGGATTTGCTTGGCGATGATTGGGGTGGAGTGGACGAGGGGAGCGACGGCTACTGGGGCCACATGGGCAGCTGGCAGAGCAATGGCGGCATGGCTGGTAACCAGGGGGGCGTGGATGGCGCCAAGTCCATGGTGGCCACTAACAGTAAGACCGGAGAGACCACCAGGTGCAGCGACGGCGACGGCCAGGAGGGCAGCGAAGACAGCCTGTGGGAATATCAGCATGTGCGACTTTAGCGGCACACCTTTGACCCCATGCTTATCGACCCGATCCTTATGCTCTTTACGGTTAGTCGTCGCGGCGTAAGTCGTTGCGTATTGTCGTTGTTTCAGCGGGGAAGTTCGTGAAGTTTTCTCACGAAAGCGGTACTCTTCGAGGGATTACTATTGCGCGGATACGCGGCGCAGACAGTCAACAACAGTCCCGCATTTATTACATTCCACCACACCGATCGGTCCCCATAATCCGAGCTTATCGCGTTATCGTTAAACCACTCGCCGAGTGAAGTAAACGAACGATACTTCAGTCCTGGAATAGTCGGAGAAGCGGTATACTACGCGCCGGAGAGAGATCAGATCGGTATCAAGCGACACCGTGACGAAAGCGCCGACCTTTCTGGAAAATGAGTGAACAATGAGCGCGGCCCGATCGACAGTCACGGATCGCTATCAAAGATCACGGTTCCCCTCTGCCCGTCGATAGACGTCAAACGAGTGAACGTACCGCGTTGCACAGTTATCAGAGCCCCACCGCCTCCCGTTGCACGGAGAAACCAATACACCGATAATTTAGTCGCGTGTCATAGGTGCGAAGCAGGCGGCGTTGATGCAAGAATAAGTCGGTGCCGCGGCACGAGAAAACGTGAGATCGGTTACGCGAAGGGATAGGAGCGAAGTGTTCGGAGAGCTGCATTCCACTTTGTCTCGGGCACCGCGTTCCCCGTTTGACTCGGCTCGGCCGGCTACCGTTGGCTAACAATATGCATGCTCCACTGGTTTCGCCCGTTCCCGATTTTTGTGGCCGAATGGAAACGCGCGCGCGCACGGGTCCTTTCTGGTAAACGGGGAGCGAAAAGGTCAGCCCGCGAGCGGAGAGCCGCGACAAACGTATGGCATCGATGGAGAAAGAAATCCGACGCGGTGGGAACCGACGTTTCATTGATCCAAGGGAACGAAGCTAATCGAGGCGAAGGAATTTTCCCGCAGATGCGGTAAAGGCCATCCGCGCCGATGATTTACGTGTCTCGATTCTTTAGTGCGTTTGCGCCGCGGCGAAAACTTCGCGAGAAGTTGCCGTGAGTCTATTATTTAATAAAAAGACGATATAATGAATTTGGATTGAAACAATGAATTGAGTTACGAGAAGCAGTGTTCGTAAGTGTGAATCATTGGATCGTTACACGAAGGGCTCGAAGTAAGAATGAGGATAATCTTGGCAGAAAGGATTCTGAAGCGATCCGAGAGCTGATGAAGCTCGTGGGATCTTCTTTTCGAAACCGGATACTTCTGATAAAGTTATGAATTTAATCCTCCGCGAGTGGTTAGAACAGTCAGCAAACTACTTGTTGTCACAGTCTATCTTCTCAACTCTATTGCGTTAGTCGAGTCTTTCGACTGATTCATAGATTATATTTTTCCAACAGTCCTTTCAATCTCCAGAAAAATGTCAAGAAGTTATTATTGATATGTAAGTTTTCATTTTACGTTTACAATGACAGGTTGATAAAAACAATTACACGTTTTTTCGATAGGATCGCACAAGGGTTAAAGAAATTTCGTGCGCTGTCCGTCCGTGTTCAGTCAGAAGCGACGATGGAAATCGTGGATTTTCCAAAGAGCGGATCGCAACGTAATAAATAAATAAATGTGATTTTTTCTTACCAACTTGAACATGTTGATTGGTTGAGTTGATTGTTTACTTCTTGAAAGTAAGTAAGCTTATGCTCGATTCTCCACGCGGCGGGCCTTTTATACAAAAGCGGATTTTAAAAAATCGCTATAAATTTGATCACGTGGCCCGCCGTTTGACAGTCTGACGTTATGTATCGGCCGGTTGAGTCAGCCTGCCGACGAAGAGAGTGGGGAACCGTTTGTCCAATGCTCGTTCGGTATCGGTTCGAAACGGGCAGCCGTTAGCCAATCGCGCGCTTTCAACCCCTCGCAATCGGTTCCAGGGAATTGGGTTAAGATACGTTATGTGGAAATAGTTCAATCGCCTGCCTATAATACACGGCCGCAACCGGACCACGTGTGTGTGGGTGACACACCGACCAGCCTAGCCGGGGTAAGTGTGCGTTGCGGGCATGAAAAACAACGGGCAGCGAGGCATACGCTCTAAATGCGAACTCATTTCGTAAAAACGCAGCCAAGGTCTTCTTCCGATGGCGGCCTTCCTCTTTCGCGATCGTCCAACACGGCCGAGCGACGTCCTTTTTGGAAGCTTCAGCGCTTAGGAAGCTTTCGAATTCCTCAGGATTCCGACGCGGTCCCTCGATACCCTCACTTCTTAAAAGCTTAATTAAATGCTTCCCTCTTCCCTTCGACATTTGTTTCTAGCTTCTTCTCTAGCTTCTTCTTTGAGTGCACTTCCATTTGAGGGTAAGTAGGTCGCCACTTCGTTTCAGTATATTCAATTTTTACGTGCTTTCTTTGAGAAACACTATAAATTCTTTGTTCGCTGCTTCTCATGCTTTATTTGTTATTAATTTTTGTGATAATCGGGATAGACGTATTCTTATTGAACAATAGTAAAGAAGTAGATGTGTATAAAAAAATTGAAGGAAGAAATGACAAAAGAATTTATTTTTTGGGATCATTAACACTAGAACTACCAACGAGCTCAAAATAGTCCATACAATTTTTATTTACATGATTCTTAACCCTGCTACAATCTTCGGATTTTTTAAAACCAAATCATGTATTTTATTTTTTTTTCATACATTTTATTGTACAGTTTTAAGACAAATCTTAAGACAGTTTGTATTACTATTTACATTTGTTTTTCCTTGAAATTCTATAAACATTTCACTGTTTACATCTGTAATGATGTTATAATAATTAAAATTTTAGTAAATCAGATTCTTAAGAAAAACATAGCAGGGTTAAAAAGACTTTCTAATACTTATCTGGATGCAATGTCGAATATTTACAAAAAAGTATATAAATAAATATTATTTTCTTGAAGCATATATTTAAAAAAAATCTGAAGTATTAACACTCTGTATAAAACAATGTTTTTCGTCTGTTGTTCTAGCGTTGGAAAAGGACATTTGTACCGAAAGTATTTGATTATGACATTCTTAATACTATTACATCGGATAAACAAATTATATAAAAAGGACAACCTCAATCATTTCCAAATGTGGTCAACACTAGTCACCCATGTATTTAATTTCACCTCCATCCCTTCCACTTCGCTAACCTAATACTTCTCCAACGTAGTAGCAAATCTGATGTAATATTGACAAGTATTGCATCATGATACTGTGTAAAGGGTGTAAATACCGATCGGAAAGAGGAAAATCGAATTCCTTGATAAAGGTTGGAAAAGTCTTGATCGAAAACAGGTATTTTCGCGATGAACCGATCGATGTAACAGCTGGGGTAAACGTAATTAATAATCCGATTTCGCCAACGCGTCTAACCACCTGAGCGAAACGCTGCCGTGGACGTAATTCCAAGGCAAAATCAACGATTTTCTTTTCCGTTTTAATTACAAGCGTACCGACCGTCTGGCGTACCTTATGGTTTTCGTTATTTCGTTGTCAGAGCGCATAAATCTGTAATTTGCTAAAGACTCGAGAACGTTCGCCGAGAAACGTGCAGCGACCGAACGAATCGAGTGTCAAGTCAACGCGAAAAAGGTAGAGGAAAAAATTATTCTATTCGACGAAACGCATGCATCTGAAAAAATCAATTTAGCTTCTCGGAGTAATAGATACAACGACACAACGTCTACGAACTCGAGATTCCATGAATATACATCTTCTAGTATTTCAACACCGCTTATCGAACTGAATGCCTACGTAACAATGATTGCATTAAGTGTCTTTTTCTCCCTTTTACCGTCGAGGAGATAAATTTAGATTCTCGGTCAACAAAGAGTTTGAAAATAACGGTAAACATCGTCGGTAACGTGGGAAGTTACGGTTTAGGTGTGTCAGAGGTAAGTGGAGGAAAAAGCTCGCCCGCTTCTTCTACTGGCCGAGGGACAAGAAACTTCAGCTACTTATGCGCAATTGCTTAATCACCAGAACGACCGTTCAAAAAATCGATCACGGTTACTTAAACCGCCGAAGTCACTTAATTCCCTATGCAAGTCGTACCTGTTGCTCCGAGCAAAACATTGTTTAACACAAGGTCTGAACGCGAGTCGAAAGAAAGCGCTCCTCGATTAATGTGTCATGCTTCTCGAAAGATCATGTACGTGAGAATTCTCCATCCTTTCAAGGGGACGGAATCGCCGAAGAAAAACCTGTCGACGTGTTTATAAGCTATTGCTAGGTAACATTATCTGGAGATTAATATTCTTACACGAATCGTGACAAGAAATCAGACTTTCAAATAACGCATAAGAGATTGCTCTCTCGGGTAACTAATTAGATCCGTCACTTCCTGAATTCCGCCGTTTTACAAAGTATTAAGTTACTAAATCGATAATTACACGATTGCGGTAAACGCTGTCTTTCCTAATTTTATGGTCATTTATAACACATTTTTTGTAATAAATAATGTAAATAAATTTGTAAGTTACTGAGGTGGATATACAATAGACTAAATATTCTATTCAGTACAAAAATCCTCTCGGTTTGAAAGAAAAAAATGCAACTGCTTTCAGAGCTTTTATTAAATTTCTATGTATTTCACTTTTTTCTTCACTGATTAAAAAACTTTTCTAAATACACTTCGTCCTGAGAATATCTGCAAAAAGTCATCGACAGTCTATTTGATTATCTCATTTAATGGATTTAATTACTTCAATCAAGGATTAAGAAGTTCGGATCAGAAATTCTTCTCAAACATTGATCGTTCTCAAACAGATTTTTTTGATTGAGAATCATAAAAATTTTTAGCTTAAAATTCGCTGATGCAAAGGAAATTAAACCGCCCACTTTATAGATTCTATAGATGAGAGGGACAATTTATGGGCGTATAGAATATAAATAAAACTACTGAAACTAGTTATTGGCATCTTCATTTCTCGAAAACGATGGAACTTTTGCAACTCGCGCGATAGAATGTCTCGGCTACTTCAGAAACAAGACACGAGGTTCAGTAGGTATCAACTGGTTGTGGCATTTTGCGTAATTCAAACCACATTCTTCACCTCATGCTCGTCCTTTCCCGGGTTACGCCATATTAGGAAGCACACCCGTATTATGTGTCGTAATCTGGATCACAATCGCGGCGAAACGTCATTGCATGTAACAAGTGTAGCAAGGTATCGTGTGTCAACCTCACGGAAATCGGCCGCAGCTTTCGGTGGATGAAGGATGTGAATTGACGTCCGGCGGTGTACACCAGGTGAAACCGCATCACCGGTCGGGTTTAATTTAATAAAAATAAACGGATCGCTGTAAGTTCGCGGATATCGATATGAACGCGGTCCCGATTCAATAAACGAGCTCGCCGATGTTTCAATGGCGAAATTTTATTATTGGAAGCATTCGAAGTATCGGAAGAAGGATTTATTCCCGAAGTTAATCCGTATTTACGCCCTGAAGATGTTTACCGATAAATGGAGAATCTATTGCAGGTAAATCCGTGGACGATACGTATTTCATCGTTTTAGCATTGATTTTTTTTTTTTTAACAACTCGAAACTCATGACAATGAGATACATTTATGGGATCAGCGAGACGTAAAATTATAGAAGTGCACGTTACGTAATTGGCCTTATTATTAGTGTCAATCTAGAACCAATTTCTTGCAATACGGCAGAACCTCGATGACCCAATATGTTAACGGAATAATCTTGCATCGGAAAATTCATGCGACTTAGAGGCTAAAGTTGAGGGATTCATGAAATTCTACACAGTGCTCTCTTCTTTCTTTCTCTTTTATTTGTATTGTTAATGCATAATAACGTCGGTACTCTATTCTTAAAATATTCTATTCTATTCTTTAATAATTAATTTTCCTATCTAATTTTTTAATAATTACACTTCTGTAGAGAAAAAATAAAACGGTGAGTCATATCCTTCATTATGATAAATTCAAGCAAACTTAACATTCTCAGCAGAAATTATGAAAGAGTGTCAAAGTATTCTTCCGGCAGGGTGGCTAAAGAAGCCGGCTTTCGCCAAGCCCTCGCAAAGAAAGTGCTCCAAATTCAATTTCAGTTCCATCATGCGTCAAGCTTCTATAATAGCGTTTCAAACTTGCATCCTTGGAGAATGTTCGCGCAGATGGAGGAGGTACACGACAGTTTAGTGGATTTCCGTCGAACCGTTCGGTCAGAAGCAACTTCCGTTCACGATATTCAGTCTGGGACGAAAAGGGGACGAAAACAGGAAAGAATGGCCAACCGAGGGCAATATATCAGGGGGATGAGGGTTGATTAGGGATCGAGACAATTTCGGGGTCAGCCGGAATCCCTTTTCGGGGAACGATTGCAGTGAAAATCGATCGGTTCTGAGAATTTCGTGAAACTGTCTACTCTGACTGCGAAAAATTGTTGCGACTATTGACGTAGAATTAGTAAATATATTTATTATAATTCTAGGTACTAAAAGCAGTTGGTATTTTTATGGAGACAAAATTAATTATGCAAAATAAGGCTATAGTATCTTTTAGTAAAAGGTGGAACCCTAATCTTGATAATCTTATACAGTGACTCACAAATTTGTTCAGGAAAACTATATCAAATTTGTACAGCAATTAATCGTGAAGACTGGAAACGACCCAATATGAAAGAAAAAATTAATAGTGTGAATTACACACATGTGAACAAATCTGTAAGTCGCTGTATATGTATTTTACTGAATTGTATAACTGGATTGTATTAGTTTTGTTATTAATTACTGAGTCCATAATTCTAGGTTCGTTCTGATTCATACAGACTGCTTTTATTGAATTATAATAGTGCTTTAAGATATTCTTTTGAAATTAAAATTGCTTTCAATATCAACCGACTTCAATTGAAAAAAGAGAAAAGAAGCTTGCCTAATATGTTATAATACGTAAAGCGAGCAGAGAATGCTATTCAAAATTCAAGAAACGGTCGTGGAAAATGCCACCGCATAGATGGAAGAATTGGTGAATGAAGTCTATTATACACGGAAGATTACATGACAATGAGAACACTGAAGCGCTGGAAAGTAGCAATCGAAAGAAGAGTTGAATATTGATGAAAAGGACCAACGTTGATGTAACCTCCCCCACTTTTCACCTCTCCAGAGTTCCGCTTTTATCAGTATGAGCTGTCTATCTTCGCATACAAACTCAAAGAATCACCCCTGAATGAACAAAGAGTATATTCCTTTAGAGATCATCTGGAACAGGAATGAAACTGGAGTTTGATGTTACAAAATTTATTTAAAAAGTGCAAAAAAAGTTTAAGAAAACGCCGTCTTTTCTCACTAATTCTTTGTGGTGCAATCGAGTCGGAGAAGCGACTCTGAAAAGCCATAACACCCACGCTACGGATCTCTTGCGAAAAAAAAAGTGAAACTCGCATAATTTATTGATATCAGCTACATCATTTTATTACGACACTAACGCACAACACCGAGTAATTAAACAAGTTCAAACGTCCAGCACCCTTTTTCCAAAAGTTTGAACAAAATTTTACCCGCATATGTCAGAGTTTCGGAGGGATGATAAGTGACCTTGTTGGTATTCGCGAGAAATTGTAAGCGTCATTGTGCTTTACGAACGACGTCATTTATTTCACATGTAGAGGTAATTTCCGGAGCGAAGGAAAGGATTTTATTTGGCTATTATGCGCCCCTTTTCTGTGCATGGCATTCCTCGATTTTTGGCCACAGTTTAAAATCAACGATGGTTAACATTCAGGGTTGGCATCGTCTCCGTTCCAGGTTTCGACTTTTTTTCGGGGGGTTGGGGTTGACCCACGAGCCTATATACTCGCAACGATTCCCTCGCTACTTTCTGAAGGCCAGGATGAGATATATCTCCACGATCAAAGCTACGGTTCATTCGATTCTTTAAATTGAACAAATTGTTGATACTTGCCTCGCGGCGGCAGGCAACCTTGTCGAGCAAATGTTGAGAAAGTTACTCGCAGTATGTAAAAACTGAATAAGGATAATTAAATTTTATGGATCAGTTATTAACACTTTCACGCCTTCCTTCCCTCCTATCATTAACACTAATGCGTGAATGAAATAGTGGTCAGAATAATATATGGTTACACCACTTAATGAGAGCAAAGCGTATCTCTTCATATCGTCTTGATGAATGTTTAACCCCAAGCTAAAAATTTTGTCTTCTCTTCCTGATGTTACTTAATATGCAGCAATTGATATGCTAGTCTCCTCAAAGCCAGCGATCGAGAGCATGCGGGATCTCAATTGGCCCCAGTGTCATTAATACTTTTTATCAATTATTCATGACCGTGCTTCCTTATGAATGTTATTTCCTTTACACCTCCGTTTCTTTTGCATATTCTTTCATTTACTAATCGACGATCCAACTCCCTTGAGAGGTTGGTCATCGATTCCGTGTCGCAGTGTTCACCTTGCTCTTATTATGATGTTAATACAGGCATTCATTGAGAAGCAACTAGAACGTCGTAATAACGTAAGGATACAGAAGGAGGCGTAGAAACGGTCGTAACGGGGGCCCGTAATTGTTAGCGACGACCGAATGCATCGTTATGCAGATGAGGAATAAGCGCGCTGGCGAGGGATATGCGTTAACGACCTGTCGCAACTCGACTCTTTGATTTCGCAAGACGTAATGGCACATTCGTACGATTTCTTGTTTTCTTTCGCGTCATAGTGAATGCGCTTAGTCATGCCCCCCTCCACCCTTCTGTCTCCCTCCTCTGTAATGAGGTATCGCGAACAATTCACACGCCGCGCCGCTGATCTCTTAATTATTTTACGGCGAAAGGGAGGAGTAACTAGGTGTCGTTGAAGAATTTCTATGCGCTGACAACACTTAAAATCATGTGTCTGATGCTTTATTAATTATCCTTTACGTCGGTTCCTTTCTTTCTGTAGACTGTCTACACATAGCAAGTGAGAGTGAAATTTTAGAAAATACCATTAGCAAACTTTGATGCACCTCTGACATTTGTTTGTAAATCTTTTGTTTAGGTTCTTTTTTTTTTAGAGTTACGTTCTTCTATGAAACAGTTTGGCGAACATTACAACTTTCTCCAAATATTTTCAACCTTAACTAATAAAAAATTTAATATGAATACTACTATTTAAAATTTTGTATTTTCTGAAATATGTCAACTCGTGGAATTTATGTAGACTTTTATAACTAACTATACGTACAAATAAAATGCTTTTGATTCTACAAATCAAAATGAGAGAAAATAGAATTGATTGATGCGAGTTTCTCCTTTGACAAAACAACAGTTTTTGATTTATCCTTCGACATGAAACCACCGAGCCTTATATTTCCACCGCCAGTGATACCTTTGCAATTAAAATTTACATCGTAAATTTTACATCAAACGTTGGAAAAATGCATCGTATTTATGCAAGCAGAACCCATCAGAGAGTTGTAATCTTCGATTACCGAAGGTTAAACACATTTCTCATCCGACATTACTTACATCAATCGAAACGTATCCAATCTCGGCTCACGGTTATTAAACTAATCATACCCGTTCTTTATCGAACAGGCCACGTAACTGTATATCAGTGTAGCACGTTTCCTTATCAAACCTCCACTCCTAAATACCGATGTCTATTTAATTGAGGCAACGCTTAATTCTCCCTGCGGACGTGTAAATGCCGAACTTGTCTCTGCCGCTGTCCTTTGCGACTACGAAAGTAAATCCGACCGTATAATTACATCGAAATAGCAGTAATAAAGTTACATTAGACTGTAGTTAGAATAATTGAGTAAAAAGGCTGAAATTATTGGAATGGCTGTTAAGGCGAATGTGTGTTGGTTCGATTCTGGATAATGGGTCCGGTTTCGAGGCCCAAGCGATTGCCGGCACACACCGATAGAATCATTCTTTGAAAAGTTCAATGTACATGTAACATACCTGTCCAAGGAAACCGCAACAAGGCTGTAGACAGAGGCCGCCACGGAGACTCCCTGTATATAAGCGACGGCTTTGCACATGAACCACCCCAGGAACCATGCTGAAACACAAGTTCACGGTTTATCGTTCCGACTAGTTGCGATAAAATAGAGTTATAACTACGTTTTAAGGCGAATACTTTCGCCAATGCATCGCGTCGCGTTACGTAACTATTCTTTCAACGGAAACGTTTATTGAAAGAAAAAAACGGGGGCGCAAAATTCTGTGACAAAGAAGCCAATTTCTTCCGCAGCTTCAAGTACGTAAGGTAAATGTCCCAGTGGTTGGACATGTCCTAGTAATTGGACACTGTCATGAATTTTTATTAATATTAAAGTAAAAACAATATTGACGAAGTTGAGGAAATAAAATTATTATCCTGAGTTATTTCTTATACTAAAAATCATTGCAACTGATCAGAAACACATGATATATATTTGAAAAAGAAATATTATTACCTAGCAATCATGAATTTCATGCATTATGAAGAGCCTACTAACCGTTCAACTAAGACTCAGAGAGTCTTTGTTAAGTTCACAATTAATACTTTAGTTATGCTTGTACATCAAGTAAAGGTTTTTTAGACTTATTAAAGTCTGTTTGATTGATAATCATATACTTTCAAGTCATTTTTGTTTTGTTTCATTTAAAAACTAACGTGTCTATACACTAGTACATAAAATCGCCGCTAGCCTAGTTATTGGACAATCTGTCCAGTGACTAGAGCAAACATGTATCGCCTTGGCCCAGTGCTTAATTGTTTTTAGATACTTTATTCGTCAATTATTATCCTCAATTCGTCGACTTTATTTGTCAATTTTGGATTTTTTAAAAGAAATCTATATTTGTTGATAATATAACCTATATTCATAATAAAAAATTTGATTTTTAATAAATCATACCACAGGAAAACAGAAACAGAAAGTCTTATACACCAAAAGACGTGGAGAGTGGAGAGTGCTGTTGAAGTTGTCAAAAAAGGCATGTCGTTAAGAACTGCCAGTAAACAGAAAATTTTTAAATATATCAACATCGAAGGACAAAAAGAATAAAATAATTGAAGAAACTTCTAATACATTGTAATTTTCATTTATTATAAATATATATTTTAATATCTATTCAATGAAATAATTAATAAGCTCAAATGAAACAAAAATTGCTCTTTTTACTGTTACAATTACGAATGTGTGCGTGCATACGTAAGCGCGCTTAAATATTTTAGTTTATTCGGTTATTTACTAAGATTTTATTTAAAAATTGCATTATTTTTGTATATATTGTCAAACTTTTTAAAGTTGTACAACATAAGAATTGTTAATTATTTTTATATCAATGATTTTTCTGAAATTTAATCTTCTGTCTAAGCACTGGGACAGCTAAATTTAATCACTGGGACATACCGTAAATTCTGTCCAATAACTGGGACAAATGAACGCTTTTATAAACATAGATTTTTACATTTTTCTTTTATATAAACGATATTCTATAACCAAGTTTCTGAAAGAAGAAAACTCAATCTAGCGATTGAACAAACATTCATATTAATTTACATTGTTTTAAACTGTAGAAAATTTTAATAACAGGAACATTGTCTTAAAAGTCTAACCACTGGGACATTTACCTTATAACGTGTAATATTATTTCCGAGGAACGATTTCGTACCATATAAAGGTAAACCGGAACAATCGCATCGCACGTATAGTTGGACCCACGTTTACGACTGCATCGGTCAGATTAACGATGTATCTGTGGTGGCAGATATTTTTGAGCCGATTATACACGCACGTACGTTACGTAACGACGGTTTTTTTGAAAGAACCGAATTCGAAATCGATAAATAAAACTACTGGCAACCGGGTTATATTCCCTCGGAGATCATTTATCTTCCTTCTGACACCTTTTTCGGTATCGCTAGTAATTTTAAAGATATTTCAATGATCAATTTGGATCCAAGTTCGCTAACTATTACTGACTATATTTTATTAGATGTAAGCTGCTGACATTAAAGAGCCTATTACCGTGACACGGTGGAATATTAAAATACGATAATTGGTTAATGTAAATCGCGGTTGATTAGCTGCATATCATTACGCTCAGCCGCGGAGCACCCTTTCTTGGCCGAACGCCGGTTCGTCCGAAGAAACTGGCAAAAAACGGTCTCTCCGACCGGATTTTCTGGGCGTACGATTATTTTCGTAGAGTAGGTCTATATCGTACGTCCATCTATTAACATCACCGACAGGGATGCATAAAGGCATTCTCCACCGCGGCAGCGTCATTCGCAGCGTATCGCATGCAAATCAGCCACCAGTAAAAACCGGTCGCGCGTTTTTCCCTCGAGGGATACGATTCGCGTAGCAAGTCCTTTCAGTCCATATATCGGCGCCGATTGTGCGGCCTTTTAGCATCACCGAAAGTTTTGTGTGAAGTGAAGGGTATGCGCGTGGGCGCGCGAGCGCGAGGCCGCATAGAAAGGAACTTCCCGTCAGCCGTAGATCAACCGTTGCGTGAATAATTATTTATTCTACTGAATACGTAACAGGCCAACGATCGATAAGCCGCCGCGTGCGTCAAAATCTACTTATGCGGAATAATAATTCACAACGCTGAGCCTTCGACGTCGTAGAAAGTACGGATCGCCTATCGCGCGGCTGCTTATGATGGTCAGTCTGATCGTTGCAGATCTGCGACGACGGATAACACGTCTCAGAGAGGAATACCTCTGCAAGGGCACTGTGGAGAGTACTATTCCCTCGTTGTGTTTGCTTTACGATCTAGGCTATGATACAGGCTTTCGTAATTACTATTTACTGTGCACGGAGAACCAGAATTAAGAGTCTATTGAATGCTAAATTGCAGGAGGCGTACAGTGTGACGAAAACCGTAAAGGACACAATTTACGATCAGAACTGAATTCCTGATCAGCAATTATATAGTAATTATCATGCTACACATTAATTGCAAACACATACTGGATAGTTATTAACTGTTTTGAATTTTAAAAGAAAAATTGGATAGTTAATGTTAGACATAATTTAAGTAATCAAAAATTACTCCCTTTGTTTTTTTAACTTTAGAACTTAAATAATAATTAGATTACTGTTATTTTTGCCTATTTTGTTTGATATCAAATTAAAGGTAAAACGTGGATTTACTCAAATATCCCATAAATTTGGAGAGCAAGTCAATTTTCTCATTTGTATGTTAGAAAAATCATGATAATTACTTTTAAGTTATCAGGAATTGAATTCTTGATGGTACATGGGCATTCGGAACAAAATTTGGAAGATATCTTCTAAACTAATGTATCTTTACCCAAAGACAGTATTTTTCTAAGACGATACACAGATGCATCGAAAGATGAAATGAAAATGTAAGATTGTAATTTATTGTTACGTGCTTATAGACTAATTTTGGTTTTAAAAAAGTTTTTTTAATTTTGTCAGGACTGCCCGAAAAATCACAACCGTTTAGAATTTAGAGCATATAGAGCTTAGGACCAAAGGATATTTTTGTTTGTAGCTTTTTTTTTATAGTATGTATTTTTGCTTAGATATACATATAGAGATACTATAGGATTTGAGCCTACATTAAATTGATTGAACAAATTCCTGTTAATGGTATTGGAGACTTAGAGCGCGGTCAAACGGACATCAAAACAACGTCCGTCGCTACATTTATCTCATATTATGCTACGACGGAGGTTTGACGGACGGTGCTTCAACGCTCGTGAGACCCAGCCTTAGAGATTATGTAGGAAGCTTTGACGCTTAGCGAATGCTGAATTCATATTTCATCAATTTTGAACAATTATGAGCTTCCAAATTTAACGTGAATATGAAGTTTAATATATCCTCAATGTACAAAAAATCACGGAGGTAGTTTTTAAAAAGTTAAGACATTATTAACATTATGAGAAGGTATTCTGGGCTTTGAAAAGTCTTAAAATATTAAACGCAACTTATAAAAATCAAGTTAATCGGATAAATATTCGACAAACGGCACATGTTTAAAAAAAATGCACTGAAAATTGGGATAAATTTCGAGTATAATTTCGGACAACAAAAATGTGAGAATTTAGTAGAAATTGTGGGTAGTGTTACAATCTACGTTTCTTTATTAGTATTTTGGGATTATATGTTAGGGAAATTGTAGACTTCAGTTTTCTTAACTTTTGTTACCATTTTTCATTGTTCGACACACTGTGAGAAGCGTGTGACACGAGACATTATTATTACTGTAGTTTTGAGTTTTGTGATTTAATTTAAAGGCTGTTAAAGTTTCAATTTTTTTCTATTGTTTATTAACGTATTTTAGCAAACATCAATTCTTTGGTTACAAAAGTAATCGATTTTTATACAAAAAATGTACGACCACTACTGTGTTTTTGCTCTCCTGAAAATTAACGAAAATGGACTTGCGTTAATCTGGCTCTCAGATATAGAATTTTCATTGGTACTTAGATGAGAAAAGAGTAGGAATTTTACTAACACAAATTTTAGCAAAGAAGACGTAGGAAAACCTGTAAAAATAACCACTGTGTGATGGATTGTTTTCAGGGTCCGAAATTCAACATTTCTAAACCTTTTAACTGAAAAGCGTTGTTCATCGTTCTATACTACTGCCTATTCAATTAACTTATAATTCTATCATTCTTATATAAAACCCGAACTCTTTTCCTTAACATCTTTAACCCTAGATTATAAAACTTAAATTAGTATTACTCTATCATTAATAATTCTGCTCATAGACCTTGAAATAGAAACATGTTTATTTCTTATATCTCCTTCATTTATTACAAGCAAAATATAAAAAGTCAAGAGACATATTTTTATTCATTACTTAAAAATAAAGAAAATCCTACAAAGGTTATATTAGACGAATGTTTAGTAATGCAGTATTAAAAAAATACGACAGTATTCCTAAATATAACGAGCTTCACTGCCCATGCGTACAAAACAATATAAAGCATGTATAAAATTATCACTATAGAATTTGTGTCAGAAGATAATCGCATACTATTAAAAACATTCTGCAGAATATCGCACCGTTTTTACTCCAATGTTTTCACTAAAATCACTTCCTGATTATTTTAACTAACAAGCGATCCCCTTTTCCAGCATATCATTTGAATTCTCAAACGGAACACGTGCTCTCGAATTGATTGAACAGGATACAGCAAATTGCCGCGAACGCGTGCGCTCTACAGCCAAATCCGAACTAAGATGAAGTCACTTCAAAACTTTCGTGAATATCTGCAGCGAGACGCGTCCGAACTTTTGCACTGAATTCTCGCATGCACATGCATACGATAGCGAACAAACCCGAACCACAAACAGTTTCGAGGCTGTCAACGTCTCGCTGTCTTTGTATTGTAAATTTTCTTTATAGCGTAATCGATTTCGGCGAAAATGAATTCAAGTTGGTACGCATGCTCGTGATAATAATAACTCGACAGAAGTGGATAAAAAAGGGTGATCGTAAATTACTGGGTGGATTCTACGGCGCATATAATTTACTCCAGCTGTAATTTGTTTACTATCCTCGCGCGTAATAAGGTTGAGAGATTTTTGCGCGTTCTTCGGACAACTAAAGTTGAGATTCTATCGATCATTAATGGTAAATGCCGCGGTTTAAGGCGCAGATAGCCGAGTAATGGACGATCGGTACGAGAGATACGATCGAAAAGAAGGCTATTACAACAGAGGTATTAATCCTTGGCGTCGCTTGTTCGAAACGTTCGGCTGCGTTTGCTGAAAACTGGAGGTGGATTACGAAAGCAGAGAAATGTCTATAATCAAATCTGTCAATGCATAAAGTATGCAGATTACTCCACAATTATAGAAATATGTCCGCGACAAGTTTTGTGACCTATCATGGTTAACGTTCGTGGATAGTGTTCGAAACGGCACCACGACTAATTGAAATTTTAACCGAATTAAAACGATCAATTCTTAATGGGTCACACGTTCGTTTTACGTCCGAATGTACATCGAAATTCTGATTACTCTCCCTCGAGTAGATAATGCTTTGTTCCTTTGTCCTTCGTTTGCAGTTTGGTTCCGCCGAAATCTCGCTGCGCAATTACTCGAGCTACCAATCACACGGAAGTTGATTGCTAGTTGCGTTAGTTGACCGCAAACGACATTCGAACAATTATTCGGGGATGGAGCTCGAATTTCGGAACGGAAAAACAGTTACTGTTCAAGTTGCAGTAACTAAGAAAGAACGGCTAGCATGTACCTACTGTCGATGTGGGCGTAGCTGCATAACTCTCGTTTTCAGAAATATATTCGCTTTCCGCTTTCGTCCGTGCTTATAAACACTGCATCCATTTCATCTACGAACACTGGTCTCATCTGCATCCGACGAACTCTGGGTGCTGCTCTTTTATCCACTATCATATCTTGTCATTCTCATTTCCAAAATCACTCGTCGCGTTTCTCATTCGTAAGATTCAGATCGACGAGTCTTGCAGCTCTTGTCATTTCATTTAACTATAGCGTGCCAGTACTCTCTTAGATTAACCGAATGGCGACATTATTAAGAAGGCTTCTACATTAAACTTTTTTTTCTTGGAAAATGGAATCCGTTTGAGTTATTTCTATGGTAAAGTATCTTTAGAATTTTCGGTGAAAAGTTTAGAGCGAAATGCGTAACGTTAGAAATTTTACAATAATAAAAGTGTTTCGATTTCTGAAAACCTACGCAAATTTACGAATATCTATCGAGTTCCACGCATTATTTATTTTATTTTCCTTTTTTTGCTACTTTCAAGGCTAAGATAGCCATTGATATAACATTCAAATATTGCTTTGGTTTTCCAATTAGAAAAAATCCTACGTCTATTTATATTAAACACCGCAGACACTTTTCTGTTAGAATAATAGTTACCTAAGATCGTACCACTACACAGTGGGCCAGAGGACCAAGAAAAGTGACCAAAATTCAAGATTTCAATCTAGCTTCTTGAAACTCGGTATTTAAGCATTTTCCAAGTTAAGGAATCAGTATGGGTTTATCGTACATATTTTCAAGAATATTTTTTTCACACTAAGAAGTTAGTAGTAAAAATTGTTATAATGTTACGATAAAGGAGTTAAATATTATCATTTATTATTGACTTTTTTCACTTTTTTTGTATTATTCTTAATTAATATGTTTCTCTGAATAAATACATAACAATAAAATTGAGTAAAATAAGCATAAATTTATGAATATATTAATATTATCATGAGAACTCGTATCGGTAATTTCAAAACATTTTTCAACTTTATACTGCTATAACTCGAACAAGAATGGTTGAATCATCAAAATATTTTACTTATATATAGTTCAACTATTTTTGAATACAGTGGTAAGCTTCTGGTAGCTCAATCTTTTAGGTCCTTTTTGGCCACTTTTCTTGGTCCTCTGGCCCACTGTGCACTACAGAAAACGTGAAAGAAAAATTTGTCCACGTGCTAAAAGAATGGTACAAATAAAATTGATTCAAATTTTGGACTACATATTGTACATTATTCGAATGAAAAATTCTGAAGGTCACGCATTTTTCTGACAATTTGACGCGAGATCCCTTTTAAACGAATCAGTAGCCCGGTCTTCCCTTTTTGCCCATTACAGAAAACAGGAGAAAAAGAAAACGGTGTCTCGGGGCGGGCGATCATTAATGAGCTGCCAGCAAAAGGGCAAAGTCACGTTCTCCTTTAAATGTCAAAATTTTCCGATCGCCGTCCAATCTCGGTAGCGTGTTTCGTATGCGTTCGCATACACACAATATCCTCCAAGTTTCGCATATTACTTTCACTGTCTACGCTCTGCTGAATAAGCGGCAACCATACATCGGCGAGTACATATACGCGCACACACGCGCAGTTTCCCGAACCGCGCGAATAAAGAGCAGCCCAAAGGAAAACGGGCAGAGAACGGGCCGCAATTTGCCAAGAACGCAAACGAACCCGCTCCGTCGCTCGTAACCTGACTAACTTTAATTATGAGCCTGTTGCCTGCTAATTGAGACAAATCCTCCTCGATTTAATGACCACCGATGCCTGTCCGCTTTAAAAGTGGGCTTAGCGGTCGAGCTTCGAGGTTTCGACGCTTCGGAATCGCGATCGCGATTGCAGTAAGATTTCCGCGTTGACGGTGACGTTAACGTACGTCAACCTTAATATCTCTATTAGCGAAACGAGTAAATCTTTATTACCGGCTTGTGAAGCTGCTTTCAGCTTCAGTTTGGCGGTGTTTATCGTCTGTCATGCGATTAAGGGTTTTGATACTTTTATCTGTTCTCAAGCTTTTATGTGTTTCTATTGTCGCGATTAGACTCTAGTTTTGAGACCTCAAATCTCTAAATTTTAGGATTTCTCCTTTTATAATTACACTAGACTTAAATTTATTCCATCCTATCATCTCATAATGCACGTTGTTTCTTATTTTATATTTTGGAAATAAAAGCCAGGAAACTATAAAATTATTTGAAAGATGGAGAATGATCGTGAAAAATAATAATCATTCAAAAATTTATTCGTGAAGGGTATAGTAAATGTCCTTGTTCAAACTTTAAAAATATTTTTGTTTGTACATTAAAAATCAATTAGACTGCATAATAATTAGAGAAAAAAATTCAAAGAAAAAATATGACATAGTGGATTTCACAGTTAATTAACGTTCAAAATACATACCAACGAATCTGTGAGACGCTATGTATTTATTTCTAACAAATTATTGCTTCGTACAGGTATACCAATAAATTTGAAGAAATAAGAAAGCTGTCGTTACTATCATAAATTAGTAAAGAATTCGTATGAAGTATAAAATAAAATCTTACAAAGCTGTATATTTATGTCTGAAATACATTACTGTGTAGAGGCATTTCAATAAATTTAAAGAAATTAGGAAACTGTCGTATAGTTCTTACCTTCTTTAACTTTCGTTACTACTATATACACTCCCGTTCAAAAGTTTGGAGGAATAAAAATTTAGGAATAAAACTTAGGATTTTACAAAAAATAATGCCGTTTGTAAGTAAATCGATTCGCAAGATTGTTATTCCATAGTGTTGAAACTAGAATTAGTTATATTTAAAATTACCATTTGTAGTTACGGCAATCTTATTTTTCAGAAAAATTATTTATATTTACAAAAGTGTCATTTCACAGAAGAATTCTAAAGCGAAAATATGGTTGATATAACTGATTGCTTAGTAACGAAAACGAAAACCTATTGTAATTTGTTTATAAGGTATTATAGAAAAACTAAAACACAGAATGAAGTCTTTTTTTTTTAATACAGTAGAACCTTGATTATTCGACTTAATATTTAGAATGTAAAATGTTAATAATAATAGATCATTATTAAATGTAATTATTAAATATAACATGTACATTATTTATGTACAGTAGAAACTCGGTTATCCGACTCAATTATCATCGATTTTTATGATCTAAAATTTCAATTATTTAATAAACTAGATGCGAGAGTAATAGAGTAGAGCCTCCAGTAAAACTTGAACCGTGAGATCATTATTAAATCATGTTTCAAATTTGCATCTAGTTTATTAAATAATTGAAATTTTAGATCATAAAAATCGATGATAATTGAGTCGGATAATCGAGTTTCTACTGCACACATTTTGCAGCAGCCATTCTTTCTATGGAATGTGTGGTGATATACTTCCAATGCTAATAACAAAATCATTAAAAAACGTTTTAATGAGTTATGTAGCATTCTACGAACCGCATCAGATGGATAGAATTACATTTTCTTATAGCTGATTGCTTTTGTTAGATATTAAGGTGACTTTGAATTTCTTAAAAATCAATGCAAGACCACTGCAAAAGCATTATATCGTAGGTCGTAAGTCATTGAATTCGACCCGTTATCAGTAACAACATGGTAGGTACTAAAAAAAGAATGCATTGATTGAAAAAAAAATTTAATTCATGTTAACAGCTTAAAAACACCGCACACAAAAAAATTAAACTCTACGCATTCAATGCGGCCCTTAAAATTCAACATAATTCCTTAAAACGATTTTTGATGCAACCAATAAGTAACGAGTTATTTTAGATAGTAGTTCTTAATGAATCACCCTGTGTAAGCGCAGAATTTCTCATAAAATATCCGTATACGTTAAAAATACTTGTTTTCATGCAAAAAGTTAAGAATGTTTGAAACTTTTGAGAGGGAGTCTAAATGTCTAAAGAATTTGTATGAAATATTAAGCAAAATCTTAGCACATGGTACGTGTACCTACTGAGCTATAAATAAATAATGCATAAGGATATTTCTATCGAATGCAATGATAATCCCATCTGGTCATTGAGCTGTTTATTCTTATCGACTTTCGCGAGCAGCATTGCTATGTAAAGGACACTTTTATGCGATATTATATAACGCGTGTATGAGCGGATTTAGCATTTAACAACGAAAACACGCGGAACCACGGGTAGGTTACACGTGCAATAAGGTAAACGTCCCCGTCTGTCGTGTCCCCTTTATTGACCACCTGCTCTACATTTTTTTTAAGTAGAATAATACGCGAATGATGTAACGAAAGTTTCATCGTAAAATTTATGCTCGTTAGTTGTAATAAATATGTAGTTACATTCGTAGTGACTAGACTGTCAAAACAGTACTTATTTAACCTGACACCAACTTTCAAGCTGATAAAAATTTATTAGGAACATGAGAAACGTATGTTTTCGTAACGTCCGGAATTAATTACAGAGGAAACTCAGTCAATTAAGTAATGTTCTAACGAACTGATCTATCATTAAAATTGCATCGACCGCTGTGCACTGTTATTATATATAAAATGAAAACGAACGACCGAGCGGATAGACGTTTGTTTAAGTTGCATTTTCACGTACGAGGATATTAACTGCTAATTATTTAATAACTGAGAGAATTAACTAGAGTATATTCACTTTCTTTAAATTGCACTCAATTTCTCTTCAATTGCCAGTAGTTTCTTTTTCTTTATCCCTGTGGATTACGGCAACGGAACTTGCTTATCACTTTAAAGTAAACGGTGTGAGGCATTAACAATATTGATATTCATAACTTGTTTTCGTTGTCTCTGAAAATATTCTATGAACTGAACCGTAAACCAAACACAAACCTCTGTTAATACAATAACAATTCTTGGTATCTTTATTTCCTATCCACTTACTACCTCTCACTTTTTCTGAAGCTCGTTCCAATTCCAATAATCGTCAGTTATCGTACCAGTTTCCTTTACAAGCAATTAAGTTTCTGTTTCGCCATCGTACGTTGAATGTTATCCATAATTGAATCGTGTTATACCGATATATGTGTATACAATAATTCTAAGAAAACGCGATTTTGATCTTTAATATAACACAACGGACAGATAAAAGGATAGATATCGCTTTAACCAATGCACTACCGTAATTAAAATTCTTAATATCCATAAAATGACAGAAGAAAGTGTGGTCGTTAAGAACCCACGTCAGTACATCCTACGCGGAGCAGAACAAACGTGCATGCTACCATACGTTTAAATTATGTAATGGAGCTCAAACGTGTCGCATAAAGTAATGGAATATATTCGAAATCTGCATAAATATTGATAGGTATTATTAATGTTCTCAGGAGGTAAACATGTCCTTTCACACTCAGCAGACACACTGGATACAATCTTAATCTATTATCTGCTAATTCAAGTCTCCACTGCATTATACGATCGTTCATTAATTCAAACGTTCAAAGTTTATTTGAATAGAAACAAAAGATTTAAAAATTTTTCTTCATATAACATTCCTCATATTTTCTTCACATAATCAAATATACTTCTAATCACGGATTTTCATCTCGGCAAAATGATAGCGAATACGTTGCAAAAATATCAAATGAATTTTCCCGTGTCGAGTTACATCAACGTACATGGAATTTAGAATATGGAAGCAGTTGCGAAAGAAACCAAACCATAGAAAATTCCCTCTGTGAAATACCTTCATATCATCAAGAACAACGTGATTAATGATAAAACCAACTGTAGCGTATAACGGCAACCGCTAACCGGGCTACTCGACGCTCGCATCGCAAAGCGGACCGCGGGTAAATCGGAGTACACGTGTCCCCAGCAAGAGAGCCGTGTTATTAAAAACGGGTTATATATTTTTCAGAGGCACCGCGAAGCTCCCAAGAGTATTTAACTTAACCCTTGTCATACCAAGCTTTTATGATCAACGTTCTTTACCAAGGGGGGTACTCAAGGGACCCCAAGGGAATTTATTGTTATATTGGTTATTATTTATTATAGTATTTTTATAACTTTATTAAATATAACTGGAATATCATTATAATTATTCTTTTTATTGCAAAAATGTTTGTCGAACCCAAGGTATATGCGCGGTCACAGTATCAAGTTACACATATTCATCCAGGCACGAATATTCATGGTGCACACAGTGCTGTTAGTCTATTTCGATATACTATCAACTCAATAGTTATTGAAATAAGTAAAAAGGAAGAAAATTGTATGCAGGAATCTGATATACCAAGACTATACTGATTGTCCTCATCATTCTTACTTTTTTTTTTGTACGTTCGATCTTAGTCGATTTGTTTCTCTTCTTATTCATACCACTCGAAATTAATAATAAGACACATAAAAACAAAATCTGGCAACATATTTCCAATAGTTAAAAAATTACAGCAAAAAAACGTATATTGGGGTCCCTAAAATGCCCCCCTTGGTATGACAAGGGCTAACTCGAATACTTGCCGAGTTCCGCTCGTATACGCATTGAGCAAGAGCCACCGACGGCTGTTTCCTCGACGAGAAGAAGACTCGGTGCGCGCGGCTACGGTTAAAATCGCGGACGCTTCATTACGCCACGGTTCATAGGAGGTTCCTGGTTCCTGGGTTCCCCTCCACTTGACAGCTTCGCGAATTTATCGTCCTTTCTATGGGGACTCGTTCCGATGAATTACGACGCGCTGAATCTGTTCTATTGTTACGATTGCCTCTTCCGCCGTTGCGCCCAACTTTACTACCGATAAAACTCTAATATACGTTTGGTCTACGCGCGATCCATGAAACGGCGGAACGCTTGATTCCGCGAAACCCGTCGGGATTTAAGCAAATCAGTACCTGAATGGCGATAAGACCGTAATCTTACGAGGTTTACGTTATATGGCCTGTGTACCGTTGAAAAGCCTGTACTCAATCCTGTGTTCAAGAATATGAGATCCGGTTCTTGGTATTGTTACATAGCTTTTGGACTTTTGATTCGGTTTAGAAATTTTTACTTTTTATTTTATATTGACTTAAAGATTTTATTCCTTTTTTTTTTTTTTTTTTTTTTTGGTAAGTTTAAACTGAGGTCAAAGAGTAATTGTTTTTTTATTTCTGCATAATTTTCTCGAAAAATTCCGTGCATTATTCCATTAAAAACTGCCTTGTTATTGAAAACAACCAGAAAAAAGATTGAAGTACTCTTTAATGATTGTGTATGTACAATACTGTAAAACTTATTGCACTACTTCTAGTCCAGAACAATTACCGAATTTCAATATTCTACAAATTGTTAGTATTCACAAAAATTTGTTCAAACAAAAAACTAATAAAAACTTGAATCTCCCTCTACTTGATTTTCTTTAGAGTGGTTTTCAAAGAGTAAAATTTTTGTCTTGTAGAGAGAGCTGTCAGACTGTAAGAATTTGTTGTATTATTTTTTATGGAGGATTATTTTATGGAGATTATTTTAAATGGAGGCAAACTATGTACATAAAAAAATGGATACAATTTAACGAAATCACAGCCACTTACAGAAACGTGTGTCTTTCGAATTGTTATTTTTATAACTATTTATTTCCGAATACGAGGTTTAACCGTTTCTGAATTTTATAACGACATACCACAATAAAATAGTTAGATAACAATCCCGATTTTAATCCAACTGAAAATTGTAAGAAAATAATTGAGATTGCTATTGCGGAGAAAAAGCCCAGAAACAAAATATAATTAAAGGAAGTTACTGAAACAGTGAGATTTGAAGAACTTTTTATTTTTGTCTATTCTGTATCTTCCTTAATTAAGCGCCGTCAATGTTTCTACTGCATTATTTTACAATTCATTGCTTGAAGAATAAGTTAAACGGTGCCATAAACGAAAGAAACTATCAAAAAAAGACATTTCTGTAAATGGCTATAACGTCGTTAAGCAGAATCCAGTTTTTATACAGTTCAACTTGTTTTAAAGATAAATAATCATACTTTCTGATACTATATGCTAATATTTTGAACAGTGTTGAGTACGTGGTAGATCTGCTTTCAAGTATAAAATAAAATTTAACAATCTGTCTGAATCTATAAAAAAAATGTCACCTTTTGAGAACTGTTCTAAATAAAGAGAGTCAAAACATAGAAGCTTCAGACTTTAATTTATCTTCTGTTTGAACAAATTTTTATGAATATTATCAAAGCTACGAAATGTTGAATTTCGACAATTTTCGAATTTCTAAAATTATGTAATAAATAGACTACGGATTTTTATGCATTTATAACAGTTGTAAATATGCAAAAGTTTGCGAAGCTCTTGACTGGTGCGAAAATATACAAAATATCGAAAATATAGTACAAATCACAATTTAGTAAATGAGATGCACTGTTATCCAAGTCTTAATTGCTTATTTGTATTTGTAAAATTTGGGTTCTGCATAAAAATCCGCAGTCCATTAATAAATAAATTAGTTGCTTTTACCTAAACTAACTCACTTATTTAAATCTCACAAAAGAATCAAAACAAGTGGTTAACCATAACTTTGAAGCCGAGCAACAATTGTCAAAAATTCTTACTTACATTACAGCACCGAAAAGAATTTAATATTCAATCATGGTTAAAATGTCCTGCTCAAAAGATTTACTAATTTGAATCCACTCGATGTGAACGCCCGAAAATCCCCTGATCTATTGATATTCCACGTATGAAGATATTCTGTGTAATCTTAATAGCTTTCATCCCACGATACTTCACAGGATTTTCGTCTGGACCTACCGAAGGCCAAACTGTGGTCGCGCAGATAGCTGGAAACGGTTGCTAATGCTCCTCCGTTTACAGTCACTTTCGTGATTACGATGGAAGCTGTTTGCATTGCTCTCAACTCAGGCTTTCAATGTCAAGAGGGCAATTCCTCCGCGACCCCTGTAAATTTTCTGTTCTGTCGCTTCTGCGAGAAGCGCCCAACAAAGTTCGCAAAGAACTCGAGGAACGTGTACACAGAACCTGTCAATAACGCAGTTTGTTATTACACGAAATACAATAAATTTTTCAGTAACCTAACGCAAACATAAATTCGATTTAATAAATTGGTGTGCATGGCTTCATTATGATAAAACAATAATACTAGAGAGATCGTAATATTATCATAGGATATAATTCTGGAAACTTTTCTCCTCAAATTAATCGACTTTTATTTCCATGTTCGTTATTCGAACGAGTTCCTACTTTTCCTACATTTTCTCTAACAAAATCAGCTAAAATCAGTCTATCGACACGGGACCAGATCCCATCGTACAAATTGCATCGGCCTGTTCGTTTAGGCACGACGATTTCACGAGGGGACAAAACGTGAGCTAATCGATTATCGCATAAGTCGGTCGTCCCACAGCCGAAGTCCGCACCAGACACGTGCGTCGCGCGAAACGAACGGCTCGGCTACACGCTGCCCTATCGCGCAACCCGATAATATCGTGTGCATAGAAACAGGCGTTACATACAAGCGTTCCCTTTTTCTTTCCTAACGTCACGCGACATTGCACACTGATTTGCCTCCATTTTTCTTCCTCTTCCTACCGGTCCGGTCCGTCTTTCACAACTCCCCGACTGATAAAACGAAATCTGTCATGCAACGTTATGGAACAGTGTTAAGGCTTCGAGCAAGTAACTGGTTTTCTAATGTGACTTTGGACCGTGAGTTTTCGCTCCTTTCAAGATTAAAGAAGTTTCGCCTAACGATTGCTCGAGGACGGGGAAAAATATCGTTTTCACGCGGGGACAAGAATTTTCGCGAAGGGAAGGAGATATTATCCGAAGTTCGGATTTTTGAATGGAACCGTCCTTGGACCCAGGTGAAAGAATCTTGACGAAAGTCAGGAGACACGAGGTGTGATAAATCGAGTCCCGTCTCGCTATTCTTTCCTTTCCCCTTTATTCCGGCCGTTTTATAGATCGAGGTCGCGCGTTCAACAACGCGGAGACACTAGCAAACCGACAATTTTGTTGCTAATGAAACGAAACTGTGCGAGAAGCCGTTCGCCAATTGACGCAGTCTAATTAATCGAGTCGGATTTCTTCTGAATTAATAACTTGGGAAAGGAAAAGTAAAAGGTGAACTTGGAAGAGGACTTATACAGGGTGTCCCAGCATCGGTGATACAACCGAGAAGGAGGTGATTCTGCATGAAAAAACAAATCGAAAATAAGGAATAAAATTTTTTCATTTGAGGTTTCGTTCTCGAGAAAATCGGTTGCGTATGCAGCACAATGGACAGCATTTCCAACAATTGTTGCATTAATAAAGTAAGTTAGTAACTAAATTACATGTCTTATTTTCATTTAAATTCACTGTAAATCCATAGGCAGAAATGAGTAATACAGCACATCATCTTGATACTAATGACATTAGTACTACTTATAAGTGACATATGACTTGTATCGGGATCCATCCATCTAAACCATAGTTACGTGTACGCGTACTCGCTGAATATTCAAAACCGATTTTCTCGAAAACGAAACCTCAAATGAAAAAATTTTGTTCTTTATTTTCGATTTGTTTTTTTATGTAGAATCACCCCCACCTCGGTTGTACCACCGATGCTGGGACACCCTGTATAAGACTACTGAAAACGGAATTCATGATAATATCGGTTCGTTTTTTACTTGGTGTATAAAAGTAAGCGATGAAATAGTAGCGCGAGTGTTTTCATAAGAAATAAAAGTTTGAGTTATGATTGAAAGGAATAGAGGAACCAAAACGTCGAATCGGAGTGACAGAATAAGCTTCGGTGAACTCATTTTCTCTCTTGACGAGATCGAAAACCACTCGACTGGGACTCCTTAAGAATTCAAGCGCGGCTAGTTTGAATTTCAATTTAACAGCGGGAATCGGCGACTGCACGTTCATTTTCCTGTCCTCCTGAGGGACACTTCAACTGGTTGGTGATCAACTGGGGCCGCTGGTCGAACCGAAAGTATTTGAATGGCGAAAACGATGGTCTCGCGATCGACATATCGTCCGAAATTAATATACAAGATAATTGCTTTACGTCTCGACGTTTAACAATCATTATTATTAACGGTTCGCGTGAGACGACCTGTGAAATTGTTATTAAAAATATGTCTAACACGAATTAATCATTGTTTATTTAAAGTACCGTTCGTGAAATAACTCTCTGAGATTTAATATTTCGACTACATTATACCGAAGATAAAATTCACTGAAAGCTGGTTTAACGTTTACAGTTATATTTTATCATCGACTATTAGCGATACGTAGTTTTCTTTGCATAATTTATATCATTTTTATTGAGCTTTTCTTAATCTTTTCTTAATCGTCATACGTCCTCATTTTCTAAATCTAATAAAATGTTGATTTCTTTTTTGATATACAGGGGGTCATAAAAGAAGTACATACTACCATTCTTTTTGTAAATAATTCTTAAATTAAATAAGATAAATATATATTTTTTATCAATAGTTTATTGAGTCTTTCCAATTATGTATGGAATATGACATGGACCAAATGAGCTTCTCTAGCTAGAGAACATTTTGTATAACATTTTAACATGTTTCTTGCAGAATTTTTTAAATTTCTTGATGCATATTGCCTTCAGCTTTTCAATTGTGTTTGTTTGCATAGGCTTTGCCCTTAAAATACCCCTAAAGGAAAAAGTGTAGTGCAATCAAATTGGAGAAATGAAGAGATCGCGGATAGATTGAAAATTTCTCGTAATTATGTTTCTGATTGAACAACGGATGATAGATTTCGATAATATATGTTTAGTACAGTACCAGCTTGTTGAAATGTCTAACGTTCCAAAATAAAATTGTAAGGTCTACACTACACGACTATTAGCTGAATATTAAAATAATTTGAATAGAAAACAAATAACGGCGAAATAAAAAAGTATCGCTTCTTCCAATGACACTCTGTATTTGTTTTAAATATAATATTATTAGGAAATCACTATTTGTTTAGATTTCCGTTAATATATTAACATAGTAAAAAAATTGGGAGTCTTATGCGTGACTATTTGTGAGGACCGTATGGAGGTTAAAAATATGATCATGCTTTAAAGTGAAAATGTAAGATTGAAAAGCATTACACATGGGATAACCTAATATATTACAAATATATCCGAAGGGTTGACAATTTCTTTCATCCCCCACGAGGACATAAATATCCCACCCTTCCCCCTTTCTTTAGGGTTATCTACATGTCAAGGGTGGGCGATCGAATCTCTACAAACCCCTGTAGGTCTTACCTCTAATCTCCTCTTTCAACCCCTGGTTTGACTCTTCCCAGTCCCTTTATCCTACTTCCTATAGTCTATGTATAGTCTCGAAGAAGACTTTATAGCCTAAGAGAAAGAAAATGAAAAGGCTACTCCCTGGCCTCTGCTCGTTTACTCTGGCCCTAAAATCCCTAATGCCTAATACTTTCCTCTTGTCCTTATGCACTATTCCTAGTACATATACGGTCTACCTAATTTACAGTCTTTTTCTTAATTTCTAACAGTTATCATTTGAAAACGATTAAAGACGTCAATCAGAAAAAAGACATCTTATACTATTGATAAAAGATACAAAGTACAAGCTGCTAAAAAAAGTTGACGCGGATCGAAAGATTGGAAGCGCGAAATAGCATTACAAACAAAAGACGCGTTACAAATAACCAAACAAAAGACGCGTTGCGGTACCACCAATATTTTAATTGGCGTTCACGTGCCGCTGCGTCGAACCAATTTGCAAACGATTGAATCACACGAGCCCTTTTCACCGTAGACTTCACTATCGAGGACTCCGTTTCGTTGCTACCGTTCCAATTAATTACCGTATCGGATTCTCTCGCTCAAGAGTCAACTGCAATAATAGCCTCCCCCGCGTCGACTGTATCTGCTATCGAGCTACGAGGAGGCTAACAGATTTAAAACTATTATCGGCCAGTCGTAAAGGAGATTAACGATGGACAGTGTCGGCCTTGAACGAGACGAATTTCGGTTATAATTTATTGAAGCACATTTAGGAAAGTCGTTATCGAGGCGACAATACGATGTGGGAACTATCAAATTTCCAAGTTTTCAGCCTGAAGGATTTTGAGTTCTCATGATCGTTTAAAAGAATTGGAAACGAAGTTAGTGATTGAGATCATATCGAAAATTTATGGCAATTACTAAGCATTTTTAATGAAATACAATTTGATGGTCGAGCAGATGGTAAAATGAAAAGAAATCAGAATCAAGCAATAAACGCCATCGAAAAAGCTGTTTACGTACGTTTAACACATACAGAGAGTTGTAATGGAATGTACTTCTGACAGCCTCTGATGGATTACTTGCGAAGAACAATACCTTTTGTGCATTTACCAGAAAGAAATAAATCGCTCGCAGCAGAGGGCCGGCCGAGTAGAAAAGACTTAATTTCTCCTCGGTCTGAGATCGTGCCTCCGAGATCCGCACGAAATAAAAGTGTTCCAAGATATGACAGGGGGCTGGTTTCCAGAGAGAAACGACATTGAATCGCGACGTTCGATATAAAATCCGTCGGACAAAAGTTCCTTTTACTCGACTACAATACGGTGCTAAGGAAGATGCACCCCCCTCGTTGTAAAATATGTTCATGACTTTAAAGTATCGGAAAATACGGTTCCAGAAGCGAAACTTTACTTGCCATAATAGCCCGTATATTGCAAAAAATAATATCCCGCTTGGACGTCTTTTGTATCAAGAAACGCAGTCAAGAAATTCTATAGTGTTCCAATTAAGTGAAACATTCATTCAGTATACTGTTACTGTTTGCTTCAATACATCCGCTCTGTAAAGAAATGTTTCTTTCCTTATTTTTTGTTTATCATTCGTCTCGTTAAAAACGATAATAATATAAAATACAGGAATACAGAATGTACAGAACAAAAAAAGGAAGAGACTGTATTAAGTCCGAACAAAAGGAGGCAGAGAGTAACTCCGCTTTATCGAAATCCTGAAGCTCGACCTCCCGGCGGCGCAGTGAGTGAAAAAGCACTGATAGTATTTATCGACCTGACATAGACAACCCTCTGAAAATACCGGAAGACGTATTGTGTCCTTGTGTGTAGGTACACAGAGAAGCCTCTTAGGGCTCCTGCGCGCCGTTTATCTTTTCGCTTTTTGATACGTGACTGCCTACCGTCTGTTGCCGCCAGGATACAAATGCGCTCGCTCCGCACTTTACGGTCGGTGCATCTGTGCGAAAGGACGGAGCTTCCTGTTACATATAGTGGTGAACAGCCCCGTGGCCCTCCCACCAAAACTATGCAACAGAAATAAAAAGAAAATCTGTTACGATACAAAGCATTCTTCGACCTTTTTCGAAATGAACTTCTTACACGCTCACAAGATCGGGATTTATTGCTTTCTCGTGCGAGTTATTTCCTACATTCATTCACTGTTCAAATACTACATTTATAGGCGATAAATTCCCAAACGAATTCGAACGGCTTGATTAAATGTATGCCTGATGAGAATGGATGGGTGTCTGACCACACGACGACCGATTCTACTTGCGCGTGTTACGCGAGGCGCGAGTTTTCCATAAATATATTTTTTCTGCTGCTTCTCTCGTTATAATGAAGAAATGACTACAAAGCTACTGAAATTCTGATCGATATGCAATCTACAAAGGGAGACATTTAGAAATACATGATGACATTTAAAGAATGTCAACATAATCTTGGCATGACCTACATACCATCGTCTACTGGAAATTGATCTCGACTAGATCATACACCCACCCTCTGCAGAAGAGACATTGGATTTTAAAGAATAGAAGCTGTAGGACTCTCTGCATTTTAAATCATCACAGTTAATTCTGTGCTTTGGTTTAAAATATGTATGTAGGATATTAAAACCGAAACCGGAAGGTTTAGAATTTTATACAATTGAAATTCAAAAAGTATAACTATTCGTCCATCTCATGAGCAATCAGGATTATTCTGTTCGTAGGAAAATTATTATCTGCAAGTTCCATTCTATTACCGACGCGCTGTCCACTGATTTCCAAGACCAGTTCCCAAGTTTGATATTAAAAGCTTCAGATTTTCTTTGGAAACTTTTCAAACCTCTAAATTCAGTATATGAGCCCGTTAGTTGACAATTGAGTTAAGTCCCTTTTTTAGTATTGAGAAAATTGGATTTTTGTGTAATACTTTACGAAAATTAAGAACAAAACGTAGCTTTGTTGTGAGAAAATAAAGTGAAAGAATAGTAATTAGTAAGCCCTGTGTTCACGGTCCAAGAACTGTGTCCAAGTTCTCGGACACAGTTTTAGTAACTAATTGTTTATCCTGTTATAACTGGTTGGTTGTAAAAATTAGCAACTGTTATGGGAAAATGGGACGCGCAGCATTTTCCGTAACATGTTTTCGTCCAGGATTTTCAATTGAATTGTCCGTTTCCACGATTCAATTTCTAATTACTTTTTGTCGAAACTAGAACTTGGACATTATTCTAAGACCGTGGATACAAAACTTTAGACTACGGTTGTTGATGTATTTATGGCAATTTTTAAACTACAATCACCTATAAGAATTTACAGAGACACCAAAATTGATGAAATATATAAAATATATAAAATAAAGTTATTGTGGCATGTCTATAAAAATATGAATTTGCATAAACATCCACAGTCTAGTAATTATAATAGCGTAACTTTAAGGAAAAACTACATTTCTTTCACTAGTAAGCTAATTTACATTATTAATAATAAACTTGAGTCACTATTCTGTATTTTTCCCTAACCATTTTACTTATGATATAAATTTGAGTCGTGTTTTTTTTATTGATATAGAAGTTAATATATGAAAGTTGAATTGATAAATGACTCAAGTGTTCTTAATTTTATTTATTTGTATAATAAACTGATTTTTCATAATTTTGGACTTACGCCATTAGTAAATTGAGGGGTTCCTATGAAACTACAATATGTATATCTATGTATGGAGTGATAATATTTATGGGATGCCCTACTTAGAAGGAAATGGCAAGAACTGCGAAATCTCAAAAGGATTTAAGTGCATAATTTTTTTCCGAAAAATTAATAAAACAGTATCATAACAATAACAATTGGCTTGTCATTTCTTCTTCTCCTAGTTACAGAATATTCTCCATAGCTCTGCCTTCCAGTTCCACACACGTATGCAAAATGGAAAAACAGATAATCCATTGTTTCCACATGATAAAAAAGAAATATTCCATAAAATTGTATTTATGATTATAATCTACCAAAGTTTGAGACTTTTTGTTAATTTCTCGAAAACAAAGGACCATGCACCCAGTTTCTTTTAGGACCCTTTTGTAATCAAATTAAAGTATTGAATGCAGATGCAGCCAAGCTATTGGAGATTTCGCAGTTCTTGCCATCTCCTTCTTAGTTCCAAAACCAGATCCATAAAACAAACTAACTAGTATAGTTTCAATCAAAATTAAAGAAAGGTTCGGAACAAGCCGAAGGTATCAACTAGCCGACAAACGTACAAAAAAATATTTCTCGTGATCCTTAATGGAAATTTCTATAAAGCGTCGCGTAAGTAACGAACGAGATCTCTCGAGGGAATCGAACCAGTCGGCTTCTGTTCTAGATTCGCCGACTGTGAACGCCGAGTTCAGCGGCGGAGCAGCCCCGATCTAGGGCAACCTAGCGTTGCCTCTCGGTGTAGACGGTCGTCGCTCTGCGACTGCGCGGATCTCTCTTTGGACACTGCCCCGGTTTCGAGTACCTTCAAGGTCCCGCGGCTGTACCATGCAACCCCCTTTTTCCCCGGCCGATCCAGGTGCGTCGATGCACCGGAAGCAGCCGCATCGCTTCACCGAATCCCCTTTTTCTGCACTCCCTTTCGCGTATCTCCATCGTTCCGACCGATATTCTTCCTTTGAGAACCGATAGAATTTTATCATTGCTCTTCCACCAAGGTACCGGACGCATTTCGAGAACGAAACTGCAGGCGCTGCAAGGAGGTGCACCTGCACTGGTACCAAGGAGGGAGCTCAACTGGTAGCATCGGATCGCATCCTGCAGGAAGATTCATCCGAGTTCTGGGAGGAACGTCAGCTTGATGGATGAGTTCTTCTTGTTTTCACTTTGGAATAGTAGCTGACAGCTTCCACCGTCTGTTTAAAGGCTGAATACACTACGATGAACTACCATAAGTTAGGAATCCTGTGAATCTGGTTTTATTCTCCAGGTGGATATGCGGGACCTAACCCAGACCTAACCACTTCAAATCGTAGTGATACTAACTGAATAATTGTCTTGGAGGATTGCATATTACTTTGCACTTGAATGTATTAATTGACTCATCGACATTCGAGTACCTTCGAGAATTTTTATTTATACGATCTTGCTTCTCTTTGCAAGTCTAAATCACGCCGAGGATGAAGTGAATGAAGAGGGTAGTTTTGAAATACATACTAGATTTCTTTATATTAAAAATGGTGTCATGAATATCTTTTCGATACAATAGGAAGCTGATTAGAATATTTTGCATCGACGAAACGTTAACGCGATCTTTTGTAACTGTCGTTTAATTGCTCCTTTCGATTCGATGGTTTGAGAATCCTCAACGTCTCTGTACTCGAAGCTGTCGACTGCTTTCGAGCAAACGTGCACGCACGCATCAGCGAGCGTTTAAGAGGCACGACCCAGAATCGATAGCAATCGCGAGTCCTTTCGGGGAATCTTCTCCCTCTGTTCACGGTATTGAAGGAGACACGGGCAGGCAAAGAAAGAGGAGGGAAGAAGAAAATAATTTCAGCGGAAAGGCAGAAACGGGAAGAATAGAGACGGCGCGGGCCGTGGGGTCGAGCAAGCGGCAGGAAGAGAGAAAGAGAGAGAGAGAGAGAGAGAAAGCTCGCGAAGGTTGGAGGGGGATGAGTCGGAACGAGGGAGGTAGTGACCTAGTCTAAGTGGCCGAGATGCATGACCCGAATACCGGTGCTGTACAGGTGTGGTGTGTGTCCCACTGGCCTCTACCCCCTTCGAGGCACGGAGCGCGCCTTCGGATACGACGGTGGTGGTGGTGGGCGAAGAAAGAGCTGTGCGGTCCCGAGGGATGCACAAAACGGAAATGCCATCGATCTTTCGATATCGGCGCACGGGTCTCTCCCCCTCTTCGATACGAGGCTCAAACACGCCGCTGATAACAGAGATACGTTTCAAAGGGGATCTCCGGCTAGAGGGGGCGGCTTCGATGCACCACCGGTCGTCGGCTTATAACCTAATCGGCCTGTTATGTAACCGCGAACTCCGCGTAATGGGTGAACTAGTTGGAAGTAGACCGATCGAAGGTGTACTCTTTGCCTTTAGCAGATTACTTCGAAGCGGCCGTCTATAGACGAGAATTCCACTCGGATCGGGGTAAGTGTTCTCCGGCCGGGTCTTTTAATAATCCCGTCGTTTCTAGACGCCGCCCGGTTATCGCGAGGAGACGGTGTAAAAGTTCCCCGATTCCCGCCTGCTGATAATAACTTGCCCCCTTACATTCTTAATGGGCCACGCGAAACTTTGCCGGACTGCAGTCCGTGACAGATAGGAGAGAAATTATGGAGTTACTGTGTTGAAATAGAGGAACGAAACCTACTCTCCAGTATATAAATAACATGAACACTTCCTTTTTTCAACGAACAACTGATATACAACGTAAATTATTATCATTTTAAAATAATATTGAATTCTTTTATAGATACGCATCTAACGGATGAAAAAATAATACCTTTCATTCATAGAAAACCTGTAGAAAAGCTAGAGTATCATTGAGACAGGCAAATCCAAAGAAAACAGAACTCAAAACGACAAACACGTTTATGGAAATTTTCACAAATTGATTGGAAAAATAAAGCCACGAAACAATGCAAATTAGTATTCAGAACGCCAAGACTATACTGCACTCTTCTACTGGTTTCCTTTACTTTTTTCGGAAAGGAATGATCCTGAGAAGGTTTATGTATCCGTGTGAAATATTATGTATGCATAAGTCTTCAAGTAGATATAGCTATTCACGGAAAATGCCGCCGTAATTTCGCTACTACAAAACTACAAAAGGAAAATGTGACCTTGAGCGACCAGTTGAGTTGACCCGGAGTATAGTGAAAACAGTTATAAGTGGACTGCGGATTTTGATGCAAAATCAAATTTTTACGGGCACAAACAAAGAATTGTAACTTGAACAAGAGTGTGCTTAATTTTTTAAACAATCTAACTTAAATTATATTTTTGATATTCTGTAGATTTTGGCATATGCTAACAGAATCAGAGATTTTTTGTACCTTCAGTATTGCCATAAATGCATAAAATCCGCAGTCTAGTTATAAGAGTATACGTATACGGTGGATGTAATACTGAAGAAAAGAAGATTTAATTATTTTTTATTATCGTGAGTGAGATATTCTATGCTTCCATGCATATTCTCTATAGACGCATAAAATTTGGTAGAATTCATTCGTGATTTTACAACTTGTTAGAGTAATTGTTATACTCAAAATAGTGTTCATATATTTATGCATGGTAGTGTATACTCTGTTGTTTTCAAACTCATGAATATTTCCATTTTTTACGACTAACATTAAAAGAAGAAGGTAAACAAATGATATCCCTCGTGATAAAAATCTCTCACATCTCTCCACTGAGATATCCTTCTCGCAAAGAAAAAAATGTAACTCCAACAAGTAATGGCGACTACCTGTTGTGCCAATAGATCGATATGAAAATCCGAACGTCCTCCGCGCGAGTCGCATTGTCCACGGAAACGCGGAAGCCACGCAGACCCGCCTATATCCGTATTCGTCGAATCCGAAAATTGAGTTTTCGGGATTTCGGAATCTCGCAATTCTGTGTGGCAGCTCGCACGGATTTATACGCGACCTTGACCAGACGAACATCGCGACGAATATCCGAACGACGGTGGCGGCAGCAGCCTCGGATCCGTGGACCAGACGCTCAAATTGTCCAAGGGAAAGTCGTCCACTTCAACCGCCGATGGAAACGAACCAAGTAACTGGCCACTGTATTCAGTATATTTGCAAGGGATAGGTGTTTTAGTGCCGACCGACGAAACTACAGCACCACCGGGTCCGACCTTGAACGCAACCACGAAGACCGATGGGGAGAGCCTCGGCGAGAAATTACATTGCGGTTTGGAACGGGAGTCAACTGTGAAGGCGAAACTATCGCAATTACTGCTCGCGATGTACTTTTTCACCCTTGAGTTACACTTTACGCGCGAAGTCTTTAATGCGACTATACCGTGTAGTCGAGTGGGATAGGTCACGGTTAAGTCAGCCGGGCAACGGTAAAGATTGCAGATAAGTTTTCTTTCTATCCTTAAGTGTTGCACGATAGTGTATATCTTCCAGTTTAAGTATTAAGCTGTCTCATAAATTCTTCGCAATGATTGTCCTGATGTTTGAATCTATTTTTAAAGGGTATAGTAAAGCGCCTCGATTATCCGAATCACGATCATCCCTGAATTCTATTGCTTGAGGTTTGAATTATATATATTCAACTTTATAATATGTTTCAATAATGATTTACGAATTATGAGCATTATGTATTACAAATATTATATCTGTTAATTGGAGTTTTACTATAAATTAATTTTATCGAGTCTCGTTTTAATATTCAAATGTATAATAATTTTTATTTTCATCACGTTATTAAATGGATGAAATTAGAATATTTTTAATAGAATGTTGAAGAGGGAGGGACATAAATATTAGAAATAATTTTTATTCAAAATTAGAAAAATTCCTAGAAAAATGGAAAGTACGAAAGAATGCTATAAGAACTAATTTCCTCTGTTTTCAGAGCATCTTTCCACTTTTTTACGCGAAGACATTATGTCGTCACTATAAAATTTCTCGGTTTCGTCATTTAAATATTTTCCATCGTGACAGGAACTTATGAGGCGACCCATTTTATAATTAAAAAATACATCGACACTGTGCAAGTTCTTTTATATAGCTGTTCGCAAAGGTATAAATAAAGCAACAAACATTTTTGGCAGCATAATACATTAAAATATTTGCATCTTAATACATGTCACTGTATATTAAAAGAAATATGAAAAGAATGTGAATTTTCATTCGTGTCATAATAATATTTAAACACTTCATAAATTTAAATTAAAGGAAATAAGACAGAACATTTTTTATAAAAGTTTAGCAATTAATTTGATATCCCCTTTATTCTTATATTCTGAAAATTATTGTTTTTTCTAAGTAGCCCATATAGTATTTTATTCTTCTGTTAAATAAATTCATAATATTTATAATCAATGTATGCGGTTATTTTGTAGCAGCTCTATGATTCAGTTTATAATATTGAGATAATCATGTCTCCATCAAGAACTCGTTCATATCACTCGAATAACTTAAATTTGTCATGTGTTCGAATATTTTTGTGACACGAGAATTCACTTCCTTTCGACATTTTTTTAAATATTTGAACAGCGGTATGAACTTTACTTTCATATACGTACTTTACTTTCATATACGACAAAAAAAAAAAAAAAAAATTAAAGTCATATCAGTGCTCGAATATTTCTGTGAGTAATTGTATTAAGTTTCCTCAACATTAAATAGTGAAATAAAATAAGTAGAGGATCGAAATTGCAAATTAGAAATTCCTTTTCATCAGTCGCGTTTCACAGTTCCTTTAATTTCAATTCGTGAAGTGCAGCAAAGTCTTTCTCTACACGCCATTGTTTCCCTTGACAAGGTTCGCTGAAAGGTGCTTGAAGATATGGTAACTCGTATGCACCTTTATCGTCAGCCTTATTGTTCCCTCGCACACCTAGTACTTGATGCACGTAGCGCCCGAGTGGCGTTCCGGCGCGGCGATCGTTCGTCGCAGGACTCGCGTGATCTCGCGAATAAATCCACGGTCCGTGGATCGCGAGAAAACGGTGTAGGTCGAACGGGGAAGATAGCGGAAAATATTCAGTATCAGAATTAATAGGCGAATGGTACATGCACGTAGGCCACCTCTACCTACTATCTGTATCATGGCCGAACCGTGCAGATATCTGTCTGTCTGACCTAAATACGTAATTATCTTTTCGCGAGGCACGACCTTGGACGGGCCAAGTCCGAACTGGGCCATGTCTCTGTCTGCCAGTTTTACTTCGTACATCAAGTTACCTGCTCACCCTCCGTTCGTCCCTTCCCCTCCGCCACCCTCCCCAACCTCCGCCGCCTTAAGCCTCTTAAACGAATCTTTTAAGGCGCGAGAATCGGATACACTCAGGAAGCGTCATCTGCGCGCGAATAATATGTCATAATTCTCAAGGATCGCCGGGATAATTTAATTAATCCGCTTTAATGAAGATTCAAGATACTCGCCGTCGCCTTTTTAATTACACACGAAGGAACAGCGCGCTCGGTTTCAGGATTTAATGCAGTCTCCGGCGCCCCGTCCTCTTCTCCTCGCGGGGCCGCGCGATTCTCGGCAAAGAGGGATTTCCTCGCCTCGGTTTCATCATCGACGAATTAATCGCGACGGATAGAAAGTTACCGAAGAATCGCGTTCGCCCTCGCCGATCAAGATCTCGCGAGTTTCTTCCTTCCTCAATCCTACCCCGCGTCTCGATGGTTCCAGGAGTCTCGAGGGCGTCGCGACGCGACGTCCAACGGTTGATAGGAGAAGGCGGACGTCTCGCAAGATGCGTCGGTCGATCGAAAAACGTTATCCGTCGGCCGACACACGCGGCCAGGTGAACTCGCCCCGGTGACCACCACCCCCGCGACCCACGCCACACCCGGCAACTGGAACGCTGACCCAGTTAATACACCTGTAGAAACAGTGCCAACACTCCCGTGTCCACGGATGTCGGACCGTCAACGAACGACCCTGCACGGCACCCACGGAACCGCCGCAATTCCGTCGCACACGCAACCCGCCGCGGAGATCCCCTTTTGCAAACGACGCCCTGTTCATGTAACGCCTTATCGTTTCCCCGGGCTAAGGACACCGCGTGTGCACGGTCCCCCGGTGCGGTTTGGTTACCTTGAGGCGGAATCCCCTCGCTCCGCGGCGCCGCGCCGGGATCTATTGAGAACCGTAATCGCCGGGCTCGTTCCGCGAACTCGATTTCGCCTTACAACTTTCGTGAGTCGCGCACTTTAAGAGTTTCATCAGCTATCCGGATGTCTGTTAAGATAAAGTGTATTCTGGTTCGGATCACGCTCACGCTTCCGTTTCTGGGATATTGAGGAGCGTCGGCGGAGCGAACGACCTCTATATGGATGCTCCTGCGAGAACGCGGCCATAAATCCAACCGGCCGACCGTTTCGAAACTGCCACGGTATTGCCTGGGAATTACGCTATCCATCAAGCGGACTTTACAGATAACTTTTTAGCAATTGATTCGGGGAGTCTTTATATGCTTTCCTAATGTTTTTTTTTTCATATTAGACCCAGCCACATTTGCTTTTCGTTTACATACGTTTAGAATGTGATGAGAATTAGATGAGTGCGAAAATTCGTACACGATTACTAGCTGAGTTTTAATAAGAAATCGTGCATGAACTTTTGCACTCACTTAATAATAGGTAGTTAATATATTTCCGTGGAATGAAACTTAATCCATCAAGCAGTTTCTGAAATTTCACAGTACTTCGTCAAGATTAATCTACCAAAAGCTCAAATCGATATTAAAAGACAAGGAATTTATATCCAATCACTTTAATAAGCACAAAAATCTCTCAAATCAGAAAGCTTGTCTTACAAATCTTCCCGAATAAATCCAGAAAAGGTACAAAAAGAAGGAAACTATGATTTCTTAGCTTCCAGCGGACTTTCTCACAACAAATGGTACTTGTATCGCAGAAACTGCACCGTACGAGCGTTCCGCCGCTCGGCTACGGTTCACGCTCTTGACCCATCCAAAAACGTGACTCCCTCCATGTTTTGACCAGCGTCTCCCTCTGCCTCTGCTTCCTTTTAATTGCAGACGGGTCAAGCAACAGGCAACAGGCGCCTGGTTTTCTCTCTCGCAAGACGCTCGTCTGGCGCGGCGGTTCGGAAAAATTCGAGGCCAGGCTGCACCATAGCTCGGAGGGGGTTCCGCTCCGAAGGGTGCAGGTGGGAAGCCGGGTCGCGAACGGGGTCGAAGCCGCGAGGGTAGGGGCGTGATCGGTCCATGTAGGTCAGGCGAGAGTGTTGGCCCCTTTCGCCTTGACACAAACACAGGTTATATGGATCTCGGTTTGGGTCAGGTTACCGATGCGCGGAACTCTTGAAATTGTACGAGGCGGCGAGCATCCCCCCGCGCTTGCATCGGTGGCGCGAAGTGGTGGGGGTCGGATCGCGACCGCGACGATTTTATTCGGGCGCGATAACGATCGATCGGTAATTGCCGCTGGCCGGCGGCGTTAGCGCCGAATTAAGCGTGGGACCGGACTCGGGGAATAAATGGGGATAATTAGTTAGTCGATAAACCAGCGGTCCTCGGGGCTCGCCGCGACGCGGCGTGGCGCGGCGTCACGCGGCGCACCTGCCGCAGGAATTTTTATCGCGTCGCTGAATTTCATTTCGAGTTCCTCCCTACTTTTAACGATCCGCGGCGGGGCGGCGCGCTTGATTTTTGGTGCGACTCGTGTCAAGGTTAAATCAACACGAGCCGCGCTCTTCCACTTTTTCGTCGCCGCCATCGCGACGAAAGATATTACATCGACCGTTCGTCGGTGCGTAGAATAATGGATAAATCCGGCTCCTTAGAAACGGGAGGGAGACAGCGGCCGATTTGTTTAATTAATCGCGCAATCCTGGGGGAAAATTGAAGCTTTGATTGAAGCCGCTGCGGTATCTCGTAACGGGGAAATATAATATTCATGGTCGAGCGAGATATTAATTGCGACGATTGGTTTTATTACACATGCACGGGGATCGTTGGACAGGGATTCTGATACAAAAATAAAGTTTCACTGAGAATGGTAAACGAAAAAGTTATTTCGTTTTTTTCGAATATGTAATTTTTAATATTATTGTTAGACTTCGGATTTTATGCATTTGTGGAGATATGCAATTTATGGAGGTATGCAAAAAATCTACAAGACTGTTAACATTTGGCAAAATATATAGAATATCAAAAATGTAATCGTAGTTAGAATGTTTAAAAAATTGAGCATACTATTATTCAAGTTGCAATTCTTCATTTGTGCTTGTAAAGATTTTATTTTGCATAAAAATCCGCAGTATAATTATTATACACACAAAGGCGACCGAATTTCTTTGATTGCCTACCTGTGGATGTAAGAAAAAACAGAGCAAGTCACATTTAAAAAGACATTGTTTTTATACCTTTATTCAAGTCTAGAAAGCAGAATTTATATTATTATCGGAGATAAAGTGTATTAATCGAAATTTTCATTTGAAACCAACGATTTTATAAATTTCGAAAATGAAAACATGTGACATGTGGCATTTTGTCTTATAACCACAGATATAAACATCTTTCAACGCACATAATTGCGCTTTAGATACGTATAATACGTAAGAAATATATTTCATCTGTTTAAGATTATGTCAAGGTCACAGGTTTTTATACTCTCCTGCTCAAGTAGACATAACAAGAATTGTACCTTTTTGCTGCAATTTTTACCCTACTTCTTTCTCATACAAAGGACTCTTAGGCTTTCCTTGAAATCAAGGTAACATTTCCGTTTGATTAGATTTGAAGGCTATTATGACTTGTCCGAACAAAGGTGTAACTTTCTGATAGTTCGCTTGTAACGGAACGAATGGTACTTTGTTCCAAGCGATTGGAAGATTGCTTCTGGAAACTTCTGAAGCGTGAAATATTAGAGAGGGAAAAAATACCGTAATAGTTGAAGAATATTACGAATAACAGATAGTAATTGGAATCTTTTGAATATTTGTGTAACTTGAAAGCTTGAACATAGTTACAAAGAAATTTTTGTATATTCTATAGAAATTTGTTTTAATTTTTAGTCCAATACAACTGTCGAAGAAAACACGTACACAGCGGGATATACAAAAGTGCGGTTACACGGCGAGGCGCAACCTCAAAGGACAACCGGCGCAAGTGGAGGCGGACCTTGTATGGTCAGACGCGCATTATAAAGCAATACAACGAATTATGTCCCTCTGTAAACTTTCGCACGTTCATTATTTCAAAAAATTCTTTATGAAACTCTTTTTACGGAACATAAACAGATATCAAAATGAATTTAACTACGCGGAATAGTATAACCTTGACCGCAGCTTCGAACTTAAAGCCTTAATAATCACATTTAACGAAATCCTCCGAAGCACGAAAAATTCTGCACCAAAAGAAATTCCAAGAAATAAATTCCGTAAAAACATACAAAGCTACAATCAGACTTAACGATTAAAAAAAATTTTAATGAACTTGTAAAAGGGAAAGAAAAATTCTAATATCCTGCAAATTGCTGGATTGTCTATTCGTCGATAACACGGGTTCAAAGGAATAGCGACGAAAGGAAGAAAGGCGAAATTGTTCGTTTAAAATGAAGTCATGCGTGAGAGGGATCTTGGTGACGAAACGCTTCGTATAATTCATCCCGTGAAGCGAGACGCATTGTACCGTTAATAATGCGCCTTCAATTATTCGGCGTGGCGTTTTTCACGCCGGCAAGACAACACCAGTTGTGTACGCGACTCTGTCGTCTCACCTGACGACTCGTTTCGGCGCCGCTCCGTCTCCTCCCTTCTCCCCTTCCTGCGAGATTGATCGAATTCAAGAACGTCGCCGCGAGACAGGTGCGCCAAGATCGGAACCGGTCGCGCCGACAGGGGAGAGAAAAAAAAAAAACTTGCGCGATCTAATGAGAAAACTTTGCCGTTCGAGACGAATTTAAACTGACTGGAATCGGAGGAGACCGGAGTCTCGAAGAATATTCGGCGAAAGCGGGAGTAATGATGTCGTCGGGTTCCATATACTTGCCGCCAACTTTCCCTATCCCCCTTCAGCCAGAGGCAAATGAGAAAACTTGCTGCTCGATTGGGTCCCGAACGATGACAACGACAATATAAACCTCTACTTTCTAGCATTTCATACGGGGCCACCTCCTAAATTCGCAATATACGTCAATGGGATTTTTATTATTCAACGAGGGGAGTTTAGAAGGTTCACAACTTGGTTCATGGCTGCGAAGAATATCACTTGAGTGCGCGAGGGAAACGATGAGCAGAGCGATTGGATTATTTGAAATGAAAATTCGATTTATGGATAGTTTCTTTGATTCAGTCTATGCCATCTCACGCGTCCTGAGTCCTGACCCTCAACTACTCGCAACAAGCTTTAACCCTCTTTAGCAACTTGGATACAATGAAGTCCATTGACAATGGTTCAGTATTTAGGGCTATACTATGCACTCCGAGACATGCTGAACACGTTTCATTCGGTGGCAAAACTATTGCTAGAAGTGTTATCGACAACGATCCACCGTCACGTTCTCAACAACATGTCCCAGAAGCATGATCGTCGCACGGAGACGGTGTCGTTCCCCCTTGCTCCCGTTCGCCTGTCCCATCAGTTTCGTCTGTGAAATCAGAATTGCACTCGGCCCAATCGAACGCGCCAACGTTCCCGGCGGATACAGCGGGGAAAACTTGACGATGTCCTCCGAAGCGCAATAACGTGTAATTAAGTGTGCACAAAGCATGTAACGGTTAGCGGTGCCATGACAAAGGCAGACTGAATAGACACGTTCAACCAATATGCGAGCGTATGCGAGTGACTTCGCCGCGCGACCGTGTATGTGGTGTACACGTGCATGTATCGCTAACCTGTTCGAATGCATCCATGACCGTGCCCGTTCGTGTGCGCTGACACATATTCGCGTGTGTCGGCCGCGATATGTGTCAGGGTCGGTGATTTATCACGGGATCCTGGCTGGCGAGCTAGCGGCCCGCTCGAAAACCTTTCGCATTAATTGCGTGGATGATTGAGAAATAATGTCGCGTTCCGATTCTGCTTAGGATTTCTTGCACGTGCTACGGGAATTTCGGCCCCGTGCTCGAGGCCTAAACGATACTCCGCGGAACTCGAGTGACATTTTCCGTTAAAGGGGTGCCACCTGTCTCGCAGTTTCTCGCGCGAGTAGGATTTAATTGCGAATAGACTTGGCGAATAACGTCCTGACATCTGCTAATAAAGTTTCTAGATCTTTGATAGCTGGAGCTTTCAGCTTGGGACTAATAAGGTACATCGAATATTGTAAAAAGCTTTGGTAAGCTTTTTTTACTGTTCGATTATTTTTTTTTTTTAAATAAAAATCATAATTGTCATAATTATGATGGAGTTCTAAATTTTCTCAAACTTCCTACCCTTCATCAACAAAGACTGGGATTTGATTTAATATTAATCTATAAAATTCTAAATCATTATATCGACTGTCCTGATATTTTAGGTATAATTCAGTTTAATGCTCCGCGCAAGACTCTCAGAAGTTATCCGTTATTCCACGAATCTTCTTATACAGGGTGTTTGGGATAGTATAGGCAAGCTTTGGAGAGGTGATAGATCACGTAAAAACAAACAAAAAACTTCTATATGACTTGGGTCCAAAACTCAACCATTTTTGAAAAAAACTGTCATAAACATTTAAGCTATAAACCGCTATAATTCAAAATAGGAACGTTTTTCGTCAGCAATTTCTTTGCTAAAATAAAGATTACGATCTTGTTACTCCAATAAATACAGTAACTGTGATATTGTTACCTCGTATCGCAAAAAAATAGTATTTTTCTAACCCCCTAAATTCCCCTTTAAAATCGCGATAATTTAGGGGGTTAGAAAAATATTATTTTTTTGCGATACGAGGTAAAAATATCACAGTTACTGTACTTATTGGATTAACAAGATCGTAATCTTTATTTTAGCGAAGAAATTGCTTACGAAAAACGTTCCTATTTTGAATTATAGCGGTTTATAACTTAAATGTTTATGACAGTTTTTTTCAAAAATGGTTGAGTTTTGGACCCAAGTCATATAGAAGTTTTTTGTTTGTTTTTATGTGATCTATCACCCCTCCAAAGCTTGCCTATACTATCCCAAACACCCTGTAGGTCCAACGTTTCCGTCAGCGAATGTATTAGACGTTGCTGTAGGCAGGCTAATATGCTAATAACTCTATTTCTTTGGTTATTCGATTGAATCTTTTATTAATCGATGTAAGTCCATATCTAACAGCGAATCTTAATACTGACCTGCACGTCTAACTTATTCATTTTGCACATATTATACATTCACTTCTCATTATTCTAATTGTATCAAAGGGTGCCACCCCATTAAATAATTAAATAAATAGAAATCAATGCTTAGACAATATTTTTGACTATGCTGCTTTGCCAATCCAAATACTGCGACAACGATTCTGCTTCGAAAGTACGCGATTCGAGAGTCAATATGTAGCAGCGAAATGCCTCTTAAGCAAAAGGAGCAGAGGACTTAAGAAAATAATAATTGCGCAAGTCCTTCCAGCTTTCGAGCTCATCGAAGCAACGATTTCCGATAAACACAAAAGCCTCGTTTGATTGGAAAGGCAATTAAGCCTCCGAATGATTGAAATCATCGAAACGAATTGAATTAATAGTTATCAAGGAGGCACGTGTCTCGCACTTACTCTTAAGAATAATCGATGGCATCGATGTTCGCCGATTGAAAGAAGCAAATTACAGGGTCGAGTTAATCGGGAACGCGAACAGTGAGGTCCGTTTGCTACGGTAAACGATGAACAATGACTTGGTAATTCGTGCAGCGGCGCTTCGAGCCAGCCCGTGTCGGAGGAACATTGTTACAGACAACGAGATACCATTCTCGTAATTAAGTTATCTTGTTCGTTTCAGATATCGGTCGGGAAAACGTGAAATCAATGGGGACTTGCTCGAATCAATTCCGCGGGGCAAACTTTACTTTGGCGATCGAGGAGCCTTTCGGGTTCGGAATCTTGGTGGAGGACCGGTTGTTCGACGGTGGACGTCAATTCTTTATTACTTAAAACTATTTGCGCAAGCTGATTGACTCTGGAGAACCTGTTACGTTAATTGTTAATGCGGCTGAGAAGACGGAAGTTCCATTTAAGTAGGGACAAACTTCGAAATGTCACGTTGAATATTCTTTCGGGGTAATAGACCAAATATGTCTGTAATATTAGGTGTACAAATTAATTCTCGATCCTAACATTTAGTCCACTGCGGCACTTATTTAATAGATTAGGAAAACAGAATATGAAACGGACGTCACTTCAAAAAATTCTCCATGAATCTAGCAAACAAGATAGCTTCTAATAAATAACACATTACTGCTTGGTTTTTGCATTTCAATTAAAAAAACTACCTCTAACGCTAAAGAAATTATTTGCGAAGCATTAGAGGACATGTAAAAAGTGGTTTCAGAGTTCCGAAATGGATATTTTGACTTCGAGGATGAGAAACGTCCGGAACAATCCAAAAAATTGAAAGACAATGAATTGAAGCAGATGTTGATCAAAAATCCATTACAAACTCAATCAGAACTTGCTGCAATGTTAGAAGTTGCCCTGCAAACTGTTTCTATCCGGTTGCATAAACTTGATTAGGATAAACATTAATTTTCAGTTAGAAAAGACCAAGAATTCATTTGTACACCTAATATATTGAGTTAAGTAGAAATTAAATGGAAAAACATTTTTTTTGTATTTTAATGTAGTTTTATTTATTGAGTTATTCTCCATTTCGGTCAGCGACTTTTAGTCATTTTTCAAATAATAATATTATTCCATCCCGGTAGAACTTCTCAGATTTTTAAGCGAAAAGGTGCACCAACGGCACGAACTTTCCACTCCAACCAATATTTTATTTTACACCCTTCATAACATTTACAATATTATATTTTTCACGCTGGAAATCCATTATTAAAAGCTCATATAAACCTTTATTAAATTTTAAAAATTCCTCAATCATTTTTTGTCTTGATATTAAAATACTAACCCCACACTGGCAATAAACTAAATATCTTTTAATTAAAAAGATTGGAAGTCGAAACCAATAACGTTTAAATATTTCCGCATCGAATTAACGTTCCGCTTAAAATGACTATAATTTACAGATTCCTTAAAAGCTTCGAAGTCTATTCTAAGGAGAGAAGGAAGAAGGAAGGGTGAATCCGAAGAGTAAAGCGTTATCTTAAACGAAATTACTCGATCTCGAGCGGGGTGGCATTGTTGATAAACACTGGACGTTAACAGTCGAGGCGTGGGTGTGAGGAGGGAGGTGGGAGGGGGCGTCGCATTCGCGGAGGATAGGATCGAAGCACGGGAGCCTGGCATAGTGGAACCGAGCCCTAGTTTCTGAAGGAGACTCTTACAAGCGATGCTGGCTGGAGGGTGCGGGACGCGGTCACCTCGGGCCGTTCACCCCGTGCAGCCAGCGCACTCGATACACTCACCCTCTGTTACGTGTGCGGGGGCGTACACGTTGAACTCCAACGGCGTCCCGCTGCCTCTAACCTACGACCTATAGTCTGCAGTGCACGGTCGCACCTATACAGGCTGTTCACGTTATTGGCGTCCAGTTTTTCTTTCGAACGACAAATAGAAAAAGCAAATAAACTGAAATTCTTTTTTTATTTTTGTGAAAAAAATAATTTAGCCCTTATGCACTGTTTGTATAATTGAACCCAAAAAGTTTAGCAAATTTTGTTTTAAGAAGATGAAATAATATTATACATACGAAGGTATATGCTACAAGCAGTTTTCCGAATAATCAATAAATTTTATACAAATTAAGTTTTCAAGTTGAAAGGCGAGGAAAATGTTGACTTACGTTTCAAGTTAAATTGATCTGAACAATGCGCAAGGGTTAAATAGTTATTCAAAGCTTTTACTAAATTAAGATCAAAGATAATCGTAATTGTTTTGATCAATTTTTGAGGAGCATTGCTTTCTTCCCTTCTTTTTATTTATTTATTTATTTTTTTAATATAAGGATTAAAGTAGTATCAAGTTGAATAAAAAATACTGAGATTATCATGTTGAAAATATTGTCCACCTATTGCTGAAATAAAAACAAATAAATTGCTTGATTATAACGAAAAATATGTGAAAATATATTCAATGCTCAGCTTTAACAGTTTTAATAATAATAATAATAAATTTACTTTTTATTAAAAAATTTAATGATTTTCTCTATTAACGTCCTGCTATGTCCCATTTAAAAATTTCTATTTGTAAGAACACTAATTGTTACAACATAATTATTAATTCGCCCAGCGAAACTTTGACAAAAACAGGAATTATTTTTGTTAAAATCGAACCATTTGTTGACTAAAATAAAATATATGACTGGGTCAGAAAAAACCTAAAGACTGCAGCAGTGTTAATACGGTATAGCAACTTTGATAAATAGTTACATCATTTGTGAAACTATTATCTTCGAATAACTATGATCTATAACAAATAAACTGCGGATTTTAATGGAAAATCGAATTTTTACAAAACCAAGTAAGAAATGAAGGTTAAAGGATTATATTCTTTATATTTTGCATATATTGATATCTATCAACAATCTCGTTAATGTTCACCTATTCAGAATACTCATGAAAGCATAAAAATCTGCAGTCTAATCAAAACTATGCAGGTTGCATATTATTATGTAAATTCATATTTTTACAAAAACAGATGAAAAATTAAAACGTCAATAAACATGTGCTGTGTCTTTTAAAAAGTGTAGTATGTATTCTTGCATATTTAAATTTTCCATAAAAGCATAAACATCCTTCATCGTGACATTCCATTTGCACTTGAAATTCAATCAATGAATAGTTCCATCTACATAAACTCATAGAAATTTAGTCGCTTTTAACGAGTCTCGATTGTACTAAAAGAAGTTTGCCGTCACGTAAGACACAAAAAGAGGGAACTTGTGAATCCATTTAGATATGACTGATATGTTTGTACAAAGGTCGCCGCAATGGCTGAGACTCGCTTACACATTCCTTCTTCAGAAAAATAACATCAATGATATTTAACTTAGCAATTGATTGTTAAGCTATCCCAGTATAACTCACAACTATCAGTTTCTGATAATAGTAGACAATGGATTACTTCTAGAAAAAAAATGATATCAAATCCCCTAAAATATGCTCTGCTAAAACAAAAACTCCTCTCAAAAATTAGAGTAAAAGTCGTTAAAATTGGGGCATTGGATGAAAAAGGGACGTATAGGTTTTTATTATTTATTATTATACGAATGTAGGCCCTTTCGATATCAAGTACATACAAAAAAAATAAAAAATAAACAACAATTTTTACAATAAATAGAAAGACGGAAACGGCAAAAAAAGTCCAAAAGAAAAGATATGATAAGTACCGCGTACAAAAAAGACGAAGAAAAACAAGAATATGTTCGTTTATCTATGTACTGTTTTATAGTTCTAAGATTGATTTAAATAAAGATACTGAACCAAGAAAAAAGTCAACACTACTCACGATATTAGCTAATTTGCACAATCTTATGACGCAATTTCACTTGCCTAGACTAGATCGGTGAGGATCTACATTTACATCGCAAGGGTCTCTCTGGAACATAAAACTTTACTAATTCTAGTGCATCAGAACTGTCTATCATACGATTTAGTAACCGAAAACAGAAAGTTAAGTCAGCCACCATTCTACGCTGCTTGAGAGTGCTTCAGACCAAGGATAGCATTATAATCGTGCTAAAATTTCGCAACTGGTTTGTTTAGTTTGACGACGACGTATCTTACAAATTTGTGTTGTATACTCTCAAGCAACCTACTATAGTTAGCCTGATCTGTGTTCAGTGTTCCAATGTTTATGTAAGTTACGTTTTATTAAGCAACATTGTAACGAAAACTTTGAAATCGATTTTCTAAAAATGACATTTTAGAGTATGTACTCTTCTTTCATTAAGTGCCTCAATTGTGAACTCGCAAGAAGTAGAAAGTAATTACTGTGAAAATGAGTCGGTGCAATTTATAGGAAAAATATTAGACACTAATAATTTAGAACGACCTGTATATCGGTCAACACCTTCACTTCGGCACCTTTTCCTTGCATAATCGCTCGTACTTCCGCTCTACTCGTCCCGCTCCCGGCGTTACTGCCGATCCCACGACCCAATTAACGGCGCATCGATCGGAACAATTAATCTGACTCGGTCTTTTACTTTCCTTCTGCTTCTTTTTTCATCGCTTTTTGTGCGCCATTACTTCGAAAGCGATCGGAACGAGCTCGCAAGAATTTCGCCAGAAGATGAAAAACATCGTTCACCCAACAATTCGAGAAAGTTCCCAATTCGGGAAATCACTTCTGTGAGTGACTGTAAAGAATTAATCAGACGCTAAAACTGAAAGAAACGCATTACCAGGAAATCGTGAAACTGACAAATATCGAAAGCTCCAAACAATGTTCATCGATAATAAAGTTCATAAAATTAGAAATTCCGAATATATTGATAACAATTTTTTATCCTTATATTTTTTTCCTTACATTGACAAGTGACCCTAACTCTGGCTATATTGCCAAGAACTCCTCTGAGTGATATTTCAATGAAAGTTAGAATGAAATCGTGCGTCTGTTGATCGGGATATTAGTAGCACCTGTCTACCTTCCCCGACACGTGCTTCCGTTGCACCTATTTCCGGGGTTACAAATTGTTTCAATAAGGCTCGCCAACTGGATCTCCGCGAAACTTTGCTCTTATTAATCAGCAGAATTTTTGCAATTTTATTGGTGGTCAGGTAGACGCTGAAATCATTTGTCACCGAATCTCTTTTTGCATTTTCAAGAGAAGATTAAATCGTGAAACATGAATTACTTTCAGTTTTAAAACGCACAAATGGTTTCAATAAGAAAAAATAACAGGCATTGCTGAAAATCTGCACCCAATTTGCACTGAATTTGTATTTAAATCTGTTTTCTTTCGTTTGACTGAAGTTAAATCAGTTCCCGGTTATCTGATTTAAAATTTAAAAGCACAAAAAGAATTTTTCACCATTGTACAAAGCCGCGTGGAGATTCGTGTCACTTTGTAATAATTTATCCTTCGAATTTCAGGGTTCCAGTCGTGAGAATGTAACGAAGGTCCCTCGTTCTCGCGATACTTAAAACTCCAGACAAAGCCAGATCTCTCTATCTTTAGCCACCTTTCGATAACTTGTTTGATAAGCTTTCGTTTCATCGCGACTAGAAGTGGATGCCAGTGTCGGCTGATAAAATTTATTTATTCAACGAACACAAGCAATGTTTTATATTCTCTAGCGATGACTCGACAAGGTCGTTGGCAACAGGAATCGAGAAAGCAGCAATAGGATAGAAAATACGTACTTGTGTCTGAAAAGGCGGGGGTTTGCCGTTATAAGGAACCACTTCGATGAACACCACGAAAACTGCGCCAATTTTATGAAAATATTTAATTTTTCAAGAAAAATAACATTAAAATAAATATTTGTGGTACATTACAGTTTCCTGAAAACATTTATGGGACGGCAATACGAAACTAATGAGTCGAAAATCATGTTATGTATCAAATTAATAAGTGCCAAATATTTCAATGCCAGCTGCTGAAACGCTTTGAAGCTTGACGATTTCACTCGCAATTCATTTATTATTTATAGAAGCAACTTCATAAAAGACGAAATAAATCTACTGAGCAAATGCTGAGTTATAACGATTTTAATTTTCACTGATTTCCCATATGTTAGTGTTGAAGAAATGATATCAATGTTTTCAATCTTTTCGTGAGCCTAGTATATGGATAGATGACAATGTCTGTCAAGTTTCAATCGTCTTTACAGTCTTTACTACGTCCTTTTTAAAGAAATTAATTATAATTTGAGAAAATTATATTGTAGTATCTCGATGATTCCAAATTTCGCACTATTTCATTATTTGTTATGTAGGTATTACACACGGCTATCAATCTACGACTCCTGAATCAAGTTATACACGGTTGTCACAGTCAACTATTTTTTTATAGAATCGCAAAACAACATTTATACGTATAAAAAGATATTGAAATTGTCATTTATTTTATATACTTATTTTTTTTTCAACACTACGAGAGTCATATTTATTTACAGTTTAAATGCATACGTATGAGAAACCCGAAAATAATGTATCAAAAGACATTTGTAACGTAAAAATTAGCTTTCTGGTTTTCATTCTTTATGATTCCAGTTCCATACATAAGTTCCAGTTCCTCCTGCATTTACTACCTATAAAGCATAGATATTCGAGTATTTCACATTTCTTGTGTTTTTGTCTCAAGTTGAATCTCCGATACATTGTTAATTTGCTGAAAATACTTTGAAAAACTTATATAAAATATTTAAAAGTATTTATCAATAATACTTAATCCTGTGAGTAATAATTCATTGTTAAATTTATTTCAACTTCGACGCTGCTTTCCGTAACTGGTAAAACTGAACCAATTGCAGTGTTGGGTAAAAAGAAATCTGATATCCTTGTATTTAGAAGTTTCAATCTGGGAGAGAATCTTATTTAAATGCAATCCGGAGGATTTACGGATAATCTTGCGGATCTCTGACGTTTCTACTTGAGCAAGACTCACCGTAAACCCACAAGATAAGTGATAAGCGACCATGGGGATGACTGTGATTAATAACGAGGTAATGTTGCCGCCTGCAAGTCGTTTTGCTCGTTTCGAACAAATCCTATGAAGGCGTGCTTCACAAATAAATTACGACAAACTGTACATTGCGCGGAAGTCCGCCCTTAAATTTCCTGTATCTGTTAGATTGCTGCAATGATTGTTAGTATTTACTACTTTGTTCAGTCCCTAAAAACGTTCTATCCACTGCGTTGCTGTCCAGAAAGTTGAAACAGCAGTATAAGTTAGCGAGAGTAAAGACTTCCACGCGGCAAAAATAAATTTCAGATAAATTTGTTCGCTTTTTTAATTATAATAAAATGAAGAAAATTGCAAGCAATGCTGACTACACTATTGTATACAACTTCGCCGCGGATTATAATTTTAGTCAATACTGGCAAGAGGTTCAACATTTTTGGCCCGCTGTGTATCCGCTTACTAAATTTCATTAAACAAAAGAGGAACCGAGCAATTGCGGCAACCACCAAAATATTGACTACATGAAGTAGGACAACGAGCACTCAAAACTTTTGCATTAGTGCAATTCTCCAACGCAAGTACTCAAAATTTCGGCGTTCATAAACAATGCGATAGCGTCCCTCGGTTCAAGGATATAAAATCTGCCAAGGAACTGACTGAAGACGAGCCATCATCGCTGCAGACGTTTGCAAAGATTTCATCAAGGACGAGACGCCCGCCGAGAAGTATGGACGTATCATTCCATAAAGCCGAGCCATTCGAGGAGGAACAATAAAACTACGGTTTCGAAAGGGGGATAGTAAACGTCCTATGCGCGCCTTATCACGCGGCGCTGTCAAAGATACAGAGAATTTTGAGCAAACGGTGAATTTTGTATCGGAAAATGTTAGAGCCCGTTGCCAGGCCGACGAAAACAGTCGCGATTAAACGAGCACCGCGTCAAGGTACGATGATCGACTCTGAGCGCGAGTAATTCGATTTACCGTGTCGTTAGTCCAGAATTCCGAGATCGCTGCCAATTTCCATTTCAAAGCAAACCTGCACACCTGCATCCTGCCGCACCATGGAAAACACAAACCCGCTAGGTCGTCGCGTTTTCGAACCTGAACACCCATACCATTCATCGGGAATGCTTTTATGCCGCAGAGAAAATCGTTTTGGTCTTCCTTTGTTGCCACTATTTTTTTTTAACGGCCTCGTTTTACAGCCTACGAGGACGCGCGAACGCGGACTAATTAAATATCTGTCGATTAGCATGCTCTGGCGTTCTGAAAATGTTCGCGAAAGAAGTTTTCTGACGAGATTTTACAACGCCACTTGTGCTGCTTAATAAATTTTAGTAAAAAAGATATGCGTTTGCTGACACAATTTTATTTTTCAGATACTTTAATTTCTATTTTCAGACATCCTCAGAGCCAGTTCTAATTTAGTGTCTTCGTCAGATTCGTTGAGTTCAGTGTCGAATCCATTTTGCCGAATATTTAGAACCACTTGAAAACGACGCAGTCTGTCTTATATTCGCGAGAAATGAATTGAAATAGAGATGCGAAATTCTGATGCAAATTTCGGTGAATGTTTTTTGGTAATCTAAACGCGTCCTCAACAGCGGACCGTTGAGAATAACTCAAGCTTCTACGTAATAACTCTCAGTCAGTTTATTTTTGCATATAATTGACTCTTTGTGGGAGAATTCTGGAACACTTCATGTTTTCAGTTTTGATAATTATCTGCAAATTATTTCGTGACATGTGCAAATTGTTTCACGGTTTACTCACCACGTTATTATTCATTTCTTTCAAACATGACGCACGTTGTAAAATTATTAGCAATAATTTTTTGCATATTAATGAGTTTAAAATTGCTTCTTTGAAATTGATAAGAAATGTTTGCAGTCGATTCTTTGAAAAGAAATTTCGATGCTTCGGCGACACTGCAATCATTTTTGTGAAAAATATCTGAAATACTTAAACGTGCACTGTTAAGTACCTCAACTAATACAAGTCCTTTTCTTTGTATTGACATGCACCTTGACGTTCGATAAAAAATTGAGGACGCAGAAATAGGGAAAACCTAGTTTTATCGTGGCAAAGGATCTTCAAGAACGAGATACTTCCGGCGGATATTGCATGCGCCGAGAATTCCGTCTTAGGCACGTCGAACGCACAGCTGTTGATCTAATATCACTGTCGAGAAGATATCAAGAGAACGTCTTGAGAATTTTCGCTGCGCGGAACATGCGCGCTCGTGGAAATCTGCTCGGTCCCCGCTTCTTCTCGACTATCACGACGTAGTAGGTTGCCAAAGCTATTACTTTAATGAGGAAAGGGCTTAATGGGGACGTAAACAAGCTAGTCAAACCGTTTCGCTTCGCCTTAAGCCGTGAATGTAAGAATTTGTTTGACTATTCACTGGGACGAAGAGATTCCTCTCAACATTCAATATTTCATCAAATTTTCAACATTTTCCAGCTTCATACAGTGTCGCAGATAACTAGCATTGTTTTTCCAAACACTCGGTAGGGTAAATAGTCCAAGAGTTTCCGCGAAAGTTCTCCGCGAAGTTGAGAAACAATGAAAACCATGAATCGGAGACACGTCGTCTGACGGCTCAACACTCGTTCCGGAAGTGGCGATGGATCGGAAAAGCTTCGTTGGCTGGTAGTTTCGGCTGGAATCTCGACGACGGGGACCCTCAAAAACCGTTTCGAAGAAAGCGTCAGAATTCCCAGTAACTGCACTCCAAGCGGCGAAAGCTTGGTTAACGGAAGAGTGCTTGAAGCGTAATTTCAAAACTGGGGACTCGTGCCGAGTTTAGAAAACTATGCGAACCCCGTTCTCAAACTTCCTGTAATTACGTTATAACCGGCTAACTTGACGCGCCGCGATGGTTACGGCGAATCGCGAAATGAGGGTAATCGAGCGCGATACGTGGCGAACGTATCGGGAAACTTTTCCCTTCGACTATTGATCAGTGCATAATGACGGAATGGAATGCGATTGGATGTATTTGCAGGTGGAAAACGATTGAAAGGGCTAAAGATCTTTCCAATTTGACAATAAACAATCAATAGTACAGGAACAAAATTCTATAGTCGAACAAATACAGTTAGTCGCAAAAATATAAGCGTATTTTGAAAATGGTAATTCTTCCGGACATGATCATACTTTTTACCAAAGTATGATTTGTGAAAATTTCACTATTTATTGAACTCGCTAACAAAATTTACGTATACATAATTATGCGGTAATCTACAAACCCATAAAAGGTATAAATAATTTAAAATAATATTAATTATACTATTCACTGCTAAACAAGCCATCAGAAAATATGGTAAAACAATAATAAGAAATTAACTGTAGGAGAAAAAGAGTCGGCCGATCGGATTGTCTGGACCGGGATTCGAACCCGGATCTTTCACTTTCCGGGCGAGTGCTTTAACCAATTAAGCTATCCAGGCCGACCGACAACTCAGATTCTCCTAAACATTATAACCGAAACGTAAACACAAACTCAGGCATCCAACCGCCTACATAACTTAATCGCAATTTACTCAATAGAAATAAAACTTCTTGTATTTTACTAAAGTCTGTAAGCTAAATTTATTCAATTCTAGATAATTTAAGACTGGTTGCTTTTGTTTATAATTTGGCTCAGTTGTCCTAGATACACGAAAAATGTGTTCCAAGAAATATATAATTATTCATACAAGTCTACATACATAATTCATACATCTGTAATGTATAAAAACAGTTGAAGTTTAAAGAGTAAAAAGAATGTTAAATTATTAGATTAATTAAATTAGGAATATTTTGTAAAAGTAAAGCAAATATGAAACATAATCTCTGCAAAGATTACTATTCTTTCTAAAATAAATTACAAATTTTGTCTGTGAATAATAATATAAAATTCAAAATTCAAATGGTTAAATTTTGAAATAAATATTTGTGATCATCCAGATGATAATTAATTTTTTTATTTCTATCTTCTCGTAAAATCTCTACTCCTCACTAAATCATAATCTACTGCTAATTCGTTTCATAAACCCGATGAAATTATTATCTCCTTACGAGGCATAGTGACTCAGTTTTCACTTGCGATAAAAGCACCAGAGGCTGCCTTAAGAAAGTCTACGGTTCAACAGCAATTAATTATAAAAAGTAATTAATTGCAAACGAAGTGAAGGATGAAGTTAGTCAAACTTAATTAAAAAAGTTCCTCCGGTTTTATTTCATAACGTTCAATTTATGGCGAACGTAATCGTCGAAGGAAAACAGCGGGGATCTGCAAAGCGAGACAGTCTCGATTCAGGTATTGGATTCCCTTGGACCTTTTTCGATCGAACAAAGATTTTCACTTATCAAACGGAAGAAACAAACAAACCCAGCCGATGCCGAAAATGCGCAACTTGTTATTCTCGCCGCGAAGATCATTTTACGAGGGGCGAAAGTTCTTCTCACCCGTCTAGCAATCAGTCTGCGAGTCGAAAAGCTCCGCTACATCGTCTGCCGTGGCAAAAACACGGTCGTCGCGGGACGACTTCAATTTCGTTATTGACTTCCGCTTTCGTTCGCAGAACAAACACGGGAAACGGGAGAAACTTCGTTCGGCCGATGGCGATAACGCGAACTTTTCGTCGGAGGTGGCAAAGGAAAGCTTAATGGCGAACAATAACGAGAAGACGACGCTTCCTCCTACTGGTAATCAGACGACCAAAGCCCAGAGGATCGGCCGAGAGACGAAAAGCTCGTGATCCTGCGTCTTCTCACGAGCTTTCGAACAATTAGTCGACGCGCTCCTTTATTCTTTAATTAATAGCTCACGGATCATACACGCCGGATTTCCTCTTAAAAATTCTTGATGTTGTTCCACTTTTAATCGTATTAATAAAATCGATCCAGTCGAATGCAACGCGATCGGCTGCCGGGAACACAGAACAGAATCGACCTATTCCGTCAATTCAGCTCTACCTCTGTGAACTTTGCACTTTTCTTCGGTTCTTTGTGACTTTTCTTCGCAAACAAAACGTGTCGGTCGATTGTTTACCCTCGGTTATGTTGGCCGCAAATGTTTGATGTAATATGTTTAAAATCGTTGAATTGGTCTCCATAGAATTAATACAGTGGCTTCTTGATTATTATAATTGATTGACGGAAAGGATCTGCGACTGGAACGGTTGTATATTTTTTTAGTATTTGAATACTGAGTTTCTCCAAAAGGATTGAAATTTCTTCCTTTCTTCCGACAATGAGATCTCATCGAATAACACTATTATCATACGCAAATATTTGCTTCGAGTGTTTCGAGTTGAATATTGAGTTTTTACACAGGCAGTGTTGACAGAACGTCAATTGTTATTCTCTTTTTTAAGCACCTTATTTACACAGTTGTTTTTCTCAGTTACCAATTGGCTCGCTATGTAAATGCTGAATATCAAGTTTATCTCTGTCTCTAAATACATCGAATAAAAATATGTTTGCGATCCAGCATGAGAAAGACAAATAACTAAAAAAAGTTCTATTTTACAAAAACAGTTGCACAGCATGCATTTTTATACAAAACAAGATGAATCAATTTCCGCAACAGGAAACTGAGAATATACCTCACATTGTGATTCATAAGTCTGGCTATCGTTTTACCCACAATTGCGTTTTCGCAAATTATAGAAATATTCCCCGTGGAACCTCCCGCATTATAGTTCGTCCTCAAAAACCTTAGATTCGCTAAGCCCAACCGAGGGTAAATCCTCAGACTCTGGGAAATCTCGAATAGGTAAGCGTCTGCTTCGCGGTATGGAAAATCGGCTACCAACAAGAATCGATCTGCACTGAAAAAAACAAGATGAGGGAATTTGTACGGATCGACTGAGAATGCGTGTAAGCTCGGATCCGTGGTCGCTCGTTCCTCCGGCGACGCATAACATTCTCCGCGAGATATCTCTAGGAAACGGCTAGACGCGCGATATACGCGCGGCGTGAGCCATAAAAGAATCCTAACGTGTTCCACGATGAAAATACACCAGCACCCGGCGGCTGCAGTTTGCATACAAAATGAGCCGCGGGTCGTGCGCTCTAGACGGTCTGGGACACTTGAATTCTTTACGAAAAACGTAAGCGTGCGCGAGTGCGTGTTAATGACGTCGTTAGTCATGCGACTCGCTGACAATTGGCCCCTGGGACGAGTCTGGAGGCTCACGGCCGAACACTCTGTTTCTTTATGCAATTACGACCAGCTACGAAACTCGAGGCGCCGACGGATGAATCGATCGTACTTTAAACATCGCCGATTCTGCGCTAACTCGATTGGCGAAAAACAGATAAACAGCTGGGGAGATCATTATGACGAGTCAAAAGATGACTGCTAAGTGTCGGTTGTTATTATTAATCACGTATTTAATTTTAAGCAATATTTGCACGAAACTACGTAAAATATTCTTAACTCAATTTGCAATTAAAACGACATATGACAGAATCTATGTGGATATTGGGAACGTGTAAAAATTTTGTAGGTCAAACTAGGGAAACACCGGCGACCTTGACTGCTACGGGACCTGACCTTGAACTAAAAATTATCTTTTGAACATTCATTTTGAAAAAACCTCGAAATTTTGATCTCCGCAGTTGATTTCCCATAAGAGAAAAAATAATCGATATCAGAACTCGTACTGAAACTCGATTCGACTTAACGAATTCAGTCGATGAGTAAAGAAAAAAAGGGATCGATGTCTGGATGAGCGTGCGAGTAGTTTATTCGCGATCAATAAGCATGAAGATAGGGGAGACCCTTGATTTTCGATCAAAGAATGAAATGATGGGATACTGATAAGTATCTATCAATTTAAGGACAGAAAGCTATTCTACGAAAAAGTAAGAGGAAAGGAAAAAAAACAGTGGACAAGGAAAACGACTCCAAAAAGTTACTAAGCTTTGACAATTTGATGAGAAAGATTTTTATGAAAGAGTAAGCAGTTTTCCGATAAGACAAGAGAATAACCTCGCTCTGTTTAATCAAGTGTAACGCTTCGGCTATACTTTTATAGTTTTCATGACTGAAACCGGTCGATAAGGGAGACGATACCGTTAAATCCGTCGTAAATCCGTTCGAATATGACCGGTACACTACTCGTAATATTCGATGCAGCTACTAAATAAGGAAGGCGCAGCAGCGGTAGCGTGCACAATTGCATTCAAACTATCCTTCGATCGGGCTTAGGCTACAAATGCTCGCAATCGTAATTAGATAGATGTTACATGGAATACGCGATGCGCACGTAACGATCTCTGCTTAATTGCGTGTCGTCCTAGCGGCAAATTCATATTTGTGAACCATACACCTCGTTATCCCCCGGTATTATCGGAATTAACTGACCCATTTAATCAGTCGTGATCAGACTGGTCATTTACATCTACGCGCGTTTATGATCTTCCCGTTGCTTCCGCGAATTAAAACAAAACCATTTCCTTTACGTACCAAATCAAAATACAGAAACAAAGGAAGAGATAATAACTGAAGGTGTTTAAACAAAGAAATAAAGCATCCGAACGTTTAGTAAATCGAAAGCTCGAAGGCAAGAGCAGTTTCCTGCCGTTGGTCGTTTTCCCGCAAGGCTGCACCAAATCGAGAAATTGAAAGGAATCCGCGGAACCTCTTTGCACTTTGTCCAAGCATGCCGCGCAATTCCATTATCGAATAATTTATCCGCACTCGGGACGAGATGAAGCTGTCGACGGGTCTGAAAGCGGAATCGCGATACGCTCGGATCGTGAACAGCCACGGAGAGTCGCGAAGGGATCGATTCCGTTGGTACCAAGGGAAAACCCCTCCAATCCTAGCGTCGACCCCCCTTCAAGGTTGGGACTGGGGCTGGGACGGAGTCTCTGCGACGAGAAATTAACGGCAAACGGATCGGCAGCGTCCTGCTGTCCCTTGAATCACCTTCGATCCAATTTTCGCGTGCTTCGACCTTCCTGTTTCAGTTTCCTCACGCATGATCAATACACCCGATAGATTCGCCCATTATTCGAACCTCCCTCTGCGGCCCCTCGACTCTAATCGCGCGAGTGATAATACATATACAGGGCATTGAAATTGTTTAGGTATACAGTCGGAGACGAAAGCAACGTTTCCGATTCCGAGTCAATATAAAGCAGTATTTTAGCGTTTTTGGTTTTGCTAGCGATTGTTTTGGGTACTCACGAACAAAGATGTTGCTCATCAAGGTGGCAGGCAGACAGAAGACGATGACGAGGACGTCGGCGACCGCGAGGTTGACGATGAAGAAGTTCGTGACGGTCCTCATCCGCGGGGACCGGTACACCACCGCGATGACGAAACTGTTGCCGATCAGACCGACGACGAAGACGAGGACGTAGGCGACACAGTAGACCGCTGACATCGCCATGCTGTGCCTGTAGAGACGGTCCGGTATTTGCTCCGCAGTGGAGAGGTTCACCGTTTTGCTGGCGTTCAACAAACCGCCGTGCTCGTCCATGGTCGTCCGCGGATTGGTGGTGATCGCCTCCGCAATGAGGTTGTTCAGATAGCTGCCGAGGTCGTTCCTCATCTGCAAGAGCGTGCCAGTGCCGGGTGGAACGGCCGCGACGGTCGTAGGCGGCACGTTGCCGTTATTGCTCCGACGTCGCGTGTCCACGTCGAACTCCTCCGAGTCCGGCAGTCGCAGTGATGCCATCTCCAGAAGGGGAGACGGTGGCTGCAGCATGGGGAACTTGATCGGGAATCGTTGGATCGAAGCGGTTTCGACCATCGGCCGAGATATCCGCGCCTCTCTTGACAACGTACCCGCGTCGTTCTCCTCCCCGTGCCCGACGTCGGCGTCGCGTCGTCGTGTCGACGACCCCACGCCGCAAACCGACCGTCCGTCGCTTCGACTACCCACCGGTTCGATCTACCTGCGTACACCCCTTCCTCCCTAGTCGCTCCGCGAAACTGTCTTCAGACTCTCCGGTTCAGAGCTCTTCTCGAGGAATCTCGGCGACACTATCGCCCCGACACCCTGGCATTAGCGTAGACGGGGGGCAGTTTCACTGACGCGTCCCCGCACGAAGCAAACGGAGATCATCCCACGGTCTTGGACGACGCGAAGCTGTCTCGACGGGTGAATCACAGGGGACCACCGTCCGGCAGAAGGGATGGGAACGCGTGGTCGCGACGGAATTCGACGCTCCTCGAGAGTCAGCTGTCACGTGTACGGGAGCCCATCGAGTTCAGTTGCATCCCCCTCGCTAGGGGCTGGTGTTCGCTCGGACGCGGCGGGAGGCCAACTGATAACGGCTCCGTTCGACTCTCCGTGCACGACCGATCGGGGACTGGATGGCGCGACAGAAACGGGGAAGATGGTAGAATTGAAGAAGAAAAAAAAAGAAGAGAGAGAGAAAGAGTTTTTTTTTTATGAAAAAGAGGGAAGCAGGCGTTGCTGGATGGAAACGTGGCAGAGCAGAGTCTGTGAGCAAAAAGTTTTGCGGGTGGTCTCTGTTGTGTTTATGTGTACGTGTGCGCGCGAGTGTGCGTGGATCCACGAAAATCTGTCTCGGCCGAATGCTGAGCGACTAATGGGCTTGCTTTAGAAGACGACTGCGAACTGCCGCGAGATGCACCCGTAGCGGCGGGCTGTCTGGCGACGCGCGAACACTGCGCAAGCGTTCACGTCCACCGGCACATGCACCCGCATGCGATGTACGCGCGGTCGTACGGACGCAGCCTACGAGACAGGGGAACTAACGGAGTCCCGCGGTTTTCTCGTTGCCGGGCCAAACAGCCTTTGATGTGGTCGAATAAAGATATGACGGGGGCCGCTATCATCGCGAATTAATATCGAGATGGGTCGGGGATGTGGGCATCGCCAGATAATTAAGAAATTACTTTTCGGATGGCGGCTGTTTTCGCAGTTGCATGCGACGTGGGTGGCGAATTTCAATGTCGCTTACGGTTCCAACATATTGGGAAATTGAGGTGCTGGAGAGGGGAGGAGAATTTAAAGCTATCAAGGTGGGGGAGATTAATTTGAAAACGTCGGTACCACTTTTTGAAATACATTTTTAGTAGTTTCAGCGTCTGTGTATGTAATAATTGTATTGCTCGTTGTAAAAATGGCTTTGAAATACTTTGATAGTAATGGAATCGAGTTTTGTATAATATTAGGTTACCCGGAAAGTTCGTAGCATTTATAAATTAATATTATTCAAACCTCAAGTATTACTGGAAAAACTCGTGAAAATAACTGATCAATAGGGAAAAATGATTTAAACACATAATAACCCATCAATCGATTTCATGGTTGTTTTTCCAGAAGCACTTGATTTTTGAAAATGAGAAATTCAAAAACGCTGTAAACTTTCAGGGCGTCCCAATACTTCGTATTTTATTTAATGGTATGTTATATTATATTTTTCACCATACCACTAATATTTCGAACAATTTTCAAAACAATTTTCAAAAAGCAGACTGATGAATAGAAGCTTGACGCGTACAGTTACAAATTACATGTTTCTATTAGCAGAAATGTTAATGAAAAATTAAATCCTCTTAATATAGTAGCGATTTTAAAATGTGATGAATACTTTAAAACAGTATGTGATTGTTTTGGTACAAACAATACAGATAATTTGGTTAAAACCAGAGAAATTTTAAACATAGAAGCATATGTTAATGTTCTACGGAATTATGTAGTACCTTCTGAACGTCGCTTAAATGGATAAAATTTTACATTTATGCAACGTAAAGTACTGTTTGCAGGATATGCGAAATGCAGTTAAAGTGTGTACAACCTATTTACAGTAACTTTAGACTAGTAATTTATTGGAAAAATATGGATTTGCCATCTAAATCGTCGGAACTTAATCCTATCGAGAAATTGTAGAGTTAAGAGGATAAACAGATTCACAAATGTTGCCCTACGTCAAAAACAATTATGGAACATCCAGAAACGAGTACGGAACAAATCTAGACTATTTAAAAAATGAATGCAGGATACGAGAAAGAAATATAAATATTTTATTGTATGTCGGGAAAAATTTGTTTTCCTTAATATACTATAGTTTTGTGAAATACAATAAAATTCATTCACATCTTTCAACAATTACATTATTGTTTCAAAATTTGATTGCAAATGTGATAATTGTTTCAAGATTTATAAGCGGTGGACATATCTTGAAATGCCATGAAAAAACGTACTCTAACCTTACCATTTTATAACTTATCATTTTCATTTTTGTATCAAGAACGATGTAAAATATTTTGTAACGCCTAATATTTGGTCGTCCCACAAATTAGCGTCGTGTAACTGTGTTTTGAATTTTTAAAGTATACTTTTAAATGCTGTGAAGAAAAATAATCATCTTCTGGTTCCACAACTTTCTCCCATTCTTTCAGTGATGATTTTTCTTTATTAAAATATTTTCGGTCATGACATGAGAAAGTTATAGAAAATTTCATGAATCGATGTTATCTAAATATCCTAAGCATCTTAACTCGTATACATATTACTTCAGTTTAAATATAACAGAATCCGCATTTTCTTCCATAATAATTGTATTACTGAATCTGCCAAAAGATACGAAGACATTAATTACTACAGACTTTTTCTATAACTACAGTACATGTAAAGAAATTACTAATTTTGTAATTGTTAGAATTATTTTCTTTCAAATTTACATAATATAACAATGAAGTCATTTTATACTCAAATGAAACAATTGAAAATTTAATGCAAACAGAGCTGTGAAATTTTCAAATAGGTTAAATTGAAGTAACGACAATGAGTACTGATTTGAACATCAAAATAATATTCATTTTCACTATTTCTCTTAATTCTATTTCAAAATTTTCCCCAGTGCTAAATCAGAAACAAAAAATGCTTTAATATGAAAATGGTTGCCTACTCAATTATTTTCTCTCCTGTCTATTCAACTTTTGATTCTTCCTCTAAAAAAACAAAACGTACGTCAACTAATCTTTAATTATTTTTCATGTGCCTGAATGGTTCTCGATGTTCCAAAATTGTCGTGCCTCAATTGAACGATATCCTTTGAAAGAGATATCGCGAAGCAATATGAACGAAGAAGGTCGGACTAAACAGACTGAACGGATCAAAGACTGAAACAGAAAATAAAAAGCAAAACTGTACCCTCGGCAATATCCGAACGTTTTCCTCGCAAACGTCCGTGACCAACTTATAATTCGATTTCGAAGGAGGAACCTCGTTTAAGCTTCCGGCACGTTGGGATTTACGCGAGAAGGTTCCGATCGAATTAAGACTCTGGCGCACAAATCCATTTGAACTTGTAGTAACTAGGCATGAAACATTTCGGTGAACACCTACGAACTGTATTTATGCAACAGATAAAATCTGAAAACTGGAGATATTCGAGAAAATCCGTTGCATTCTGTCACGTGAAAAAAGAACAGATTTCGGGACTTTAGTCATTACATTTTCCTTAATATTAATGTATAAATCGAAATGGCAAGAATATATTTCGAGTTTTCGTAAAATAGCTTAGCACTGAATTTAAATAATCTATAAATAGGACTTCACATACAATACGGTTATTCCTAATCCATCAATCAACTGCTATTCAGTCCATTTATTATTTAGCAGAATTATTGTAAAGGATCATCTATTCTTGGAATACATTCCACGTGAAAGGCATTCTATATTTGCCACGTGGATAGTCGAAAGTAAAATTCTAGCGTCGGTTTATACAGTGACTTTTTTATATTCCACGGTAGCGTCTGGATCTCCTTCAAGGCGAACTGTTGAAACGAATGATTCCGCTTTCCGATTCTGAGTCCCCGACCGCGGTTCTCTTGCTGAACTTCCGACGAGTTCATAATTCGTTTTGTACGAGCCATCGCGTGGGCATCTAACTCATTTTATTCGAGATCCGGGTTCCAGGATCTAAGAAATTTTGTTACAGTTTAACTATCGGTGTCCGTGGAATACCTTGAATTTCACACTTTCTCGTTTCCCGAGGAAACGGGGAATCGTCGGGTTGATTTTTCAATTGTCCACGCAACCGACTTCTTCCGAGCGACTCTTAATTGTCAGGCACATTTATTCAATTACGAGTACAACGACGAAAGAAATTGCGTTAATGAAAATGTCATTTGCGACGCATCTGAGTGCATTAAAATTACTTCATTAAAAAAAAAAAAAAAAAAATGGAGTGCCTTCTAAAATGCGGTTGATTTGTACTTTTATAAAAATTTATGAAACCATGTAACTAAGAAGTATATGTATTAGTAAGAATTTCCTTACACGTTTCTCGAAACTAAGATAATTTTTGTATAAACCGGGGAAATTCGGATCAAAATAAGAATTCAATCCGTATTTTTTACATCGTGATAGAAACAGGCATTCCTATTGTTCGCATTGCCTCCTCCTTTTGTACCTATTACAATAGTCCATTAAGTATTTCTAATTATTGTTTAGTATCGGCGTACGTTTTTAGTGAGATAGAGGCGCACGAACATTATAATTTTTGTGTGGATGTAAAATATGTAATCCACAATTTCGTATTTAAAATAAAAAGGAGAGCTTGAATGTTTAAAATATTACTTTGCATGGTGTTTAAATTTAATATACAGGGTGTAACAAAAATGTTGCAGTTCCTTGAAAGGGGTGATTCCTAAGGTGATTTTAAACATCTTTTTTCTTAGCGAAAATGTTAGGAGGGACTTTGTTAACGAGTTATTAACAAAAACCCTCGACCAATCAGAGCACGAGTACAGTGGACGAATTTCAGCGCGGGCTTTAGCTGAGAGTAGTATTGGTCCGTCATCGTTCGCGCCATCATTAATCCGCTGTACTCGCTCTCCTATTGGTCAACGTTTTTCGTTAATAACTCGTTAACAAAGCCACACATAACGTTTTCGCTTAGGAAAAAGTTGTTTAGAATCACCTGAGGTATCACCCCTTTCAAGGAACTGCAACATTTTTGTTACACCCTGTATAATATGTTTTAGACTAATATATCACAATATGTTTATGTAATCTATTCACTTTGAAACTCTTGTACTATACATACATATAAGGCTAATCAGATTGAATCATTTAAAACGAATTGGATCACTCTTCTTCTTTTTTTAAATACTTTTATTGTTGAAAATATGATAACAATTTAGGCAGGCGTGGTTCATATGTACATAAAAAAATGTATCCAGATTTTAAAAAAAGGAAAATTGTTGAAAATTTTAAATTTGAAAAGTGTGCTGATAGAGGCAACGAAAACGTACGATATACTTGTGAACAATGTACGAAGTAGTGTAAGTTGGCCTCAGTATCATTGAATTATACTTTCTTAAGCATTGGCGTAACTAGTGGCAAGTCTTTGTCTTCTATTTTTCTTACGTAGAGAAAATCATAGACACATGTACTCCAAATGTTAATAAACTGTGAATTCTCCAGTATTATATTTTTCCTATGAATTTATGTCGTTTTAGATTCCCCATTTAATTGTTTCTCAGTTTCGGTATGCGAGTCACTATATTCATTAAACACTAATACAAAATAAATTAAATAAACAGCAATTTAAGTAGATTCCAAAGATTGTTTGCTGACAGTTTCAGTTTGTTCAAAAATGTCTAGGTGTTTCATATTACTCACTTTTTAGTTTTCTGTTTTCAGAAGAAAAAGTTTTTATCCACTATTTAATACTGACATTAAATCCAAATAAGTACTAATTACAAATTTACAATAGAAAATTAGTTTTTTATTGTTTCACTATCATGTAATTACTTCTGAACAGAAAGCGATCCGATTCGCTCTGGTCTATCCTATCCACGTTGCACTTCATCCATTGACAATACAATACTTCCAGATCTCCGCAATACGTTAACGTTTCAAATAAAAATCGACAGCGGCAATGATCCTCAGCAGCATCTCCTCTTTAATCCCGTCCGAAACCGGTCGAATTGCCAAAACCGACTCTTCTTTGAGTATAAATCGTGCGATGCTTATTATCCGATCATTTCAGACACAGATATAGCAATTTCTATACTCGAGCGTGCAGCGAATTGTCTTCCAAGTTCCTGTGTGACTGCGGACCGATAAAGATCCGGAACGAGCCCCCGCGAGCTCCTTGGCCAGCAACGGGTAGGTACGAATTGAATTTGGCATCGTGCGCCCGGCTAATCGATCGAAGATCGCTCTCGCTCGCTCGAGGGTTATCCAGCCGCTCCTTCGTCCCAGCGACAGAAAAACGAGCAAGGACTTCCTTTGGTGGGACGCGGGCTGCGTTTCGTGATTCCTATGAAATACGCAGGATCGATCAGGAGGCTTGTGCTCGCGAAACGTTCAGCCGACTGAAAATAAAAGCCCGCAATGCAGGGAAACTCCTCCTTGCGCGTTTCAATGAATTGTCTTGAAGGGAGCAACGACCTGCGAACGCTGTCACATCCTCGAACAACACGCCTCCGAAGTTTAGTCTCGCGTGAATTCGTTCCGTGCGGAGAGATATCCGAGATTTGTCTGTGTTAGGGAAACGTGGCTGGCTTCCGGTTACGGGCAACGAGGGGTCGATACTGGGAAAAGTCAGTCGAAATGTGTTTTGCACACAAACTGTTTGAAAAAGAAATTGGAGACTCGATTACTTTCTGTTTTTATGAAATCCCTAAACCATTTCATTTAATTTTTCATAGAAACTCGTAAAAATTTGTAAGCCATGCTACGTATTCAGCTATCTTTTTTAGCGAATCGAATTGGTCCCGAACGGAGAATGCAATCGTCGAACTTTCAAGCTTTCAATTTCCTTCGACGATCTTATCAAATATGAACCGATCTCATTGGCACGTGTGTGCAACAATTTTCTTTCCTTTCTCGTTTAATGTTCTCAACTAAAAATTCTGTTTCACTCCTTTTACATCTTCCTATCTCCTTCACCTTTGCTCCTCCGATTGTCTTCCGGCTTCATCTTCCACGCAGTTATTTTCTTTGTATCCGACGATCGATTTTATTGCAGTTTTGCATGGTCACGGTCGCGTGATTTTATGGTTATCAGCGTAAAGGTTCTCTTTCTTTTGCGAAACGACAGCGCTTATCGTAATTATAATCACTGTTTTTTACCACGTTGACAGGAATAAAATATATTAACACGAAGCAACGAAGTTTGTCATGTAATATATTGCAAACAGCTTGTACTGCAACAAGAGTTATGACAGATACTTTACCGCAGTGCATATCTCACTTCTGTAACATCAGTTTTTCTCCTCCCGAGTTGGCGGTCAATTTCGTTACAACTTTCCTCGCGACGCCACCCACACTTTAACGCGCAAACATTTTCGGTTCTTCCAGTTGAATAAAAACAAACGCTAGTAGTTGATCTATGTTCAAATTTCTAACTTATCCATGAAGTAAACTCGATAAACTTTGTTCAATATTAACAACCGACTGTTTCTAATTTTTAAACATGTCAATCCTTTCCTTTTCAATTGGATGAAATACAATTCAATTATTCTGACTTCATTTTTTTTATTTATCAGATCATTCTGATTATTCAGATAAAGGGGATTTGCTAAACAGGTTCGGTAGTTCCTTGTCTGATCGATACCAATTTGTCCGTATTGCAAAGTCAATCTCATCTTCTATTGCTGCTACTTCAGGCGTTCCGTAGGATTCACATCTAATAGGACTCTTACTTTCTATAAATTTCATAAATGATGTAGTTGATACATTCGAAAACAGTAAATTTTTATTAAACATTTTTCAATGCATGTATTTCAAATCACCAAGATGATATCGACTTACACTATGATTTCAATAAACTGACCAATTGATGCAAGTTAAATAAAGTTTGTTTGAATATCTCCAAATATTATAATGAGATTTACTTGAAATATAAACCCTACAATTTTTATTTATAATTTTGAAACTACAACATTATCGGAACCTAAAGAAATTCGAACAAGCGAACAATTCTTCAAAAATTCTTGGGTTAATTAAACGTTCAGCAGCTGATTTTTCCAATGTGAATACTATAGAAATCGGTTATCGCTTAAAATTCGGATAAACAGAAAATGGTCCTTGAGGGAATTAACATAAATTTCTCAGGTTTGCAGCTAGTAAGATGGATATCAGAATGTCGAAAAAATCTAAATTGACGTGTTTTAGAATTTTTTTCGCAAAATAAACATTGAAAGGGTTAACTAACCTTACTAGATAAAGTAATGAAAAGTAAGAAATCTGCACTTCAAATTTCTCATCCTTCGAAGGTTGAACAAAAATATTAGTTGTCCAAACCTTATGCAAAACATAATCATTTTTTACACCACGAATATCGAATTACAGTAACGCTTGTACACTTTTATTTCACAATGATGTTAGCTTTGAAAATTCTTCTAAAACGCAGGAATTTTCAGCTTAAATTTCGACTCGATTTACAAGTTTTTGTTAGTTAACCTCCATAAAATTATTCAGTTAAATAAAGGAAATTGTGCTTTTTATTTCTCATTATTACACAACTTTTTGTACAAAAGATTGCATTTATACAATAAGTGAAACAGTGATATCGACGTTTGACATCTATACTTTCGATGGGTTGTTTCACCCCCTTAATATGTCTTTCCTCCGATTTAAAGAAACCTCTTGCTTTTAGTTCACTATAAAATATATCATATATTTAGTTCACTATAAAATATACTTAAGATACCTTCCTCGCAAGATTTTAATGTAGTTTTCGTTTTCTAAATTAATGTAATTAACATGTATATTACTGGATTTAGACCCGTTTAACAATCATAATAACAAAGCCATAATGAAAAGACAGTGTCCTAAGTAGGTCTTCGTCTTCCCTCGACTCAGAATATATTATACTCCACAGTGGGTCAGAGGACCGAGAAAAGTGGCCAAAATTCAAGATTTCGATCTAGCTTCTTGAAATTCGGTGCTTGAGCATTTTCCAAGGTAATTTTGATGAATCTAACATAAAAAATTGGAAATTCAAAATGGCGAACACAAAACAGTTGCTATAAAATGTAAAAAATAAGATTTTTTAATCGAAACATGTAAAGAAAAGTCTAAAAATAATTATATTCTTTAGCTTCACTATTACGTCTAATGCATACGTATTATTATTGCTTTGTACATGCTTTACAATCTACAATTTTTTATCATGTCATTTGAAAACTCAATATCCTTTGGGAATTTTTTCTATTTTTCACAAACGGCATTAGTTACAAGCATTCTCCGGAAGAATGTTTAATTTTTAAAAAATATAATCTAAAGTTTTAGATACATCTTTGGTAGAAAGATTCTCAAGAATCTCTCGTTTCATAAATCTAACCATTATCAATTACTGATCCTATGAAGATATAATTATTGAACGATGAATACTTGCTTGAAAATATAATGTATTATGCTGAATAAATAAGTACTTACTGTTAAATTTGGCCGAATGTTCGAAATGTCAAAATTTTTTTTTAAAAGATTTTCAGTATGATTGCATTTAATACACACGCACGCGGTACATCTATACTTTGAAATAAACGCTCGAGCAGGCTGTCGATCTTTTCGCCTGTAACACTGTTCGAAGACTTCGACTGATCGAGTTCTTTGACAAAATGAAGTTATATATGTATACACCACACGAAATTGAAACGAACGCATCGCATAAACAGAAGTAGGAGAAGATGTTTGTATAACTCTCAAACCTTATCAGCTCACGCATACACACAGCCTCCTGTACTGAGCGCCGCACCGCGCCATGCAGTTTGGCCGTATACGCACGGCTTCTCAATAATAGCACTAATTTAATTTATACAACAATATTCGCAAAAATTCGCATATTTACCGTAAAGGGCACACTACATACAACACATTTAGCTTTTACTTTTCTTTGTAAGTTGTGGAATCTAGGGGAATGGTGAATCGAAAGTTAGTAGTTCGCTAAAAATTTTTATAATGTTACGATAAAGGAGTTAAATATTATCATTTATTATTGACTTTTTTTCACTTTTCTTGTATTATTCTTAATTAATATGTTTCTTTGAATAAATACATAACAATAAGATTGAGTAAAATAAGCATAAATTTATGAATATATTAATATAATCATGAGAACTCGTATCGGTAATTTCAAAACGTTTTTCAATTTTATACTGCTATAACTCGAACAAGAATGGTTGAATCATCAAAATATTTTACTTATATATAGTTCAACTATTTATGAATACAGTGGTAAGCTTCTGGTAGCTCAATTTTTTAGGTCCTTTTTGGCCAGTTTTTTTGGTCCTCTGGCTCACTGTGCACTCGTTCCACGCGTCAAGTTGTTTGCTCTGCTCAATCCGAACCGTCCTTAACTTTCAATGAAGTCTCATCTATCATTCATCACATTCTCACGACACGCTCGCTCCTCGCGATATCCGCCTATCAGCTCGCTTCGCTTCTTCTTTCTCTTTTCACACTCGATTATTCCTGTTTCAATTTCCTTCTCCCAGATAATTCCATCCCCTCTCGATCCCATCTTTCTTGTCCTTCGCGTTTTCCCCATTTCGCGCTCCACGGTCACCAGTCTTTTCCCTGGTCGCCTAAAAGCGACCGATATATTCGCGCATCATCATCCCGCTCGGAAGTTTTCAGTTTAATTAACGGATATGAGATACCAAATTGTGGACATATTCGATCTGCTGTGGAATTATCGACGAAGATGCGATTACAGTGGCAACTCAATTAGAATCTCGATTAGTTTCTCCCACCCTCGCCACCCCCGCGTCCCACATCACCTCTCGTCCCCCACCCTCTAAACCTGGCCTTGCAGACCTTCTTTCCCAGCGCGTTTCGCGTCGCCGAACTTTTTACCGAGGCCCCTCTTAATCCCGAGATTTTCGTAAATCTGCGAAACCTAATTCCGCAGGAATATTCAACAAATTGGTTTGGAATTGCTCCCTGTTTCTTGTAAATTAAAATCCCTGCCTCCTCGTTTTAATTAACGAGCCGGCAAATTAATACGTTTACATTGTTTACCATTCGTGGTCTAATTGCATCGCTCGCGAGATCTCTTTGAAGAACAGATAATATATGACTGATAGGAATTGTTTACAAATTCGCTGTTCATCGATGTCGATTGGTATTATTGAATATAAGTGCCATTAATGTAGAGAAATGCTAATACAAATATGCGTTTCCATCCCTTTCATGTTTAATACCATGTAGTATTTGAAATACAATTGTGGTAAAAACTAGATGAGGTAACGAGGCTTTAATTGAAATTCAATCGAAATGCGTTGGAATTATTTGTAAAGGTGAATCAGTGAAAAAATATCTGATCGCAACGTGCAACGTTAATTATTTCTGAATGATTAAAAACATTCAAGTTACGATCCAATGCAACTTCTGTAATTTACTTCATTAACTTATTATCGTTCTTCTGGAATTTTATGGAAAAAATAGCTTCTGATAAGTGAGAGTAACTGTTCCTCGAAGGAAAAAAATGTTCGCGGCGCGACGACATCGAATTCGCAAGGATACTTTATGAAACCCCATCGACGCCGCGTATCGCGTGACATTTCAAGGCAACGACTACCCGGTGCAAGAAAACCTCGACGGAAAGTTCGATCGAGGACCATAAATCTTGGAATATCGTTGGTGTTCGTCGACGTACTAACCCCCCGTGCAACGGATATCCAGTTCTTGCTTAAACGAACTCCAGGGAGTCGCCGCAACTTTCCCGTCGATCGAGTCGCAACGGCGAGTATTTTTCTGTCAATGAGATGGACAATGTTCCCGTTCGTGCCATCGACTGCGACGATCTCGAATCTCGTGTGGGAGTCCGGAGTCCCTTCCTTCGGCCACTTTCCCGGAAAACGATGGTCGTAATGTGCGAACTCTGCGACTTGTTCGCGGAATCGTATCCACCCCGATCATGGGACTTTTACTTTCACGAAGAAACTGATTCTTTTTTTAGAGCAGGCGATCAATGATTCATTTGACATTTCAAGTTTTTATCTGTTCGAAATGTGGTGGTTCGAGGAGACGGTCATATGACTTCCGTTATCGAACTTTCATCTTGATGCATTTTATTGAATCTAATTTTTCAGTGTTCTTCGGTTATGTAGATTATTGAGTCATCTTCCAGATTCTATTACAGATTCTCAGATACTATTATATCTCCAGATTAATTTTATTGTCGCGATCCTTTATTTTTTTTAAACAGAAAGAAATTAGAATGGATCTTTACAAAGTACTTAAGATATTCTAGTTTTACGCAAAATGTGACAAATAAGCGCCATGAATGTTTCAAAATTACCTCGAAAACTTTTTAATGGTTGCGTAGAACAGTTTATTTAATTGTAAAAGAGACAATACATGGCAACATGGCAATACTAAATTAGGCAGAAAAGTTCTACTAGTATTTTTTTTTACTAATTAAAATCTTAATTATAATTTATATATAACTTTACTGTTCTTGACACGCAAAGTTTAATATGTGATTTTAATAGCAATTTTAATAGCGAAATTCAATTCGAAACTTACATTCAAAATTCAGTTCTGGCTGTTCTTTACTGAGAAACATTCTATATCAAAACAGTGTTTATTATCACTTGTCCTATACATAATAAAATTAATAATAATTCTTTAGTATCAGGATTTCATTTTTCTGAATACACTAAGCATAAGTTAAATTTTCTGTGGTCTGTTTTCAATATTTTATGGAATAAATCACCAGATTTTTCACTTTTTGGATATCTAGATACATGTAATGTTATAAAAGTGTATTATATATTATACGTCTTACAATAGAATATATAAATACTAAAATTGCAAAATTGGTTGATTTATTATGCACTAAAAGTGATGTAATAGAAAACCTGATAATATATATTATGTATTGTTATCTGGCCATTAAAAGATAAGTCGAGGAACAATGCATTTTTCATTTGCGAGAATATTTATTAAATGAGATCAAGCTAAAATAACGAATTTTGCCAGTGGCATGATTATTCTTACGAAAAAATTAGACCTTGAAATTAGTAAAAAAAAAAATACAGTTTCACAGAGTTTTACAGCATTGATAATTAACAAAAAAGAATTTTTATCATATTATGCTATTAAAACTGTTGTTGAGCACTAAAAATATTGAACCAATTACTAAACTTTTATTTTAAAAAATGGTTAAATTAGTACCTTTAACTTAAATGTGTAAAGTATCCGAATATGTTTTCGACACGACAAATTATTTTTTTCACATCTATGCTCTACACTTTAATATGCCGTAAAAAAATAATTGCCACTTTATGCACATTTATAACAAATATGAAGCTTAGGAATGAAAGTTATTCCAGTGCCCAAATATTTTTTCGATTTACTATACGTCTCTTTGGATACTGAAATCGAACCTAGTATCAAATTATTCTCAACAACAGAAGCGCATTGGAAGCCATAGAAGTAGTAACAAAAGCTCACATAAACGTTTACCCTATTTTGTTGTAGACACCCATTATTTTAACAATTCTCGTATAAATAACTAAATATTAGCTAAGTTCCCAACCAAAATTATTAAATGAAATTCAAATAAGTAGAAAAAGTTCGCACAATTTGTTTTCACTATTTCTTCATGTTCCTGATTTACTTCTAAACTTATATTCAAATGTTGGAACATCCTATGTATTTTTTTACTCTATGATACGGAATTATGTTCATAACAAATTTCATTAAGCAAATGTAGTTTCAGACAGCTCACCTTCGTGCCGTTGCTGTGTGTCAAATACTTAATCACCGTCGCGTCGACCTTTAAAATACATTCAATTGTAGGGAGCGCGCCGATATATCCCGAAAAAACCTGTGTCCTTGACGAGAGGCCAGGATCGAGGTCTCCACGGCGCTTTCGACCTTGTGCTCTTATGTTTGTTCTCCAGGTCGCGATTAAAAGACGATTAGAAAGCGGAGGAAAGAATCGCGTAGCTCGCAAGAAGCGCGTAATGGAGGGCGAGCCGCGGAATCTTGGCGTAAAATCAAAATTGAAATTCCTCCGCTCTAAGTTCGTGCCCGACTATGGCCAATTAATCGACGGATTCCTGTACCTCGGAGCGCTATGAGAGTCATTATTAGGACCATTAGAGTGAGGTCTATGGAGGGTAGCGTAAGTTTCCTATTAAAGGAAACCACGACTCATTGAATACCGTGAACATTGCTGTTTCGATCGTATTATAGTTCAAAGATCGTTGCGCGGTTATGGGACCTTTGCGACGAAGATTATGATAGCGAGGAGCCTCGAGAACTTGAATCCAAGAAACGCTTTACTGAGAAATCGCAAGTAAATATGAAACGCGAGGCAACAACGAGTTCTGTAATTACGATAAGAACGTGTACAACGTCGATGACGGTCGATCCGTCTGTTTATTCAAGTCGCGTTTTCCAGTCGAAATGATTGAATATGATCAAGATAAGTGATGTCGATATCATGAACTCCGTAATTTATGCCATCAAATCGACACGTTGCATGCGTTCGCAACAATTTCAAAGTGAATGTGATCTGTCTCGCAGGCCTGCGTGCGTATGAAAATTTATTTCGCATTATAATATTTTGTCGAATGAGTGTTTTCGAATTTATGGTGGCGGAGCGTTTCTGGAGGAATTTTGTCTTCATTAGATTTCTTTTCAGTTGAAGGATCTTTGCGATGCGAAGTCTAGATCACTTTAAGGGGACTAGGCAGTCAACTTGGCTTAAAATTTAGCATTTTTTGACAATTTATTATAAAAATATGGATTGAAATTGAGACTTGTACTTTGGCACAATGTTTAAGGGTACTTTAATTAGTAAGAAAAAATTTTTGTTAATGATATATACATGTAAATAACTGTGTTATTATTGTATAAAGTATATGTGATTTTGCAGACGCCGCTGTGGTTTTGCAGTGATCCTGGTTGCAAAAAATTTTTTTTCTTGACGATTCCTTTTGGATTCTCATCGTAAGGGTCACAATTTCGGATTGAACCTCCGGAAAAAAAAATGTATAATTATAAAAATGGCGGCCATAAAACTGCAGAAGCGTGATTTTTCATGAAAAAATTTGGCGGTTTTTATTTTTTTTTTGTTAAAATAAGGGTTTTTATGAAGTTACTTTGAGGTTCAGTCCGAAATTACACATGTTTTACGTTTGCCCAATTTTTTTCAGATCAATTGGAACCTCCGTTTTCTCGCAATCACTGCAAAACGAAGAGAAAACATGGTTTCGAGAAAAATGCGTTTAAAGTTTTGAAAGACTTTTGGGTATGATTACTGCATACCTCGCTTAAAAATTTCCAGCTGAGTAATAAGATGTCTCTAAAGCTTTCTCGATGTCAGCCTATTGCTGTTCGGCAATTCTTCTGTTTATTCGGCTCTCTTTTTCAGTAAGGGGAACCTTTATCCCGTTCGAGGCCTCTCATCTACCTGCAAATGCTTAATTTTCGGAATTTCCACGAAAATTAAACGGCATTTTATTCGGGAAGGATAGCACTTTCAGAAAATGCAAAAAAATAAAAATCGATTTTTTGACTGCCTAGTCCCCTTAAGTAATAAAAGATCAACGCTCAGTTGACGGTGTCTATTGATGCTCGCAGTACGCGTTTAGTGACGCTTCACGTTTTGAATCCCTTCGAATTGAAGGGAATTATTTCGTTCCAATCTGCAAAGTACAAGAGTCGAGGTTCGTCGCGGCTCGAGGATCGATATTTCACCGGAAGCCGCATCAATGGTTTTGTTTGGTGACTGCTACACCAGTTCCCCTTCTACTTCCGCGGTGAAACATGTTTTATAATTTATGCAACGCGGTTAATTCGCACACCTTTGATTTTAGTATTATTTTATCCTTCTGTAAGTTTCAATTTTTCGAGTTTGAACTTGTAAAGGATAACTCAATTCACGGTGAACTTTCCATTTCAATTATAAATCGAAAATGCATTTGCACGAACATTCAGAATTGTCCTCAAAATTTGAGGCAACCTCCTTGACACGCCCCGTGTAACGTTTCCACTTCCTGACGTTTCTAGTGTTAGTCTCGCGTAAGGAAATCGATAGCATTAATAATTGACATCAGGCTGACACCGTTTCTTCTCGCAGACGTCTCCATGAGAAGAAATTGAAGAGAAACTCGTTCTTACTTCTAGGTTGCATCTAGAGCGAAAAATAGACGGTATTAACGATTGACGAGGCAATTAGGAACGCGATCAATGAAAGAAATCTTTTAATGTTACATGTACTTCGTGCTTCGCCTCGACGAATGTAAAACGGTTTACAGCACTTCGTTCGAGAAGGTCGAACGGCACGGTTATCGACGTGCATAGATACGGAACGATGAAATATACATGGAGCACGTTTATCTGTAATTTGCTGCACGCCTTTAATTTCGCGCAATGTAATCGCGACCTGTATTCATTCACGAGTGGTAAAACAGTGAGCTATAGTTACACAAGGGTTCGCCAACCGTCCATCCTGCATGCGATCGTTCCAGACAAATACTCCAAATAGCTGCGGATTTCACGGAAAAAATTTTGCGACCACTTCGCCGTCAAGTTTTCGTTTTTCGCGAATTCGTCGACCTCTGAAATAACTCAAATATTAAGGGCGGTAAAAATGATAAGAATATTAAAATTTGGAGTTGCCTTTAGATTCTTAACAATTGTAGTCGAGAAGAACGCACTAGTATAAATAATAAATAACTCCCTAACTATGTTAATTACATGTTCTTTTCTTGCTTCAGCAGTAGAAGAAACTCAATATGCCACAGTTTCTCAAACCCTTAAATTCAATGTTACCGTGTATTGTAAATTTTAAATGACGTTCATATCCTCTCGATCCTCTATAACCTTGCTCTAATACATCAAGCTCGAATAAATGTATTTTAGTATGCTCTTTCTGCGGGCCGGTATTAACGATCGAACAAAAATTGCGGAAAAGATGGTTTGAATCGAGACGGGCATTTATAATGGATGATATACATTACGGCACAGATAAGAGCCGTGAATCGCGGACAATTTTGTCATCTTAAACGATTTTCATTCTTCACCTGCTCCACATTTCATCTCATTCGTTACTCTCCGCTATTCTCCGCCGTTAATTCGTTTTCATTCTCTTGTTTAACATTTACAATAAATGATAAATAGAATGAAAACGTTGATTTAGATTAGACAATTATCTCTGATCTTCCTTACAAACATAGCACTTAAAATTTTAATCATTTTAATTTTTTATATTCTTCATAATAAAATTTGTTAGAATTTAACGTGAAATTTTAATGTTAAAATTGAGAAAGAAGTTCGTTTCGATCAGAGCACCCGATAGAAAAAGGAACCTTCATCCTTCATCAGACGAAATACAGTCTCGCAATCGCGAAGTATTTGAATATTGTTTCAAGATGCTGTCGTCCGCGAAACAAGATGGAATCGCATACCATCGATGCAGCAACAAAGCTGCGGGCTTCGATTTCACCCTGAAGGCATCTAAAGTTCCTGACAATCTGGCCTCCGCGCCTGTTCCATTTGAAGATAGATTTACACTAGACGGCAGGTCGTCTCGTTTCGATTTTCGTTTTTAATTTCGCTTTACCACCGTCCCTCTCTGCCCCTCCGCCATCCCCCGTTCGAATCACGAAAGAAATCCACGGAAGGACAGTATTCTAAGATCTTCGAGTCTCCTTGACATCCTTAAGAATTAGCTTCGTTTAATCGCGCCGATTCTTTGAATGTCAGCTCTTCCAGCAACGTTTAGTAATTATTTAGTCTTGCATAAATACAAAGTAACTTGATACAAATTCCGACCACTTGATCTGCATGTAGCGAACAAAAGTTTCGTAGAAAATTTTTAGAAACATCCAACGAGTATATTTTTTGTATTAATGTATAATGATTAATAATTTATTATTATAAATGATTTAAAAATGCTGTCAATCATACGACAGCATTTTATATAACAAACTTTTAATAGAAAGATAATTATAAGTTTTAATGAAAAGTGGATCGTTGTGACAAATAAAAAAGTAACTTTTTTCATACCTTTTCTAAGCATTTCCAATCGATGTTCTAACGAGAAATGGTTATAAATTCGAAGAATATCTCGCTGTACGATATTTCCACGAAGAAGACAATTTCTTAGTCCTTGGTAAGAAGCATTTCATAAATCTAGCGCAACTCCGCGAATATTATTTCGCGAAACCTTGGAGCACCACAGGTGATCATCAACAGCTTCGAAAACAGTATTTTTTACCATAAACTTTGCACAGGGTAAAGCATAGTTTTAATGCGACGACAAAGAAGGTTCGCTCGCAAGGACTTCGCGAGACGATGTTAGTTCGGGGACCAACGTAATAAGTCCATTGTCCTGCTTTCTGGGCACGTTTCAAAAATGTTCGCAGAATCTGGTATCACGGCACACAGCTGCGAAAGCTCTATTGTCCTCCAAACTTCTCATCAACTGCAAACAATTTTTGATCCTACGCTGATCTTTTGTGATCGTATCAGTTTTACATTATTTTTCATGCTATGTGGTATTTTACAAATATTATTCTGAAGAAACGTGAATATTGAAAGAAATAAAAACGAAATTTATTTATTTTACCCTGTGACAATAAATTACCTCTTGATAGAATATGCAACGTTCCTTTCAATGCGAAAGATACAGAATAACTGCAGCGACGAATGGAAATCCAATATAGGTTCACGTTTAGAATCTGTCGAGGCTGATTCCTGCGACATCAAGGTACTATGTTTCTTGACTAGATTCGTTCAAGTGGAAATTTCAAGAGCGAGAATTGTATATCCCCTGCAAAGAAAATCATACTGATTATTCTTTAATAAAGAAAACACTTTCCTAGGTTTATTATAATAGCTTTGGACATCTTTAAATTGTATATGTATATTCCAGGGAAATTTGATAAAAATATGCCCAATCTGCAGAATGATTCTCATCAAACTGAAGTTCTATATGGATCCCTATATCGACAATTTAAACACTATGTTAAAAGACCACTGCTAAAAAGATTTAAAAAAGGATGTTTTCCGCGAATATTTCATTATCTATCAGTTCTACGATAAAAGTGGTGACTATAAAAATTATAGATTAAAAAATTCTCCATAAAATAAAATTATGATTTTTTTTTCATAGAAGTAATCATTTTCATCTATGTATAATCGCTTATAAGGTTTCAAGTTTCACATTTCTGAGAAAAAAAATTCGCTGTTTTCCATACCACCTACAACTAAACTACGATAAAGCATACAGTTGTTAACATCCATGTATAAAGCATGTATAATGTAAATTTAAATATTACATATTTTTTAAAGTTACAATGGAAGATTTGATGACTTTAAGTTACACATTCAAAGATTTGTAGGATATGAATTGGAAATTTGAAAAGTTAAAGTTGGAAATTGAGAGATTTCAGGTTTTAGACTTGAAAATTTAAAGTTATATATTTAGGGATTTTCGGAATGAATTCTGGAGATTAAAATATTTAAAATCAGGGTGTAGAGATTTTTAGAGTTAAAATTTGAAATTTGCAATTTTGAAGGTTTAAAGATTTAAAGTTTGAGATTTGAAATTTTTTAAGATTTCACTTTAGAAGTTTTGGACATTTAAATACTTCTAAAGTTACAATCGAAGATTTGAAGATTTCAAGTTATAGATTCCAAGATTTTTAGGATTTGAATTAGCAATTTAAAAAGTTGATGTTGGAAATTGAAAGATTTCAAAATTAGAATAGATTAGAAAATTTAAAGTTGTAGATTTAGAGATTTTTGGAGTCAAATTTGAATCTTTGAGAGTTTGAAATAGAAGTTTTGGAAAGTAGAAGACAGAACATCGAATTGAAACTATTATTTCAAATGAAGAAACAATTTTCTAATAAGATAAATAAAATCTAATAAAATAAAAGATAAGACCCCAGCTAGCATCTTATAATAAATGCGGCCCTGAATGTAGATATTATTATTTATTTACAACAATGAAGATATCGTGAATTACGCCTACTGGGGAGTGAATTATTTCTCAGACTTATAAAGGTGGAAACCTTGTAAGTCGGCATCATGAAAATAATTACTTCTACGAATGAAACCCATACAAACAATTTTTGTTATTAATTATAACAACCATTTTTGTCGTAGAACTGAAAGATAACAAGATATTTACAGAAGCAATTTTTTGTAACCTTTGAACCCCCATAAAATTGTTGACACATCGTTTAAAACGACGCTATAAAGGTACATACAAAAATTCAGTTTGATGGGAATTATGCCACAGCAAAACCTTAATTTCCCCGAACTAATATTGAATGGTCGAAGTCGTGTACTGAAACAGCTTACTCGTGAAGCGGGCAAGTCGCCGGAATGATTGGTGCGATTTCAGAGAACAGAAGAAGAGCGTGGATTCTATAATTTTTCCAAACTTTTCGAAACGGCTGCGAAATCAATCGGCACCTTCCTTCGAGGATCGATGGAGAGGAAAAACGCGAGTCAATAAAAAAAAAAAAAGCTCAACGAGCTCTTCAGCTCCTATTCGAATCGATCCTCGAACCAAGGAGAAGAGCAGAGATATTAAGCCGCGGTGGATTTCGAGCGTCTTCGCGATCAAATTGAAGGCTGCAACCTTCTGGGGCGGTGCACGTGTTCGACGACATCGGTCTCGGTTTGCAGGATGCCGTTCTACCGAGCGTTATTCGAATACTCCAGTGAAATATTAGCTACTTATTCCGTGACGGGAGCAAGGGCAAGCTTCCGACTTTTCCATCGGCTCCTCAACCCCCCCCCCGATTTCCCCTACCGCCCGGTCCAACCTCCCCCCATTTTACGCGAAAGCGCAATCCCTCACCAATATCAGTCTCCAGGAATCCCGAGGGATCCTTCCGCAGGGTCAAGGCCGCGCGTTAATCGTTCCACCTTTGAGGGCAGTCGACACCTCGTCGCGATCCTATTAACCGCGCGGTAATTCGATTCGTTTCGGCCCGATCGACCGACTAAAACTCATCTCCCGAAAATATCGAGCCGCGGTGATGCGCGAATAAATCGTCCTTCCAGATTCACACACGGTCTCCCGTTAACATACCGAGGCTCGCACTGAATCGTCCACCTTAAGGAATTCCTCGATCCACCCGCGGGGAGAATTTTGAAGGTTTTATAGCTCGCGTGCGGAGGTGGTGTGATCTATGGGGTGGTGGGAAGGGTGGCTGAAGAATTTAGAGACTTGCAGCGTTTGGTCTGCGAGATGAAAATCTGTCGGCGTCAATGAAGGAAGATTGAATGAATAGAATATTTTCTCTTGCCTTGCAGCGTTACTCTAGCTACGATTAACTGGCTCATTTATTCTGTATTTCAATTAGACAGAACTTGCAGAGAAACTTGAAATTTTTAATAATAATCACCTAAGAATGAAAAGAATTCTCTCTTACGATTGAAATTTTGATTCTGGTATTAAGCCGCTCTTTACCGAATCTAGAAACTCGTGCTCTTACTATCCGGATATCCGAGTACTCGAATTACTCATTGTAACTCGAAATCCGGATCCGAGTATCCAAGCTTGGATCAGAGTATTCGAGTGACCGGTTTTGGATCTTTTATCAGGATGACTCCAATAGAAGGCTGTTGTTCTTTCAATTTTGAAAGTAAGTAATTCGGGTATCCGGATATCCGAGTACCCGAATATAAATTTTGTGGGTATCCGGGTACTCGGATACTCAAGACTCGGATATTCGTAAATCCGAGTAATAGTAAGAGCCCTACTAGAAACTCATCCCTTTGCTAGTTTAAAATATTTCGCGAATCCGTGTAGATTAAAAAAAAAAAAAAAAGGAAATTCGTCCTCAGTGTGTTCTCTCATTAGAACAGAGCAATCAACGCGACGAGCTGCCCGTCAGAGGCAAACATATCTGGTTGCGTCAAACGCAGCCAATACAACCGAAACATGCATTCGATGCATCGGTTGCGAGACGCAAGCTTGTTATCCAAACGCGTTAATGATGTACTCGGGCGGGTATCACGGCAGCAAGATATCGATTGTTATCGAGCATCGCTATGATCAAGCAGCGTGCGACGTTAATCTTTGGCTATGCGTACACGTGCCATTTTGCGCTTCGGTTAATCGTGTATCGTCGTACGAAGAGAGGTATTTGCTTTCAGCGGTTGAATCATCCGATAGACAAAATTCGCTTCGATTCTACACAATCCTCGTTTTATTGGCTGTACTTCGTCGGATGCGGAGGCTAATTCGTTTAAGTCTGCGTTAGCTCGCAGCTGTGAGCTCTTCATCCGCCGAAACTCTTAAAGAAATAAACGCGCCATTATTCTCCGCTCGAAGCCTCTTTCAGAACAAAATTTGATTATTTTTTAATAGATTCTTACGCGCTTTTCAATATCGACTTAAGACGTCGGTTTGGTAACGATCCTTTCTGCCCTCCAAGTTCCGTCATTGCATTCAATAAATCCAAGACGCATCAAACTTCCGCACGATTGCTAGGCGAATTGTGATATCCCCCTTTCACAAATCGCCTCCGAGCTCTCGTACTCGTGTCCCTCGAAAATGATTTACGACCCGAGGCACGACAATCTCGGCGGCGGGAGCTTTTTCCAGAGAACTTACGAGCGACTTTTCACTTGCTACGCGTGTTCCCTCGCCTTTTTATTTCCCCGTCTTGGCCTGTGCACGGTGTCGCCGCGGAGAGAAAAATTTCAGTAACTGCATGCTCAGAGCAGAACCTTCGGAACGATTAAAAAGAAGCAATTGCCCGGCAAAGTGGGTCTGGACAACTTGACACATTTTAAATTAATTATTCACCCGTTATTTACTGCGACGGAATAGTCAGACTTCCGAGTAAAGTAAGACGGGAAGTTTTCTCCATTTCTTCTCACCATATAGCACTTTCTTCCTAAACTATGTTCATTTTTAAAAATTTAATTTTCACTATCCACACCTTTTTCGAAATATGAATATAAAGTACCTACTAATAATATAAACTGCGTAAAAAAGTATTAGAACTGCATTAGGGTTCGTTGATTTTTAAACCAGAGTTTGAAAACCGGTTTTTTGAGCTAAATTTGCAATATTCGAATACTGTTGACGTAAGTACATGGTTAATAGATAAATACACGTACTCATGTCATATTTCTTACGCGGTAAATTAATATCACGTAAGATTCACTAAACGGTTATGTTGGTTTTTTACAGCGTTCTTTGGACGATATTGTTAAACACTTACTGAATTTCTAACTGGCTTCTCTTGTAGTTGACCCTTCGGGTCTGCTGCTATCTCAGTACTGACTTAAATATGTTGGTTGCAATTATTTTCTCGTAGGCAGAGAGTGGTGGCATACCTCCTACTTTAATTGGTGTGCGGGATCAAGTATAGTTTGGACAATGTGAAACCCTATACCTGACAACGTTTAGTTGTTCTAAACCGGTCCTCTTTTACTACCTGAGATCAATTCGTGAAACCTTTGACCTCCTCTTAGTTATTTATTATGGTCATCAATAAAAGGAAAAACTCATGTATCAACGAAAATGGTCTATAGCTAATCAATATACATATATCGCTCAACAAATACCGATTTAGAATTTTCAATATCGGTTTTAAATATTAGGTTTAAGTTAGAGGAAATTAATTACTTATTTAATTAAAAACGTTAACATTTTGCTGTGTAATGGCTTTGAGCACGATTAAAATACAATTCTGTTATAGTCACATTAATCTCCATGAATTAGGAGAATGTTTAACATGCAAATTCACAAAAATGTAAAAAGAGAGAATTTTATTTAGATCCTGAAAAAATAATACGAAATCTGAAGATATTGAAGCCGAATTTTCAATATTTGTTAGAACTTCAAAAAAGTGATAATTGGTGCAGTGTTCGTAATAATTTAATCATCCACCGTAATTCTATATGGTGTATGAAAAATGTAAGAATTTTAGTTGCATTAGTTTTTTGAAGTACATTTCATTATGTCATACTTTTATAATTCTTTAAAAAAAAAAATCTTCAATTAACCTATCAATTTTTTTTTTATTGCTTGAATGAGAAAACCGGTTTAACCGATTTTTTAGATTGAAATTCGTAAACCGATTGTCTCAAAACTCGGTTTTTGTATAAACCCTATACTGAATCTCATTTGGAATAAAAGTTTCTAATATTGAATATCTTAAAATTTGCTAAGCATTTTAAATTGATTGCCTAAAATAATAATATAAAAATGAACGTTATGCTTATGCATTTCAGGAAATAATAACGTTGTTGTGATTTTAATTAAAATAAAGATCTTTGGACATCCTGATGTAATTGCTGTCGTTTCGAGAGATACCAACACAAACGTCGAAGGTTCAACTGCGACGTCGTCTACTTCCCGTGGCGATCGTCCCTGACATCTTCCAACACGGTTGTTCGACGTCTAAGTGGAACAATTACAACTGGTCCAACCCATTTGCAGATGATTTATCCGTCGTCTTATGAGGACCTTCGGAAGAATTAGCACACGTTGCACGCCATGACCCCGTAATGCTACTTTTCTAGTTTTCGTGCGACACCACCTATAACAGTCTCGTACCTTCTTTTCTAATCCTTCCATAGTTCACGATAGGCAGGCATAGATATTTTTCAACAAGATATGAACATAAATTTAAATGCATCCTTCAATTTCCATTTCTTAAGTATCAAAATTATTTTTGTGATTGATCTCCAGTTCATGTTAAGAGTAAAGGTAGTAATTAAAATTAAAATTCTCCTAATGCTATACAATTTCTTTAGTATGTTACTAAAAAATTGTGAAGCAGTCTATGCAAACCCTCAAACAATGTATAAAGCAATTTTAATGACTATTAATTTTTTGTAGTCAGCATATTTTTCATTCTTGTAGTTAAATTGTATGGAAATCTAATGTTTCACTATTCTAAGTTTTAAAAAAATTCGAAAAATTTCTGGGCATATCAAAAACTCTGTTACATTATGCAATTCTTTACCAAGTCTAATCTTCAAATTCTTCTTTAAATAAAAGTGGAATTTGTAGGATTTAAAATCGTTACACACAGGCGACAGACAATGGATTCTGCATACTACTATATTTTTTACAAACATAAATAAATTGGACAATGCCACTGATATGAAATCGCAACCAGGCGATTTTGATCGTCCGTGTGTAAAGTCTTTTAAAATATTTTGTTTATGCTGTAAATCACTCACATTGTCCACGGAGGGTTAATTAAAATCGCTGGCAATGTTGCTGAAACACATTCGACTAGAGAAAGGCTATATTCAGGATTCAGATACAAGTGTCATGAATATTTGCACATCCAAACCCATGGATTACCTTGCGACTGTTAACAAAAGAGAGCTTCGACGACGTGAACGGTGCGCCCAGCCATCCCCGTCGACGATTCTTCTTCGTTCCCGTCACGACTTCATTTCCATTGGCCGCGATTCTTCGAGGAACTTGAAAACTCTTTCATCCAATCGCCGTCATTTCAATGCCACTGTCACAAGCCCCCAAGGTCTCGGCGAGGGTCCTGCGACCTAGAACGCGGCTCATTTGCAGCTGCGTTGCAATAGATTCAAGGCCCGTCGAACGACGATATATCGGTGACAGGGGGTAGGGATCAGGAATCTCCTCGTACGACTCATTTGACTGTAATTAAAACACCCACGCTGATTTGATCGGGGAAAGAGATTCCTGGGGTGCCGAAGTACCATCCGGAATTACGGTGCGCCATGGCGAAGGTGACCTTCCGTGTCAAGGACAGGGAGATGTGTTGAATAAGTATTCCGTGCAGTCGAACTGTCTGAAAAACTCTTCGGCAAATCAGTGAATCTCAAAAATTTTAAACTACGCGTTTGGTATTTGAGAACATGCCACGTCTGACTATAAATGTCTGGATTCACTTAACTGTTTAAGTCCGGAGATCATTTAAACTTGACGGTCAAGTTCTTTTTTAAATTCACTTCTTTATAACTGTAAACAGTTTACTTTGGAGTTCTAATGGTACAAACAGTTTCTTCCTTATTTCGTAATAAAATGTGCGTACAACAAATCTATATTTTAGCAGTAAATGGTTAGTAAACATTCGTTAGAATGAACGGAACTCTGTTGTACCACTAGGACTTAGAGGGTGAAAATGATAAAAAATCCTATAAATATTGTATATTATATTATTTTATTAACGAGATATAAATGTATATAAATTATATAGTATTACGTACATATGTTACACTTTCTTACAATAAATTTTAAATATATTGGATGTAATTATTGACAATAGTGAACAACGTTGAATGATTCATGTATTCATGAAACGTGAGTGTGTCCAAGCATGAAGTCGATGATCGTTATGAACCGATTTTAATTCTTCGTAGTACGAAGACAGTTTTCATGAACTTAAGTATGATACAAGCAGTGACTGCAACGATTGGATGTACACCACTCACGCAACTCGCAACGCAATGTATATAACACCGTACTGTACAGAAAACATTTACACATCGTAAAAACATTCCCATACGATAAATAATATACAACTCGCGTAAAAAGTCGATTAGTAACGAATGCAACACGTTAAAAAAGGGAATAATAACGACGAAACTCAAGATACCCATGAAACTTCTCGCATATTTACAAGAACGATTTACAGAAACGACTCTGGAATTAACGACAACTGCTTTGGTAACGAGATGACACATTTCGTGTGAACGTACCTTCACGTCGGATCAGCAAGCGCCTCGTAAATTCAAAACGTTGTTGCTGCTAAATAATGCTTCATTGACCGCTTAACGTTATTGGTAACTTCTTGAAAATTGCAATTCTCAATCCAACGAAATCTGCATCTTACTTCTAATATAATTTAGAAGATGTCGATCAAATTTCGGGCAGATATAACTCATCGACGAATATTCGTTAACCTAATTAAATTAACACTCAAAGGAGTAAAAAAAATATTTAAAATATTCAAATGAAACAGATCACAATGTACACTCGGAGTAAATTTTTTTAAAGGACGGGAAAATATGTATTGCTGAAAGAAGTGATCGTTTTCGAGTAAGGAAATCGGCAAATGGGAAATCAAAAACGTCAAGTATTGCTCCGAAATGTGGAATATGGTCTCCACAGTTTCAGAAGGAAGATAAATGGCAAACGTTACCGCAAACTGGTGCACCGTTATCCCCGAAATTCGTCGACCTATTCTTCGATCCTACGTCTATCAAAAGACGAACATTGCGCGCCACGGATGGAACGAAAAACTATCCTTGCAGCGCAGATCATTGAAGGAAATTAATCTTAACGCTCGTTATACCAAAAGCGTATGCAAGAACAGACAACCTTTGGACCGAAGCAACCTCGGGAACCTTGCACAATTCTATAGACAATAAACAAAAACTCATGGCCAGGGTGGTGACTATTATTTTGCTCCCCTTTAGAAGGTTCTCCTTCGAGATATCTTGCCATCTCTAATACAGCATGTGGGAGCTTCTCGATGCACCTGTAAGAGGAAGATGGCATCTGCTGAGTATTTATAGAAAAATGCATAAAAAATTGTATGATATACTAATACAGTTCAATTAATCCAATTCAATATAATTAGAGACTTATTAATAAATATATGTATGTAACGCCTCTTAGTATTTTTTATAAACATCGATATATTTTAAGGAATGGAACAAAAACTACTAAAATATTTATATGATGTACTTTACATTGTTTTTTAAAAATTCATCAAGGCTTACATACATGGAATCAAATTTTCTTGCGAGTGTTCAGGTCTGGTGTCAGGTTCAGTGATTTGGTGTATCATATACTAATGCAAATACAAATTCAATGTAATTAGAAGCAATAAAATGGATACGCGTTGCGTCTAATCATAAAGATCCGTTTCTCCTTATTTATTAATAGATATATTATGCAGTGCCTTTCACTGACTTTGATAAACTTCTGTATGTGTAAGAGTTCAAACAGTAGGTACTGAAACATGTATTTGATGCGCTTTCTATTATCGTCTAGAAATTGTTTGAGGTCCAAATACGTGAAATATAATATACTTTATACCGTTTTCTAAAAATTGCTTAAGATTCAAATACATGGAACCAAATTTCCTTGCGAATATTCAGATTTGGTGATTTGGTCTATACTATATTAATACAAATGCAAATTGAATATAGTTCGAGGCAATGAAATGGATTAGCTCTTCGTCTGACCATAAACGATGCGTTTCCCCTCGCCGATCAATACATATGCAATGCATATCACATATTTTTATAACTTCGCTGTATTCTGAAGATCCAAACAGAAGCTACTGAAACATGTATTTGATATGCTTTGTATTATCTTCTGAAAATTGTATGAGCTTCAAATACGCGAAATAAAATTTTTCTTGCACATCTACAATTGTATAAACGTTCAAGTTTGTGTCCGCATCAGCGAAAAATCTTGTTTCCAGGAAAATTTGTTTCCTCGCTTGAAAGGGATTCGGCAAAGTCTCGAATTGGCCAAAGGACTCACCATGAATGTTCGACGTGTTCTGCATAGAACTCGACAGCAGGATCTCGTTTCTAGGGTGTTCGTGTATCACCGTCTCGGTGATATTGTTCTCCGCTTCGGAATGGGCGCGACGATGCTCGTGCGTGTGCCCGTTGCTCTTCCGCCTCTTCTCGGTGCAGCAACGTTGCTCCCGTTGCAACGTCATCTCCTGCGAGTAAACGGATTCTCCGTTCGAAAAGGAGTTGAAGCGTTGCCGCCTCCTAGACGTGGCCTGATTCGCACGTCTTCCGACCACGCTCGCGATGTCGTGGCTTCCACGTGAAACGTCGTTTGCCCTTTCACGGCGATGCAGGGACTTCAGAGAGTCTTCGTACCCGCTGAAATGAGTCGAAGATTCCAATAAAATGATCAGGAATTCCATGAAACTTCTACTTTTCTTCTAAATAGACTCGACTTTCGTCAGTTGACCAGAAACTTTCCAGATCGTTCTGGACTATTTTGGGGTGAGTTGTAGATAAAACAACAAAGGGGTAGCTTAGATTTAACTGGTTATCGTGGGCAGTATTGTTAGCTTAAGTTTAATGTAGAATAGTTAGAATTTTAATAAAATCATATATTATTTTAAAATAAAGAAAAATGACGATAAGTTACGTCATATTAAGAAGCTTTAGTATAGGAAACAGTTTAGTATAGGGTTAAAATAAGATAGTTGGACAAAATATGATACTTAATGTTAATAAGCTCGATAGGTACTAATTTCTCGTTGATATTGATGCAAGGCTAACATCATTTAAGTGAAAAAATACAAGCAATAAAATGTATAATACCATAATTAGACTTCGAATTTATATAAAAAAAAATTTTTACAAACAGAAATCAATTAAAATTTGAATAACAGTATATCTTGTTGTCTAAACATTGTAATTTGAATTATATGTGTTTCTTATATTTTGCATATTTTGGCAAGAGTTGTATAACAGTCTCGTTGATGTTCTTCTATTCGTATTGTCATAAATGCATAAAATCTGTCGTCTAATAATAATAATATTGAAAATAACTGAATAAAACGAAGTACTCTAGTTTTTCTAACTGAGTGTTTCAATAGTATTACTTAACAGGCCTCAGATAGTGTAAATGCACTACCATGAAAAATGAAAGGGTCCCTTTTCGATTCAAAAATTGTCGATGTTTAAATTATTGTAACTTTGTAAAAAATCGTGCAAAAGTTTATTTCAGATAATTTGAAAATGTAAAGCTTCCACTTTTGCGATATTAAACTTTGTTTCTTCGCAGACCATTTTTTTTATGTCAGTTATAGCATAAAGCTAAAGCTGCTTTTTTGTTTTTAAAACTTTATAAATCCAAATGATTCTATTAAATTTAACTAATTTCTTTGTAATTTGTTATAGAATCATTTTATAGAAAAAATTTTTTCCCCATACAACGAGCTCCAAAAAATTGATTTACAATTTTCTTTACTATTTATATTAAATGAAAAGTGAAAAACTTAGTTTTTCCAAGGTCAATGTAAAGGGGAAGCTTCTTGCTACAAAATAACCTGAAAAAATTGGTTATTAATTCCGGAGTCATTTGAATTTGTAAAATTTTAAAATATAAGCAATTTTAGATTTTTTTTACTGTGTTTTACTTGAAAAAAAAAACAGTCTTCGATAAAATATGATTCAAGATTATAAAGGTAGAAACTAAGTGCTATAAAATAAGCTCAACCATTGACAATTTTTCGGTGGAAATCTTTTTATTGTAGTAATGAATGCGTCTAAGAAAAACCTAACTATCCAACCATCTACAATATATCCCTAGAAGAAGTTAAAAATACATGCAATATCCATAGCATATTAACAACCGTAATACTTAGGCTACAGCATTAAGTTCCTCGTTTTTCCTGACTATCCCGTTTTTATTATTCTTATTATTATTATTATTATTATTATTAATGTTAAACAGGTCTAAACCCTGTAAATTTTAGATAATCTCTCAATATTTTGTTCAACTCCCCCCAATTATTAAAATTTGCATAACATTCAAACTAATTCAAGATTGAAACCAAAGATTTCCAACAATTTGAAGCATTTTGAAACCCTTCACCAACCCCAAATATTTATCGTAAATCATCAAGGATGTCAGCTCGAGAAGAATCAAAGTCGTCTTCAAACTACACAAGTCCAGATTCAAAGATTCTGAAGTGACTCTAACTGAAGATCGACGGTACAAATTCCAAAGAATTCGCAGCGTCCCGACGCCCACCACCGTTATCCGGCTATCAATCTCGAATCACAGGCAGCCTCTCGCCCGAGAGGATCCCGCACTTCCCCATCTTTGTATCCAACGGAAGATGGTCCTGGTTGAAATTCAGTACGACGCTCGGAACTCTTTTCAATTTAGATAGCACGAATAGCTCGGTAAGTAATTCGACTTACTTGCTGCTCTCGCCGCTGGAGGGGCTCGACGAGTGACTGCAGTGGCAGGAGGCGCGCGCCACGATCCCAGAATCCTGACCGCTGGAATGCAAGGACGTCGCGGATGCCTCGAGGCCTTTCGGGGTCCCTGTCGTCCTCCCGGCGTGCTTACTACTACCGCCCATCCTGCAACCACCCCCGATGCTCTAGCATCGACATCGCGAAAGATATGGAAATTCCCTGATACAATATTTGGTATATTGCCGTACGACCTTCGCTCGCCGGGGGAAATGCTTTCATAATAAATGCATTCCTTCCCGTCGCGCTTTATTTAATTCCTCGGCTACCACGGCTACTCCGGCCGCGTTGTTTGCGTTTGCTGAAATATCGGAACGCGGCCTCCCGCGGTTCGCCCGCGTTCGCGGATGAAAAGGTCGGACGAAAATGCGCGACCATTGCTGATGACACGCGCTCGCTCGATGCCCGAAATCTATTATGAATTGCTGCACGATATTTCGTGACGTTTATCGATCGTCGCGTCACTCTACGAGCGATTCTCGTGATAGGATCGCTTGAAATTGAAAAAATTAATTCTATAGGGTGAATTATCCAGTGAATGAATACTTGAGCTTCGAGTCTGTTCAAAGAAGTATTCGTGTAGTATTAGTATCCATCGTTACTTAATTCCCTAACTACTAAAACTGTAAAGCAGCTGATTCATTACTAATAAGGAGATGGCAAGAACAGCGAAATTTCGAATGGCTGCATGTGCATTCAATACTTTAAATTGGTGAGATAAGAATCCCAAAAGAATTTGCGTGCATAACTTTTTGTTTTCAAGAAATTAATAAAAAAGTGTCATGCGTTGGTAGTTGGTAGATATAATTCAATGGAATATTTTTGTCCCATGTGTGAACAATGGATTATCTGTTTGACTACTTTACATATGTGTGTGGAACTGCGAAGAAAAGATGTAGAGAACATTCTATAATTAGGGAAAGAAGAAATGAGATGGTGATCCATTATTTTTATAACACCTTTTTCTTTAATTTCTCGAAAACAAAAGGCCATGCACTCAAATCCTGTTGGGGCTCTTTTCTTATCAACTTAAAGTATTAAATGCACATACAGCTAAAGTAGTTCGAGATTTCGCAGTTCTTGCCATCTCCTTGTAAGTTCCATCATAAATAAATTCCGAAATATAATTTTAGCAATGTTTGGTATTCAGGTAAGCAGACTGCGAATTTTTATACAAATTTATATTTGTGCATAACAAAAATAAAGAAAAACAGTTTGAATAAGACTGTGTCTTATTCTCTAAATAATGTAACAGGTACTCTAGTTTTTATATTTTGTACGTTTCAGAATTTTTAAACGTCCCTGCAGATTTTTGCATATTGACATTCGCTTTAAATCTAGAAATGTCAACTGTCCAGTTATAACCTTTATTAACAGTCTGACATTAGATTAATAGAAAAATTGACTAAATGATCAATGAAGGAACACAATATTTTTGAAGAAAACGTGGTTTTGAATTAATTAGATGCTGGAAAAGGCTCATGCGGTTGTTTTATAACCAATGAACTGAAATCAAGGCTCTGACTATGAAAGAATGCAAAAGTTTGTAGGATGCTAAAAATAAGCTGCAGAAGTAAGTGATGATTAGTGAGTTGAATAAAATTACATTTCAATAATGTTCAGAGTATTTAAATCTTGTTTTAAGAATCCGCACTAACTTTTCCGGTACCTAATATTTCCTTATTTTGCACGACTGGTTAGGGCAACATTTACAACCTATAGTGAAGAGAAAATAATACTGCAAGTACTTTTTCAAATTCTAAATAAAATTATAATTCTTGTAATTTATTTAGCTACAAGATGAACTACATTAGTTGTTGTTCCGCTGTTCATTCTTTGGTATTCGCTGTTCTTTCCGACTAAATATAGGTAAACATCTAATAAAATCGATAAATTCTTGGAAATTCGTTATTTTCAAAACATCAATGGATTTTCACTGAAGCTACTGTGTAAGTTTTCATCGAGCGAAGAGCATGAAATGTTTTAATTTTTCGTATTATATTGTTCATTCACTGTATAGATTACGTTATAATGAGGAAAAAATATACGTTTACCTATTATAAAAAATTTCTCTGTTTAGTATTAGTTTGTATGACTGATTTTATGTTCAAAATTTCGTAAGCGTTGAGTGCTCTACTGTGGGGTGGTCTGACCATAAACGCCTGATTCTACTTGTGGCTTCCCAATTTTCATATAGCGGCGCATGAAGGTAGCTATTGGGATCTGACATGGGGGCGGAGCCTATAGATTACATCATCAATATGGCGTCAAGAAGCCACCACTTTGCATTACGTGTATATGAGTGACACAAAGTTCTTTTAGAAAAATGTTAATTTCTATAGAAAATATTTGTGATTGGACTGGTGCAAACCCAGTTCAAATAAGGTTTATCGAAGTACAGCGAGTTTTGCGAGTAGGATATATGATGAAATGCAGGAAAAATACTGTGTCAAAGCTTGGTGTCGTAACCGCCTTGTGCTTGCAAACGTCAAGCTTGAAAGACAAACCACATGAAATAAAATAACACACAAATCGCATGAAGATGGCATGAAAATTCATTCCAAATAAGTATCAATGTATTTCATTTGTATATTTATACTGTAAGAAGTTAACCTAGCGTTTTTATGGATATTAACTTATTTGGTAAAATGTAGTCATCCTACTTAAAATGCATTGAACACACCTTTATTTTTGGAATAACTTCGTTTATTTTTAAAGCTATTTTCCATACTTTGAGTACATGTATTTTCAAAATAATACCAAATAAATTTTCTTTGTACACAAAACATTCACTTTCGGAAATTTATGAAAGCGAACTGTTAAGTCTCTGCTTGCTTTCATGTTGCAACCCTTCACACAACTGCACTATTTATATTATATAACAATAACTCAACTCCGCAAGCTCCAAAAACAAAACTATGCAAAGCGGTGGCTTCCGCAACTTACATTTTTCGCCACAAGATGTCGTATCTATCAATGTCAGATTCCAATAGTCCATCAGAACTTTTTTGTACATTGTAGAGGATACTTAATGACTGGTTGGGAAAAATTTAAGAAATAATTTAATCAGTCGTTTCTAAAAGGGGTCATCTTTACTCTTCCAAACTTTACAGGAAAAGCGAATAAGGTGTAGCATTTCATCATGTTTCCGGAAAAATTATAACAATAATTTTATGTCATTAGGAATATATCAGTCAACCTTCTAAGAATGCAAAGCCACGGAAAAGTGAATTCGTGGGAAAATTGAAGACAGCCCCTTCTCAAAATTCAATTATTGGTATCAAAACAAGACTAGACATTATAAAATAGCATTCTGGTTTTCAGTTTACAACATTTAAAAATTTTGAGGAAGAACAGCGGTGTAAATGTTTCCATTGTTGACAAATATGATCAGAAACTGGATATAAACAATAACGTGGCTCAAGCATTACATTTGCAAGATTTTATAAGTTTATTAGTTAGAAAAACAAAACCACGAACACTACTTCCTTCTTTTTTATTTTCATTTCACACTGAATCATAAATTTGTCAATAAAAATGATATTAAACATACATACATGTTCAAATACCAAAGACAATTTTGTCTATAAATTAAGAACCAAAGAAAATGAATAATAACTAAACAAAAGAACTTGAAACGATTCATGATGAAAGAAAAACGATAATATCATAAATATCACAATTAATTAGCATTTCTCTAAATGCATATAAACGAATCTATATCACTTTACATGTATTAACACCTAGAATTATTTCTTAAATTTTCTCCCACCTATTGTCGAACGCCCTACACAACCAAATTCATGCTTTCGACACCTTATATTGCAAGGTAAAATCACACCGAACAAACCAGAAACCGCGAACTTTACGGTACACAGTCCACAACGAAGCTCATGAACTAAAGAGGGTTGATATATCCTCGACCAACTTCCTACCAATTTCCAGCATAAATTAAATCCAAGCGCGTTCCGAGCGATACATTTAGCCGCGGAGCGTGGCATCGCGGCGGAGCTCGGGCATAAAATTACAAGGTTCCCGGGGCAGGTCGCGGGTAAACGCGATTTCGCATCTCCGCACTCGAATGGTTAATACGTTCGACAATGAAGCATCGCTCGGCAGCGAGACCCTAACAAAACGGTAACATCAATTAATGGACTTACGCGTGGAAGCGAGCGCAGTTGGCTCCGTGATCGCAGATGCTCTGTCGCCTCGGCATGTCTGTGCAGAATGGCTCAGGGTCGTAATGAAGGCCGTCGACGAAGGTCGGGAACAGCGAGGGCTTCTGCAGCGTCGCGGCTGGATCTGCCAATGCGAACCCGATAGGGCTGGTCGCCGAGAGCATCGCTTTCGCCCGACGTTTCCGACTGACGAGTGAAATTCAGGAATTTTCGTTTAAAACGAGTATCTTCGTGTCGCGATTGTCGAGAGTCAAACGCGCTCTTTTAGGAGGCCAATGCCGAAACGAGAACAAATTTTTGTAGGGGAATAAAAGACTAACAGTGGCCGTACAAAATTAAAGATTTGAAGAAAAAGGATTTCTTTTTAAACTTCTAAATTTCTTCTCCTTGTTAGGAACAAATTTCTTGAACTTTAAGAAGAATTCCGTGGGGAAATAAAAATTTCCCAATAGTTGAGTTCTTTGTGTTCATCGCTACATGATTGAATGTCGAGAAAAAAATTGGTTCTTAAAAAAATTGAAACCCCAATGTCCTACTAAGTTGTATATTGCCAGCAGAAGTTAAAAGTGAATCGTCAGAAGAGCCAAAATCTCGTACCGTTTATTTCGACGGACACAGGTGACACAAAGAGCGGTGACGAGAGCGCCCACAAAGACGACACATCCGAGCACCACAACACCCACTTCCAGGGTTGATAGTAGGTAGCGTTGATTGCCTCGACGAGGGGAGCTTCCGGCGATGTCCAGCACATCGTACTCGTCCAATTCGCGTTTGATCTCCTTCTTCTTTGTGTGGAACACTCTAATGAAACACGGTGCACAACGACAGATAAATAGATTACCAAAAAAGTCATTGAAACTCTAAGTATCGAATTGTTTTTAAAGTCGTGAGAGAAATATCAAACAATTTTTCTAATGTCTTAAATAATTAACGAAAGAAAAATTTCTTTACTCACTTGTGCAAAGTGTCCATGTCTATCATAACATTTAGGTGAGGATCGATGGCGTACAGATAAACGTCAGTGCTGAAGGTAAAGAATACTCGGAGTGTCATTAAAACGAAATTTTTTAGAGACATCTATAAAACCAAATATAACTACTTACGACATGGTGTCGATCAGGTTTTTCTCGATATGTGGTTCTAATTTTCTCACTCGGACATCTAGTCCCGTCACGTTTTGCAGCACCCTAATTTAAATTCACGATAACGAACATTAAAAATGAACATAATAACAATGAAGTTTGAAGAAGGGTTTCAAGTTATCGTCCACTTTCGCTGTGTAAATAATTAAACTACTGTAAACGAACCTGAGCAAACTGTTTAAATCGATACTCGTTTGTTATACTCACGCGGTGATATTCTCCAATTGCGGCTCCAGGTCCATGGGTCTTCGCCCGACAACCATCACGACCTGTTTCTGGTCGTCCAGCACGTACACCTTTGGGCAAACAGCATCGGATAACGCGAGGGAAACAGACAAACCGGGTTCAAATCCCGAGCTTCCGTCTTACGAATCGAGGAAGCGAAACGGAGGAAATTAGCTTTGTCTCTATCTCGAGTTCGTAGACAGGTAATTAAGACTGACAGATACAACATGACGGAGAAAGGGAAAGAGAGAAAGAGAGAAAGAGGAAGGACTTACAAAGACATTGGCAATGCTGCTGCGACCGTTCTCGGCGCCCCGCCTGTCGGTGGCCTTGACGTCGAAGCCGAAAACGCGTCCAGCGTCACGGCCAAAACTCGCCACGGATCGTACTTGACCGCTCAGTGGGTCAATGGCGAATCGCGGGGCATCTTCTCGGCCAAGAATTTGGTAACGAATCTCGGCGTTCGCTCCCTCGTCTGGATCTTCCGCCTGAGAACAATTAAACGCTTTTATTAGTTTTTACTGAACACTATGGCAAATCCTCTAAAATTGTGTTAGTGTTTGGAAATTAGTAAACAGTAAATATTTATGCAGATTCATATTTTTATGGACGAATATGAAAAATTGGAAGTTGGATAAAAAGGTATCAAAATTTTATTCTTGTCACTTATTTTGTTAGTATTTTAATCTTTTGGTGTTTGTTTTTTAATATCTTTATATATTTACGTGTATTTAAACTTGAGATAAATGTATGAATATCCGCAGTTTTGTGACTAAACATATGATATTTGTGCGGTTTTACTTTTTGATCATTAAGTAGTATAATGGTGTCAGGATCAGACAATTCTACTTACGAAGCACTTGATTTTTTACTCACGTTCTATACAATAGTTATAAAACAACTTAAGTAATAGTGGTAAAAATAAAAAGAAATTAATTGGATTGAAAAATAATAATCGATCATAATGGATTTGTTAATCATTAATATTCCTATAATAATAATTAATAATAATTAATATTCCTATAATAATGTCTGTTAATTATAATTTCAAGAATTAGATTAGATTAGATAAGATTATTAACAAAGATTAACTCATTATTAGACCGTTCCATGACTTTATACAGATTAATATATTTCAAATATTTCTTCATTTATTTAATAATCTAGTAATAATACCAACCCTGATAAAAAGTTCTTGGTCAATCGCAAGAAAAATGAATATTTAAAAATATTGTAGATTTTGATATGTAAACGACAGTAATATAAATATTAAATACACGAGAGTGTTAGATCCATCTCACATGAAGTATTCTAAATACAAGTTCCTTATTATCAAATATAAACTAGTAAAAGAACGAAATGATAATTGGCAACAAGTATTTTTGGACAGCAAAAATTCTGACCAAAAAAGTGTTCCTGGTTGCAAATTTACGAAAACATAAACATTATAGCATTATAAAAAAGAATTCTCTTGTACAGAATTTCTACTGACTAAATATTTTTTTTAAACTACTATTTTTTTTTCTCCTTGATAATCAGTAAAAGTTTGGTTTTTTTCTGTACTTACTTGATGTTAGGCTGATCTATCATTCTCATGCGTATTATATTTGCAATATACTATAGAGATTATATGTGTTTCTAAACTGTGTATGTAATATTTCCAAATGATTCTGTTGTTGCGTTCGACCGATAACTTTTCGTTTCTATTTTTAAAGACTGAAAACTTTTTGCCAGAGATAGTAACTGACTATGAGCCGGATTATAACCTTGTTCCTTTTGCAGATAGAAAAAAATTGTAAAGGAAAATTTTACATTGTTTAATGACATGCAATTATCAAGTGTATAAATAAGAAAACTATCGTAGGGTTCCACTAAAAGAAAAACTCAATTACATTCTGCAACTGCACCGAAGCACTTTTCTACAAAAATAATACTTAAAGTTCATTATATTCCTAGTAGAGTACATCAAACAATTCCAAATTCTGCTATAAAACATTTATATCTGAAATAAGAACATAGCTATAGTCGAACCCAGTTACTAGTTCCTAGCATACTATTGCATCGAAATTGATGAGAATCCTGTGCACGCTAACAATGCCTGCGTCACCCCCGCCTACTCAATCCACAATTCGCACTGTAACGAAACACGAAACTGTAATTCTCGCTAACGCTGGCCGTAGTAATACCTTCTTATTCCTAAACTGTGCAAGAATTACTCACGACGTGCCAGAAAATGAGCCCACTGTTAAGTCTCGGAGCACAGAGAGAGGAGAAAGGAAAAGAGGGTGGCGGGCGCGCAGATGGTCGAAGCGTGAGAAAGAGAGAAAGAAGCGTAAGAAAAGCCGAGGGTTCTGAAGTGACGATGAAAGGGGACGAAAAAAAATGCAAGAGGCGACACGAGAACCGAAATGAATTAAACCGGGGCTGCTTGGAGGCCTCGCGAGCGCATGCAGCCGAGGAATACGCGCGCTGAATACGCGGCGCGTCCATACGTACCTCCACTTTGACGACCTCATAGCCATAATGGGCTGTGGTGGGTATCGCGGCGAGGATGGGTCGGCCCTTTGACTTGAATCTGGGCGCATTGTCGTTCACATCCTTCACCCTGACAACGACCCTGGCCTCGTTAGGCGCCAGACCATTCAGCCTTTCACCGACCACCGGGTAAATCATCACGGGCAGCCCGCGACCAATCTTCACCCTGTCGACTCTGACCTTGGCCTCGTATCGATCGTTCACCTCTCTGTCCACGTCCGTCATCAAATACAGCGAGCCGTTCTTCGGGTCGATCGAGAAGTGCACTCTCGCGTCCGAGTCGTCGGCCACGATGCTGTATCTTATATGCTCGCTACGGTAACCGTCAACGAGGTCCAGCCGCGCCACCAAAATGGGCACGGGGATGTTCTCCTCCACCTCCATCTCATAGTAATGGTGCCTGAACGCGGGAGTTCTCTGCACCTCGTTCTCCGCGTCGTCCTGGTCGTCGTCTACGTTCAACACCGAGACCAACACCACCGCGGTGGACGTCAAACCGACGGGTGACCCCAGGTCACTAGCCGTGACTAGCAAACGATGACTCCTACGCGTCTCGTAGTCAAGGTTCCCGATGGTGGTGATCAGACCCTCTTTACTGTCAATGGCGAAGTGCTGCTTCTCAGAGTCGCCCTGTTGACTCAGGTCGAACAGGATCAAACCGTTCCCGTTGCCGGCGAAGTCCGTGTCGTTCGCGTGCACTTTAATTACTTGGCTACCTATCGGGCTGTTTTCGAAGACAGACGCGTGATATACGGGCAGACGATCGCCGTAATCGTCCGTTTCCGTCTCGTCGTAACCGTAAAACGTCGGAGAGTTATCGTTCACGTCCAACACATTCACTTCTATCTCCACGGTAGAAGTCAATCTTGGAGAGCCGTTGTCACGAGCTACTACAACAAGCCGATTGGTAGCCATGCTCTCCCTGTCGAGGACTCCGCTGACCCTGACGATGCCCTCGTAAGGGGCCACGTCGAAGGTGCGCGAAGAGTTATACGGATACGCTCGATTATCACCGGCAGACATCAGATCGTATGTGATGTTAGCATTCGGGCCGTAGTCCAGGTCCACCGCACGAACGGTGCCAACGGCGTAGCCAGCGTAGACACCTTCAGGAACGTCGAAGCTGTACCAGGACTTGTCGAAGACCGGCGGATGGTCGTTGACGTCCGCCACGTGGATACGTATCGTGATGTTGTCTGCGAGACCCCCGGAGTCCTTGGCCACGACGACCAGAAGGATATTCCTCTCGGCCGGAAGTCCTCTGGCCACCGATATCTCGGCCGACCTCGGATCAAGGTGGAAGTATCTACGGCTGGTGGTGTCGAACCGTCGCGACCTAACCTCGTCGCCGGAAGTTGTCTCGTTCCCCAGGCTGTACGTTATCGCGGCGTTCGTCCCCTCGTCCTTGTCCTCCGCGAGCAGTCGTATTATCGGCGCGCCGATGGTCGCGTTCTCCGGCACGAGGAGAAGGGGGGAACGGCGACTGCTGGGGGGCTGGCTTCCGGCAACAAGCTCGCTCATGTCGAATACGTCGTTCCTCTCCACCGCCGTCTCGATATCGGGTTCGTTTGAGACGCGAACACCTTGATCCGGCAGGACGATCATCCGGATAAAGCTGGGGGCGTTGTCGTTCACGTCGATCACTGATATCTTCAGCTCTGACTCGGATATCAAGCCCCCTGAAAAGTCGCATAAAGGAAAATCGTGAATAATAATTAGGGTACTAAATTCAGAAGTTTCATACAATTTACTTCGCTATTTCCTACATGATTCCTCCTAGAGAATCCTGGAGCTCCTCGCGTCTATTATGACTAGATTGCGGATTCTTATGCATTTATAGTAATTTTAAATACACGGACAAACGCAGAAATGTGTAAAATGTGAAAAATAAAATAGGGGAAACCTGCACAAAACCGTATACCAAGGTAAAACTGTATACTATTGACTATTTTCTCACTTGTCTTCTGTTATATTTAAGTATTCTTCATCAGAGAGACATCAGGCAATTGTAACATGTAAATTTTTATGTGCTGTTGATATGATATAGTACTCGGAAAAATATTTGACACATATTTTTTGTATTGGTGGTAATTAATTCTGAAGGGATTAAAACAGCCCTTAAAGTTAGAGTCGAAACCTTTTGAAAAACCAATTACACAGTTAGATTTACCGTTAGGAAATAAATAAATTTTGTATTTAAACTCTTTTTCTAGGAACAATAGATTTCGAAATATTGTACGAAATAAGTTTTCCACCTTAACTTTAGGGCTGTTTTAATCCCTTCAGAGTGAATTACCGTCACAAAAAAAACACGTGTCAAATATTTTTTCGAATACTGTATCATATCAAAAGCGCATTAAAATCGGCGTATTAAACTTGCGTAATGTTCTCTGTAAGATTATTATGCTTTTGAGATTTTTAATCTTGTTTTTGACTCTTTTTTTACAGTGTTGTTATAATTTATAAGTATTGCATAAAAATATTTATTAACAAAATCTACTTGCATCATACTTCGAAAATTGTTACCAGATACTTTTGTCTTCATACTTAGTTTTAAATAATAGGGGACGTTTTTATATGCTCAGGCATAAACGTATGAGATAAAACTGACTAATTATAAACTTGTATTTCGTTTTTCTTTAAAGAAAAATGCAAATTCCGATTTTATCAAAAATAAAAACCTACTAGATAAGTTTGAAATACTACAAGTATAAAACTATCGTTATTTAAAGGTGGTTAAAATACATAAACCAATACTACAAGATCGTATTGCTAAATATAAAATAAATAAAGATTTGATAGCATGCATAAGTTACTATTATTATTTTATATCAAGGATAATTCAATATAGTGCATACGATTTTATGCACCTTGTGGAACAAAATAAAAAGGAAAAGATGTTTTATGAATTTTTTGTTTTGTTTTTGCTATTTCATATCTTCTATGAAACTATTTAGTAAATCTAAAACTTCAATTACACAATTTTTGTGTACATTAAAAAGTTATTGTACATTAAAAAGTTAATATTTAGAAGATGCACCACACTTTTATTTAAGTTTCAGCTTTTTTCAATGCTTATAAAAATATGAATTTGCATAAAAATCCGAAGTTCTCCAAAATCCGATTTTCAAGAGTTGATAAATTAAAGCTGAATTTCAGATTATTGTAAGCTAACATGACTCACCATTATCCCTAGCCACAATTCTGAAACTATAATTCGCCTTCGCTTCCCTGTCGAGTGTGCGCTCGTCGATTCCCTCGAAGTACACTAAACCAGTCGTGGGATGAATTCTGAAAAGTTCGCTACCTTCGCCGTGAAGGCTGAATATAAAGTTTTGGTTGATGCCCTCGTCTTTGTCTGTGGCTGCGATAGGCTCGGACAGGTTGATCTTTGTTCCTGGAGGGCTGTTCTCTACTATTCGTCCCTCGTATAAGGGCCTCGTGAAAACTGGTGCATGATCATTTTCGTCGAGGACAATCACAGTCACCTATGAAATAAATTAATCAGATGTAATCATAAGAATTCTCTGCTAAAATAGAATTAAAACTATTTATGAACAATTAAAGTATTCGTTTATATTATTTTAATGTTACTGTTAAAAATATTTATCATTTCTGCAGAATATACGATGATATATCTGCGATTATTTAATTTAAATGTGCTGTCCGAATTTTACACGGGAACGGTGATCCGTTTTTACGATAAAAAAAGGTAGACAACGTTGAAGCGCATTGCATTAAGTACACAAACATGACCCATATCCCGATTTTTACATTAAAACTTTTCAAAAACCATCGCTAGATCCTTGAAACTCCTATTAACCCCCGAGCACGAGTATCCCAAAAGTCATATCGGCAAACATGTTACAGTTCAAGGACGACATTCTGAACACCTGTGGTCAAGTAGGAAAAATCAATAAATTTATTACAGAGGTGATACCACTGTCGAATTCCAAGGTGCACTAGATCAGGTCAAGGCTCCTGAATATAAGAATTTTACACCCGCGTCGGTTGAATTCGTTCCAATATCACTCTCACTTCTACCATGAAAATGAAATCTATTTTACACTCCGGAATCCCAAATAATCTTAAATCATAAAGAGCCACGATAAAAAATAAATTATCCTACTATCGAGAGACTCAATTTAATATAGAATCCATTGTGCATCGTAGAAATCAATATCAAATAAATCATCGAAGTGACGGAAATCCTTAAAGAAGCGGAAATATCTCCTCCCCCGGGATAGAAACTTGTCTCTTAAATCACCGTGATAAAAAACGAAGCTTACTTAATTCTGAATACAGTTATATAGATTAGAATATACGTATCAGATAAAATACGAGACACACACTAACCCGAGCGTGATGAATGGACCCACTTACTGCGAACCACAAAAAGTGGAAGGAACTGATAAAGACAAAACTGTACTTTAATAGCATTATGTCATAAATATGCAAGGTTATATTTTAACTCCTTCACAAACTTTGAATGCTTCACACTGAAAAAGGAGTACGTGATTGGAATTTAAATATATTTATCTTTCCAACAGAAACCTCCTCACCGGGCTTAATACTTAAATGACTACCGCCCACACTGTCATTCAAAAGAATCAGCAAAGAAACTCGAAGGGAAAAAAACGTGATACTATCAAGATCTTGTACTAAGTAATCTTGAAAGTTATGTCTTTCAGGATTATTTTATTTTAGAATTTAAAATCGCATTTAATTACTGATACGGTGACTGTCAGTTTATGCGATTATTTTACTTTCTTAAAAAAATTTTTTTTATACCCCGTGTTGCTGCCGTACAAATTGGAAAAAAATGAGTAGAAAAGATATCTGCTTTAAAAATAGCGGTGCAAACTGGAAAAGAATATAACGTTTTCCTGTGGTTTTGCCCTAATGTCAGTCTTAAAAAATGACATAATTTATGACTTTTGTTTATTATCGGGTTGAACCTAGAGAAACAAAAATTGAAACAAAATTATTAATATTATGGCCGAAAAACGACGATTTTATCAGAAAAAAATTCGTTCTGGTTTGTACTCTGTAGGGTTTGTCGGTTTTTAAAAACCGAGTTTAAAAACCGGTTTTTTGGGGTGAATTTGCAATATTCGAAAACTAGCTTTAATTTTTAAAAATCGGTTTCAAATACAAGAATTAAATTGGGGGATATTAAATAATTATTTAATTAAAAATGTCAACATTTTCATTTATAATCGTTTTGAGCAAAATTATAATAATATAATTATTATAGTGATATTAATATTCATGAATTAAAACATTAGGAGAAAGCTTGACATAAAAATTCACGTAACAAATAAAAGAAACCATGAAGAAATCAATTCAGAAATTTTATTTTGAGATATAATTTTATTTAGAGGCTGAAAAAATAATATGAAATCCGAAGGCAGTCCGAATTTTCAATATTTGTTTTTCAATTTTTAAAAAAATAGTAAAATTATGCAGTGTTCATAATAATTGAATCATTCACCCTATATAATCTGAAAAGTTGTAATTTTAGTTACTTTAGTTTTTTAAAGTACATTTCACTTTCTTACACTTTTGTAGTTCTACAAATATTAAATAAACTAAAAAAAGGAATATTCAAATAACTATAAATATTTTTTTTATTGTTCGAATTCGAACACCAGTTTAATCGATTTTTCTAAAAAAAAACCGTGACTTTTTAATTTTTTTTTTTTTTTGTGTAAACCTCAAATTTTTACGGACTATGTCAGAGGTTCAGCCCAAAATGGTACATAATTTACACATCCTGTAATTTTTTCAATTCGACTTGAACCTCCGTTCGTTTGCAATGAAGAAAAAACCAAAACAAGAAAAAGGCCTTCGAAAAAAAATGTGTTTGATGTTCTTTTTAAGTTTGAAAGTACTTTTACTTATGTATACCTTACTTAACGAGTTTCAGCAGAGTAGTTTGATGTTTCTAGTTAATTCTGTGTATTCAGAAACGATAGTACGGTAAAGTATACAGTTGCTGACTCCCTTATACAAAAATTGACCCTTTCCTTGACCCAATCCTTTTCTTACATAATAAAAAAATATATATTTGAATGATTCAAATATTCTTGCTTCGAATACAACTAATATTTTACTGTATAAGGGATGGATTATACTATATTTATTACTTTTCTTCTCTCTAATTTTTAAAGAAATTGGTTTTTCGACTGTCAGTCCCCTTAATAATAATAAAAGTGTGTGTATTTTACACGGACACAAAATTTTGTAAATGCTTCAAGGACATAAAAAAAAGACAGATCTACTAAAACGAAGACTGTTCTACTAAACAAACATCGGAGTAGGTGTAACCGTATCGGGTCAGACACGTAGCGTCCCACCGCAAATAACTAAAACCAGAACCCATCCAAGTACAATTACATTCGAAGTGCAATTGCATCCTTTCCACAATGTCAAATGGACTCAATCAATTCCAATCCACTCAAAATACGAGAGAAACTTCCTCGAGTACCAGGCGACAAGTTCAACGCACTCGGTGAAACACACAAACATGTTTGGTGCACGAGTGTCGCCAACGGGTTCGACGCAGGGGTTAATTGCCGAGGGAAAACTTACTTGGAAAACTCCGACCCCACGGGGGCTTTCAGCAATCACTGTGACGCTGTAATTCTGCTTGGTCTCGCGATCGAGGCCTCGCGGCGCGTACAGGGCGCCGTCCTCCGTCACTGCGATATCCGGCACGTCCTGCTGATTGACGATAAAGAAACGCGTGCCAGAAGTTGTCGCCCCGGTGCCGTTCTGCGGGAGCACTTGCCCGATGTATGTGCCAGGGACGTTCTCCTTCGCGTGGAAGACGAGAGGAGCGGTGGTCGTTCCCCTGCAATCAACGGCCATCGAGTTTCGGATAAGCAAACAGAGAACTCCGCGGAGTTGTCGACTTCTGACCTTTCCGCGCGCCCGAGTTCGCCGGGGCGAAATCAACATATCGATCACCCCCGGCCACCTCTTAATAATCGCGCGCTCCTTTGGCCGAGCTTCCACATCGTCGCGTCGGGTCTGCTTTCCGCGAACGTGATCGTTTCCCGACGAAATTTGCGTTTCCTCGCGATAATGGATAGCTCGGGGGCAAGAACCTTATCCTACCCGTCTGGAGGATACTTTTGGGTGAAGGGAGAACCGTGGGCAAAGCATGAGCCGGGGGTTTCAGTTCGGAGTCTTCGAGAAATTAGTTTTCAGGGTTTGATAAATGGAGGGAATTTTGCATGGTATTACATAACAGCGTTCTTCCCGTAAAGATTCTCTATAGCGGACTACCGGCAAGAACAAGTGTTGCTAAGTACTATATCCACGTGAGGGATGTTTCGCGGCATGAACTTCAAACTTTACGTGATGTATGCACCGTCAGCCAAAAATTTACAACCACTTTGCTTTTTTAGTAATGGGAGGAAAGCCAGTGTTATGGTTTTGAAGAAATTTGTTTTTTTTTTTTTAAGATATTTGAGATCTGAAAAATTCTTCCACGAAGTTTCACAGTGGAGTTCAAAGAATGAACCATAGAACTTTGATTAATCGGCTTAATACTTGCAACGTAAAGTACTAATGTTTGGAAGCTCATTATTAAATCATGGTACAAGTTTTATTTCAAGTTCTATTGTACTCTTATATCTCAGTGACCTAGGGTATTAAATAATTAAAGCTATGGATAATTAAAATTGGAAACAATGAAGAGTCGGATGTAATCCGCACAAATTTTGGTGCGTGTAATGAGACACTGTAATGAGGAAACATTGTCTCCTGAATTTTCTAACAATTTTTTTAGATGCAAAACCACCCTAGAAAATTGAAAGAAGCACCTTTTCTCTGTTTTCTACAAATGAGTTATTTAATATGCAATGTAACTTCTAATATTCTACTTCTATAGGAAAAAACATTACATAGTACTCTATAAAAACAGTTTAACATAAAAAATTGATGCATCGATGCTTTTTCCATTTATACACTTTATAATTTCACGTGGAAGTTGCACTAATGCATTGCTACGAAAAAAGCGTATTGCTGATACAATATGTTAAACAGTGAAAAATTTTTCTCCTGTAGAAAGAACAGAATTCTGGTCCAGGACTTTGACTAGACTTGCTCTGTATTTTTTTGTACTAATAAATACGTTTTCAAGAAACTTTGGTAATAAACTTTTAATTTGTCAAGAGAGGACTATAAAATATATTCTTTTACCATAGAATTAGCCGTCAGACTGACTTCCCTCTTAAATAAATTGAATCAACTATAAATACCAATACTTATTCTTCAAAGAAGATTTTAAAAAAAGAAACTAAAATTATCTGATGAAAAGTGGCAGCTAATCATAAACCCTTTGCCAGCAACGTACCAGTCGTACAAAATTCTACGAACAATCGCAACGAAAAGTCAAATAAAACGCTTCCCAAACTCGCGTCATTAACCACCGCTCAAATTACCGTTTCGTCCAACCTGTGCAACCTCCGAAACTTGTCCCCGAGGAAATTAAGTTACACAACCTGGGAAGGTCGGCTATCTGCCGCGTAGATCTCGAATCTCTCATTAGGCGGAGAAACAAAGGCATTCTGCCGTCGCGTTCCACTTTGCGCTCGTTAAAACGTGCCATATGAGAAGCATTCGTACGAATAAACGGTAGTTTCACTCACTTTGTGAAAACGCCTCTTTCGTCGTTAGGGTCGACCACGTGGATCGAGACGTTAGTGATCAGCATCAACTCCCGCTCGTCGGTAACGACCGCCTCGAAGTCAAACGTCGGCCGGTCGAATCGCTCGATCTCCTCGACGACCGTGATCGTTCCCGAGCGCTCTTCCACGGCGAACGGAACTGGAAAATCCCATCAGCCTCCACGTATGTATGTATGTATGTATGTATGCATGCAGCATGTGTTACGTATTAGCATGAGCGGAACGACCGTGTCCTGCGGGCCCCTGATGCTCGGGGAATTAAGGTTGCCTATTTAGGCGAAGCTTATGAGATCGTTAAGGTTCTATAAGGTGAAACTTGGTACTCGTTATTCCTGGTCGACGCAAATTTTCCATCGCGCCGGGAATTTAATGCTCGATCAGCTTTGATGGATGTGAAGCAAAGCGGAAAGTAAAGGCACCGATTTGTCAGAAATAACAATAATGGGGGACTTTAACGCCGAGTCGTCGGAAAACATGGAATATGCTCAACTAGGTGCATACTCAAACAAACTAACTATTATTAGGGCAAGTACGAAAGAGACGCAGAGACGGGAGAGATGCAGCACTCTCCGTATCTCAGGTGCAGCATTAAGGTGTCTTTTCAGTGTGACGCCCGAAAAAATGACCGTTCTTTGTGATCTTGTTACGACAAAACTAATGTTACTACTAAATTCAACTTCTTCGCACTTATTAATACATACAGAGTGCGCCAAAAGTATGGAAACGGTCAAATATTTCGAAAACGGAGTATTTTTGAGAAAAATTTTTTAGAGCAATATTTTAAGGTTTCAAAAATTCTATTGAACGGTCATATCCGTTTGACCTTCAGAGGAACGGTCAAGGTCATATCAAGGTCAACATGATTTTTTTAAATAGAACACTCCATTTTTGATCATACAGTGTTAAAGCTGACGATGAGACCTTTTCAAAACACTAGCTGATGACCTATTTCTCTTTATAATTGCCTGAGTGCTGAGCTTTAAATGCTTTGATGCTGTCAGCCTTATAATTAGTATTATTTAGGGTGCACCGGGAGGAAGTTTCTTGATTGGACTTTGCACAATCATGGTTCTCACGTATGGGCTTACGAAGGGCGATTTTAGCATAAATACGCATTGAACATTTTGAGATTTAGCATTAATGTGCTTTAACTCGTTAAATGTTCGAATTGTCTTCTGCCTATTTCTTGACAATTCTTGGCAATTCTCAACAGAAATAGGTCACCAGCTAGTGTTTTGAAAAGGTCTCACCGTCAGCTTTAACACTACCTGATAAAAAATGGGGTATTTCATTTTAAAAAATCATGTTGACCTTGACGTGACCTTGATCGCTCCATTAAAAGTTAAACGGATACGATCATTCAATAGAATTTCTAAAGTCTTAGAACATTGCTCTAAAATATTTTCTTCAAAAATATTCCGTTTTCGAAATATTTGACCGTTTCCATACTTTTGGCGCACCCTGTATGTATATTACTACCTACAAACTTAGGGCATTTCATCCGTACTTCCTCTAAATAATGCGTAGAGTCTTCGTTCAAATTTCGAAAAATAAAGTTTAAAGAAACTGATCCTAGCTAGCTTAAATCTGCTCCATTCGGCTTCGGTTCGTTCCAATTTACTTCAACCAACCCGAACTCGCTCGAAACCACCCGCAGAATTATCAATTGACCGCGGCACCAGCAGTCAAAGGTTAATTAACTCCTTTCTGTGTACTTACCTCCTTCTTCGTAGCTATGCAGGAGATCATAGATTAAGTCGTTCGTCTTCACAGCGTCGTTCAAGCGGATTTGACCGACGCTAGTGCCGACCGGCACATTGGCACCGACCCAAAACTCATAAGGGGCTCCCACGAAGTCCGGTTCCAGGGACGCTGGCCCTACAACGCAAACAGAAAACAAAAACCGTGATACGCTCCTATAATCCGTATTTGCGAATACAAATAGACAGATAAAGAAGCGACACAGAATTAATCGCTTCGAGCGCGATGAAAGCTTTCTCCAATGTCAGGCTAACCGGATACTATACAGAATGCTTCGCGTTAAAATGCTTTAGAATCTTCTTTCCCGGTGCGTTGCGCGATAAAATTCCTACCGATGCGATGTATAAAAAATATATATATCCATGCTACATTCGTGGGATAACCCAGAGATAAGTCGTCGCAGATTCTTACAGTTCGAAGAACGCGTTTCCTCGAGTATCTAGATTTCAGATTCTTGTGAATGGCGCGGAAGGAAAGAAGTAGCATCGATGGTGCCAAGATAGTTGTGGACTATGAATTTTTTCAAGGACTATGCTTTGTTTTGACTCTAAAGAGAAACCATTTGCATATTTTAAAGGAATGTTTTCTGGGCCCACATATGATAAACAAACGCAAGTGCGAGTTTCGCGATGTTCCCCCTTGAAATTTAAGGAAGTTGTACCAAGTAATGTCTCTACAACGGACGGTTCAAAGTTACACTCGATTCTCGATTAAATGTTGCAAAAGTTTGGAAACCAGGGCTTACTTTATCAACGCATTGGCTAGAGAAGTTGCAACTGTTCGAGAAGGGTAGCTGAAATCGGTCTGGAGAAGAGAGTTCTACTCACAGTTACTATCAGAAGCAAATTTTTTTACATGACACTTTCTGGCATAATAAGTTTTCGTCTTAATATAATTTTCAGAATGAGAGATTTTTTTAAGTACAGAGAGGAGCGAAAATTGTTACATAATCAGGTAAAATGTGGTTCTACATGAAAAAATAAGAAAACGAATGAGGTACTTTTTTCCTTCAAAACATTCTTTAAGAGAAAATTAATTGTAAGGAGTGAGCAATTTCGCAAGCAATTGAATACCATTCGGCTGTTGTTTATTTGTAATATGAGCAATTTGATCAGAATTACTCATGAACTACATAAATTAATACAATATCTATTATGAATCTCCCATCGATTTAAAGATTTTTAGAGTTGAAGAGCCATTCGAACATTTGAACGACTACAATTGCAGATTTGGAGTGTTTTAATATTTCAATTTAAAAATTTTAAAACATTAAGATAGACATTTGGAGAATTTTAGAGACTAAATTGGAGATATGAAGGTTTGAAGTTGGAGATTTCAAAAGTTAAAGAGAAAGTTTCTACGGTTTCAAGTTAAACACTTGAAGAGTTAAAACTAGAAATTTGAAGAATTTTTTAAATTCCAGTTTAGAGATTTGAAGCTAAACATTGGAAGAACTAAAGTTGAAGGTGTAAAAAGCTTCTAAAATTTTAATATTTCAAGAGGCTAATTTAGAGATTTTTAGAATTAACATTGAATATTTAGGAATTTGAAGTTTTAAAATTGAATAAGAATGAAAACATTTGAAGTTTATGATTTGAAAAGCTAAAGCTGGAGATTTGAATATATAAAACTGAAGATTTAAAGACCTATAATTGGAAATTTTAAAAGTTAAATGTTAGAGAATTAAGGTTTAAATCGGAAAATTCGAAGAGTTAAATTGAAACTTTTGAAGATTTCAAATTGAAAATTTAAAAATTTCTTACTGAACATTAAAACATGTTAAACTTCATTTTTAGAGATTTTTAGAATTGAAACTGGAGAGTTGAAGATCTAAAATTGGTTATCAGAAAAGTTAAAAATATACATCTGAAGAATTGAAATCATGCTTCAAAATTAATTTTCTTGGAAACGAAACTTAAAATAAAAAAATGTTACACCAAATTCTTTTTCCTTTTTTTCACATAGAATCTGCACCCATCCAATTTTACTACGATTGTTGCCTCACGTTGCATAACTTACAGGTAATTAAATTGCCTTCATAATTCTATAAAAGAAAACTCATTAACAAGATAAACAAGATAAGCAATTCCCTTCCTGACTAATATGCAAAAAACCAACCAAACCTGAACCACATTTCGAATTCACCAAAATCAAATAAACCAAGCAATCACAATTACCGGTACTTTCCCGAGTCTCCACCCTCGTCAATCAAAACTTGTGAACAAAATCTCACCGTCTGATCTGAAGACGTCGACGGTGACGACAGCCAGCGAAAATCTTCTTTCGCTCGGATTCGCCGGTTGATCCGCAGCTTCCACAAAAATCGCATGCCTCCCTTCAAGAATCGGACTCCCAGCGACGGTGATCATGCCAGACATCTCGTCCACGGCGAACGGCGGAGTGCGAGAAGTCGAATTTCCATGATTTTGTAGCCTGTACTTGACCAGTCCGTTCGTGCCGAGGTCATCGTCGACCGCGTGCACCTGCCCGAGCACGGTGCCCACCTTGTAATCGCTTCTGGCGACCAGTTCGTAAAGGTTCCCGGGCACGAAAATCGGATTGTTATCGTTGGCGTCGAGCAGCGTGACCTCGACGTCCACAGAGGATCCGTTCGCCCTGCGAAAACCGTCACGAAGAACGACGCTGGGGTTTCTCTCCAAAGCGAGAACTTTCATCCGTAGATGGTCACGCTTCTCTCGATCGAGGACCGATTGATCCTTCACCGTTAGCCAACCGGATCTGGGATCCACGGAGAAGGCGCCGGACGGGTCCAGCAGCTCGTAATCGAATTGCCCGTTCTCGCCTTGGTCCCTGTCGCGCGCGATCACTTGCAACACGCTGAAGCCGTTCGGCAGGTTCTCCACGATGCTGATGTTGTACAGATCCACCTCGAACTGCGGTAAATTGTCGTTCAAGTCCAACACTTCAACTTCAACCCGGGACACCGCCGTCTTCAAAGGATTATCCACTTGAGACGCGTGGACTTGCAGGGTGAAAGTGTTCGACGGTAAGTTTCGCTCCGCGTCCAAGTCGATCGCGCGCTTCAGGAAGAGCGTGCCGTTCTTCGGATCCAAGTGAAAAAATCCTCGCTCGTTGCCGGATATGATGTCGTAGCGGACTGGCACGTTGATGTCTCGATCGCAGTCTGCTGCCTGGATCGGCGTGGTGAAATTGATCGGCGCGTAGATCGGATATTCCTGCAACATGTTGGAAACAACGTTGATACAACTTCCGTTGTTAAGATCTAATGGTATTTAGAATTTAATTCTTCTTTTATACTTTCATTCGTGCATTGGACTCAGTCACTTTCAGTCTGTTGGTTTTGATTCGTTCAAAGCAATGCAGTGGAGCACAAGTTTAAGGGGTCTTCCCACTGTGAACCTCTGAAAAATTGCCTTTTTTGGGGAATTTTTTTGTACTGAACGAAATGTCCAATGTAAATAAAGTTTTTCCTACTGATTAATACACTTATTGAGAGTACAAACAATTTTTTTATGCAATTTATAATAGTTTATTTAAATATATATATCGCACTGAATTGAGCACCTCAAGAAAACGATGTAGTGCTGGCGTAGATGATTCCAGAAGAACGACGCATCTGAATAAAAAAATTCAAAATGGTTTTTAGTCGTCACGGATGTCGTTATCGTTGGAACCAAAATTATTTTAATTGATAAAAAAATTAACCAAATGACGGAAGTTTGAATGTTTAAGTTCCGAAATTCGATGAATTTTTAGTCATTTGTCATTGTAAAAAGTATAAAATTGTTAATAAAACAAAGTTTCCGTGGTCCCTGCGATAGCCACTGATGTGTTGAATAATGTGTAAAAATTTGAGACTGATTAATCAAATAATTTTTTTGCAATCATCTACGCCAGCACTACATCGTTTTCTTGAGGCGCTCAATTCAGTGCGATATATATAGTTAAATAAACTATTATAAATTGCAAAAAAAATTTGTTTGTACTCTCAATAAGTGTATTAATCAGTAGGAAAAACTTTATTTAGATTGGACATTTCGTTTAGTACAAAAAAATTCCCAAAGAAAGGCAATTTTTCAGAGGTTCACAGTGGAAAGACCCCTTAAAAGAACATTGAGTATGTAAAAATAGTCAATGTTTCACATTTGCATGCAAGATCTGAGTACGCTTTGTTAGTATAAAGGTAGAAATAAGAGAATTTGGAATGGCAACTTCGTATACATATACATATGTAAGTATATTTATCACGCTAGAAGTTCTACACAACGCGTCAGATGTCATTAACTTTTTATGTATTTTTTCTCTTAATTTAAGGAAGTTACTGTACTGCGCTCAGGAGTTTGCACACTAGTCTGATTGGTTATCTCCGTAGTTAGAATATTATTGGTCGTCACGAAATTATTGACAAATCAGGTCACGCAACATTGCGTGATAAAAGAGAAAACGTGTTAGGCTATCCTGCTTGAAGTGCAAACTTCTGAGCGCACTATAGTACAATATCTCTGGAATCATTGAAAAACCGATTTTCCAAAAACATTTCTATTCAATAATATTGTTTTTTTAGACATACTCTCTTAAAATTTCATAAGAAAATGTATCTTAAGAATAAAAATCTTAAAGAAAAATCTTAATTTAACCTGCGCCTTGAATATTTTGAACGTTTTTTCTCAAAACAGTTTTTCAAATCGATGTCACTGATATTTTAAAAAATACTGAACTGATTGTAATAAAACTTGATACGATTATTTTTCACATCCATATCTAATTGTCATAGTTTTTTTTAATCATTTGAACAATTTTTTTTAAACATTGAATCGAAAATTTCAATCACCCATATTATATTATAATTTTTTATGTACTTTCAGAGGTTTTTTCCCTTTTTTACTTTAAATTACACTCAGAGCAGTTGTTAAAATATGCTACAATTGTGTCAATATTTGCGATAATTTTGTTTTTCACGCTTACAGAAGTCAAAATTTTCATAGAAAAAATTCTTTTTGCTTTACAGATAAACATGTGTGTATAGATTAAAATTATCAGTAACTTTTTATATCCGATTACAAATATATGTTCAGCAGCGTAATTTGTTGAAGTCATTCGAAATTGATACACTGCAAACAATGTATAATAATATAAGTAAATAATAGTGAAGATAGTTGCATAAGAGTTTCAATATATCATTTAGAAACATATCTAAACATAAATATTAACATAATATTTAAAATAATTAATTTAAATATAAACATAATATTAAATTCCTTAATCTATAATAATCTAATAATTTTCTGTCTCAAAAAAACGGTATAATAAGAATACAGTTAGAGAAGAATATCCTATTAAAACAAAATACAGAAGTGCATATGTAACTGCATTGGAAAATATGAAAGATACTCTTCGTTTTTTAACCCACACCTGACGTTTTTAAAATTTTCCATCTTCTATTTGTAAGAAATTATATGGAAAGTTGAATGGATTATATTAATATTTCCACAAACCAAGTCAATCATTTACATTAATTAATAGTTTCAGCCAATAGCCTAACGCGTTAATTCGACCAATTATACACTTGAAAAATAATAATTATAGACGCGAGGTATAAATTTCAAGCGCAGGAATTAGGTTGAAAGCGTATATCGTTTGATCCTCTGCACTCTTGAAATCTAGACCTATTAAGTCGTAACCTTTCCGGGGCAGACGTTTCATAAAAAATCGTATTGGTGTCGTCAACGAACTGTCACTAATCTCGCAATCTTCCTGCAACATAGTTCGCGGAGCTTCGCGTCTACAAAGTCATGATCGAAAATTTCTCTTCGCTAAATAAGGTATAAAGAATACATCAAAACTGGTTTTCATAAATTCCCGGCTGTCAGTGAACTATAAATCGGCGGAAAATTAAGAGCCCCTTGACACGTGAATCCGCGCTTTCCCAATGCTTCACCGGATTGACCACCCGCCGAAGTTCAACCTCGAACGCGAGCCGCGCTGAATAAATCTCGGCGAACGACTCCGCGCGGCGAGTATCGCTCGAAAGTCGAACGCGCTCCGCCGCGCCATGGACCGCGATAAATATCGGCGGTGCGGCGGAGTACAACCGCCGTGATCATGTTTTCCAATCGGAATGAAATTTATACATCAAGGTTCCCGCCCCAAGAAAGTATTAACCTCTGACATTCGCCACGAGTCCGCGATACGGCGCAGCCCAGATTAGCGGCGTTCCCGCGTAACACAAACGCCGATGGAGACGCGCGTCGCGACGAACAGCGCCGCTAATGGTACTGAAAACAACGTCGAGCTTCCGCGGCGATGAATTATTGTCGTTCGAGGGCCCGTTCCTTCGGGAAAATTGATTTTCAAAGTCCGGCCATTACGCGGACGCGTTTGACTGTGAAACTCGATTTAATAGCGCTACGAACCTTCGCCGCGCGTTTACACAGCTTGAGGAAAAATGCAGTCGTTCGTAGCGAAGAATGGACTTCCGTTAAAACAGAGTGTTGCAAATTGAGACGGGAATCAGGGTGTTTTCAACGGCGAGGAGCGAACGTTTGTTCGAATTTAATGTAGCGATCCGGTGTAATTCCACGCGCGGAAACGCCACGCGTTTAGTACTCCTTTTAATGCGCAGGATATTAAAGCTATTCGAAACGCGTGATCATTTTATGTCTAGTGGGTTTTAATTTGGTGAGGAATATTTACACCGAGGAAATGGTAATTGCGATTCTACCGTCGTAATCTGCTTCTCGCAAGGAGGATAGTATAGAAATTGTTTCTGAAATGGGTGATCAGATTTTGGGGGTCAACTGTATTCACTATTAGAATGAAATAAAATAAATGATGAATGAAATTAACTGATATGGTGAAGAAAATTATTCATCTAGATTGCAGTAATAGCAAAATATCCTTGTATTTACGAAGGACATTGCAAAGTGTCTCTCGAATTTTTATTATACAGGATGGTTTAAATCTCAACCCAAAAATTTTTCCAACATATTTGGAAAATGTATTTGAATAAAAACTGATTTTAGGTATAGACAGAAACACTAATTATTGTTAAGTTAGGATATTATTCCCATATTCAATGAGATAGGCTATACTCGACCTCTTGATCTAGTCCCACTAGATTTTGTGTATGGGCTTGCATGAAATTAAGGACATATTCAGGCGGAAAACCTGCTACGTGATGAATTAATAACAAAAATAATGGGAGCGGTGCATGAAAGCATGCCTACGTGTGAATCAGTCGAGACCTATGCAAATTAGTATGAAAGGGAGTTTGAAATAAATAATTATGTTTAAAAATTGAGTAATTTGAATACATCTGATTATTTGTGGTTCATTCTACTTTTTTTCGTGGTATATACATGGTGTATGACATTTTTTGCTCAAACTGACTTTTCAAACATGTTAACATAATTTTTCAATTGATATTCGAAACTCACTGTATAATTTAAGATAATTCAAGAAAGATGCCAGCAGCAAAGGAAGTTATATTTATTATTATTTAGAAAATTATTTAAAAAGTAATATAAAAGAAAGTATCTTTGTGATAAAAAAATAATGAGGAATTAAGTGAAAAATAAAAATAAGCTATTATTGCTATAGTGTGCTGCTTTTTAGTACAGTTTCCTTTGCTTCATTTCTAATTACTTATGTTTGGAAATCATGCTGGAACTCTTTCTTGCAATTTTTTTATATTGTCTTTGATACCCTTTTCTGTATGTAAAAAAGTTTACTTGAAAAATTTAGATAACACTTTACTGTATCCTCCTTTTTAGTTTTTACTCTTTAGTTCTGTTGGAATCGATTAGTACTATCAACATTGAAAATATTAACCCCTCATGCAACATCTAAATCATATAATAACTTTTGGCCCACCGTGTATTACAAGCTTATTGTCTTTATTCATAATAACCTGCTGATAATAAAAATTATTGAGCCACAAGATTGTCAAGAAGAAGGCTTGGTTTAAATTTAAAAGAGTTGTAACTGAAACTATTATGTTATCGCACGAAGAACGTGCCGAAAGTCTATATCATTTAAAAAATTACTGTTCGAGTTTTTACAGGAAAATTTAGCCAAGGATATTAATATTATCACTTTCACCTTCCAAATAATTTTTCAATACTATTTTAAACAAATAATTCTTATTTTGTAGAAGCAACATAAACTAGGAACTATGTTACTGGTGGGATGATATATACTTCTGGACACTATAAAGGACAAGATAGCAATCGCAGAAAGCGGCAATCGGTAAACTGGACGCTACCTCGAATCGATTGAATTTACTTGTACGAAAAGAACTAGAAGTTGCTGTCCTGCGGAGCGTCCTCCTCGAGGAAACGATGCGCCTCGATGGGCCGCGTAGAAAGTTTCCCGCAGTTCGTTTGTTCCGTAATATGCGACTTTCATCGGCGATCAACGTCGCGCATTGACGCGGTCATTGCCGGCGGATACATCTAACCGTGAGTAGCAAAACGCAGTCTCGCGCTTGCATAATCGAGTAATCCTTGCCGCAGCTTAATTATGACTAGTTTTATCCGGCGTGCACTCTGATATTTCGCTAGCAACAAATTACAAGGTATTCGATAACTATTGCACCACATGGCTACAAACTACTAACCAGCGCTGGCACATTTTTTCAAATGCCCTCGAAGACTCTCGATTCGAAGCATCGTAGAATCGTCAGTTACCTAGTCATTGTCTTTACTCGATGATTAACTGCCCATGCAGCTGTAGTTAGTGAAACACAATGAGTAGTAAATAGGTTTACAAGGTTGCAAAATAAGACCTCCCGAGCCTCCAGAATAGAATTCAACCGTGAAACCCGCGAGCATTTCGAATGCGGGTCTAATACTTCGCCCCCGCATGCTCGTCGATTAAAAATATCTCCAATAATCAGATATCCAAACCATTAATATTCCTCGGATACGGAAATAACGCATATGCTGCTTTCTGCATATCTCTGCATATACTTTCCATCAACTTCGCATACAGGGTGTAACAAAAATGTTGCAGTTCCTTGCAAGGGGTGATTTCTGAGGTGATTTTAAACAACTTTTTCCTTAGTGAAAATGTTAGGTGGGGCTTTGTTAACGAGTTATTAACGAAAAACACCGATCAATCAGGGAGCGAGTACAAGTGGATGAATGTTAGCGCGGGCTTCAGCTGTGAGTAGTATTGGCCTGCCATCGTCCGCGCCATCATTAACCCGCTGTACTCGCTTCCCGATTGGTCGGTGTTTTTTGTTAATAACTCGTTAACAAAGCCTCACCCAACATTTTTGCTAAGGAAAAAGTTGTTTAAAATCACCTCAGAAATTACCCCTTTTAAGGAACTGCAACATTTTCGTTACACCCTGTATATTCACACTCATACAAGCATCTGGTCACCAAAAATATGGTAGAATATGACTTGGTCTCCCTACTTTGCTAATCACAAACAAGAGCTTGAAGGAGTAGAGTACAGCATAATCTTCTCAGGTTCGCCGCGTTTAAATTAGGGCAGAAGATGTCAATCACTAATCATCATCCTACCATGAAAAGGCTCAAACTCGTGCCTCTAGAAAGTAGCAGAACGCTTTCTCAGTTGATGCTGCTTTTTAAAATCGTCAGTGGTCACATCAAATGTTCTCAACTTCTTGAGTTCGTTAATCTTTACGCACATCCTTGCGATGTTTAAACCGCGACAATTGCTTTGTGTCCCCTAGCGAGAGGATCACCCTGTATATGTACAATGTCTTCCGTTTCCTTCTGTTATTTTTTATACATTTTGTTTTCATTTTGTATTCATTTTCTTTGTACGCTAATGGGAATTCCTTTCCGTCAATAATTAAATAAATAAAAATCTGCGAGGTCGATATTTACCGGCATCGGGTGGAACTCGTAGATCTTCGCCCTGTACACATCTCGCGTGAACTTCGGATCGAGATCATCGTTGTCCGCTATCGTGATCCTCACGGTCGTGTTGGTGGTTCTCGCAGGCACTCCGCGGTCCTGAAACAAAAACGACAAACGAGAAGTTGACAATGACGCGCCTTGAACCAGAAACTGTCGCGGTAACGTAGATGACGGAGTACTTTCACCGGGGCTCGCCGACTTTTCTACGAATAGGATCGTCTGCGATATCGTGCCGCGTACTCACCGTGGCCGCAATGACCAGCGTGAACTCGCGATCGCCGTTGTCGTAGTCCACTGGCTTGCGGAGTATGAGAGCGGTTCTGTGGCCGGATTCGAGTGAAAATTTACCCTGCTCGTTGCCTTTCACTATCGCGTAGTGGATATCACTGTTCGGCGTGTTCGGCTTGTCTCCGTCGATCGCGTAGATCCCACGGAATATCGTCACACCTGCGATTGGGCAGAAAATCATTTTTATAGTAGCTTGATGCATCAGCTTTGTGTTCGTCGATCAGGTGTGAAACGTTTCGATGACATGGAATTACAATTACCGGTTCAATAACCGGTTTAAAACTTTTGATTATGATTTTTCATTATAATTTATTAAATTGACTGGTAATTGTGCAGAAAGAGGTACACCTCACCGATTTCGATGAAATTTAGATATGTTACAAAACTCGAAATTCTGGACAACTTTTTTTTGTACATATAACCGCCGCTCGGCCTTAGTTTTCGAGATATTCGCGAAAAACCACCGCCACTACTACAACGAATTCTGCGTATAGATACGCGCCCGTGGCAGCGTATGCATCAGCATCGAACGATCGCTTTTCGACTGTTTCTTCGAGCGACGTACGAAACTAAGCCCAATGATAAAGGTGAAAGTTATTGCTACACATTTCCAGTCGTGAAACCGGCACACCAGGCCCGGGGGCAGTTGGGGGGCCAAGCCCCCCCACTACTTGGAAAGTACGGGTTCAACTTTGAAAATACTGTCTACGCTCGGTGGTCTGCTATGGAAAAGGGGGATGTTATATTTTTTGCGCGTGAAGCGCGCCACGGAGAAGCGATTAATTTAAGTATATTGAAAGTATCACGTCACTTGCTTCTCCGTGGCGCTCTTCGCGCGCGAAAAATATAACATCCCCTTTTCCATGGCAGACCACCGAGCGTAGACAGTATTTTCAAAGTTGAACCCGTACTTTCCAAGTAGTGGGGGGGGGGCTTCGCCTCTAAACCCCCAGCGGGGGCTCTGCGTGTACCGGTTTTTCGCGAATATCTCGAAAACGAAGACAGAGCGGCGGTTATATGTATAGGGAAAAGTTGTTCAGAATTTCGAGTTTTATAACATATCTAAATTTCATCGAAATCGGTAAGGTGTACCTCTTTCTGCACAATTACCAATTAACTAATAATCTATATTTTAATATACTTCAACTATGTTTCTTTTTTTTAATTGAGTCAAATTAAGCAGAAACCTACAAGAAGCAACTATAAAAAAATTAAATAAGTAATAATGATTGCACTACTTTAAATAAACTACTATTAAATAAACCATTAAACGATTTTGTAAAATAAGAGGAAATAAAATACATTCGATACAAATGGAACTCCTTTTAATATTTGTAATCAAAATTTTTTAACTAAACTTTCTCAACATAATTTGATGCATTAATCAATAGTTTTAATATTAAAATAATGTCTCTAGACTACGATGAGAAATCCTCTATTTTTATATTCTTTTAATCTAAATATTAAATGGTTTGTTCTCATTTGAATAACCAGAATTTAATACAATCCTTGTGATCATTTTTGTGTGTTTTTATTTGGATATTTCAAAAATCTTCACACTGTTTTTACTGACTATTTATAATATAAAATGCTAATAATTAATAGAAAATGATTAAATCATGACTCAAGTTTAACTCGAAGTTCTACTATACTCTTACACCTAATGCATTAAGTAATTAAAATCCTAGTTAATAGAAATCGGAGATAATTACGAAGTGGTCAATCGACGTTCAAAACAGCAATTATTATTTGTATCCTTCTTTACTCCTACACGATGGCAATTCGAAATAAACATCACCTTTTCAAATAATAAATTGCAATATCAAAAGTAATCGCATGCGTCATTTTGACCTCCTTAATAGTTCTATGATTAATACAGACTTTCCTTTCGTGCAAAATGAAGTGAAGCTGTTGTACAAGCAAAAGGAAATTAAGATGTAATAATTTATTTATGAAAACATTGTTGGATTAGAAACATGGAATTTTAACGCCACCATGAATATCTCTGTGCGTGAATCTCTCTTTTCAATTAGACTAATTTGTTTATTTGTTTGGGAGACAAAATTTCTTGAATAATTAAAGTAATCGACTTTCTCTATATGATGCGTCTTACCAACAGGTGTAAGTTCGTCCACAGTTACGTGATATGGTGATCCAACAAATTGCGGCGCATGATCGTTTATGTCCTCGACGTAAACCGTGACTGACAGGTGCGATGTCACCTACGAAATCAGAGGGTTTATGCATTAGCTATGGATTATTCTAGACTCTGAAAATGGAATATTCTACAGAAGCACTCAGAGGCGGATTTTCATATAGACTAAGACAAATTTTGGGCGAAAGAAATCGAAAAAAATAGTAAAATGTTCTCGCCTGTAACTTTTTATTTTTTCGTCGACAATAATGACATAGATTTCCGTCCTAAAATAAAATATCTCGGATGAATAGAGTCTTAAGGTGTTCTATGCAACCTGCATGTAAATAAAATAGAAAAAGACGACAGAAGTTTATTAGACTAGGGACGCCAAGTCTCCAAATCCGCCCCTGGAAACATTCAGCCAAAGATCAGTCTTGTGAAACGTGTTATTAAAACGACAAACCAAGTATTCGGAATGCAAATTGCCAAGAAGGAATATTGTTGCAAAAGTATTATCGTAATACATGTTTTCTATCGTACACACGACACTTTCTTTTTATCTTTCTTAATGTTACTAATTTATATAGTGGAAAAGGCTTTCTAAAGCAAATAGTTTCCGGACTAGAAAGAGAAAATCTGCAATTTTCAGCATCTTTTAAAATGTCGCTTCCTGTTTAACTTTTCAAACAATATCACGCAACGTTATTCTGACTGCCTGGGGTCGAAGTAACAAGAAATGTTAGGTACTCGTCTGTTTGACAAACAACTTCTGTTTCAACTCATTTTTTTAAGATATTTCACATCAATCCTAATAAAATAATTCTTCCAGACATTATAAATGGTTTAAATACAAACAAAAATTAAAAAATAAGAATAAAAATCAGGCTGAAAGCGATAAAGAAAGAATCCTTTCTCAGTATTATTTTTGTACAGCCCTGTACATTGGGAAAATTTTAATAATGTCCTCCTCTTACTTCCGCAGTTATCCCTCATCCTCCTCCTTTCCTGCTTTTCCTCCATATTTAATATCCGTGATGGGACAGAACGCATAACAGTATCAGTTCGGATTGATCTGCTGAGATTGCATAAACGCATGAAACGTTCCATTTGATTCGTTGCGACGGAAAAAATCGAGGACTGCGTAAGAACGGTACTCCGCGTCTGCATACTGCCAGCTTTATTGCATGTTCGTGCAAAACAGCGGTTGGCTGACTGAAAGCTTGTTTGGTAGAGTGGCGAGGCAGCTGCATCGATGATGAATGAATTACTACCAACGATCGTGAATTCTTGACCACGGAGATAGAGACAAGTCAAATTGAAACTGCTATTTTTTTTTAACAATTCAAAATTACTACAAACTAATTTTACACTTTCCAATCACAAATGCATGAGATGGAATTTCTTCTACGATAAACAAAAGGTTCCATTTGTCACAAGCCAGATGGAGATCAACGAGGCACAAGCACGCAGCAAGAATTAATCCACGCAAGTGAGCACAGAAAAAAAAATCGTAATCAGTATCGTAACGGTTCTATTGATCTACTACATTCCATCAAAATAGTTGCATAAACGTCGATTGGCACGCTGCAAGCCACAGAACCGGTAGCAGGAGACTCGTTCTATCGGGACCGGTACCTACACGCTCCAGTTATCCTGGCGCGCGTGAAAAAGGAACGAAATTTCTGTGGGGAAAAGCAGGATAACGTTCGGGGACTCGCGCGATCTTTGCCAGAACGACACGTGACTCGATATTTTAGGCAATCCCTTAGAGACGAGACTCTAAGAGTTCCCACCGATGTTCTTTCGGTACTTTATGCGGTTCCATTATGGGCTAATTATGCTCGCGAGGAGCATGGTAATGGAAGTTGGACGCGCGCCACGTTCAGATAACCGTGAAATCGTGCATCCATTAATAAGATTAGCGGCGCGGCGCGGACGGTATCTAAAAAGTAATAGTAATACTTTCGACGATTTACCAAGGAATCTCCGCCGTCGCTGTAGTCGCATACCACGCGGAACTTGAGCAGATTTCTAGGTGCCTCTGTGTCCACCAGATCCTCCAGGGATTGAGCCAACACCAGAGACACGTGCGTCCTGTTCGTCTCTTTGTACGCGAAGAACCGGGCGTCTTCGTCCTGTAACAGTTACAACTCGGTTATGCCATGGCATATGCTCGTTCAACGGTAAACACGCTGCCCGAGGATAATTGTTTCGTTTGTTGGTCATCTATCCCCGTCGTTCAACGGTACACGCGGTTGTTTCGTTCGTGGCTGGAATTTTTCCGCGAGTTACGTTTAACTCTTTTGCGGTCTATACTTATTAGGTCAATGTGAAATAGACTGCTACAACCAGTCGTGTAAATTGATCAAGAGATATGATAGAATTGAGATATTATTCGTAATGCTTGAAGAAGTTTAAATTATAATACACTTTTTATTGAAAAATATTTTCTTAAAATCAGTAAAAGATTGGAACATAATTAAAAAGAAACTGTTGAATATTATTATTACACTATTGAGAAGATATTAAAACTGTATTAGAAAAACTATTAAAATTCTTTGACGAAATAAAGCGGCAATAATTTGCTAGTAGCCTAATGTTACGAACAATTTATACGAATACAAGTAACGTGAGATTGATTGCGGTATATTTCAACTATCATCGTGAGTTCAAGATGTTGAAAAGGAATGACAAACCATTTTCTCTTCAGAAAATCAAACGATAATTCATCACATCGATGAAACCTTAGATTCGAGAGATGTCACTATTGAAAACGAGTGTCTCTTCAAGTGTCACGTATTATTACATAATGAGTTCTTTGCTACGCCATCTTAAATCCTATTTATCAATAAAAGTAATATCACTTATGCAGGTTAATGTCGACATTCTGCTTTCAACTTGTTAGTGAAATTATAACTCAAGACTCGCTCGAAATCGAAATTCTATATTTATTAGCTCGCTTTCCTTCGCTTTCGCCGGTCACCCATACAGATCCATAAAAAATACCAATCTAGTTAATGCCTATTGAGTGGACAGTGCCTCTTCAGTTTAGGTATGTTGTCAAAGTAATTTTAAGTTTTTATTATAGATCTGACAAGCTCCACATTCGCATCGTTATGCGTGTTTTAAAGGTGCACATGCTTGAAATAAAGACATTAAGGAGAGTACATACCTTATCTACTGGCATAATCGAGATATGATTTCTCGGGTGTGCTTCCAAGGATAGAACTTCTGTACCTTTCGCCAGATTCTCTGGTACTCGTACGAACTTCAGGTATTCTCCTATCGGATAGAACTGACATCCTGCGAGCGCAACAGAAAAAGAAAGATTTCATTTTTAATTGAGACTAGCTGAATCTGTGCGCCTCGCTGCACGTAAAATTATATCAGGCTAACCGGGCCTGGTAGTTTCTGGATACTAATTTTTTTCAATCAAGATTAAAAATGTTGGACTTTCAGATTTTTCCTATTATATTGAGGATGAACTTCAGTAACAATCTTAGCTAAAAGTTAATCAATTTCCAAGATTATAATAAGGCTTTTTGTGATGAAAACCAGTCAGAAATATTGAGCTTTTGTCATAAACTTGTTTGTTGGAATGTACATCTAAAATTTTAAGTGAGATTTGACTATGGTATGAAGATTAATTCTTCCAATTTTACTACGATTTTTAGTACACTCTATATACAGGGTGTAACAAAAATGTTGCAGTGCCTTGAAAGGGGTGATTCCTGAAGTGATTGTAAACAACTTTTTCCTTAGCGAAAATGTTTGGTGGGGCTTAGTTAACAAGTTATTAACGAAAAACACCGACCAATAGAAGCACGAATACAGTGGATAAATTTTAGCGCGGGCTCCAGCTGTGAGTAGTATTGGCCCGCCATCGTCCGCGCTATGATTACTCCGCTGTACTCACTTCCCGATTGGTCGGTGTTTTTCGTTAATAACTCGTTAACAAAGCCCCACCCAACATTTTCGCTAAGGAAAAAGTTGTTTAAAATCACATTCAATCATTTATTTCTACAACTTGATTAATATTTCAGGGAATTACTGAATACTTTCAAATTAGTAATACTTATTCAAAACAAATGTTCCCAGTTCTCGTAATCTTCAAAGGTAAAAAATGTAATAAGTGTCATCAATAGACTGCGGATGTTTATGCATTTATAAAATACGTTTCGTAATATTTAGAAGGTAAAAAGCACTTTTATTTAAAAATAAATATGAATATGAAAAAAATATGAATTTGCATAAACATTACCGTTTCTATTGTTAACAAAATAGATTTCTCATTTTAATAATATTGAACAAGTAGCTCAAGTTCTATATACTATATTATAATTGTAATATAAAGGATTTCTTTTAAAAAAATGTATATAATGTAAAGTGCATATAATGAGTTTAACTAAACAAATTAAAATATTTGCAGTTGCAAGTAAACAGGATTAAAGATTTCAATATATTAACACCTTCTCATGTATTTGCAGTTGAACTATTAGAATTTTTTAGCTCCATAATTTCACTATTTTTATTTTAAAAATAATTTTAGAGAACTGTCTGAATAATTCTTGAATATTTTTTAAAAATTTCTTTTGGTGCAAAAAGATCGTGCGAACACTGTTCGTTATTTTAACTCAAAGGATTAAAATGATCATTATAAATCTCCGCAGTTATTCATACCAACGCTTATATAATTACATAACGCTTATAAATTTTATCGGTGACATAAAAATGAATAACGTAGCCTTGTACGTTTCTTCCGAATATCAATGCAGTGGTACCGCCCTTATCAGTATTGCGAAAGCTTTCCAAGCGTATACCTGACTAAATATTGCAGGCTGCAATTAAGTAGCACGCGTTTCTCAAGCGCGCGCATGTTTCTCTCGAAATGTCGATAACTGTCCCGTGCACGGGTGCAAAACGAGTTTCCCAGAATTTTTGCATGCGATACACCCGTAAAAAGCGTCGTCTGTCCGATTCGATAATGTCATTTTCTCCTCACATTCTAATATTTGCCGACGATTGGAATGGTTCAACGTGCCGTAACGCGTGGCAACGTAATCAAGTTTTTCCCGTGGTTCAGGAAGCATTCGAAAGGTCGCCGGCTATCCAGCGTAGAACGCATCCATCGTTGGTCTTGCACGATTTTGCCGCCGCGAACCTTGTAATTTATCCGCGTGAAGAAATTCGAAAATCGTCATTAAGGTTTTTGCATACCGCTTAATGAAAGAAACTGGGAAATTCTTGTGCAAGCGCGTGATGAAAATCTATATCCACACTCCGACATTAAGCAAATTGTGTAAGCTAAAGTGATTATCAAATTGTGATAGAACTGTAGATGCATGAAGACTTCTTTATCAGGAAATATCGATGCGATGAAGGAATGATTAGAAATTTCCTATACATTCATAAAATTGAACCGCTGAAAGATTAAAAGCTGCAACGCCATCATAGAAACAAATGGAATTCATACAGTTCTGACGACTAAAACTTCCATTCGACTTGATTTCAACTCGCTGTATAAATCGCGGCATTAATATTTGAAGCAGATCGGTTGAAACCAACGAGTAGACCAACTAATTAGCTCAAACTGGACGCGAACGTAAAACATTATTTCCGACTGCGAAAGGGAGAAGATCGCGAAATGATAGAAGAACCGTAAGTAACCCGGCAGCGGAGGAAGTTCGTGTCTCCCGACGCGCAGAGATGTTATCTCAATTTATTCAGGGCCGCGATCACGGTGCCGATCCGATCTAGGAATCGTGCAACGCATCGTGCATTGTTCGCGATTCCTCAAACCAATTCGATGATCGCGGAGCCTGCGATTTGAACCGAGTGTGATTCACACTTCGAACCAGAGAATAGTTAGGAAATCTCTAACAAAAGATCATTCTTGATCTTGTTGAGGTTCTCTTACTCGAAGGACGGTCTAAGCGTCTTCCTGGATCACTGGAAATCTCCCGCGATTGGATCTGAATGGGTTGAGGCAAATTAGATTATGTTAGGCCAAGATCAAGCAAATTAGAGGAAATCTAAGAGAGATTAAACGGGTTGAAGGAGACTAAATCATGACAGAAGACGTTGGATCGATCTAATACAAGTTGAAGTTAACTGGAGCCGAAGTAGATTACTTGGTGTTGATTAGATTAGCTGGAATTTGGTTAAAGTTAGTTGGAGCCGACTGGAGTCGACTGAGTTCAGCGGAAATCAGCCCGAAGAAGAGTTAGATCGATGATCCAGTTGATCCAAAGAAGCTCCAATTAGTTCGAGAGGGTTCTGTTCTATCTGTCTAGACTGATCGAAGAGGATCTTGCTTGTCCAAGAAGGGTCCCATCTGTCCCAAGAGAATTTTATCTAATTGAATATGAACTTTTCTGACCGAGGACATAATCTAGTTAAAGAAAATCCATTAATCTAATTGTAAGTCAAGATTACTCTGATCCTTCCATAGAAAATGTACTGTCTACATTCTAAAATCACATTCAGATTAATTGCATGATTTTCTCTTTTTCCATTGATTCGAATAATCTTTTATTCGATCTCGTTTTTGCGATGAAAGCCTAGGGTTTCGAATACGATAGATATTACCCAGGTTCGACGCAGTGTTCCAGAGAAAAAAATAACACACAAAGCATGGAAACCTATCAAACGTGCATCGCTTTCATTCTTTTCAACACAAAGAGGTGGCCTATGGTTTATTGCTATTATCAGCGGCCTCGAAGCAAAGGTTCATTGCACCACTCGCTAGCATTGCACCGGCGCGGCGTGTGTCTCGAACCATTCGCAGGTGTTTCCAGAATAACGTATTGCCAGAGAACTTTCACCGTATTGCATGTCGATTCGAAGCCGAACAGTCGGACACGCGCCGAGGTACGCGTTCCGAACAGTAAGTACCGAGCGATTCGACATTTTTTTCGCGTCTGGTTTTTCCAGTTACCGTTATCGGTCGAAGGTACGTGCACGTCATAACCTGCTATTACACTGGCAACCAGAAGTTTAATACGAATGCACTGACCGCAACGAAATGTGACGTCGGCGTCATATTCTTCGTAGATCGGTGCACGAGGGCGTACAACCGGGATTAAAATTCTGGGCAGACGTAATAAATTTGATAGTTGGCTCGACATGTTGCTCGACTGCCTTTCGCGTGTGGCTAATTAGAGCTGCAACGGTGCTCGTTATAAGGTAAATGGTTTAAAACCCTTAGGCGTACAATCTTTGATTAATCTTAGCGGTGAAATAAAACTGTAATTTGCGATTGGTAATAGTTATACAAACGTGCAACTTTGAAAGCAGTTTTTAAATATCTGGGATCTTTCGAAACGCTATCGCCAAGTAAACTAATGCTACAGATAGGAATTAATTCTTTATGCTTTGACTATCGACACCATTGTCGTAGTATCTAGAAAATTGAAACTCTACTCGACTTACAACTCAACATTGCCACCGATAAACTAATCGGTCGTTTTTCGAAATCCTTCAAGCAGAAAAAAGAAATTTTGTCAAAGTTCAATTACGTTTGTTATTAGAAACAACCGATGCTCGGTCTTTTTCGTAGATTCCTTCTGCCTGCGAAAACTGTCAAATTACTTGCAAGGACACTTCGTAAATAGACAGGCGAAGGACTGCAGCCGTTTTAAAGAAATTCTGTACCGAATCTCGTTTCTCGTTCTCTCTGTTCCCCTTTCACGTTCCCGCTTTCTTCTTACACTTGTTATCTCACTTCCGATTCGCCCTCCCCTTCATTCTATCTGCTTTTGTTCTTGCCCGAGTCGATTTGAAGGGAATTACTTTTTAGGGGTGGCCAAGAAGAGCATCAGAGGTGAATCTTCAGTGCAGCACATTATGTACACGATAAAAGGGACAACTAAAAAACCTTAAAGTCAAGTGAACGTAAGAAATTGCAACTTATTAACCATAACCTTTTTCTGAGAAAAGAAAAAAAATTTAATTACAGAAATCTGAATTTTTCGTAACAAATCGTCGCTTTAGTGCTTAACTGTTCTATCTCCTCTAGCTTTTAAATTGCAAAATTCAATTTTACAGTTTATGAAGTTTAATCTCGTAGAAGTAGAAAAGTAGTGAAATAATCAAATGCCAATTCATAAATATCCTCTAATGAATAACAATTTATAACAATGTTTAGTGAATTTTCATGTTGTCACATTTAGTTGAATTTAGCAAAAAATGTTTTGGACATAAAACTTTAAATAAAATTTTTCTTCTTTGAATAATATTGTATTTCCATATTCAGTTGGAAATTTACCTTTTCATGAGTTTTAAATAATATATAATAAAATTGCACTCCAAGTTCTGGCATTGGAAGCAACATTGACATTAAGTTCTTCTCTTTTACCAAAGAAGACTTTTACAAGGAGAGATATTAAGTATAATTAAAGGAAACATTTTGTTATTTTTAGAAATCATATTTTTTGTTCTTTCTTCTTCGGAAACTTTTACTGCAACAAAATTGCGATCTAAATTTAACTTATACTTGGCTAGGAAAATATTTTCTTTTAATACTTTTCACTCCTAAAAAATTTACACAACATTTTTTTACATTAGAAAAATTCATTTACTTGGTGATTGCATTTTGATAATACTGAAATTCTTTTCTCTGCATTTCATGAACTAATAAGTCCATCTTTAAAATGTTAATATTTTAAAGATTTTTTATGAGAGAACTTGGACTAAATATTTCAGTAAATTCAAACTACCTTTCAATTGCACAATACTCGGCATCAATTTTTAGTTCGAGACATTTGCCCATTGTCAAGAAAATATAAAAGAGCCAAACACAACACTGTTTTTGTTTTGTAGAATACGTAAATCTGACCATAGCATAATTTTTGTCACCCTGAGATTATTTATACAAGTTTTATTGAGGTTTTAAATCAGAGTAATTGACATTCATATTTACTGCAGAATTGCCGGAAAAATTTTCCTTTAATTATCTCCGTTATCGACATTCGTATGATCCGACTTGTTTACTTTACTCTCCACAAAATCCATGTATGTTTATAGTCACGTGACACTTTTAATGTATCTCAATAGTGATTATTATTTGAAAATGCAACTATTACAAAAGAAAAACTTTTAAAGTTTTGGGAGTAGAACTTAAAAGTTACTGAATATTAGTTGCTTTCCAATTAAAACTTTTAACATATTATCATAAATTTATATTCTTCGCAAAGAGGTAACATATATATGGGTTAGTTAATTGCATTTTTTCAAAAATGGAATTAGAACAATTAAAAACTAGGACGAGGAAATATCTTCATTAAAAAAAACTAAATGTAATAAAAAATCAAAAAAGAATTTTGTATTTGATCTTAAAAGGAATAAAAATATTAATCAGTAAGGAATTTTAATTGAATGGTTCTTCCTTATAATTGAATATCATAATCTGATTTTCCCTTAACTTTTCAAGAATCCTCCGAAAGTATTAAATGCCTGGGAGACAGGTATTGGACGCGTTAATAACGCGCTAAAGTGTGAACTTCAAGCGACCGGAGAACTTTTATCCGATTGCGAGAGAGTTCGCTAACGGACCGATTTTTATCAAAACTTTAAAAATCTTTCCATAATCTCTATCATTTGAATTCGCGATGTACACAAAGTTGACTGCATGATCCGTTGTACCGGGATTCGAAAACTTGGAGCTTCTTGTTTGCGAGGCAACTGCTCTTCCAACTGTCAAGACAACTTCCATCGAGTTATACATATAGATTGTGTAAATGACTGCAATCCGCATTTCGACCAACACGACGACTGCGAACCGAGGTTCAGAACGAAGTGCACTCCAAACAGTAGAGGCAGTCCGCTCATTATTCACCCTTTCTCACTTTCTGTTTTACTATCCCTGGAAACCATCTCTGACGATAACTGACCAAACTGTAGCAATGATTAAATTATCCAAATTACTTCTGATGAATAAGACTTTTGTGGAAAAATGAGATACATGATAGATTAATTAATATTCGGAATTTTGTGATTCACGAGGTATCAATAATAACTTTTACTTTTCGGTAGACTGCGGATTTTATGCATTTATGGTAACACTAAGTAATGCAAAAATTTACGAGACTGTTAAAGTATGCCAAAATATACAGAATATCAAAAATATAATATAAGTTACAATGTGAAGAAAACATAATGTTATTCAAATTCTAATTCTTTATTCGTGCTTGTAAACATTTTACTTCGCGTGAAAATCCGCAGTCTACTTATCAGAGCCTTTACTTTATTATTCAATTGTTCATTAAATCAGATATTTGAAACCTTTTTCAACAAAACCAAAATCTGAAGGATTTAAAAAATATTGTTTATGCTGTCAATGACCCAACATGTTGCATTTTATACGAAAAAATATAAATAATTTTTATGCAGTTAATCGGCAATGTATAACTACTGCTAAAATAAATAGACAAATAAAACACATGCACATCTTCGTTGAAATTCATCGGATAAAGTTCTAAAAAAAAAAAAAAAGTAGTGGAACCTCGAAGAGTTCAGAACTCGAATTCGGTGCCGAATACTGTTTTATCAATCGGGGATATTTGCACGTTGGTTATGGCTCGCGAAATTCGGAAACACCCAGTATGCATAACGAAACGATTACATAACGAGACGGCTCGACTACGCGCCACCGGCTGCGGCTGCCGCATGTGTTGTGTAGCATTTGCACAAGTAAGCTCGTTCCCCAAAGCTTCGACGGAAGTGGGACAAGGTCGGCGGGCTTTTTGCACGTTTCCGCACTTCCATCGGTTCGACGGAGCAACGTCGCGGACACCAGTTTATCGCTGGACATGCTCGTACATCACTGGCCGCAAGTCTCGCCACCCTTCAACATTACACGTCGAAATATATATACACGTGTATGTAATTGTTCCTTATCGCTGGTTTTGATAGTGGGTTGCGCGTGGTAACCGGCGGTGGCCATTATTGATCATTAGCGGGAGACCTTCGATTTAACGTGAACACTAAACCAGCCGATTCGCCAATAAGGGATGAACGTTTTTAGAGGGTGAACCATCGAAATGGTAATCTCGATATGGGCGCGTTTCTTATCTTGTTAATTTAGTAGAAGCTTCCAATCTTATCGGTCAAGCGTCGCGGAATAAAAGCTGTCTAACTAAACCGTGTCGATGATAACATATTCCGTTGGGAACAATTTCGTTCTAATTAATTATTTTCACAGACGTCTGTGAATACGTTCCACGTAGACTTTAATCAAGGAACCGTTCAAGATCCGAAACCGTATCTCGATCTACATGAGATTCCTCCAACAAATTTTGAAGATATGCAAGCATTCTTTCGTTGGAGATATTACTTTTTCACGAAATAACTTCCGGTGATTGGATCCCACAATTTCGATCAACCTTCGATTCCATGTTTATCTTGTTATCTAATTATAATACAAATATATACAGAGGACGAGCCTCTCCAAGGACTCCCCACCCATAGAAACATCAAAGGATTTATGCCTCCACTCTCGACCTCCGACCCTTCTACTCCTAGTTCTCGTTCTTCTACCTGCACCTTCGTAAAGATTTCCAGTCCCTTCTAGCCTCTCGTCCCTTCCCTTCCCATTTCCTTCCCAAAGCACCGTTCCTATCCCATAGCCTTCGCTATTAGTAACGTAATTTATATTTTTATTCAAAGTTTCCGAACACGAAGGACTCACTAAATTGTAACTTGACCTACTTGCTTCACCGTATAAGATACAACAAGCGTGAAGTATCAATAAATCTGAAACACTCTAACGGCGTTAATGCTTTGCCAAACTCGTATTCCGCACGGCCGCGTATTTATATGCAATTATTCATCTGTAAAATTCGCAACTGCGAATTAGCGAGTGCGCCGAATAAACGAATAACACGCCGAAACCACCATTTCGAAGGTGAGATCCGCGTCAACGTCGAAATTCCGATAAACTTGTACAGAGGTTTTTGGATTCTGCGAATTCTTGGCGGACGAAATATTCTCGGTTCCCGACAATAAAATAACTAAGAGCAACGCGTCGAACCTAATGAGACGCGGAATTAATTAATTCGCTCGTGTCCCGAACGAGCGAGGGAAGATTCATCAACGACGAGCAAATTGCAGTTTGAATACGTGCGAGGCCTCGATCTCACGATCTGAAATGGTAACGATGGGAATCAACGGTCCATCTTCGCCCTGGCGTCTCCGAAAGTGTCGTAGGCGCGCGATAGTAGGTCAGAAATGGATTGATCTAACGTTGTAAGCGTGTTTGCGGTGCGCTTCTGGGCGTGGAGGAAACCCGAGCGTGAGGCCCGCATTATTTTCATTATTTTTTTTCTCTCATAGTTCCCCTTCCTATCCTTTCTCATTATGCGTGGCGCAAAGCTCAACGAGTTGCCCTTTCATCGGTAAACAGAAGCGGCTGGCAAGTTGCAAGGTTTTCCTTCCGCTTTAATAATTCGCGGTCAGAAAATGTTTGCCGTGTACGAAAAGTTACAGGAAACTGAACTGTTTGTTTTTTTTCCTCGCGTTTCTCGACAGCGAGTGGAGAGCTTAGCCCGCATAAAATTCTGCTATATACTACTTTCCGCCACAACAACGATATTTAATGAATTCGTTACATGGCAACGCTTCTAGGAGGTATGTATATGGAAGCTCTGTTTCGATTAATTAAGAGGTAAAATAGCTGCTGATTTTACTTCTTGTTGGCAAGCACATTTTTTGAAAGGATAATCTGTTACTAGGCTGTTGAAAAATTTGAAAAAATTCTGCGATACTTATTAGAGACTTTAGTATGTTATGCAGTTACTCAACAAATGTAATGTTTGGAACTTTGTTTGATAGGTTACAGTAAATTTGACATTATAAAAATTGTTTCAATATTTATACTCGACAGATTATTGGACAAGTTTAAACTCGAAAACTTAAAATATATTCCAGTTTTAGCTACAATTTTATTAAATAACATTTAGTATTAGAATTTCTTTTTTTAAATAAGTATTTTTTCTGAAATAATTTATCACTTTTTTAATTTCTACCCCTAAAGAGGATTGCAAATTGGACTTTATTTAAGGAAAAAAACAATGAATATGCAAGATTTTTTAAATTAAATTTTTTCTTATTTAATAGACAAGTTTAAAAGAAATTTACGAAATTGAAATAAAAAAATTCATAACTGGAAGAGATAATATAGGGTACTGTCAATGTTTATTGCAGATTTAATATTCTCATAATCTCATTTGTTAAAAATAAAAATTTGTTTAGTTACTATTAGACAGCGGATTTTTATGCAAAAATTATACGATGTTGATCACAGATGACAAGATGTTAAAAATATTAAGAATATAAGATGTTAGAATATAAAAGAATAAAATACAGTGTCACTCAAGCTTCAATTCATTGTTTATATTTGTGAAAATTTGGTGTTGCATAAAAATCCACAGTATAGTTATTATGAAGGAAAATGTTACTCCTGGATTTCTAGGATTTCTTAAATACCAATAATTTAATAATAAATCGATTTGGAAAATATGTTGCGGTATTTAGATGATTCAATTTTTTATATTATTCTTTGAAACTTCCACAATTTCTACTCAAACCGTTTCTTTTATAGAACATCAGAAAGAGAAACCTAGAATATTTGAATCAAAAGAACGTGATAAGTATTAGACGTTTTCATTTCTCTGAAAACTCACCATACTTAACATTAAAATATTAATGTAAAAGTTTGCAAAAATAAGCTTTCTTTCTACTGTAGGTAATTAAATGAATTTTTATTTATACCCTGTACAACCTTTTTTATAATTCAATATTTCATTACAATAGTCGTATTGAGAAATTAAACTGCTGCTGTGTGCTATTTAGAGATAAGTTGAAAGGGAAAAGGAAGTGTATAAAAATACAACTAAGCAGTAGTTAATCCATTTTTTAAATAATATTTCTTACGATGTCAAGTTTGTTACAAGTCTCTCCTGCTCGATTTGGATTCAAGTAACAGATACATCATCCAAAACAATCATAAAAAAAAATTGAAATCACTTCGTGAATAACGAAAATAAGAACTTCTGCCACTTTTTTAAATAAGTTGCAATAACTATAAATATGAACCCTTGAGTTCACAAGTAGAATAAGTCGAAAATTGCGAAAAATGAGTTTATATAAAAAATAAGAGTCAGTAATAACCAAAATTTATCATTAATAATGTGAACTAATTTGCTATTAAAAGAAATGTAGTTTTTCTTTTAAGTCATGCTAGCCTATTTACTATTCTTTCACTTAATTTTCTCACAATAAAGCTACATTCTGTTCTTAATTTTTCATAATGTATTACATGAAAATGCAATTCTTTCAATACTCAAAAGAGAATTTGATTCACTTTTTAAGAGATTCATTAACTTATTAAGATTAACTGATAACAGACGAGCGATACAAAGTCGCTGCAATTCTGAATACTACTACATTGTTCACAGATACAAATAAATCAGACGTCATTGATATGAAATCGTAATAATCGCAAATAATCACAGCGTCTTCGTGACATTCGTGTGCATCGAATCTATATCAGAATAAAGAATTTTGTAATTACAAACAAAAACATTACTGACTCAGAACCCGCACACACTTCATCACATAATACTGTAATAAAAAAAATTTCTAAGAAACTCCGAATTTACCAATACTGCACATATTTCTGTGTCTGCAAGGAAAAACGACGCATGTCACATTGTCAAAAAAATTGAGTTTGTACCTTAATTTAAATCTAGAAAGCAGAATGTATATTATTATCACAGAAAAAGTCTATAAAATGAATTTTTCCTTCAAAAACAAGGTTTTAATAAAATTCAAGACCATAGTACAGTATTGGTGATTAAAACTACATTTGACATGTGGCGTTTAGCCTTATAATCACAGATTTAAAAAGCTTCTCAACGACAATATCAACTAGGAAACGAACCCTGCATAAAAAAAAAAATCAAACTCGACGTTATGCCGCGAAACATTATGCCGCGAGACAACGTTCCCAAGTGCGTGCCAGGGTTTTGCGGCCGTAAAATCGATGAACGAACTTTAGTAGTAAACATACCTGTCACATGGTGGAGGCCAGCGACGAGCAACAGGAACGTGGCGAAGCATCGTAGCAACGGCAGAGCCAAAGGCAACGTTCTCGCTGATCGCGTCATGTTCGGTCCACTTGTTCCTCCTCATTCACGGGTTACCCTCGCACATGTCTGAAATTATTCACGGTGAATCGTCGACTGAGAAATGCCGCGGGCGTTTTACCGTGACGTTGCATCTCCGCGGTCCGCACTTGGATGCAACGCGTGGCCGATCCACGCGAATCAAGACGCATCGCGATTCTCGCTACAGACTACGGTGGCAGGAGCATTCTGCAGGAGGCTTCGTGTCGAAGGAGAACGAGGAGATTCCGGGGACGCGATCGGGTTCACCGAGTCCGCAGAGGAAGGAGGCATTGGCTGGACTTTAGTGGGTTAGAAAACGATGTAACTCGGATCACAGGCGTAACGCTGTGTTTGCATTGAGAGGGAAGCCAGACCAGGCCGAGATTGCCGTGCAATTAAGTTCAAGTTAAAGAGAAAGCACCGGGGGCACCCGCCGTGCCGCTTCTAAATACGCTCGCGTCCGCGGGCCAGGTCTGTGTAATTGTTCTGCCGGTGAAATTGTATAAATTAACCGGGGACTCGTGAAACCGGCACGGAAAAATTGATGGAATGCGTGAAATTGAAATTGCTTCTTCGTGATAAGTAGACTGTGGGCGTTCATGCAAATTCACTTTTTATGCAGAGAGCTGTTTATGGAATTTATAATTGAAAAGTGTATTTTGTATGTTTGATGTTTAGTGTTTCATGTATGTTTGAATTTCTGCGAAGAGATTTGCGTTCGATCTTCTACGATTAGGTACGTATTCATGGGCTAATGATAAGTTATTGGAATGAAGTAAAGTAGGTGATGGAATTCGATGAAAAGGTGAACGAAAAGCGAATGTTAGCTGACTGTAGTCTATAAGAAGCTTATGATATTTGACACGTTCACTGCTATAGTTATTGAAACTATCACTTTCGAGTTTTCATGTCTTTTTAATTACACTTGCTATAATTAGATATTAATATTTATTAATTTTAAACGTTAATATGAAACGTTAATATTATTCAGAATTATGTAAAATAGATAATAGGTGCACTGTCAAATTAGTAAAGAAAGAGTTAGGAAAAGTTTATTAAAACACATTTACAGAGATGAAGAATCTTAAAACATGAAAAACAATAGTGTTACCACACTTATTTTTATTTTTTATTTGTTGCCCTGAGTGTCAATTATTTGTTGTGGAGTAAGAACTTGGAGTAAAACTTGAACTACAGTTTAATAATAGTCTGTCTGAAATAAGAAATTTCTCTCTCAAGAAGATACTTCAGTTTTAACCCTGCTATTGAACTAGTTAATCGAGAGCCAAACTAGAGCAGAGTGAAAATTAAATTATATGGTTCAATACTACTGATACAGAAAAAAATAAGCTACCTAACAATTAGAGCAAACGAAGATAGAAAAGCGTGAGATAGAAAACACATGAGAAACTAAATTCTACTAGTAATAAATTGATGATTCGACAAAATACATTGTCATTAAATATTAATGAAGCGTAGGCATATAAATTTCATGCATCCGCGATATTATTAACTAAAATAAATAATACAGAAACTAGTGAATATGTTTCTAAATTAATTATCTAATGAAGAATTGAAATTGAACGTAAACAATTGAAAATGTTAGTGATTTCTCTCATACTGCTCTTAGCTAAACCGATCTGCTTCTTCTCTACCAGATTGCATCATTGTTCGCGAAAGGGGAACGTGAAGAACTAGACGACGAATTGCCACGAAAATTCGTGCAGTCGTTTTTGCAAGGCACGATTTCACTTTCGACGGTGCTAGTGACCGTAACTCGAACAAATTGGTGTTACGCGAGTCGCGTCTGTCAATCAACTTGGCATACTCTTGAGAACGTCACGATACGCCGAGAACTTCCTCCAACCCTATCATTTGGTTAACGAACTACGATTTCGGTTTCGTTTTTATCGATTTAACTACCTTCAGGCACCACAATTTCCTTATTTTAATTCGCATTATCCGCATTGAAACTCTGAAAAACAAATCTAACTTAACTATCCAAGCGAACTGCCGATATTGTACCATTATTAATTATAGCAACATCTCTCTTAAATCATCATATGTATACATAATCAAAGCCTTTTTCTTTCTTTCTCTAAGGAAGAAGACAGTCTCAGCTGACTATGACGTTGATTAATTACAGAGTGGACAGCTGAATGACAGCTTTAAACGTGCGTGAGCAGCAACTCAAACCGCATTCCTTGTGCATAGTAAAAGATCATTGTACTTAGAAGACATTTCGCATTTTTCGCAAAAACCTTCATTACGTAGATCCACGTAGACGGCGGTATAAGTCGAGTTTCAGTGAAAGGAAATCTGAATAACCCAAGCATCAGATTTTAGGAGAAAAGTTACAACTCTTGAGTGATTCACTGATTAGGATCAGGTGTAAAAATTTCACTTTCGTAATTAAAATTTAATGCTATGGTACAAATGGCCAATTATTTCTAGTTGCCCAAATTGATACTTAATATGTAGATGCTGTGCAATTTATCCTTGAGAAGTTCTACTTACTACAAAAATTATTTTTTTTATAAATTACTTGTTTCTTAATTAGTTTCATTATTATTGTCTTAACAAATTAAAATTCACAAAAATTCCATAAAGATATTCAATTGTTTATCTGTGTTTGTGAAAACACGAATCTGCATAAATATTTACAGTGCACTCGTAAATTCTATTTAAAAACAAAAGTTACAATCACTTGGTACATAAATAATTGAAAAAATGGAGTACATAATAAAGCAGTACTTATATGCAAAATACTAACATATGTGTACAATTTTCAGAGGTTCTTTTTCCACGAACGTGATAAATATTGACCATTTTTAGAAACTCCGATGCGACGACCAGTTACCATAAAAGCGATAATTTAATAAAGATAACATGCAGTGTGTCCCTCGAAATCCTGGGCAGTCGATTATTTCCTAATCTATTATAGATACGAAAAAAAATCTTTATATAAAATTGAATGGCTAAAGGGGGCCGATTTATTGGCTGTAAAAATTTTTTCTTATCATTAATGTTTACGGAGATATGAAGGTCAAGTTCGGTTTTTTAAATGGGATTATACATTTTTTGTCTGATCAATCGATAGTGTGTTTCAAGACGAATTCAGTAATCATTAATATATACAACTTTTTTCAAATAGTTTTTGAGATATTACGCGTAAAAGTTTACTGATTTTCAGTAGGAAAACCTGCTGGAATGGGAAGCACCGCTGGTAATCCTAAGTTTTGGGTCTACGGGCCTACCGCTCCTACCACAGATCCTTTGTTTCTATTTATGACCCGTTTCAAACTTTAAACTCCGGCCGAGGCCCCCTATAGCTCGTCCTACTCTAACAGGTTTTTTTCCACCGAAAATGAGTAAACTTTTAACTGTAATATCTCGAAAACCATTTGAAAAAAGGTATACACATTAATAGTTGTTGAATTCGTCTTGAAACGTACTATCAATTTATCAGATAAAAAATATATAATCCCATTTAAAAAACCGAACTTGATCTTCATATCTCTGTAAACAATAATGATAAAAAAAAAATTGTTACAGCCAATAAATCTGCACCCTTTCATATAAAGATTTTTTTCGTATCTATAAAGATTAGGAAATAATCGACTGTCCAGGATTTCGAGGGACACACTGTATACATCATATAAAAACGATCCTATCTAAAACACCACCCACACCACCTAGTAATTGCAAGCTGAAGAAAAAGAACCATACAAGCGATAACCTGTATGATCCCAGGAAGACTCGACCGACCCACACATGCATCTCGCGTCTCCCCAGAGAACATCGTAACCCACACGGTGAACCGCGCCAGTGTGGATCGCAGTAAGGTGACCTTGATGAAACGGAGATCTAGGAGAAGTCGCGGAAGAGCGCAAAAGGGGCATGCGGATCGGGGGACAGCGAAAGAAAGAGAGAGGAAAGGAGAGAAACCGGCACAAGTGAAATACAGAACCTACTTTAAAGTAGCGAAGAAATGAAAGCCGTATAAATTTCAACGTTCCAAGTGCAAGGACAGCGGCGGCGCGCTTTCTACGGGGATGACACGATCCGATTAACGAGGGAACGAAGCGAACAGCGGCTCGCCGATCGGATACAACGCTTTAAGCGAATTCTTTTCGCGGGATTATGATCAGGGATCCCCGGCACCGTGCGGCAAACCTCGTCGCGAACAAACGCCGAGAGTTTTAGCGGGAATCCGCGCACCGCGGAAGATCGCCGTTCCCCCAGGATCGGGCGTTGCTTTTTTTGAAAGAGGACGATGGAACGTCGCACAGTGGTTCGAAGGAGGAAAAAACCCCAAATTCTGAAGGTATGATTTTGATGTATAGACTTGTACATTCTGATAACTAATGAACCAATATATCTTGCTATGAAATTGAATATAGCTAATTCATGTCAATAAAGAAGAAAAATTTATCTAAAGTGGGCCTATCATACTCTCACTGGAATCTTACCTTTTCCTAGCCAGAATTCTAATTCTATTTTTTACTTTCTGCGAATATATATCATAATTTGTTTCATATATTTTTAATATTTATAGTCTTAGCTTATAGAATACATAAATACTTTTCGAAATCACTCAAGCAATATTGCATAACAGAGCCTAAAATAAAGGTAATAAAAATAGGAAGTACTGTTTGATTCCCTTAGGCATATAAAAAAAGCTCCGCCTTCCTCCGCGTTCTTAATGGCATTGATTTATAGTAAATACTATCAAGTAACTGTCCTGTAAAAATTAGCTGCATCTTTTTGCACCTTTGACTGTTATCGTCAAATTACTGCTCCTTCTCGCTGCGCCTAGCTTTACGGAGGGCTGCACTGAGAGAACCATATGAAGTATTACTAACTGCTACTCATAGCTTTTATTCTTCCAACATTTCTATTCTATTACATTTCCTCTTCCGAATGTTTTGACAGTTTATTCTGGGCTCGATTACTTTGTGCACGCATCTGGAGACCAGACACAGGCAAGTTTCAGGCGGTCGCATCCTCTGATATTTTCTCTATAAAATTCTTGGACTTTCCACGTGTTTATTCTTCCTGTCACTTCTTTATACTTTGTTTCATTTTATAACTTCTTTTCGAAGGTTTCGAATAGGCTTGATTATTCTTCCTGCACATTTAGGAACCAAACCCACCCAAGTTTTAGCCGGTCGCATCCTCAGATACTTTCTTCATAAAATTCTCGGACTTTCCACGTGTTTATTCTTCCTGTTCCTTCTTTATACTGCTTTACAGTTTCAGTTCATTACTTACAATTAGTTAAAAATTAGTTTAGGACTTATAAATACGGATTGTGTAAATATTGTCAATTAAATACAATATATCATATGTATACATAATGAAATCCACAATAGGTATTTTCAAATATTAATTTTTTACAGAAAAAATGTGATATGACAATGTAACTTATATTGTAACCCTCTTCTTTTTTTATATAAAAATGTTCTTACGAAAAGCATATTAGGTAACAACAACAGTAGTTGTTTTATGCAAAACTGCAAAACATAGTATATATACAACCTACCGTAATATTAGAAATTGTTATGAACTTTGTTTTATGTAAAAAATATTATTATGCGAAAAATATTATGTTAAAATAATAATAGTACTATAAAAATCGTTATTCAACAAATAATCTAAAACAAAAGTTATTCAAAAATATTAAAAAGTAAAGAAGTTACGAAGTTTTTTCCGCGATTCTTATATATACGCCGAACCACTGTGCGTCGTGTTTCCAGGATCCCTCAAGGATACTGATTAACCGTCTAACTCCTTCGCCGCTTGTCCCCCGTTTTTCCTTCCTTAGGCGAGGATCCAGTCGGCAAAAACGGACGAAGAAACGATTAATCTCGATCGCGTGCAAGCTTCGATCGGCCGCAGGAACTTCGAACCCGTGTCTCGGCTATATGCTAATGATTGCGGTTTCCGGCGCGGCATCTCGTCGATTCCGCGATACGCAGAGTATTCGATGCTGGTTGCGTTCGATAAATCGACCGTCGCGCCGGTTGATAGAGTGAATCTTCTCACGGCGCCCGCGAAGTTTCTAAGCTGCGCGAAATAGGGTTAATAAGATACTTATAAACGGTGTAACCGCGACTTCCGCCACGGCCCGCGGAGAACAGGAGGCTGAACTTTCGCTCAATTACGTGTTTTGTGTTGCGCGAGGGAACGGTATCTGTCTTAATGGCGCGAACGCACGCCTCGATCCGCCGCGTTATTGAGGATAAGAGATTCACGCGGCAAGTCGATCGCCGATCGCGGTGGCAACGTATACTTTTCGAACTTGTTGCGATTACGGTTATTGGTACGATCTGAGCTGATACAATGTTGATATGAACAGGTTCAACCGCTGATAGAGAAATTCTGTGTTTCTGGTGCGAGTTGGGAAGTCGGTTAGAAAACTGGATTTCAATCAGATCTTGTTTTTGATTACTGGTCAGGCGATACGTAATATACGGCTTAGTTACTAAATCATCCGTTTCTTATACGAAGAAATATTTGTTAATCGTTAACTAGTAAGTAGAATACGATATTTTTGTAAGCCCAAATTTTTAGTTGAAACTTGAATAAAATTTATCTCATATTCTAAATGTTGTTTTTGGTTTTTTACTTTCATGTATACAAAGTGTTTCGTTTAAAACAGGTTACCTAAAAATATATAGACATAGAAAACACAGTTGATCTGGGAAGAACAATAAAAAATGGCACTTTTACGGTTGAATCATCTATTCGACTACTTAAAACATGTAACAGGCCTGTTTCAAACGAAACATCCTGTATATGCTAATCCTCTTCATTTACGTTAACCGTAGATGCGTAAACATCCGCAGTCTATTGATAAGCAAAAGTACTGTGATATTCGAAGGATATCATTTGCTAAAGGGAGGGAAACTGTGGGTTTAACATTGCTGTCAAGGAATAGTTGAAATGCTTGGGATGTTTAAACGCGAACGCATTTCTGCGAAGAAACGTACAGAACCTTGTATGGTAAATGGAGAAGAGACGCATTGTTTCAGCATAGAATACCTACTTCGCTGGAAAAAAATCTCTTGTTTCTTAATCACTGTACAGCAAAGCTAGGAATATAAATGAAATAAAAGTAACAAAGAAATGGAATTCTCTTTAACCGTGCTACGGTCTTTTGGGTCTTTTTTAAACCATTAAAATCTTGTATTTCCTTTGACAGCAACTTTATTTTTAGAAAATATATGAGCAGTTTAATGTTAAAATTTAGGTTTTTCATTCTTTAACACTACATCAAAATTTATTATCAGGGGTGTGCGGGTACCCGAAAATACGGGTACCCGAGCCTCGGGTCGGGTCGGGTAACGATCGGGACGGGTCGGGTCGGGATCCCGAAAGTTTGTCGACACATAAATATATTCGGGTACCCGTAATTTCGGGACCCGATTTTAATTTGGGACCCGATTTTCAATTCGGGACCCGACTTTCGATTCGGGACACAATTTTTAAATCGGGACTTGGCACTTAATTCAGTACATAACTTTTCATTCTGGTTTTCTACTTAAACTGTTAAAATGTAATTTTTCTATGAAATCAGATGAAATAATTTGTAACTGAGGAGAAAATTATGTAATATGGCGTGTATCGAAAATCTGGTCCCGAATTGAAAATCGGGTCCCGAATTAAAATCGGGTCCCGAATCGGAAATCGGGTCCCGAAATGACGGGTACCCGAATATATTTATGTGTCGACAAACTTTCGGGATCCCGACCCGAACCCGAAAAAAATTCCCGACCCGACCCGATCCCGTAATTTCGGGTACCCGCACACCCCTATTTATTATCCATATTCTTAATAGCACAATAATAATTAAAATTGTTCCATGCAGAATTTTTAAGAGCAATGTAGCTCTCTAAGCGTTCAAATAAATTTTCCTTAATACAAAACAATTGCAAAAGCAACAAGAGTGAAGAAACTCGAGTAAAAATAAATTACCATAGTCGAAAGATTAAGATAGAGCGGTGAGAGAAAGAAAAATGTATCAGCATCTCGTTTAATCGTACTTCGCATAAAATCATTAATCTATGTTGATCCGTTGAATTGAATATAGAGAGTAAATGTCTATGGTATGGTAAAAATTAATTGCTAAAGTGTAAATAGTGCACGTAACCGATTCTTTCTCTATGCACGTTTTGAGAACTGTGATAATTAACTTTCGTTATTGCATAATTCCATCCGTCGGACTGATTTTTTTACGCTAAGTAAAACAGACACGAATGAATTCCTCAGAAATTACTCAATTGAAGTACTACACCAATGAATCACGCAAACTTGTTTCTATACGAAACAAACGAGAATCAACGTGAGATCTACTTTCCTTTGTAATGCTCTTCCTTCAGTTTAGTTTTATTGTCATTTTCGAGATTTCATACTTCTAAACTCTTGCAAAAATTATTTTTTTTTAATTGACTATCGAACGAAAATCAGGAATTTCTGATTTAAGGATAAAAACAAACTTTCTCGGCGATAATATAGTTACCAATTGCCCACACCTTTTGGAAACTTATTTATACTGCAACCATGTGCCACTGACCTATAAATAGTTCAGAGTTCCTTAATAATTATAAATAAAAAATAGCATGTCTTTAACAAATTGTTTAAACTAGTTTCAAAGCTAAGTTGGTAGGTAGTTTATATTTTCAATTTATGTCTGCTGTAATTATACTCAACATCCATCATACTTCATACCTTACAGTAGGAATTCGGTTTAATTAGTTTGATACCTGAGTTAACACTAAATTTCCTTTTTTTATGAGAATTTTTTATGTTTGAGAAATCGTTATTAATTCTTAGATCCCTCAGGTTCGAATATTTCACTGTAATATTTATTTATGAATAAATTAACAGTTCTACCACTTGGTATATTTTTCAATTGATATTATTATTCTTTTACATGTAATTTAAATTTAGAAAACATTATGTATATTTTAAACTGACATTGAACAGAGACAAGTAGACCGTGGATTTTTATGCAAATTCATATTTTTATAGATATACAATAGCAACTGAATTTGAAGTGAATGTATGTTTTATTTTTCAGATATTATAAAATGTATTTTATTATTGATATTCTATATTTTTTTATATCTCTGGCCATTCTTAAAGGTTATTGTAATTTTAGTCTAGAGATAAGAAAGTGTAGAAATAAACTTTATTGTCTTGAATTATGTACATATTTTTCCAAAAATTTATTACGCTAATATTTTATAGATAGATTACAAACCTACTGTTACAACTCTGTCTCATATCATTTCTTTAAGATTATATTTTTTTTTTTTTTACTGTATCTTAAATTAAGACAAATTAGATTCTTTTTATTTTTTTTAATATCTGGTCTATTCCAGTGTAAAATAATCAAACTAAAGGAACGTGGTAGGTAAATGTCAGAATGACTTGCAATTATAAACAAATACGCGAAATTTATGGGAAAAAACTACTAATTGTGTATTTGACTATGCAGCTAAATAATAGTCAGCAGCAATGCCGTGTAACTTTGTTTTTTATTTTTTGAATACTCTTTGTATGTTTCTATAATTTACAGAGTTCCTAAATATAAAAACAAATAAATCGTGGTGATTTTACTTCAGTTTTTATGCAGAATTATGAAACTTCTGTACTGAATAATTAAACTCCTGACTAATAAAAATTGTAGAGAACTGAAAGCCAGTTAATCTGCATGCTGCGATTTTCGACTTGAGTCAACGATGTGCTAAAATTTATTTGTTTACAACGTAAAACTTGATAATATTCTCTCATAAATTTATACTATATTCTACTGATTAAAGCTCTATTTCTGTTTTCGTAACAGTATACAGAAAATGCAAAGGATAGCCGAAAATCTTATTTTACCTCAAGAACGAGCACTTCACAGCAATATTAATACCCTAGCATAAAGATTAATCAAAACTCTATTATACTCCACTCTGAGATCATAAGTTACCAAAGAAAGTACCTCTAGTGCCACAAATTGCTATCATAGCCTAAGTCGATCGCTTCAACTTCGACTCCCAACTTAACCAACAACAACCAATTCATGTGTTTGGAAGTAATCCCTACACGGTACTTCGAATCCCACGTCAACCCTACCAAATGCAGCAAATTCCTCCATCTCATCTCTATCTCAACGCAAGGTACCTTCGAACACCAGCAGAACTGTCGTTAACACAGCGTTAGCACCATTCCCAACATGAAGACCGTTCGATCGAAGGGCTTGAACAAACAGCAGGATGAAACCGTACACCAAATGCTTCGTGTACTGACCTTCGCTCAAGCTCAGCTCCAAGAAAAGGACCCGAAGGTACCGCGAGACACAGTCGTAAGAGCTTGCGAACACACTAAGTACAAGAACACCGCACGGCACTCGTCATCTGAATGACCGGTCCGAATCGTCCGGGTCGGGTCTAATAAGGACCCCAACGCGAATTCGAGTTCCACCAGGTTTCCCGCCGTCCGAAATCGCCCTCCCTCTCACCTCGACCGTCCCGGGTGGCCACCAACGAGGCGAAACTTTCGCCCAGTTTCGCGTTTCACGTTTCACTGGTGACTGGCATTGGCCGCGGTCGAACGGCGGCCTAACGTCCACCACTTTCGGCCCCGGCAACTTCCTCACGGGCGGGGGACCCGGGGACTTTCGACGTCGCTCTGTTAAGTAAAGACACCGGGGAAGGTGTGCACCTTGTTCGCGGCCTGATTCGCTCGCGCTACCGACGCCCGCGGTCCGCGTGTCCCGGCGAAGGAACAAGCAAATGGTTTGCCGCGTGCACAACGCTGTTCGTATATCAGTTACCCCCCTTTTCGAGTCGACGGAGGACGTTCGTCCTTTCGCTTTCAGCGGCCACTGACCATCGACACCGGCTCCGCACCAGACGCTGTTGTCTGCGTTGGGACTGCCGGGCGATGTCGATGCACGTTGCCGGCAACTTTCAGGGACCGTTTGAAGGGAAGTCATAAGGAGGATGATTTGAATTCTAAGGATTAGTCCAAGGATTTCTAAAGATTATAGCTTAGAACGGGGACTGTGGGTATAAAACAGGCGAACAAATCTAAGAAGTACTGCCTTGCATTTCGTGTCTACGAAGGCTGAATGTTACTGCAGACGTTGAAATACGGTGTGATGCAAGCGATTCCGGGTTTCAACTCGTGCGAAGAAGTATTACCACGTTGAAGTGTGACTTGGGTGGATGTATAAGGGACAGACTATCGTTCAATCTAGTGACTGAGCAACTTCTTGCCCGTTTTTCTTCGATTTTTATTTTTATTTTGGTCTTATTTCTTCTTTATTTTAAGAAGTAGAAGCGAACTGAATCTGAGGCCACGTTTATGAGACCCAAATGTTTGGGTCTTAATATATACTTTTTCTTTAAACAGTGGGAATAGAACGATCGCACCTAGCATGAATTGCTGATTTTGAAAAAATTATCAAGGATGAGGGAATGCTTCATTTTTAATGAAATCAATGTCAAATGATGACACAACTTAGTAGATATTGATATTTGAATACTCAAGCATGCAAAAGTTTAAATAATTTGTAAATTATAATAAAAAGTAAGAACTGTCTAAATTAGCCATTCAAAAAAATGATACCTAATATAAAATGCCTGCCTAGAAAATTTCTGATGAAAACGTAAGAAATTTTATTTTTCTTATCAAAAAGAAATATTTGTTTATAAAGAGCATATCATGAATGAACGTATGGGTACCATTTTCTTTATTATAATTTTTATAATGTATAAAATTAACGCCATGATTATATAAATAATACACTTGATATATTACATTTTTCGTGTTACGAACAAAGGCAGCTAATACATTGCGTCTATTTCTTTTTTAAACTGAACTTTAAAGTTTAACTCTTTGTAGTGAACATAAAAATTAACATGGAAAATAATATTTATACTAAAAAGAAGATGAATTCAACTATCTTCAAAGATGAATAATAAAAAAAGTAATAGCTTTGAGTTTATCTTTATTAAAATATATAATTATTTGTGAAATATGTTAATTTCTCCATAAAACAATTACTTCTTCCATTGCAGATTTGCAGCTGACACTCAAAATTTAATATAACTTTTGCTGGTAAAAAAATTATATATGAAATCAACTGTATTTAGAATTTGTTACTTATTAAGATCTTATGATGTTCCATTTTAAATGCTGCTCTATATCAAGTAATGGTTACATTTACCCTGAAATAGAATATCAATCATCCAACTTACTATTTAATAATGAATCGTGGTTCAAATTTTACTCGGAGTCTTACTGTACTTTTCAAGCTACTGCATAAAATAATTAAAGCCTTGTATTATAAAAGTTGAGGATAATTGCAAGTCGGATAACCGACGTTCTACTATAGATCACTGTTCCTAGAACAAATCACAGCACAAAATAACATACAAAAAAATGTTCCTACTCTATTTCATGAGTTGCTTGTAAGAGAAAGTTGCCTGAGGTTTGAAGAAACGAATTAGAGACAATTGGAACAAGCTGAAACAGAACAGTGATGATTGGAACAAATTGCAATCAGGTGGAATTAGGTATAGCTGACCGAAGCTGGCACGAGTAGGTATGCAAGCTGGAGTTACTTAGAGTTCCTTATAGTTGCATTAAGTTATCCGGAGTTGGTTGAAATTAGTTGATTGGCTGGAGTTAGTCGGAGTTGGCTGGGGTAAGCTAGAGGTAACCGAGGTTGACTAGGATTGACTAGAGTGGGTTAGACCGGATCCGTGGAAATCCGAGCGAGTCGACGCGACAAGGGTTTGTTCGACGTGACAAGGGATTCGACTCGGAAAAGGTCTGGTTGCTTCGGGGAAAGCTTGGTCGGCAGGGCGAAGAGCAATGAGAATTGAAATGAGTTCCCCAGGAAGACGTTCATGGATTCATGGATTCTCTTCATCGAAAATTGTATAGTCTATTATTGTTCGTTATCTGAAAACTCGTAGGTTTCTGTGGAATGTGAACTACTGATTCTTTGAAATTCAAATATTATACAAGGTGTTACATTTAAGTGAAATGAAATATCTCAGACGCGATTGAAGTTACAGACAAAATGTTCCTATAAAAGTTTTTTGATACAAAGGCAATGGTACAAATCATTTTTGTGTAGGTGGAGTAGTGAGAAAGATTTTAAGGACTTTTTTTTTAATAAAAACCTACATATATTTTATTATTCATTATATAATACCGAGTGTTGAGACAAATTCAACGATATTATACAGAGTGATTTTCAGACATTTCCGATAATCTGTCAATAAATTTTTTGACTATAGGTGGATCTGTTTTTAATCGGCTACAAATCACAATACAAAAAATTTCCAAAAAATTGATTTTTCAATAAAAAGTCAGTGTCACTTTTTTTAAATCACATTACATATTTTTCACTTCATATTATAATAGCTGATATTAAGTCGAGTTCAACGACCTACTATACTTTGATCTTGAGGTGACTTTGAACCATACAGTATTGGCCTAATCAGTGATAACGCTATCGCTTTAAATTGAGGCATTGAAACTAATAAAACTTGTTTATTTATTTATTTATTTATTTATTTACGGGAAAAGAACCCATTAGCACAAAAAAATAAGGTTACAAAAAGTGCGAGCTAAAAAAAAAATACAATAAAAAAAGAAAGAAGAAAGAAAGAAAGAAAAAAAAATTACAAGTAAATTAAAGTAGAAATAGAAATAACGTTAAAAAAAATTGCGTAGTGCAGATTTAAGCGCATGCGATGAGTGTAGCAGAAGGTCTGAGTGTACATGTGACATGTTTGAGTGAATAAACATACGATTGAAACAATTAAAATAAGCGTAGGACGTACGGTGGTATTCGATATGTAACAATTCTGAGTGTCGCAAGTTCCTAGATGGTACATTGATTGATAATTTTTCAATGATGTCAGGGCAGGTTATTAGACCATTTAGGATTTTATTCACAAATAAGACATCGGCTAGTTTTCTCCTGTTCTCCAAGGTGGATAGGTTAAGGTTAACAAGAATAGGACCGTAATCGTGGCAGTGCCTAGACATACGGTTGTGCATGTTATATATAAGACTTCGTTGTATGTAACCCCGTTGGCAGCCCAGAATAGTGTTACTTGCCTGTCCAGAAAACAATCATTGTTGGAACTTTTTAGATATACTGTGTATAGTCACTTTGACCAATTCCTTTCACAAAATTTTTATAATTCGAAATACTATCTCTTATGATCAAACAAATAGGGAAGTAATAACGACAAATTATACAGTGTTTTCATAACATTCACTTTTGTACTAGAAAGTGATGTACTATTAAGAATTACTATAATTCTGTCTCGTCTGTCTTAATTCCTTAAGAAGTTTACTCTAAGAAGCTGTCTAATTGCGATATTAATCAGACTATTTTGAACATACTCAAAGTATCGTACTGAAGCAGTACCTATTGTTTTTTAGCACTGCAATTAACTAGAAAATGCTCCGTGGAGCCTAAAAACAAAGACAAATGACGTTCTAAATTAAATAACTTTGGATGTACAAATATTAAATTAATGCATCTTGACTGTACTCGACAGGATATCATAAGTAACGATCGTAAAACACTTTTTGCTGATTGAAAAGACCTTCATGCATATGAGGAAGTAGATAACAATGCACCGATTCGAACGTTTTGACAGAGAACTAAACTTTGTTCCACTTATACATATTCCGTTAAGAGTTACTATACCGTTACGCATCTAGCGTTTCTTAATTATGATAAAGTAATTGCAAAAATGTGTAATTAGTGTACGGATATTCAATATGCGTTGTATCGTGAGTAGGTTCGATTTAGAAGCATTCAGATCCAGACAATACTCGCGATTTCGATCTAGGCATTAGCCGGTTCGGTGGGCAAGAACCTTCCAAGGTAATCGCGACGTGATTGAATTAAGCGAGGAAAAGTGAACGTACCGCGGGCAGAATCATGCAAATAGACGGAGAACTGTAACGCGGTTGTTCTTGCGGCTAGCCAAACCGAAGCAGAGATGTTGAGAACGCGAGGCGTTCAGAAAAACGTCACGGATCTTAACAAAGAGAAAATGTTTCAGTTTCTACATCGTCAAGCAAAAACGTCATATCGTTCACTAATAACAGTATTCTATGAAATAAAATAAAAAGGTTATTTTTCATAATTATATCGCCGTTGAGGCATTAATTAAAATTGAGTAAGAGTGCAAAGAGATCAACTTTCTGAAACGACTTAACCAATAATTTTATGACTTACGTGCATTATTTTTGCGAATAATAGTAATAAACCATAAGTTATATTTAATCAAATTACATTGAAACTTCTTTAAATCTCTATGTAGCTTACAAAGAAGAATTTATCGAACAGAACATTTAGCTGTCAGTTTGTCAGTGATAGTGTTTTGATGTCCTGTGCCCCCACTGCATCAAAATTCTATCTTGATGCAAGAGACAATTCAAGTTTCACTGGACTGTCGTGGAATTGATTGAAAAGCGAAATGAGCTTTTCACGATTGATGCAAAGCAGTTTCACCATCGAGATTTCCATATTATTGGCTAGTGCCAAGAGACAGCAAATACTTAATAGGTTTCCCATTCTGCTTTCAACTATCACCGATTTTAAAGTATCTTTGAAACATTAAGTATGTACGTACAACTGACTAATAAATCGAAACTTTGAAATGCATTACTATCACGTACTGGCAACAATGCGCCATCCAGACCAGTTTGTGTGTGTAAATAAATACGTTTCGATAGTGTAAAACAACTTTCCAGAACTCTTTTTTTTTTTTTTTTTTAAACGTTTCAAGAACTTTCTCTATTCGTCCATTAAAATGTAAAATAGACTGATTTAAATACGTCTGGCTTTGTATTAGAATTGTTTCCGTATTCGGTGATAATAATTAAATATAAAACTCAGTAGATAACAATTTATATTCAATATACAGTGGCATTCACATACACGTACAGCGTGACAGGTCCAATAAAAATCGCATTTGTCTTGGACGCAAGAACAATGATCCAATGTGATTTTTACCGACAAATCCAAGTCTAATGGACTTGGATCTGACGGGATGATATATGGAAGAGCCCGTATAGAAGAAAAATGTAAGAGGAAATTTAAAAAAAGGAACAGTAAACGATGATAGCGGAGCGGTGTTTGACTGGGGCTTAATGGTGCAATTTTTGATGATCGTTATTTGTTTCACCGAGGCAGCTAAATTCCACCTAGAGATAACAAATACGTGGTTCAGTATATTTCCGTATTGTCTGCATCGAACAATTTTTTAAGTAATTAAAACGTGCCATAATTAGCAGCAATCAAAACGTAAAGGAATAAGTAGAAACAAACCGTCGGTAATCAGACACGGCAAATCAAAGAATTCATTATATTCATAACTGTTTCTTTACAGTTCTCCGAACGGAAAGCTATGAATAACTTGTGTAATATGGTAGAAGCGGCAAAATTTTTAAGAAACGTTCCTTAGGGTGGAGTAAGATGAAATTTTTGTTTATTTTGTATTCTCATACGTTTTTATTATTTATTCATCATGTTATTGTCATCAGTTTTTAGCGTCATTTTTCTATTTTTAATGATTGTAATCTTATTTTCTACCATTTTCTGAACATTAGTGCGTATGTAACAATTCTCAATTATATTATGTCCTGAATATAATCAGTTACGAAATTTCCTAAAGTATTTATTAACACACAGTAACATTTGGGGCAAAACGGGGGCCGGATTAATTTGATCATTCAAACGAATAAATACATTGCTTCTTGTATGCTTGACCTTAGAAAGAAGAAGAAGAAACAAACAAAAGCTACTATTTCCCGGAAACGAAACGACAATTGCTTAAAAGCAAACAGCAACGATCCTAAGTGTACCATTTGTAACTACTTGTTTTTCATATCTACAGGATGGTGGATTAAGTACTTTGAATGTGAAAACTGAGCTCACTATGATCTCACGGTGAAGAAAACGAAGTCGTCGAAGACATATTTTATATGTGTATGACATAGTATACGAGGCAAGGCGCAATATTGTCGCTATGTTAGAAATGATTTTTCTATACATTTTATGCTATGTTTTGTAAGTTCATTTTAATATACTTCTTAATCGCCTTTGCCTTATTTGTCTTATCGTTTCTGTTATACACTTGATTTCATTAACATTAATATGTAGACAGCGGATGTTTACGCATTTTTGTATGTGTTTGTGACTGTAAAAATTTGGATTTGTATAAACATCCGCAGTGTTGTAATATGTAAATTTTAATATATTGTATCTTATAGCAATCTGTTTTCCTGTTTCTCTGTCATCACATTCGTTTTTGCTTTATACCTATGTAACAAAAGGTTTCAACCCGCTGATATTTAATAAGTACTACTGCTATTATATTTCAATATACAGGTGTTGACACAATATGTAATATTTTTTACAATATTCAAGAGCATTTTGTTGTTCGCTATCCCATCTTGCCCTTTTGAGCCTACATTACAATAAACGTGTACTACTATCATCGAGTTCGACAAACTGAAACGAAGAAATTTGAATGAAAGAACGAGAACACTAAAATTTCATGAACCTCACACCCGATCGGAATACGTTCATTTACACCGCATAAATGATTCAAGAAACCCTGTAAGGGCTTTAATTAATTCAAACGGCAGCTGACAGCTCGGGCGAGATCAATTTAGTTCAAGGCTCCATTCGATTCTGGGCCAATCATGCAACAATGTAATCAACGAGACGTAACGGCGCTTCTTCCCGCGCCGAATGTTCTGTTTCTTTGTCAAATCTCTCTCCGTGTTGGCGCCGTTTCGTCGAAAGACAATCGGTGCCTGCTTTCGTTTGATCCCGTCCTCGTCGCAACCTCGGGTCGGCCAAACATCAATGACAGCGCAATCATAAAGAAGACACTAATATACGAGCCCCGACCGCGGAGACAATCGAACCCTCTTGGTCCTCCCTCTCTCGCAGCCTCCTCCCCCACCTCGCCACCTCTCTCGAAATTAAAATTCCTATTGTAGCCGTATCAGAGAGTGAGGGGTCGGCGCGTCAAAGGTTTGGCTGGCTGAAAGTCTTCTGGAGTGTGGCGAGACGCGTGGCACAGAGCCGCAACCGTCGTCGTCGTCGTCGTTGGCCGTGAAAATGCGCAGTAACTCGTTACGAGTATCTGTCCTCTCGCGTCTGCGGATTATTACGCGGAAACGCGAAGCGTGAAGTGCGAGGTTCGCTGGCGGAAGGAGGTCAAGAGTCTTTTGCACCGTCGTTACGGTTCCTCGCGTCGAACAATGCGGCCGACGACGACGACGACACGTCTGTGTTTCGGATTTTAATACGAGATTTTCCGGGCCACCGTCGATTCGACGTGCACAATAGAGGGACGGGGGGAGGCGAGAGAAGTCGATAAAAGAGGAGCCGTGGAAACGGGATCCCGGAGCCTTGACGGACAGAGCTGTGCAGCTCTGCGGCCGGGCACGTTATAACGCCTCGCGCGCGATATCGACGGAGAGGGAAGCTTTAAAGGCTGATCGATGCGCCTATCCTGCTGGATCGAGGGGATGTGCTCATTTGGAGGACGATGGAACCGAGGTTTTTAAGTGTTTGTTTAGGTTCAATCCGTGGATTTACCTTGATGTGAGAAGTAGAAATTTTCAACAATTAATTTTGCTAGTTAGCTGATTGCGAGATTTAATCCACCAATTGCAGAGATGTGTGTGGATTTTATCTAAAGCAGTTTGCTGCTGTCTTTCGCACGAGATAATTATGCAAAACATAAAATGAAGAAGACATTTAATAGTTAACTATTTCCAGTGATTCTAAAACTCACAGAATTTTATTAAGCTATTTTTTGCATTTGGCGACTAGCAAGAAATCTTACAGGAACGTTTGAAACGAAACACTAAAATTTATGAAATGCTCACTTTTTTGGATATACTCCAGTGACAGATAAAAGAAAGTTTAGAAGATAAATTATACGACACACTCTGAAAATATTAGGTGAAAGTATTACTGCTTATATTTATTTTTATATTAGTATTTCTATTTATTTTCTACATGTATATTTATGTATCGTTCATTAAACCTCGTAATACTTTCTTATTCCATTTCTTAGATACAGAAAATTTGCTACGTGCACAAAATTTCTTGAATCTTAGAATCTGTAAAATCAGCAAATTAATTTTCTTTTTATTATTCTTATTACTATATATCTATACCATTCAGGAAACCTAAAATAATAATGATCTGGAATTAAAAAAAAGAAGATTTAATAATTATAATATGGAATCTCTATTGAATTCCCTAGTTACTGGCTAATTATTCATTTACAAAATCTAAAATAATAATAATCTAAAATTCTAAAGAAATAACAATTTGATAATTGCAATATAGTATGTGAAATGAATTCCCTAATCATTGACTATTTATTCATTACGATAATTCATAACAGAACTTGTCATATCAGCAATACATCAAACTAAATACTGATGATTTCATGTATTCCTAAGAGAAAATATTTTGTTGCAAATTTTATCAATTCACCCAAAAAATATAGGAAAAAGTTATAGAATGAAATACATAATATGTACGTATAGAAAAGTTTAACAACAACTTCAATCTCGGCTTTTATCAACTTTGTTTTTATTATTACTCCAAACCATTTGAAATAAGATAAAAAAATCATTTGAAATATTGCATTATGTCAAGTTCAACTTTATTTTGTGTTCAATTCAAATAAATTATTTTCTAATAATTTCTTACTTCAGCTACGTCACTCAAATAAAATAAATAATTAAACAGAATGGATTATTCGACTGGATGAATTATTAAACTTAGAGTACGGTAATTTTTGTAGTTTATTCGTATTTCCCAAGAAAATTATTCTCGTTTTGAATGATTTAGTAGAAAAACATTAATATTGTGGTATATCTATCATTGTATGTCGTAAATAAAAATTTCTTCACAGGAGCAATTTTCCAATAATATATGTCTTGAACCTGTATGCGTAAGACACTACATAAAAATCTGTATTTCTGGCGTAGAATTAGAGCAGTATTTGAGAAATTATTTGAAGAAATATTAAATTAAATAAAAAACAAAATGAAAAATTATTTCATTTGAAGTCCAAGTAACAAAATGATAGAAAAAAAGTCATGTGTCGGTTGAATAAACTAACTATCGAGATAAAACAATATATTACCTTAATGATTATTTTCCAAATAATTAATTTAGATAATGCACAAACCTGCTTCAAACACACATAACTTTAGAATGTACCTGAGACAACCATACAAACAAGAGAATATCCCTGTTATAAATAACAATATATCTTTTTGTCTAGAATAGATGGGCGAATATAACACCAATATTCATACATACAATTGCCAATACGAAACATTCTTTTGTCCGCTACTATATTTGGGTAGATTGAAAGAATGTGGAATCTTTTAATTTCCCTGAACCAAGTCCTCAGAGGTACACGTTTTGATGAAAAAGGTTGGCAATAGAAATGCATCGCGTGTATGGACGCGAACGACCGATTTTCACGGCCGAGAAAGCACTGCAGAAACGATTTTCTAGCCATAAAGCTGGACAGGGATGAGACTAGCTTTATCTCCGATCTCGATCCGGAATTTTCACTTTCGGTGCAGGGAAGGGACAGTGAACGTGTTCGACTGAACGATTCGATTCACAATCGCGCACGCTAGACTTGCTGTTATTTGGAAATTTTCTTGGGTCGTAAGTCGCTTACGAAGAGGTTCGCTATTCTCCTTGTAGAACACGAGGAAGAAAATTTGATAGCTGAAAATTGACGAAAATTAAGCTAGGCCTTGGTTTTTTTAGGATTCCCCATTGATTTCAGGGGGAATTCTAGTGTAAGGAGTCTTTTTTAAAAGCATTCTTTTGGAATTTTTTATGAAGAACTCATAAAAGTTATTTCTATCTGATTTTTTCGTGCATATTTATTAACATTTAGATAGTGTTAAACAACTTTTTTGGTATACAAAGAATGAAGATCATTCGAAATGGCCGCTTTGAAGACATCTTTGAAGATTTAAAAAAAGATAGAATGTCTCAAAATGATGAGAAAATGAATACACTCACATCGTCCTCACAATTTTTTCTCAGACTACTTTAAAAATTAACTTAGAAATTATTGATTATAAAAAAAATTTCAAAATCAGTGATTTTCCAAGAGCTTACAGCAGTTCTTTAAAAATACAAGTTTGAAGAGTGTACTTCATACTGTTGTTCTTTTTATTGGCACAACCAAGTACACAGCAATAGTCATTTATATTGCATAGAAGCTATCATTAATGTCACTTCGAGCAACTATAATACTTTTACCGGGTTATTAAATTCACTGCGCGTTTTCCACGAGACGAGCATACACCGCCAACGATTTTGCATTCAATACGTGCCAAATGTGTTTACTCTCTCGTCCACGGGATCCCTTTCGATTTTGATCGAAACTAGGCAGAAGAATTGCTATCGTCTTCATCGTAATGATTCGTAAACTATCCCATTAACTCATATCATGGGTTATTGACTTCTCTATACATTCCCGACGCTGCGATTGTAGGAAACTCGTTGATTCATTTCATCTCCTCAATCTTTCGATCCCTTGGCAAGTTTTAGGGTCTTAAGATGTTCCCTGAACTCTGCTACATTCCTCTAAGAGTCCTATTCATCAGAACTATAATTATTAGCACATCATTATGAATGTGGACAATGAAATTTGTATAGAAAATCAAATAACACTAACTTTCTTATATTTTTTTTTAAAGTTGAATACGGATTATTTAAGAAAAAATAAAATGTACGATTCTGTCAAAAAGACCGAATCGAAGTAGGATTAACATTGATGTATTTATTGTTAAAATAATAAAGTCAATGAATCATTATTTACAATTTTTGTTCTATGGATATGAATTAGAAAAATATTATAATTTTGATTATGTTATTAGATTAAGTATTAAGTTTAAAGAATTCTACTTTTGTGATTGAATCATCGACCATCGTCCCGCAAAGGAATTTAAAGGCGAAGAGCAAGAAGGGTGTGGGTGTTTCCCAATTTACATCTTAGCAAGCAGTCGTCGTCGCACTATTGGGATTAATCGCGATTCCCAAGGACCGAATTAATTCGTCTCCTTCGAATGTCGCTAATCGCGGGCCATCGATCCAGGCCAATCCAGCTTTTCTTGCCGCTGCTCTCGAAATAAGCTTTTGATACCATCAGCCCGCCCGATCGATTCGACCAATGAATTTAGAGAAGCTCCACCCTTTTCCCCGACTGCCGACTATTTGTCGATAAAACTGGACGTGTCGGTGAATTCGTCCGAGGGACAGAAGGTAACCGTATAGTATCAGAACCCAGCAGTGAAGAAAGTTTGAATGATATCAGCTGCCACGAAAAATGGAAAAAGTAAAACTAGAATTTCATCGTTCCTCTTCCAATTCCATGAAAGGTTCATTCGATAAAAATTTTCTGTCAACGGTTGCAAAAACATCATCGATTTTAAATAGTCAGTAGACAAACAGTAGACAATAGAGAAAGTTGCGAGGACTAGCAGAAACTTGATCCAAATTTCCTAAAGCTTTCCACGAATAATTGGCGTTGAAGTCCTTACTATGTAAATCGGTTGGCAAGCCTCTCACGTCCTCGTGTGGATTATCCCGCGTTTGAAAATTTGGATAACCTGGCACGGACAAACGCTGGCATAATAATTCCGACTTTGCAATCCATTAACATAGCATTGGTTCCTTAACTAAACTGCGCGTGGTCTGGACAGTGCACAGAGCTTTAAATGATTCAATTAGTTCGTTCCTTAAATCGATAGCGTTGTTTTCATAAAAAAAGCTTTCTTCTAGCTTTCGCAGACAATTGATCCTCAATTAATCTGAAGACATTGTTGTCCAGGTTTGTATGCAGAAGGCACCTGCTAACATTGAATTGTTCGTCCATGTCTAAGCTCAGTTCAGACGGAAACATGTTCACCATGAGTGTTGAAGGTCGCAGATTGTGTTCACGATTGTTACGGAGAAAAAAATCTTCAAGATGAAAACGTTGTTTCCAGCGACCCGCGATTAACGTAACCCAAGCAGACCTTAATGTGCGATAACTCTCGGTTGCACACGCTGGTGCGCGCAAAAACGAAAGTTGCGGAGCGCGCACGCGACACGAACGGAAGTTTCGCTGCTACGGACATTATTATGCGCTTCTTTGCAATCTGAAACGATTTATCGGTTAACCGAGGCGCGCGAAGAAAACAGCATACGACTCCACGAATCTGTACCGCTAGGGACTATTATCATTAAATTCTGTGGCAGTATCCCCTTACAGTAGACTATCACATATCCTGATTTATTTAAAACTAGTCCACAACATAATGAAACGGGATAGAAAACAGTAAAGGCTTAGTTACTCTGCTGCAATGAAATCTGCCGGATACGTGTCGGTACAATGATCCGTAAATTTTTAACGAGATTCGCGTTTGGGCTACTTCCAGGGTATGGAAGAAACTATGCGCACGGTTTTCACTCAAATACCTCAAATGCTCAGGATAACAATTGACGATTAACTTTCACACTCCCCTCTCATTGTCAGTGTTCCGTCGTTGTGACCTCGAGAAACAGTGAAGTTAGGAATCGATAGATAAGGGGTTGAAACGACGGGTTGCAAAAAATCGACTTTTATACACATTTTGATAGTTACACATCTCAAGAATATGCCTGTAAATTTTAGTAAGTAATTCGCAAAATTAACAGAGATACGGTAGTTTTTGTGAACCAGTATCTGTGCTCAGCACTGATCTTACGAAGCATTAAACGCGTTTTCCTTGAAATAACAATTTTCCACCGCGTTGACAGCAAGTAAAAAAAAATCTAAGAAATCAATCGATTTGTTCAAGGTTGAATTTTGTAGTAATAACCTTTCTTTATCTTAGCGCCTAGCCGTTTTTTGATTGATAAAATTCATTTGATTTTATTTGAATTTTTCTGCACAAGAAACTTGCAAGATTTAAAAATTTTTCAATTTTATCATTTTGTTATTTTCCGAAATATTGGAGTTTGCCTATATATGTACTTCATTAATCATTTATATGTAGTTTTTGAATTATTTTGGTTTTTTCATTTGAAATGACGTATACGGCTAATTTGTTGTTAACGTCACACTTTCTACAGGTATCTATTTTAAAATCATATACACCAGCCACAACACTACTAAATTTATTGATATATCTTCAACAATTCTATACCTGAGAACCAAACTAACCTAAGTCCATTTTTCTTACTTTTCTGTAGAGTAGAAAAACAGTAGCACATTTTATGATTAAAAAATGAAGATCTGTTAAAATACGTTGCTAAAAACAGTGAATTTATTTACCCATAGAAAAACTTGAAAACTTTTTCTTTTTATTATTGTAGGGGACTTGGGTCAATGTGTGACTATGAAAATGTAAAAAACCAAAGCAACCCAAGTTCATATCTTTACGTAAGTTAATTATTATACACTATCATATCAAATAAAAAAATAATCCATTATGTATAAATTCCAAAGATAAACTTCTGTGAAATAGATTTTTAAAACAGTCTGCACAGAACTTGATACGAGTAATAAATCATGAACACGTGGAAAGTAATTTTATTTGAACTCAATATCATCACTAACCATTGAAGATCATTTAGTAATGTAATAAATTTATAAATAATCTATATTAATTTATATGATTTCATTAAATTTTTATTTTCATATAAAAAATCTGCATCCCTTTTATATTGTAGTTTCCTGCTATAATATTTATATTCTATTCGTAACCATTATAAAAGCTTTAATAAATCTTTATATTTATTACAAATTATGTTTTTTTGCATTCCTACTTGCGATAACGTTTGTAAAATATGGCCTGTAGAATAACGTGTATTTCTATTGCAATCACCGACTTGAAAACTGTCTTCAGTAAATGAATTCTCAAAAAGCAGTTTCCCTAAATTATTTTTCCGAACTTGTAACCAAACTATATTTGAAATGGCTTATTTTTTAAATTCATTTTCTTAATAGGAATGCAACGGATAGACTTCAAGTACATGCAATTAGATCTCCTTTATGGAAAATGCAATCTAAGTATGTCACTACAATTCTTATAAAATAAAGAAAGACCAATAAAATTGTGTACATAACTCACTTTTTAAAAAAATGGACTTTGATTAGTCTCAAGTATAGAATTGTAGTTTACATGTAATTAAACAAAAAATGGAAGCGTCCTATTCTAATCCCTTAACAGCCTTAACATACTGAATAAGTAACGATAAAACTACGATTTGGGCAAAGACATAATTACAAATGTCAGAAATTTTAATAATCAATAATCCTATTCATTCAAATTTTTGTAAATATTTACGCCTATATTTTGAGTTATCGTTTCCTAGCATTTTTAAAGGCACCCTTGAAAGTGCCTCTGAAGTCTATGGCATCCCGATCAGAACGAAAAAACTGTTCCTCATTCCCAATTCTCCCCGACCGAAAAATAATTCATTTCGCGCTCAGCGCCCCGTTCTTCGTGTCCCTAACAAAAAAAATCGCGCTAGTCCATGGAGTGTGTTCCGTCGAACGGCATTCTGTTCTCGGCCGTCACGCGAATGCACGCGGGAGAAGAAGAAACCGGGGGCAAAGCACTCTTCCTTCGACAGCGATTTACTCGAAGCCGTGAGTGACTTGCGTGCCCGACGAAATCGGCCATCTGCTCTTTTCCCGGTCGCAGCGACACCTCGCACACTTTAAAATCTATCGAAAGCGTCGAGGAAAGTGGCTTGCTAATTCGAGCTAGTTTTTCACTTTTCCACTCGAGTCAAGACAGACCAGTGCAGTTTCACCGGACGCTTATCGTCCCAAAAGCAGTTCGCTGTAGTTACTTATCGCGCTTTATTACGCTCGTCTGGGACGAATCGACTTGTGACTAAACTCGACGAAAATTTCCATCTATAGAATTAGAAATATGAAACGCTTGTTGTGAGGCGGAGATGCAATTGATAGCCAGTGAAAGGCGACGAAATGCTGACACGTGGCGATTAGTATCAGTAGTGTAAAACAGTCTGACGCTAATCTTACCTTTCTCGGCTTGCTTAATTTCGACTTTGCTTCCGTTTTCCGTCAGTCATGTAGTCAGTCATCATTTTTGAGATGCGAAACCAGGTATTTTTTGATACCTCACAATCAGTTATTTAATGTTTGTTTATCGTTGATTGTATTATATTGGTGCTGCATATTAATGAAATGACCTCCTGCCATCATGGAAGTGGTACGACGCTTGACTGCAGCATGTGAACTATGTAAACAAAAGTTGTGTAAAAGCCATACACGTTTAAACTTGATCACCTTTACACTAATTATAGACAATGCAAAACGACATAAAAAAATTTCCTGCCACCATAGTTGCAAAATTACATATTCCTACCACTTGTATAAAAATATTTAAACAATTACGTCGACTGATAAATATGTTTAAAGTTGAAATTTTGTTTAGTGAGAGTTTATATTCGCAAATTGACGTAAAATATTTATTACCACTCCCCTCATGGAACGGAGGCCTTTAAGAATATTGAAGAAATCGATAAGTAAAATTAAGAAGATTTACTAGGAGAATCAAGAAAATCAATCAGGAAAATAAAGGAAATCTATCAGCAAAATCAAGAAAATCGACCCCAAAAATCAAGAACATCGGTCAGGAAAATGAAAAATCTTCCAAGAGGATCAAACCAATCGATCAGCAAAATCAAGGAAATCGATCAACAATCAGTATAAAATCGATCACAAAAATCAACAAAATTAATAAGCAAAATCAAAAGACTAGTTATTTTTAGTGTGAGAACATACAAGATAAAAACAGAAAGAGATTTTACAGACATAGAAGAGGCACTGCACAAGGTTCTACACAAGGAATGTTATTTGTGTGTTATACAACATACTTATGATCGCATGCTCTTTAAAACTTTGACTGAAGTAAAGAAACCAATTGCATTGCTCTTGTTTCATAACTTCCTAACATGTCCATTAAAACTTCACAATGTACATACTTCTAAAATAGTCTTAGAACATAGTTCCTAGACATACTATGCCATTCATCTAATGACTGCAGCAATAAAGAACCCAATTTATTAATATTTTAAGCCCATGAATTACAAGTGTCTCTAGAATACCCATTTTCTACCGAGTTCAGTTATTATTTTTTATTTATAGGCACTAAATCATGTTAAATGCTATTTTCATTAATAATTATGGACGTTAGGTGGTCGCTTGAAATCAGATCGAAAGACATTAGAGAGCGTTTCTTAAAGTGCGTTGCATATATATAAGATCTAAAAAAGGAGAAAGTTTTATGCAGATTCAAATTTTTTAGGGCACAGAAAAAAAAGATGAAACCTGAATAAAAATTGGTATTATTTGCTAAATATTATAAAATATACTTTTAATATTTTGCACATTATTGCATATATGTAACATCATTTTCACGTTTTTGCAGATTTAAACTTATCATAAATGCAAGTTATAGGAAGCTAATAAGTCAAAGTATATCAATAATTTTAAAGACGCAGAAATATAATTAATACAGTGTCCTAAAATATGTTAACATAAAAGCCGAATTGAAAACACACAAACACTTAGGACCATGTAGGATTCATTTCACTCTAAATATCTGTCTATAAATATATTATTTAAATACACTTGCACCTTAAAATCGAGTTTCATAATTTTTAAAAAGACAGTTTCATATAAACCAAAAATATACAGCAATTATAAGATATATTTATTTATTTATTCATGATTCGCAGAGTTAATAAAAACATCGAATACATTTGTCCTCAAAGAAGATGTGTTTCTCTTCAATCTCCCATGAAATCCCATAATTTTTCGATCGCTTCTATAGGTATCCCCACAATTTCATTCCAAGGATCCTCAACTATTCACATATGAGCCCCTTAATTGACAACTGGCGTGAGTCCAAAATTAGGAAAAATGAGTCTACCACAAAAATAAATAGTATTACGAGTACTTAAATCATCTATCAATTCAATTTGCACATATTTTCTTTTATTTTAATAAAAAACTAAAAGCTAGATTTGCATCATAAGTAAAATTGTTACAGAAAAATGTGAAATAATAACTCCAGTTTATTATTAATAATGTGAATTAGTTTACTATTGAAAGAAATGTAGTTTTTCTTTCAAACCATGTTATCATAAGTATGTATAATTCTTTCACTTAATTTTCTCACAGCAAAGTTCTGTTCTTCATTCTTATAAAGTATTACACAAAAGTCAAATTTTCTCAATATTAAGAAAAGGGACTTACTTCACTTGTCAATTAAGGGGCTCATATCCTTCCAACCACGGATAAAACACGAAAAGTATCAGCCCTATAATAAAATAACTCTTTGGAATCCAACTGCACCCCACAACGATCCAGCTGTAATTACTTTTTATCGGATCGACGGCATCCCTCCAACTTTTTTCTTTCATTTTTGCAGCGATGCGACCGCCGCCGCTCTCATCGACGCAGTAAATCATAAGTTACGCGGCTTCGCGTCCCCCCTCGGAGCGTTCCAAGCGTCTCACGTTCGTCTCGCGTTTCCACGCATTTAGAACGCTGGATTTGCGGAGAAAAATATTCGTCGCGGCTGTCGGCAAACGGATATCGAACCGGCCGAAGATCGACGCGACGAGCCGAACGTTGCGGAAGCGTATCACGCTTCGGCGGCGATCGTCGAGCGGGCCGAAGCGACTGGACACGCTCGAGCGGATCATCGGTTCGATAATCATTGTTTTGTCAGCCGTAGCGGGATATCGTGCCCGACAAAATGGACCTCACGACCGTCTTGCCCGGGATTTGATTTTGCGGAACGAACGCCAGCATGAAGTGTGAGGAAGCGAAATTGGTTGTTCAAGGATCCGGGCTGTTTGAGACAACTATACGGTCTGGAATTTCCTCTGGACCGGTTTTCAGCATCTGGATCCCTTCTTGAAACTTAATGAGAAGATCGACGATGAGGAATTTGTTTAAAGACGATTACGTGTGCGACGAATGAAAAGTACAATTGATAGGAGATTTATTGACATCATGGAAACGATTTATTATTTACAAAGAGAGGGCTCCAACTTTAAGTCGGCGATTTTAATGAAAGTTTTCGGACATGTAGCTAGAAATGGGCAAATTTTTATTTAGATAAACTCGAATAACAGATAACCAAAAATTATCTCTTATTTTTATTTTGTCTTTTTTTTTAACAAAAGTTTTTGATTTACTCGATTTTGAAGTGTTGTAGAATGGTATATTATAGATATAAGTGCAGTAAACGATTCCATCATTAATCGTGTTTTCTCAGATTTCACTTCGTTCCACAAGCCGCTGTGAAGAAATTGAATCAATTCGTTCAATCCGGGATTATTGAATTTCGTAATTTTATGTACCCATTATTAGTTTCATAATTCCGCAGCCGTGATCGTTTAATCGTCGGTTCGTAGATAATGGACAGGATTTCACGACGTGTTAGAGAAAGTTAGCGGTCGTTTCGATGCACCATTGAATTCCAAAAACTGTGTTAAATACATGCGGTGCGCCGCTATAAAAGACAATTATTAGTGCAACTATGGACTGAAACGAAGTTTATGGTGTTGGATCGCGCCCGTGGACTACATACATTCTCATTGGAAGAATGGTTGACCGAGAAATCCGAATGTTCGGAGTCGGTAAGAATAGGACGATATCAGAATCGTGTCGATGTTTTCAAGAATGGACAAAAGTATTCAGTCTAAGTAGGTCCTGACATTCGTTTATTCGAGGAAACGGTTCTCCTTTTCTTTATTCGAAACAGCTTCGGGGTATAAAGCTCTGACAAATGTGGACAAAATGTTCAGGTACGTGACGAAAAATTGTAATTTCCCTCTCGAAATATGCACCGGAAAGAAAACACTTAAGACTGGTACATTAGTTACGAATTCTTAACGACATAATTTATCATTCAAACTAATTTATTTGATAGCCTTATGTATATTCTACTTGCCTCTCATAGCTAGTGAATTATTTATATTTTTATATTTTTAAATGTTAAATAGTAAAAGATATTCGATGATTTAAAAAAATAATTTATCTATGTACTGGTCTATCAATTCAATATTTCAGAAATTCTATAGATTCTGTAAATCATAACACCTTGTTAAAATGTCATACACAATTTTCTTTTCAGTTAAGTTAAATTTTTTCTTCAAATGATGAAAATAAAATTCTATTAGTCAAATGGAATTCAACAATCCATCAGTAAATTAAAGATAACTTTTTAGTTTTGTTATTTTGCACACAAAATATTACTATGTAACATTTTTAACGCGTTTCTTTCTGAGTAACATTTTTAAAATTGGCGTGCTCTTACCATTCTCTTGAAATTTGGAGAGGTTCTTTCCAATTCAACGATTTAAAGAAATACGTAGAGTTTCGCGATATATTAAAGGTTGACCTTATTACAGACATTTTTATACTCAATTTTTAGGTAAAAAATGACACTTTTTCTTTAGATATTTACTATTTTTATAAAAAACCATATTTTTAAAAACCCTTGCGTATTTCTTTAGTCACTGTCGTGTAGAGTAGAAGATAAAAATGTTTGTCTTTTATTCCAGGTTAAACCGTGTTCCAGTTATCTTGCACGCCGATTTGGCACTCCCAAAAAGGAAGCTTAAGTGGATCAGTTCCAGCGACGTCATTTCGTTTGAAGAAAGGAACGAAAACTTTGCATACTTCAATAGTTGTGTAATTGTTCTTTCGATAGATTTTTTATTTTCTTTATGGTTATTTAAAAAAAAATTCTCAAAAATACCAATCTTTATAAGATTTCAAACTAGCGCAACCTCTTAAATATATTTTAAGTGGGTAAAACATGTAAAATTAACACGAGTCCAAACACCAGACGGAGCAGGAGAAACAGACCGTCAATAGTCAGACGCGACGAATTTCAGAATACATCATACTGGGTTCGTTTCCTATAAACAGTGACGTATCGCAAACAATATTATTGTAGGATAACATTTCATACTTGACACATTACATATTCAAAGAGAATGATAGATACGAGTACCTGAAGTCCTATAAAATTGAGGGACTCTGTGCCACAAACGGGTCAAGACTAAAATTTAATGCCATTAAACGACATACTCCGTAAGGAATTAAGTCCGTGAGCAAAATTATGCAGAAGGTGATTTTCCGAAAGTATGTCATACCCTAAATGAAGGCCATGCCCAATATCGAAATCTATCGATTTTGAAGATTGTCTATTGAAGCTACTTTTTCTTAAAATTCCAAATCCTTAGATACATCTTAACGTTTCATGATAATCTTCTATAAACAACTACAAAAATATACTAACTCTGCTACGTTCATCTTGAAAATCCTAAATTGAACAAATTATCACGTTATTAAGAATGCAATGATAATGAATTTTTATGTAGTCTTAAGGAATGAAAAACCTGAATACAAACTTAAAATTTCTCACATTGTTATGGGGTCAAATTCTAATGGGTCAAAAAAGACCCGAAGACCGTAACAGACTAAATACAGAAACGCAGAAATAAATAACAAACACTCACGTGCAATCTAGGTATTCAAATTAATTTTTTTCGGTTCTATCACAAATTAAACTTCAGCTTTCACAGCGATTTATAAGAGACTAAAATAAACAAAACCTTGAAAATGAAAAAATAAATTCGGTACTCAAAAAACAAAAAATAAAGAGTAGTTTCTATGGAATAAAATAAAGTTCCGGTCGCCAATAATTTCATTTATCCATACTTATGGCAATCGATCCGTGAGCTACAATTTCCCGTCTGCGGCCCGTTTCATATATTTGCATACGGAGTCGATGCCCTTTCGCGAGGAATGTGTCGGATAAAAATCTCGATTCCCGGCACGATGCAGAACTAGTTACGCGTTGAAATTAGTTCGTCGGCTGGTTCCTCCGGTTTCCAACCGTTTCCCTGGCATCGGAACGTGCAGTTGCAGGCGATTCGATTATGCAATTAACAAGAACAACGAAAATCCCACCCCTTGAGCGCGGGATCGTTAAAGGGCGTTGCATCGCACCGTAACGATTAAAACCGAATCCGGGGGAAATGAGTGAAGTTTCGAGCGATTGTTCACGCTCGACCGTTAACGGTGTTCTTTGGCTAACAATTTCGCCTACATTGTCCTTACGTAATCGTCGATAATGCAGCGCCGGCGGTTACATAATTTTTCCCCTGCGCCTGATACAGTGATCTGGTTATGCGAACGAAACAGAAATCTCTCAAAAACTGGAAAGGTAATCAATTCCGTCGCAGTTAAATCGCTGTCGTTAGTCTGTGTAAAAAGTATTAGAAACGGGTGTCTCGCTTTTCACGAAATTACGCTGCGTATTAAACTAACCAGATCTTGATTTTCACAGTGTGCAATGAAGATTTTTGAGAACAGAACGAAAATGAAGGCAATGACTCGTTGCAGATATGAAGATAACGTCAAGCTATATACCAGAAAAAAAATGATATGTGGCATCCGACTTACAATTAGTAAGACATAATTAATGAAATGAAGAAACATTCTTCTGCTGCAGATGTATCAATTTGATATACATGCTTTCGTAACTGTCAAAATTATTTTACTCAACGTTACAATAATTCGAATCGGTTACAAACCACTGATATTGGCAAAGGTTGCTAGCTTTACGACACCAATCATTGCGAAGATTGAGTTCTTCCGCGAGAATTCGATCGAATTCCGCCTCTTTGTTTTTCGATTTACGCTTACTAAATGTACACCTCGAAGACCCGAGAAAATATTGGCACGAATCTCGGCCAGAAATCTAAACTTTTCACCGACAATTCACGCAAGAGTTGCCTGCAATTTTCGCAATGCTCATAGCCGATCCGCCCGCGGATAATCGTCTCGGATTCCGGTCTTTCGTGCGGATACTAAGTAATCGTACCGGTGATTGCGACGTCTTTGCGGAGCAGTCGACTGTGCGAGAGGTCAGTGATGCCACAAACTGTGCAGGTAGTACCGTTTAATCCGTTTATTCGACGCGACTGCTCATAAGCAGGATAATACAATGTCGCACAATGTACAAGGCAATTACTTATCCGTAAGCGTTCAAGGTGATTCATAAACGCGCGTTAGTGCCTCAAAAGATGAACGTATAACCGACAATTTCTTTTAGCCTGTCGTGAATGGACATAAAACGCTTCTCATATCGTGTGGATCATTATTTTGCAATACCCTTTCATGTCGAGTGATCTTATATAGGAAATTTCAAAAGATCTGCGTTTAACTGAAGAGATGAATCGGGAGTGTAAAGATGACGAAAAAGTTTCTAAGCATTTATCTTCTTTGACCTTATTTCTGAGTAATAGACACATTTACGTTGCAATAATTCTTGCTACTAGTGGAGAGTGATTTCTGTAATTTCACTTACGCGTGCAAATGAAGATTTCATTATTTTTTATTTGAAAAATTGCTACGTCAGCAAATAAAAAAATGAATTCAATTTTTTGGTGAAACATTCAGCACTACACATTATTCTAGTTTATGTTGGAGCTACGATAAACGATAAGAGCAACGAAACAGTAGGAAAACAAAAGAGAAAACATCTCTCTCTCTCTCTCTCTCTCTCACTCTCTCTCTCTCTCACTCTCTCTCTCTCTCACTCTCTCTCTCTCTCTCTTTTATTATCCTATTCACATCGTCGCTCCTATCGTTTATCGCAGCTCCAACATAAAACTACTCTAAGAAGGTAAAAGATTACTAAATTTTCAGCAAAAAGTGGTCGATTTTTTAACTGTTCAATATTAAATTTCTTTTTTTCGAAAATTCCCTTTCGCTGTAAAACAAAATAAGAACGTAAAGTTGCTACCTTTTTCTAAATGTTTCAAATTTAAACGACTCTGCGGAGTTCGAAAAATTTTTTTTGGGATTTATTTTAAAATGATTTTGTAGAGGAGTATCTTCCCTTTATAATGAGCTGTGGATAGTTGATCTACGGTTTTTTATTACTGTCATATCGTACTTTAAATGAAAAGTGGGATTTTGGAACATTGGATTTTTCATTTAAAAATCGATAAAACAGCAAAAAAATTATAAATCAACTTTTCAGAGTTCATTACAAATGGAGAGATTCCTCTATAAAATAACTTTCATGCGAACCTTGAAATAGCTTGAATTCGTACAATTAAAAAAGAATGACAACATTAGTGACTTACTCTTTTTAACAATAAGAACTGACCTTCAAAAACACGAAGTTCAGTGTTGTAAAAGTAGAGACTTCACACTTCAAAATAAATCAAGGTAGCCCGTTGAGCAATATTTATTTGCGAAGTTACAGCAGTTCAAAAATCGACTATTTTTTGCTAGAAATTTAGTAATCTTTCACTTTTTTAGTGTAATGTATGATATTAATTTTTATCACAGAAAAATTGAATTTATAAGTTACCAAACTATTAATAAAGAGTTTTAAAAAATTCTGGTATTAATATTAAATTATGAAATATTTAATCGAGTCAATTACTTGATTTGATTTCTGTGTCATTATGATTATACAGCGTATGTTTTGCACATGTATAACAAGTATAAATATACAAAAATGTATTATACAAGAAAGAGTATGTAAACGTAAACTTATTGTATAAAACATCAAAAATAAAATACGAAATTACTGACAACGCCTAAAAAAGTATAAAAATACTTCTATTTAAGTTTCAATTCATTATCTATGCCTGTATTGAATTAATTAAATTTAACGATCTATAGTAAACTGACATCTAAATCATAATCAGAGATTTGAGGCTTTCATGGCCCGGCGTCATACAGTTCTCACTGTTGAAGCTTTCGGGTGTAAGCCGTGTCCATGAGGAAATGTTTTCCCAACGTTTCGCTAGCATTGCAGCTGGCTTCTTCAGGGGATCGAAAGACACACTGAAACAGTTTTTCAGACACACTGAAAAGTTTCAGTGTGTCTTTCGATCCCCTGATGCTAGCGAAACGTTGGGAAAACATTTCCTCATGGACACGACTTACACCCGAAAGCTTCAACAGTGAGAACCTAAGTCATAGCTAAGTGAATCTAAATTTCAGTTAAATGAAACATAAATCCTTCATGGACCTGGAAATAGTCCAAATATTTCTAGGATCTTTCTCATTATTTCTAAGCATTCGATGAATTTCTAAAATGAATTCAGAAGTTTTTAAACATTTCCTGTAGCATATATCCTTAAATTCCTCTAAACAGATACTTTTTCAGATCCTTTAGCACCTCAAAAAGAACTGGCTGCAAACTTTTCAACACTTCAAAATAAAAAAAGATCACATAAGCTACTTAACTGATTTAAATACCTTCAAATAAAATCATCCTTCGAATAAAAAAAAATTCTGTTGTCCTGAAAGCAGGATTCCAGGCTTCCATCCCGAAGTATAGTTAAAGGTCTGAGGAACGAGGCCATCTTCATCAAATACCTCCTAGGAACGTTCGCAGACCGTCCCGTAGTTCGTCTCCCGCGAAAGGACAATCGTTCGCGAACGAGCCGGGCGGCTCGATTTGAAATTCAACCAGCGCCTCCACGCTCGATCGCTCGCAGAATAAGTATTCCGCCTTATTCTTCCCCGTTCCTACCCCCTTTGTTCCCTTCATCGCGGATCACGGGCCACCGATAGCCTGGTAACCTGCTTTCCAACTTCCCGTGTCTTTGCCGCTTTTTAAGCGCGACTTTCTGCTAGTTATAGATTCTGCGATCAATAAGAGGCGTCGAATCCTTCGGCAAGGACTCGGCCCCTCAGATGCACGCCGGAAAACCGTGAGCCTCGCTCGTCGTACGCGACTTACTCGCAGAAAGCAGTCCCGTCCGAGTCGCCGACAATCATCCTCGTGCCGGCTCTCTCGCTGAGGATCACGCGGTGCCAAGGTCGCGCGGCGTGGATCACGCGCGGATCCACGGAGTTGAATGCACTCGATCCCTTCTTTCCTCCGTGCTCGCTCGGCACGCGTTACTTGCCGAGTCGACGGCCAGACGTGCACTGGACCGGGTGTATTTACCTGTGCTCACCTGGCCGGCGTGAATCCACTGCTAGCGGCAGATGAGGATGACCCGTTCCTTCCGGGTTCCTGGCGATCGCCGCGATCTACGCTTCGCCATCCTCGCGAAATGCCGTTCTCCTTCGGGCCTGCATCGACCCGTTTCTCCAGCACGCTGCCCATCAGTTTCACTTTAGTTCCACCAGGGAATAGGACTTCCGGATTCCCCCTCGAGCGATCGTGCGGTAATTGGTTCATCGGCTTGTTCCTCTTGTCCCGTGCAAGGAGATTAAGAGCTCCTTGGACTGCGTTGTTTTCTTCTATACAGTACCGACTAAAAAGTTTAGAATAGGGCTGTTAAGAATATTCGAATATTCCAACGATTACTAGAATTCTTTACTACTAGAAATCTCACTAGATTCGAATTTGATATTCAAATAATTCAATAATGCTCGAATATCATTCGAATTTTTTAACATTATTCGAACAGTTTACAAGTATACAATAGCGTGTTATTAATAATAAAAATCGATCTCGTCGAATATTTGAATACTCATAATTATTTGAATAATGTTTAATTATTCGAATAATGTTCGAATATTCGAATACTTTTAATTATTCGAATAACGTATTCATCTTCGAAGTTATTCAAATTGTTCGAATACTTCGAATAGTCGGATATTTATAGCTTTCGTTTGGAACCAGCTTGTGAATTAGAGAATCAAGGACTTTTTGAAGGTTCAATCACTATGAATTATTATAGTATTCTTCGTTATTTTTTGAGCTTTTATAAATAGAAAATAAGAATCTTAAGTTGAAAATCTGTGCCTTGTAAAATTCCATTTATAAATGTTCTTAAGAATTTTTTAGATCCGGTACATGCAGTAAATAATATTTATCATTTCTCCAAGATAGAATTAATACAGAGTGGATAGGATAATACAGAGTGAAATTACTATAACAGGTGTACAAAGAGATAATTCAAGACGCATCGAACATTTTTACTAATATTACCTTTTTTTTTTATTTGAACTAATATTAGTTTAAATAAAGTTTAAATGAAGTTTAAAACTTTTCAGTTTAAGCATTCACATTTCGCCAATATTTAACGTAAATTATTTCCTTTCGTACAACGATAAACATACTCATTAAATATTTTCCTGAATTTTTTATTTCAGTCTACTCTGAGAGCCTCAATCATCTACAATCTACACGAATAACATACAATTCTCAAAAAGCATATTAATTATATGGACGAGATAAACGCTAGAAACAATTTAATCAACATTGTCTATAAAATTTATAAGTGCAGAAAGAAGTAGTTAAATAAACTACCAAAAAAATCATAGCTTTCGATATATACGTTCCTCTAAAAAAAATTCATAAAACTGTGAAATTTCGCAAACCTCAAGAAGAATGTTAAAGTAAAGTATAGAAACTAAAACGACTAGACGAGGACTGACGAAGAGATATTGCGAAATGTCTTCCAAATTTTTTAATCAAAGTCTTTTGACATAAAAAAGAGAATTTATGAAATACTCCCAAGAAAACCAAGCAGACTAAATTCTTCCTAGAAAAAAGCTAGTATTATAAATGAAAATATCTTCGCAATAAAAAAAAGTGAAAACAAGTCACTTTCGAGGTTCCTTCATGAGCAAAAGTTTTCAAATTGTTAACAATTTGTTATGAATAACTGCTCCTTGTAATTTTGTAAAAGAAATTTGATTAAAAATTTAAATAACGTGAGATCATTATTATTATATGTTATTGTATACGTTACAGATAATACAAATTCTATCATAATCTAAATAATATATTTGCGAAATTTGTCGCTAGACTTAACTTCAAGTTATCGTCTCCGTTTTTGAACTTACATTCCTTATTTTTAAAAATGAAAACACCTCCAAAATGAAGAGCTGCCATTATTCACGGCACACCTGGTATATTCCTACCCGAACGTTCTCATAATAATAACCAAACTTTCTGCCACATCAGTAACTAAGATAAAGACCTTGATTGTCTAAGAAACTTCCGTTTTCCAAGAGAAACTCGGGAGCCCATCGCTTCCCCTGTTATAAGATAAGACAGATGATCCCATTTCTCTCATCGTTTCCGGACAATCGACACTCTTAATGTACTAATCAACGTGGTGCGACCGAAACCATTTGCTCTCGTTAAGATGAATATTTATATCTCTTTTCACGGGGAAAACGCACTTTTCCTCGGTGGAGGCTTCACTCACCGAATTGAATCGCTTCCTGGATAGCAATTAATATGGTAACAGCGTTTTGTCGTGATATCGCAATTACCGGCGTACGCTCTAATGATCGAGAACGGGAAGGATAATGGATTACGAGGAATTATCGTACGTAACTGTTGCAGGTTATTACACGCACTACTTTCGGAAACCGACGAAGATTGGTTTTCCAGCGGAGGACGAGAAAACATATTCCCGATTAGTGATACTGATCGAGCTAGTTAGCGTGATTGAATGGGAACGCGTCCAAAGAAATAACACGTGGCAGAGTAATTTAATGTGGCGAGAAATGAGCGAATTAAAACGTTTCTTGTTGGCTGTCAGCAACACTAAGGCGTTTTGTAGTGGTCAAGTGAAAGCGAAAGGTGTTGGTTTGGGTGACCAGTAAAATTTTCAGCAGAAGCGAAGGAGTGAGAAAATGTGGGGAAACGAATAGGTTCACTAAAAATTGTTCCTTTTACGATGCGTAAACACGAGAACGATTAGATGTATCCTATTCTTCTTTTTCTATGGATTGTATTCTAGTAATAATGACTGAGTGATTCGCGATAATCTTACGATTGACATCTAAATAAAATGATTTCAAACTTATTCCAACACAATTGTACACAGTGGACCAGAAACTTGGAATCGCTTGTAAGATTCTCTTTGAAATTAAATTTTATGGCGAAGGAAAGGAACATTCGAAAGTCTCAAGAAATGTAATGTCTGAAGCATATTCCTAACATATTCCAGGATATTGTGATTTATTGAAGACAGAAACCAAACACAGAATGAATTAACGTTTCGTATCTTATAGTCCATTCTATCCATAGGTCCGTTTATACGCGGCATAACAATGCGAGTTTTGCGTGGAAACGAGGTTAAAGAAAGGAGAATGCAAGTCGAATACCGAGGAGAACCGCGCCACGTGCAACTCTTTTTTTCTTCCTCAAGAACGCGTACATTTCGTCGTAAGAATGTTTACCAGAAATTAATGCACCTGAATTATCTAATAAAGTTCAAATTATAAACATAGACTCCTCTTTAGCGAAATAAACTTTTATGTCAATACATTCCAAGATGGTTTCGACGGTTTTTGTCGCACCAAAATGGTTGGAATATATAACAGAGAAATTATATTGTGAAATTTCATGTTATGACCAAGTGCTTACTAATTCTTTATAAATGAATTTACTATGTAATCTTTAACAATAAAACTGCAGATGAAAAATGTCAAGATTTTTAAAAAATCTTTGTGAAAACGTATTTGATTAAAAAAAATATATATTTACATATTTCAGTATTTCCATCCAATTAAAATAAAAATAATGTTTTATACGATGAAATTAGATGTATAACGTAAACATGCCAAGTAATTTAACTGACTTTGGTCAATAGGTTTAGTGTTTAACTTTAATTATAAAATCGGTCCATTATGTTGTAAACGATTAGCTATACTTAATAAATATATACTACACGTTGGTTATGATTCATAACTTATGAATAATAAAGTGCGTAAAGAATCACAGATAAAGTTCAGATAAAATAGTCCAATGTATTCTTCTATTCTGCATTTTATGTATTACTATATTTGAAACATTAAAAATCTCAACACCAGATTACAGAAGCCAATAATGTGCTAGTAAGACTAACTCAAATTTTATGTTAATTACAGTAGAACCTCTATTATCCGAATCACAATTATCCTCATTCCTCATTATGCAGTGTTTCCATTAATTAATGCAGTCGGTATAAGAGTATAGTGGAACTCCGAGTAAAACTTGATTTAATAACGTTCTACTAGTTATTATTATTATTATTTTTTTACTATCAAGTCAAATAATCTAAATAGGTGCTACACAAAAAATAACACACTTTAATTTCTCAGTCGGTACAGCAATTTCTTTTAACCACAAAGAACCATCAGAGAAATCCACAAATTTTTTTAAGCAATATTAATACCAAATTATTAAAAAGAATTCCATTGCGAATTTCCATATCACATTATCGACTGAGTACGAAATAAGCAAGCAGCACTACCAGTGATAGGAATTCAAGATATGAAAGGCGGCACAGACGAGGTATACCAGTAGATTTTATACCTTACGGTTCTCCAGAGATCTCGGACACCGCTCGTCGGTGTCTCGGATTTTGAGATCTTATAGATCCCAGGTAAAGTAGGGATCTATACGTAAAGCAGCATGAGTAATATAGAAATTTAAGCAAATAAAATTTTCTGCGCATAGAGCTCTACCTTACCTGTTGTCTTTAGAATTCCAAATCCATGACCTCTCGAAAACAAAGCAATGTCTTGTTGAATCCATACAGGGTCATCCACTCAAGTAGGGACCCGCACGCGCGTGCACCTCGCGGTAGGCACTACTAGTGACACTGTATATGCATCTGTCCCCTATAGGCCACTGCTAGAAATAACGATTCTATAGACACTACCCGAGGGCCCAACGTGCTTTTGGCAGCTGTGAGAGAGAAAGGATGAGAAATGAGTGAGAGAGAATGAAGGCCCCACGAAGACCATTCGGCCGCTAAGTCTTCTAATGAAAAACACCTGGAGTTACATTGTAACTCGGAGTCTGTCTCGCGTGTGGCTATGCTCCGACTCTTTTCTTCGGCAATCCTACGGTGTCCTACGCTTTCGCTGTGACCGAAAGCACATTTTACTTTTTGATGCCTTTCGGCCGTGCTTTTGGAAAGTTAAAAAATTCATAACATCTTGAAACTTCGTGTACAAATAAAATAGTTAATTCCTATTACAAAATTATTATTTCACTTTTTCGAGTTTTTTTCGGAATCTTTTCGAACTTTTTTTCTAATCAAGGATTTTAAGTTGTAACTCGAAAATGTCCAACTTAGAATCTTTAAAATTTAAATTATCAAATATTTCATTTCGCACTTTGCAATTTCAAAGTATAGTATTCAAGGAATACTCTAACAATAGGAAAAATGATCAATAAAAAAACAATCGAAAAAATCAGGTACAACAGATTTCTCATCAGATTTCGATGAAAGTACTATCAATCAATTCCTTGTACTTTTTCAATTAAAATGGCATTAAGCACGATAAAATTCGGATTATTTATACTGTAGATACCGCGGAGATACAATTTACACAGTCTTCAACTGGATTCGTTAAAAATAGTCCAATTTTTATGATATTTGGTATCATTTTAATTGGAAAAATGTAAGGAATCCATTGCCGTTATTCTCACAATGATATGTTACAAAATAAAAGTAAGTTCATATTTTATGGCTGTCATAAACCGTGAGACAAAAGGTCCCAACCGCCTCAAACGTGGCACAACATCGAGGCACATTGGACCTGCCGAGGGTCTCCAAAGATCCAAGCATTTAGGTTTGAAAAATTTAGGTGTATAAAAATATAATACATTTATTTAAATTGCGAAAAAGCGATAGTAGTAGTGAATTCCTTACTTTTTTCCGATCGAAATGACAATGAATACTCTATAGTTTGAACTATTTTTAGTTAATCTCACGGTTACTTGCCTGCAAAGCCTTACCTTATTGCCCGCGAGAATTGCCTTGCTGAGGTTAACTAAAAATACAACCCGGAGAATTTGAGGGAGCAGTTATTCGTTGAATACATTTTCGAGTTACAACTTAAAATCCTTGGTTAAAAAAAAAAGTCCGAAAAGATTCCGAAAAAACTCGAAAAAGTGAAATAATAATTTTGTAATAGGAATGAACTATTTTATTTGTACACAAAGTTTCAAGATGTTATGAATTTTTTAACTTTCCGAAAGCACGGCCGAAAGGCATCGATAAGTAAAATGTGCTTTCGGTCGCAGCGAAAGCGTAGGACACCGTAGGATTGCCGAAGAAAAGAGTCGAAGCATAACTCTGAGTTACAATGTGACTCCAGGTGTTTTTCATTAAAGGACTGGGGCTATTCCCCAGGTATGGTTGGTAATAGGGCACGAGATTTCAAGTGAACCGAGTGAGATACCCGAGTACCCGGGTACTCCTGAGATACCCGGGTATACCAAAATTACCCGTACTACCCGGGTATCTCACGGGTACCTGAACGCATGAGGTAGACAAGAATCTCATCCCGAATTAAGCCGAATTGAACCGAATTGAGCCGATAGTTTTTCGGTACGTATTTGTGGCTTTAAAAATAAAAAAAAATTTCAGAATGAAATGAATTCTGTATACATGATGAAAATTGAATTTAATGGGCCGTGGTTATGTTGAATATGAGTTCGCTCTCTCTCTCTTCCCCTCTCCTTCTCTCTCTCTCCCCCTCTCTCGCCCTCCCTCTCTCCCTCTCTCTCTCACCCCCCTCTCTCCCTCTCTCTCCCCCTCTCTCTCTACTTCTCTCTCTCCCTCTCTCTCTCTCGCGCGCGCGCTCTACTTTAAAATCCAGAAACACATACCGAAAAACTATCGGCTCAATTCGGTTCAATTCGGCTTAATTCGGCATGAGATTCTTGTCTATCTCATGTGTTCGGGTACCCGTGAGATACCCGGGTAGTGCGGGTAATTTTGGCATACCCGGGTATCTCACACGGGTACCCGGGTACCCGGTTATCTCACAATCAATAGCCCTAGTTGATAGGTGACGATACCGACAAAATACGTAAAAAACTAGCTAGTCCGTGTTGCTCGCTCGCTTCGCGAGCTCGCGGGTGGAGTCCGTGTTGTTCGCTCGCTTCGCGAGCTCGCGAGTGGAGTTATTATAGCTCGTTCGCTACACTCGCTCACGAGTAGTGATGCCTGTAGCTATTCATGTTTATTTTGTGTGTGACCCTTTACGGGCCACGCAAAGAACTTCCCGATTTGCGAGTTGTAATTTATTATTACCATTATTAATTGTCACTAATTAGAAAATTATTCGTATTCGGGGAAATTTAATAGTTTTCTACTTATCAACATTGTTGCTATATGACGTCGCATTAAACGAACATCTATATATATATAGGGAGAGTGTCCCATTTTAATCCGCCACTACGGACAACTTAAGAAATATGCATTGGATCAAAAAACATCCTGAATAAAAGTTTGATGGTTTGGAGGGGGACATCTGACCCTATTAAAAAAGTTCATCCCTACCCCCTGGGGTATATATGTATGTATGTGTGTGCTGTGTATATCGATATTATGTATATTCATTTGTTTTCAATATGTAGTTATTGAGTATATATATATATTTATACGTGTATAAATACACTCATATATATGTATTTATCACAATTATATCATTATAATTATATATTGTAATATATATATAGGCGAAAAATCGAGATAGGCGAAAAATCGAAATTTCGCGATTACAGCTCCACCTATCGCGAATGAAAAAAAATGTTTGAAATAAAACCTACATATTTTGTGGCGTGGAATCCGAATCTGCAATAAAAAGTAGGTGGTCCTATTTAAAATTTTAAAGTAACCCCCCCCCAGGGGGGTAGGGGTGAAATTTTTTTGACAGGATCAGATGTCCCCCTCCAAACCATCAAACTTCTGTTCGGGATGTTTTTTGATCCGATGCATATTTCTTAAGTTAGCCGTGGTGGCGGATTAAAATGGGACACCCTGTATATATGCATATATATATGTGAGTGTGTGTGTGTGTTATATAAATATAATAATAGTAATAATGTATGTGTATATATTATTTCAGTTTAGTTATTCTCTCATAAATTTATATTCTCCCATTTAGATTGCGTTATTCTGTTAGGTTTTCTTAAAAAGACTAAAAAACTGCTGGACCGAATTAGAACAAAATCTATTCAGCTTCTAAGTTACATTGATACACATCGATTGCATCATCGACCATTTTGATCTGACCATTAGTTTTTTAGAAAACGTTAACGAAAAATTTGATCACATACGTACGTACGCACACACACACACACACACACACGAACAATTTGTTAAAAATAGCCTAAAATTACTCCAATGACCTTGAAACATGGAGATCTGCTAAAAAATCGATTTTTCATTTTAGGGGCAAATACAATAACTTCCCTATAAATCGGGAAGTTAAAAAGGGTTTGCGCGTCGCCACTTTTTGTCCGTATACGAGCAAATTTTGACCTGGGAAAGGGCTCATTCGAAAGAGGAAGGTTCAATGCGGGGAGCTCTACTACTGATTTCGCCAGATTTTATTGATATTTGGAGATATGAGCGCTACAAAGTAGAGCAAGTATCGAGAATATTTAGCCGTGGAATTAAAACATTATTGCATCACTGAACGAGTTTTTTGGGAAAAATCAATAGTAGAGCCCTAGAAAATATCTCCAGCTACAAAATAAGCTGCTGTTTGCTTCAATTCGTTGTGAAATGAAGCCAAAAAGTGGCGCCGCGCATAATCGTAGCTATTTCGGAGGTTATTGATAATACAGACTGAAAAATATGTCAACCAGATGGCGTCTAATTCGGGGTTGTAAAGGAAAGTGTTAGCTTGAAACATTGCTCGAAATGTAAACAACTCTTTCTGCACCTTTGTTTCTACACATTTCACACTCTGTCGGCACGGTTTCTCCTATACCGATCCACTGAACTGCTCATTCCAGGTAGTTTATATAGTAGTTCAGTGATCAGTGGGCTGGAGGTTCCCCGATACCACAATATTGATAAACAAAAGAGGTTTCGGTCGACCTGGGTCGACCGCGCACCGACTGCTGTCACGAGTGGCCGCTATATGGCGCACACCAAATTTTTTTTCTCGCTGCTGAAGTTACACGCGTGTGGGCATATAGCCTCCTATGGGCTAACGAATTTCATCAAAGGTATTGAAAAATGACAATCCGCAAGGATTTTGTAGACAAGCCGGAGCTTTATACTCGCCTCCTGCGAGCGCTTCGACCTTTTTTTAGTCGCCTGTTGGGTGGCGATGTCCTCCGTTCGAAGGATGTCGTCGAAATATGTCGTCAGGCATACCGATCCCCGGTTTCTTTCAAAAGGCGGGAGTATCTGCGCCTATATTTTCGTAGGAAGCGGGTCCAATTAATAAAAGATATTATTAGTCTTGTAGAAAACGAAAATTGCCCCTCCGCCCCCCGTCCACCTCCTTCACCACCTGCTTCTCTTTCTGCTGAAAAGAGGAGGCGGGTTGATTAAGATGCTCCTAGTTTCCCCTTAGTTTTAATATAATTTGTAAGGACAAGTGGGAGTGTCCCCACAGATTTTATTTATTTTAGTTTGTAAGGACAAGTGGGAGTGTCCCCACGCATTTTATTTATTTTAGTTTGTAAGGACAAGTGGGAAATGTCCCATGCATTTTATAAAACCACTAAATTTTAAGTTTTAGTTTGTAACAGGCCCTCCAAATTGCACTCTTGTGATTTTAAAGCGCGAATTAGTTCGTCCACTATAATCGGAACCATCTCAACAGGCGGCTCAGGGCCTTTCTGGAGAGTGCCCCCACCACGGCAGCTCCCCGTGCGCGCGAACGCACCTGCCGCGTGTGTTGAATATCCGTGAGTGGACTCTCCTTCCCCGACGCTGGGTCTTCATGCTGTCAAATGCGAACTTCGCGATGTATTACTCCCATCACCACTCCGCGAGCACCGCATTGGCGGTTGACTATACTCATCTCTTTAGTGCTCTACCTTATCGCAATTTAGAACCTCTCTTTCTATAAAATAAAACTGCTTCCGAATGCCATCTAGCGGTCGGCGCAAATCTACGTTTCTAAATACCGGGTGCAAAAAATAAAAGGAGGGGCAGAAATTTCAAATTTGTAGTACGATTCACAATTCCTTATCTTTATCGCAGGCGATTTTGAGATTCTTTCTTTTTAGCAAAACTTGAGTTAACTCTAATCGACATTCCCTAAGCTCCTACTACCGATTCCGAAACTAAAGCGCATCGAAATACATATATTAGGTTGAGTAGAAAGTTTATGTCGTTTCTTCGATCTGCTTCGGTTAAATGCAAAGTTATATTATTCCTTCATTTCAGTGTATAGGTCTGTTTTTTATTCCTGCACTAGTTCAGCCAGTGCAGGAATTTCCACTCAAATATAGTAAACTAAATTTCAAACTTTATTAGACTTTCGATTTTAGAATTGAATATCTCTGTAGAAAAAGATCAATCTAATTTCTGTTTTAAAATTTTTCTTTAAAATTCTCCATTCACAGCAATTTCACGCATTTCTTTAGCGCTCTACATATATAAACTCTAGGCAATCGCTAATTAATTAGTACAATTACTGATTGCAGATGTTTCTGCTAATTATAATATTTTAAAGAATAGAGAAAAAGAAAAGCAACGTAAATAAAAATGTTTTAAAAATATTTTTGGATTTATACAAGTCATTATACATTTTGGCAAATTAAAAATCGCCATAAATGCATGAACATTTTCAATCTAGTAATTACTGGCGATGAACAAGTTATAATAATTAAAAAGACAAGAGTAGATTAATTTATTAAATACACAAATACAACATGGATTTTTCTCACATTTTATTAATACTACAGTTTTCATATATACAAAATATTCTGATGCGCTACATATCTCTAATCTTAAATAAATATGTCTCCATTATTGGAAATTGGAGATACCTTATTACCACCCGCGATTCAGTCAAATGATAAATTGCAATGATAAAATAATATTGAATCACCAATGAATTCCACTAAACCTGCCATATCAAAGACGACTTGGAACAATTGATAAAATATTTTGTCAGTGCAATTAAAATACAAAAATATCGGGAATGTATAGAAAACTAAAAATCATCTATTCTGTTATATTAAAAATGTAATCCACAAAATACTAAATATTATATTAAAAATGTAATCGACAAAATACTAAAAACGAAATTCAATTCCTTCGATCATTTCCTTCCGGTAAAATTCAAATCGTATAAATTTAAAACAAATTTACTCATAAAAAACAGACTAAATTTTTAATGGACCGGCTCCGTGGTCCGATTTTCCACGATCCACGGATGTCTCAAAACTTCTTCCAAAGGCAGCCTTTTGTCTGGATCGACTACAAGCAACTGGAAATGGAAAATCTCGTGATAAATTCACATTTTAATAAAAACTTAACTCCTAATTGTTACGGTGAAAATCTAATTAATCACGCATGTACAAACTCGTAAGTGATAGATAATTAATTAAAGTTATCTTCTAATAAAGATATATTTTTAAATTTTTGAATCTAGAATTTTACCATAGGGTCATTCCATCATTCCACTCGAACTCAGACATTTTTTGGAGTAACATCTCGGATTTTGCTGAATTTTTGATATGTTGTAGCTTTTAGGGATATATAAACGTGTGCGAAAGGATTGTTGAAAATTTTGAAAACTGTTAATTTTGAGAGCTCTTTGAAGTTTACTGTTCACTTTTTTTTTTATTAATTTTAGCTCTTAAACTAACAAACTGATAGAAATATGCTTTTGGGTGCTTATAGAGCAGACATAGCAGTACCTAAAAATTATTTCAGTTGCAAGAAAAACTTTTTTAACCATTTATTTTACAATTGTTAACAAATACAGGTTTTTCATAGCGGGAAATTATTTAAAAAATCGAAAAAAAATTGAGAATGTAGCGCTATTTGTCCCTTTACGGACCACTTTTAAAAAATACGGACACTTTAAAGTTGGCCGTAAGAAAATTAATTGAATTGTACGCTGCACGTCGAAATCCACTGATTCGACCAGCCAAGTGCTGCGCCATTCGGTTTGACTGTGCAAGGACCGCGCCGCGCCGCGTTCGGCTGGTCGAATCAGTGGATTTCGACGCGCAGCGTACAATCCAACTAATTTTCCTATGGCGAATTTTAAAGTGTCCGTATTTTTGAAAAGTGGTCCGTAAGTTTTTTTAATTCTCAATTTTTTTTCGATTTTTTAAATAATTCCCCGCTATGAAAAATCTGCATTTGTTAACAACAATTGCAAAATAAATGGTTAAAAAAGTTTTTCTTCAAACTGAAATAATTTTTATAAGGTACTGCTATGTCTGCTCTATAAGCACCCAAAAGTACATTTCTATCAGTTTGCTAGTTGAAGAGCTAAAATTAATAGAAAAAGTGAACAGTAAACTTCAAAGAGTTCTAAAATTAACAATTTTCAAAGTTTTCAAAAATCCTTTCGTACACGTTTATATATCCCTAAAATCTACAGCATATCCAAAATTCAACAAAATCCGAGATGTTACTCCAAAAAGTGTCCGAGTTCGCGTGGAATGACCCCATAGCAGTTAAATATTAAATTGTGATGTTTACCTTCAATATCAAATTCCTAGCACTTTCGCTAACATGCTCCGGAAACGTATACTGAGCCCTCTTGATCTTCAAGTACATTTTCTCGGAAGTTTTAACCAAAAAGGGCGGAGTTCCTACTAAGCATTCGTAGCACAGATCTCCGAGGCTCCACAAATCGACTGTATAATCGTGCGCCCTCCCAACAATTATTTCAGGCAGCAAATAATTCAGAGTACCGCAAAGACTGTTTCTCCTAGAAGAAAGAGCGTGAACGGACACGGAACATCCGAAGTCCGCCATTTTCAGTTCTTCCTTGATTCCGAGCAGCATATTCTCCGGCTTGATATCGCGGTTGAATGACTTTTTTATTGTGGCAATATTTCAAGGCGTCCACCAGCTGCGAAATGTACGTTGCCGTGGTTATTTCGTCGAAACGCTTCTCCGGCTGGGCGTTCAGCTTCTTTAACAGCTCTCCGTTGGGTGCGTATTCCAGCATCATATAGATCCGCTTATCATCGTGGAAGAAGCCGTACATTCTCAAAATGTTTGGATGTCTGCGTACGAAACATTAACAGTTAGATCTTTAAAAATGATTACGTAACGAGGATTTTATTTACCTTAAGTGGATTTGTATTTCTATTTCCCTCCTGACTTGATGCTTCACATTAGCTTCTTGTATCTTCGACTTGAACAAAACTTTCATCGCGATGACGAATTTTGATTTTTTTTCTCTTGCTAAATAAACATTTCCGATTATTCCTTTTCCCAAGGGGCGACCGACATCGAAATCCGTCAAAACTCATTTCTTCTTGTCATTCTTCTTGTTCTCCGTATTATTTTGTCTCTCGTGTTTTTCTGCACTCACGCTTTTATTCCTATTTTCTTTATCGTTTTGGTTGTCGACGTTTTCGCTTTGTTGACAATCAGACTTCAATTTGGGCAATTTCAGTGGCGGCATCAACTCTGTGGATTTCCTCTTAAAACATCCGTCCTTCTGTTTATTTCCCAGAGGAATATTCGATAGATCCTTCAAAGTGTTCAAGTTTTGCGCCTTCTTCGATGTATTCTCTGTCAAAACGGATTCCTTTTTCACAGCCATAACATTGTTCTTTAGCTGAATCATTGGTTGCGTTTGGGAATTCAAAGTCTTATCCGTTTGCATTCTTGACTCCGTAATGTATTATCTATAATTATATAACAAGTAACATAAACGATATTAAATTCGGACGTAAGGAATAAAATACTCACGTTGGAAATAGAAATCACGATTTACTTCGAACTGTCGTCTTCTCCGTTTCCTCACGATCCTTTTCAAAATAATGAACTTCCTTGCTTTCTCGCGATTGGCTAGAATCTAGCAGGGTATGCAAGCCTATAGAGATACCACGTTTTATCCTCTCTGTCTGCATGGTTGCTAATACACTGCTCATTCCAGATAGTTTAGAGTTCAGTGCAATAAACCTACCTAATGTATCTGAAATGATAAGCGTTTGTTACCCTTCTGCTGATCTCTCCGTACTATACTGACTACACTTTCAAACTTACTCCATTTCGATTAAAAAAAAGAATGACAAGTCCTTTAGAAGTTATCTAACTCTTTCTAAAGTTGGAACATATTTATATGTCTATTTTTCTTGCACATTCCGTAAATCACAGACGATATGTATAATACAATTGTAAAATTATCTAACCTGCTTTCCTGCCACTAGATGCCGACATCCGTCAAGCACGGAGCGAATACAGATTATCGTGCGTGATATCATTTAAAAACAGAGAACTGTCAGTTTCATTTCAGCGTCTGAAAGTATAATAATAGTAGTGAACTTCACCGTATTCGTATAATTTTTAAACATGAACAAAAAAGAAATCCAGCAGTTATGAGTAACTGCGCATCACATGTTTTCCAAATGCTGTCGTTGTTCTGGTCAGTGATAGTTTACTGCAGTTTACTTGAGTTTACCAGCTCTGAGTTTACTGATAAAGGAATTCACCAGTAGTATATTACTATTTCCAGATGCAGTGTTATTGACCCATACTAATGTGTCGTTACTTTTGACAACTATGCAATAAAGGTTCACAAAAGTCAATATGCGTTACAATATACAGTGATAACGCGTAATAATTTAAAACTTCGAAAATGTAATAACTTAACCTCTTTCAAACGTATCGATGTAATAGTTATTAACCTAATTGCTATCCATTGTGAAAGTTTTCTTTCGTAATTTGTATGGAACATTTTCTTTATCAAAATGTAAACGGACAGCATTGATTTCTCTTTTTTATTTGTATTTTATACATTTTGTACAAAGCATCGGAACCGCAGTCACACTCGTAGTGTTTGTCGAACTCTGAATTATTCTATTTTATTATGAATGACATGGAACAAACTGAGAATTTAAGCAATGAAAAACATGGTTCGTATTACGCATTATTGGTTGCGTTTAAGACCATGAACGAACGCTGTCAACAATTAGAAACGCGATTAGCCACTGTAGAAGAAGAAAATATGTGTTTACGGCTGGAATGTGGTAAAGATGAGTCCGCAGCAATTACAAAACCTAGTGATAATAAGGAAAAAACTATTGTACAAACCTTGAAGGTTTGTTTAACTTTTGCTTTCCAATTCTATGCGTTTATACTGTATTTGTTAATACGTTACACTTAATTTGTTTCACAGGAAAAAGTAGCAGAACTTACAAAACAGAGGTCTCAACTTACTCACCAGATTTTCATGGTAGCTGCAGAGAATCGTCAATTATGGAACAGATTAACAAAATTAACGAGAACTAACAAATCATTGGGAAGTCAGTTGACAAAAATTTCTGATACGCTTAAACAACATTCTCCAGTACAACCGTCTGAAATTGTGTCTTACAATTTCCACGATATTTCCAATTCTGTTAAGCAGGGAGACGATAATCAATCATCTGTAGCAACTCCAAATAATGGTTTGTCTTTATTTTGTAATAAAATGTTTACTAAATGAATCGCACGTATCACACTTTTAATTGCGTATCATTTTTATTTAGGTGAGAAAGATCAAAGCTTAGAGGAAATATCACTTAGACTTATAAATAGCATTATGTTAGAAAAGTCAGATCTTGAACAACAATATGCCGAAGTAAGTGAAAAAGGGTTTGAGAATACTGTGAAATTTGATAGGTTTAAACTACTTGTAATGTTTATTATGTAACTAGATGGTTCAATTGCAAAACAGCACTGAAATAAATTTGCAAAACTTTGGCTTCACTTATCCAGACGATTCTGACACAGAATTGGAATTATTAAAACAGCACGATATTAGATTATCACAAATGAAAAGTACTCTGTTGGCACAACAAGCTAAATTAAAACGAACACTACAAAACTTTAAAAAATTGAAAACAGGTAAAGTACAAATAAATTAAACAATTTTAAGACAAATGGCTATAAATTTTATCTTTTGCAGGAGCTATGTGTAATAATTGTCGGACGAATGCAAATAAAAAAATGTGCCAAGCAGGTACACAATTTGATTCTGATGAGAGTTTTAAGGAACATGGTGCGACTCAAACCAGTCTTCAAACTACAAATTTATCCTTAGAAAAATGTTCCAATACAGACAGTAATGAACGAGACGATAAAATTTGTCCTTTATGCGGGCAGTTTTATGGGAAATCTGTACCGTTTTCAGAATTCCATGAACATGTTTTAAGTCACTTCGCCGAAGAATCCCCTATGAAGGATTTTGAAATTATTCATTAACAAACGTTTAAAATAAGGGTAAGGGTAATAATTTTACATTCTTCATTTCTTGACAAAATGGTATCACTATACTATTTTCAAAATCCAAAGTAAATGTAAATATTGTATGTATTATTTCAATGTGTTGTTAATCTTAGGTCCGTACACGTTCACGATCCGGTCACAGTAATTGAAGTCTTTTTTTTTTATTTCTCGCTTTCTTTAATTACTGTGACCGGATCGTGAGCAGACCGATAATTTATATCGGACCTTAACAGAATTAAAAATGTTTTTAAACTACTAAATTTTATAAATGATTGATCCAAATCAAATTTACTGAATAAAAGAAGCGATAACTGTAAAAATGCAATATAAATAAAGAAAAGGTTTAATTTAATAGGGAATAGTGGTTAATACAATCATTAATATTTTATCTACTTTTACATCAGTCTGATTTCCTGTACATTTATTACTTTTAATTTTTTCAGTATAAACAGAAGTACCTCTTTAATATAAACTGTTTGACATTGCTTAAACTATATCTTTAGATTTTATTTCTACTACGCTCGTCTCATCAGATGATTTCTTTGTCGATGGTTGAAGCAAATTTTTGTCAAACCAATCAGGTCTCTTTTTAGGCAATTCAACGATTCTTTGTTTCTGCAGAGCAATACAATAATGCATTATACTCAAAAGACACATAAATGGTTTTATAATTAAAAATAGAATTAAATGAAATACCTTCCAAAAGTCATCTTGCATTTCCCTTTTTTCTCCTTCATATAGTACTATAACGTCTTGTTCCACTGGACTTAAACCCAATTCTTTTTGTATCGCTTCTTGCATTTGTTCTGTTTCCTTTTTCACTATTTCATAACAATAACCTACAAACATGTGATACAATGAAATAAAGCATAGTACAATTTATTGCATATTTGGTATACACGGTGGTCCATGCAATTGCTTACGATTACAAGTACAGTTACAGAATGATATCAAAGGAAAAGGATGAATGGATCAAGAGTATAAATTTGTAGGACCTTTTTTTTTTTTAAAGTACAATGGTGCATGTGTAATCAACAATTGCATTAGTTTTTTTAAACAGAAGAATATACTTTTTTTACATAGAAAGATTCCTCTCGTCATTCGACGTAAAAAAAGTATTGGGGCAGAATGACACAAAAATTAGGTATTGAAATTATTAAATAATTATTAAATTAAGGAACATCAGGAATGAAAATCTAATTACTGAACATTGTAACTGTTTTGTCCACTTACTGCAAAGTAAACCAGCTTCGTAATCGTGACCACATTTTCTACACGTCAGTATATTCGTTTTTGGGACAAGTGGTTTCCAATTATATTTAGGCCAACCAAATTTTCTATTAAGCCTTTTCTCAAGAGTTCGTCGCTGTTTAGGCGCACCCCACACAATCGCGTCATTTACAATATCTTTTATAGAAGATTGTCCAGGAAGTTTCAGAGATTGTACTCCATTTATGGCACTACTGCTTTCAATCGAGCATAAGGCTCCTAGATAATGTATAAATAACATTTATTAGTATATAGCAATAGTAAATTGCAGAAATATCTGCCTGATATTGAATTTTTCCATTTATGTTCTATACTAAATCGTAATGCTTCTGAGAGGTTAAGAATCATTAAGCGTATATTACTCTTTACTTAAAACATTTGTATACAAAATTGTGTAACTATTACTCTGTAAAACTAATTTTATTACCTGGGGGGAATCCGCGGCCGAGAATAATATCGATTGCCTGCTCAAACGTTTGAAATGCACGACATAACCTACTTAACAAGCCGCTCGCCATGTTTGAAGATTATCATAGCAATCATAGATTACAGTATTTACAACAGATTGAACTTGAAACAACTCCACGTGAGTTTAAGGATAATTCTCATTACACAAAAATTCGAAACATCTTCAATATTATTATTTATTTAAAATATTTATTATTGCAATACGTACCCGTTAGATTAAACCATAATAACAGCAAAAGTTTAACATAAAAATAAATATAATGTACATTTATGTACAATATATTATATTTATATATTGAAGGAAATCAAATTTATTCCCAGTTTTTAAATTATTTCATAATTTTCATATTATTAGAATGTTATTTATTGAAGAATTCGAAATGTCGAGTAGATTGTTATAGATTTCGATCAAAGAGATGTCGCTGACAAACCTCTGATTAGACATTCTCTCTTCGGAATTGCTCAATGACCGAAGGCACACGGATTCGTAGTGCCGCTCCGATTATTGTCGTCACGGCAGGTGTGTATTTGTCAGTGAGGAAGGGAAAGGGAAAAGTCGGTGGAGGAGCGATTTTGAAGTGTCGGTGGGGACTGGGGGAACTCGAAAGTCTCCACGAGTCGTGTGACTCTCCTCACTACAGTTTTCGCTATGGCGTGTATAGGGTCGAGTAGGCTCTATGCTCGTGCTGAGAAATTGTGCCAGTTCGGACATTTCGCCCAATTACGGAGGAAAGTGTCGACGACATGTGTCAAGTCGCGACCTAGTATCGAGCAATCGACCAGTACCTTCATACAACATTGTCAGGTATTTTGATTTTATTTTCGGACGTCTGCTGCATTGTACGAAAAATCTTTCCCTAGTTGACACAATTGTGGCGCAATGTTTGCAACTTGTCTATATGCTTACGCCGCATCTACATATATATAATATAATTACGAGGTTTCACAATTTTAGTCACTATTTAACGAATTATTATTAGTGACTCTCGTGTTGTTACCAACATAACCTACTCCCGCTTCCGTATCTAATAATTTTCATACATTGTTTCGCGTGATATTATTTAGATTTTCGCGCAAAACACCGATAAACATTTTAGGTTGGAACAACAACGTAATAAGTACACATATATAATGAACAATTACACACGATCTTGTAGGCACCGTAAATTACATAATGACCAGTACGATGTGTCGGTAAATCATGGTCATAAGAGAAGTTGGAGTATAAAATACGGAAATGTTTATGATATTCGTAGAGAGATTCGTGTATTATCATTCGGGGAATAAATTTAGGCGCGAATCAGTAAGAAACAGCATTGTCAAACCACGTTTTTGCCCGGCTGAGCTGTCAGCTGTTCCTAGCAGACGACCTAGCTGGCGTCTGCTCCTAACGCGGTTCCATATCACGTCTATAAAATAATATCGTAATAGAAGCGCTAAGAGTACCATGACGAAACCATTAAGGAAAATCGTGTTCCTTATTCTAATTCACTATTTTCATCGCAGTGTCACGCGATTGTATTTACAATGTCATTTAAAGTTTGTATTGTCTTCAGATGCGACGCTAGATTGTCGAACGCATGCGCAATAAGCGAATTTAAATTTTCCTGCATAGTATGCGCGGCAGATACAAATTCTTAGAAAGAATTATTCGTTCTAAAATCGTCCTACATAAAGCTCGACAATTAATTAACTTTTTAAATTATCTGAAAAATAAAAAGTACAGAATATTTGAAGAAAAATTTGATTTATAAAAAAAAAAAGGACAGTATAATTTTGCGATTTAATTGAATTAGAACTCTATAAAATTAATAGTGCGCAGCGCGGATATAAAAATATTAATTTCAAGCCGACAATTTCTAATTCCGCGTCAATTTCTAAACACTTTAACGGCCGCTAACGAAAGTTTTCCATAAATCGCTCAACGATCGGCAAAATGAATCGCACGACTTTCTCTGGTCGAAAGTGACACAGGGACCGGATTTTGAAATCTCCATCGATGCCTCGCAAATTGAAGACTGTGAGTTCAATACAGCGACGATGGCTAATCGTTCGTACTTATTACGCAAGTCTTAGGTAAACGATTGCTCGGTTTGGTCGAGTGTTGCTCGGTGTGGAGGTTCTTTCTATTTCGCGGTGATGGTCAATATTATCGAAATGAGCGAAAACCGGTCATGTGAGGACGACGAGACGAATTTCAAGTCCCGCTTCTCGTAAGTAGGCTAACTGGTCTGTGAGATACCCTTCTTCGAGCACGGTTAACCCATGGAATCCACGCTCTTGACTTTCTCGGCTCGTCCAGCTGTGATCCGCGCCTGTACGTCTTGGCTCTTACACGCCGATACTGCTGCGAATGTGAACTTCTTGTTACTTTTATCAACATTTCTTTTTATAATCTTGTGAAATTTATATGACGATGGATGGAAATGAAAGGATCGGACTAAGTGGTAGTTAGTCCCTCGATTATTAAATTCTTTTCTCGTGTTTTGTAAGGAAGGATATTCTTTTAGAAGACAGGTGACATTAATGTAGGACTACACACAGCGAATATCTTATTTCTTTTTATATTTATTTGTTTATTTGTATCTTTAACTGGGGAAATCCTCTTTTATACAGTATTAATATAAAGAAAAAAAAAAGAGATGTACGTCGTAATACAGGAATGTCTAGCATCATGTGTTTAGCATCGCTTTGTGTACAATAGATTGGTTGTGAGATCACAATCCGTAGACGGTATTCCTTAAGGGTTTACACGATTTTGAAACCTTTTAAAGATTGCTATCTTTGAGAATTTTTATGAAGACAATAATGGAGAAAATAGAAAATCTTGTCAGAAGGAAGTAATTGTATAGCTGTTGAAGTATACAACAAATTTTTTTTATTTCTTTTTTTTTTCAAACAAAATAACGTCGCTGAAACTGATCCACGTAAGTTTCTTTTTGGAAGTACCAAATCGGCACGCACAAAATAACTGGGATATGGTTGAACCTAGAATAAAAAACCAAACATTTTCATTTTCTACACGACATTTACTAAAGAAATACGTACGGATTTTTAAAAAGATGGATTTTTATAAAAATTATGAATATCTGAAGAAAAAGTGTTATTTGTTACCTAAAAATTGAGTATAAAAATGTTTGTAACAAGGTCAGTCTCTAATATGTCGTAGAACACCTACATACTTCTTTAAATCGTTGAATTGAAAAGATCTTTTCCAAATTTCAAAAGAATTGGATCAAAATTGCAAAACTTATGTTGCACACTAATTTTAGAAGTACTGTTTCGAGAAAAATGCGTTTCAAGTTTTACGTTGCAATATTTCGTGTATAAAATTTAAAAACTAAAAAATTACCTTTAGTCTGCGATTGCGATTGATGGAGCTTTATTTTCAGGGCTATAAACTATTATTTAAAGAAAAAGAAAATTTTTTCGATTTTTTAAAGCCTCTAATAGAGGAGGAGAAAAAGTTTACTCTATTCATCAAATCTATTATCCTTACATGATGTATTCTGATTAAAGTATTAGTACTATTAGTGTGACCAAATCTGGAGAAGTAGTGAGGGTAGAATAGAGGGTAGAGAGTGACCTAGAAGAATAGGATGACGCATGGAAATTTATGAGACTAATTATAAGAAACTGGGGACAGTCTATCATACCGTTAATGATCTTGAACAGAAACACGGCGTCAAAAACTGAGCGTCTGGTGTCAAGAAAGTAAATTTATCGACGATAGGGGAATAATATACATATTATCTGATACATTTCACTGATTTCGGTAGTTATTATTTTCCTAAATTAATTACCGAACGTGCGAAAGAAGAAATACTGTTACCTGCAAACGTAAGGTCATTAAACCCGTCGATTTGCAAATTCTGTTTTTACAAACGTCACTCTCCATAGTTTGCGTATAATAAGGGAAGTTTCTTATATTGACGCACAGCGTTCATGCTCCTTTGGCATTCTACTCTGACGAACGTGTTGCACGTGTGTGTGCGCGCATAAGAATGCGTGAATAGTTTTACAATGCGATTGTTGTTAAATTACTGCGCACCGCATTCGATGAGCCGGTATATTAACATAAAAAACCTGCGTCGGCATTTTTCCAACGCGCGAAGTTTTATTTGAGAAATTTTTACAGACAGTTTACAATATTCCGATGCACGTTAAAACCTTTCCGTTGCTTGTCCTCCATTTAATTTGTATATTCCTTTAATACAGTTCACATAAATTCAATGAACATACTATTTTCGGAAATCCTATTTTAAAATATCCTGTAAATTATTGTGTTTCTGTGGACATGTTTGCTCGAATATTATCGTTGAAGGTCGTTGTAATTAGTCATACAAGTATTTGTGAAGGACGCATCTTTCTCGTCTTATCGTTTAAGGTGGTTTTCTCCAGCGTCGGTTGCGTATTGCTTTCTGTAAGCCCGCTCTTCGCAAATGACCGCGAACGGGCATTCGTGACATTTATCTACGAACCTTCACTTCTTCATGGCTTTTTTGCACGTTAACCTGTGTCTGATTTTACACGCGTATGCGATTTTTTACGCACGGTGCTGTAGAATATAGTATTCATTCAGTCTTTGTCTTTTCTCGATCTTAGGAGCGTGTTACACTATACCAAACAACAGTATAACTTTCTTAGGATGTACGAAACAGTTGTTAATTACTTTTTTCGATTGAATTAGTTAATTTTCTAATATTATTTTTTCTACGGAAGTCGTTTTTGCTGTATCATACAAGGCCTATTCTAATTTCTGCATTACTTCATTGTTATTAGGTGTATAGATAAGTTCCCGCAGTCAAGATCAGATGACTAACAACATTACGGTGGTTTCTGTTAGGTTCAATTTTTGTTGATAGCAGTAGAAAATGTAAAACTCATGTAAATAATAACGGTTAAACAATCAGTCATTTATGTAATAAAATTAAAACTGAAGTCTGACAAAGTGTATATTCAGAGTCAGTTTGCTTCATGCTACTTCGAGGCCGCATATTAATATTCCGGTAAAAAATACGCTATTCAATCTTTAATAAAAAGTTCTAATTCACTTAAAGTTATTTCAAGACATCGCCTTTTTTTATTCTCACCTCTTCTGCTTGATGCACCACGATGTCTTTGATAAACACCTTACAAACAGATAAAAAATTAGAAAATGAGTCGACAACTTCATCGCTTCAGCAAATGAAATTCGCGATTTGTCTAAAAGATAGTAAAAACTGCTAAATTTCGATGGAAAATACTTTATCCAACGCTATGAACAAGTTTTATATATAAATTTTTAAAGAAAACCGCGAGAACTTATTTATACACTTAATATTATAACTAGACCGCGAATGTTTATGCAAATTCATATTTTCAAGAGCATAAAAAGGAAAAACCAATTTTAATATTTGATGAAACATCTAACTAAATAAAACTAAATATAAGTAACTAAATAAATATAAAAACCGTTGAACAAGGTTTTTCGGTTTTTCGGTTTTTATCTTTCTTTCCCGATTTCCGTAACCACGAATTTCTTTCGTTAATCGCGATTGTGATAATCAATCGTTCCATTAATCGAGTTTCTACCGTATCGCCGGGAAAAACATATTAGTCGGTCGAATAAACGCGTGCACCTCGTCGAATGTCGTTCACCTTCTCGTGAGCCGACGGCTATCGCTACCAAATGAAAACACGTTACAATTAACCGATCGTGAGAGGTAGGTATTAGAGTAGCAAGGTAAAATTGTTCCGTTGTGGGAGAACCGGTCTCCAGTGCCCAATCGCCACGGTCCTGCGTCGAACGGATCATCGTGTGCGAAAAACCACGGCGTTGATACATATTAGGTATTATCATTGCGTCGTATTTGCCTGATGGATACAGTTGAAATACCTGTAACACATTGCCCAATGGGAACTAATCGCCGCTCGTGCAACCCTCAATTAGAAACTGTTAATCACCTCATGAGAAGCATGAAATGACACTTTTGCGTCGAGTATTGACATCGAACTGGCTACTAAGTTCCTCAAGTGCGACCAGTTCCTTTTTCTGCGCGTTTCTTTGTCAATGAAAAAAAAAAAACCTTCGGGTCGTAATAGAGTCCAAAGAGAAGATTGGTAATCAAAGATCACCTAGAGACCAAGAACACCGCCGACTTAACCTACATTTTTCATGTTTCCAGCCGCGACCGTCGCGGTCATGCGAGCCGATCGAACGATTCACGATCTATCGCGGACGAAATGATCGAAGCGCATCGCACGCAGCGCGCGCCGTTTCGCAACGGAGACACGAATATTGCGAGAGATTGAGCCGACGAACTAGAATGTCGGTTCGCTTCGAGAAGATCGCGTTTCATCTTGTTACATCGCGGCGCAACCCGTTCTTACGTCGAGAGATTTCGAATTTTGTCATGATCGCCTCTCCATGGGTACGTCTGCGCACCGGTCAACGATATAGCATTCGCGGATAGATAGCCGCGGCGAAAGGAAATAGCTCGCGAAATATGATTCCGCGGGGTGGAAACATTCTGTCACTTGTATTACGCGTTACATAAATTAAGGAAGTGACCGGGGAAGTTTTTCGGATTTATTTCCGACATATTTTTTCATTTTCCTCGAAATATTTTCACGATATCTTCATCCTTTTCCAAGAAAATAGATTCTGCCTACTAAGACACTCGTATCGATTACAATTCCACTCCGATTAGTAGTCTCGAAGCATTTCTCGAGATGTAACACTGTACGTCATGGCGGGCATGTTTTTCTCATCACCATGCGCGTTAAAGACACCACTGGGCGTTTATTTCGCAACCACAGAAACATGGGTTGTAGCGTATGAAATGTACTATTTGTAGCGTTTGAATCCAGTCCTTTTTATTAAAAATGAAGACTTTTTTTACTATTTAATTAAAAAGAAATAAATTATAATTGAGATCTGTGCTTTGACACGACGTTTATTTAGATCATAAGTTTTAAAAAAATATGTTCCTTTAGTCAAGGTATGCGTTATAAAATGCCACTATATGTGAACCATTACAGAGATTCTTTTAATGGATTTCCTTTTGTCTTGCACTGATTTTGATGAAACATTGCTTGTAGATCACTGTAGATTCTATTTTCAAATATTTCTGGTTCTGTACTGAACCTACAAAAGAAGTAAAATTGTAAAAAAAAGGCTACAAAATGAACATTTTCTAAGAAAGTGTATTTTTCGTTAAAAAAGATGACGTTTAAATTTTTTCGTTTAATAAAAAATTAGAGTCTTTATTAATTTCAATTTAGGTTCAGGCCGAAACTACATATTTTGTGAACGTGCTCGAATTTGATTGATCACAAAGATTTAATTGAATTCAACTGAAGATTTCTCAACAACCTATGCTTCGATGATTCTTATTAATCGACTATATCTATATTTTCAAAAGAAAAAATATTAGAATTTAGAAAACATACGAATTTGGAACGAAATTTCAATTTATTTTTCATTATACTTTTTCCGTAAAAAAAGCTTATCCCCTTATTCATTCGATCTTTCGTCTACGAATTATCATTTTTTCAAACATCTCAACTATTTCCTCAGCTAAGAACTTTTAAAAATCAAGAAATTTTCGAAAATGCCTTCAAATAATTTATTGACTCCAGAACTCCGAATTTTTATAAAAATGGAATTAAGAAGGTTGTAACTATTTAGTAGAAATGTAATTCTCACTTCAATTAACAAAATTTAATATTTAAAAAAAAATGTTCAATTAAAACTACTGCTACAAATCGAACATTTCATATGAAGTTTTATTCAAACATAAATAAAGACGCACTCACAGTTTATTTTCCCCGAAAAATCCTCAATGATTCATTTTTCTGAGCACCAGGTTAGCCTAATTTCTCGCTGTGCCTCGTTCACACATTCAAAGTGTTGCTAATACGCAGTTTTATTTGCAAAAGTGTAACAAGGACGTCGAAAATAACGCGTAAAGGGTTTTTAATGTTTCTCCTTAGCGCGAAACCCGTCGTTTAAATTCGCGATGATCGCCGCGTCATTTTTTCGCACAATCGCTTGCGTAATATAGTTTATCCGTAGCAGAGGTTGAAATTGACGGGCGACAATGTGGATAACGGGAAACTGGATGAAATGTAAGTCATCGATTTGCCAGACTCTGAATTCTTCGCGCCATTTAGCACACACCTTTCGCTTCTGGTTTTTGCGCGGGAGCTCTGAAACGGTATAGAGTATAGAGTATAGGCGATGTCCGAGATCAACGTCTACCGTGTCGGTGACAGCGTGTGTCGACGTCCACGGCGCGGCGCGGCGACTGCTTAGATAACATGCGAACGCACGATAGTAGGTCATTGTGGAAGCTTTGCCGAGTCATTTCGCGAGATTTTGCAAAATTGACAAGCGGTACGAACTACGAACGATTATTAGCGTTAGATGAGTGTTATGTGGGTCATCGGTGGTTTCAGACATTCTCAAGTGGAACTTTGATTGTATAACGTACTTTGCAGTTTGGAGTTGAAATGAAGTAGAACGGAGAACAGTTGAAACTGTGGAGAATTTAACGCGAATATTAATCTTTTATCGTAAGAAATTGCAACTGTGTTATGCAAAATAGTTTTTGATGTTCTTTTTAGTTTAGTGCAATGCTTTCGAAAACTCTAATACATAATGCTTTATAAAAAGCAACTGCTTTTGAATGTAGACATTAGTCATTTGTTATATTGTTAAAAAAAACATAGATGCTAGTACTGATATTTTCTATAAAAATCGCCATAGGAAATAGAAAACATGAATAGAAAAAGCTCAATGAATACACTTATGTAAATTAGTGGATTACATGTGAACTCTCATTTACTGGAGCCTATATTCTATTTAAATTATGCGATTATATTGTAGGCTTAATCCTTCTATATATAGGTACGTAATCTTCTATGTGGATGATTTTCTAATCTCACAATTTCAAATCTCATTAGAGAGCAATCTTGTTTAATTTTTTCATACAACTATTGTATACTATTTTCATTTATTTCATAGATAATTTCTGTGTACATCTGTTTCGTATGAACAGTTGCAGTACATTCCAGATAAGAGCATACATCCATATCATAAATTCTCTATCAGTTTTTATCGTTATCATATCTAACTGAATGACTGCAAAGTTTGTAAAATTTCAATTAATGGGCCGATGTTATTTGAACGTCTTAATTACTCATTTTGCAACATATAACACTAAAATATCGAGGAAGAAAATTGAATATCTTATTCTCCTGAACATCGGGAGAATAAGATAATACATACAGTAATTGGAGTTTAACTAATCTTGCATCTTACTGATTAAAGTTCATGGTGAAAAGATCTTTAAATGATGGTAATGTATTTCTTACTGATTACTCAACTAATAATTCATGTAATAATGAATAGTAATGTGGATAGTTGAATGATGCAATGTACGTGAGTGTGCTAATCCAATATTTCTATCGTAAGTTATTAAACTTTGCTATAGCAGATTCGCAAGGAAAAATTCATAAATTTAATATCTACATGCTTTTATTTACTTTACTACATCTTATGATGAAAATGCTTGACATGATGCTTGATAATTAGATTGCAGATTTTATGCATTTATAGTATTACTAAGAATGCAAAAAATCTATAAGACTGTTAACAGATGTCAAAATATATAAAGTATCCAAAATATAATTGAAGTTAGAATGTTTAGAAAATTAAACATACTGTTATTCAAGTCCCAATTATTCATTTGTGCTTGTAAAATTGTTATTTTGCATAAAAAAACTGCAGTCTATCGATAATCCGTCGATTGACGTACTATTTAATAAGAAGAAATTACATAAAATTATATGATAAATACTATACCATAGTGACGTTGTTTTATAAACTTACTAGGCGATTGTGAAAAGTGCGTCCATCTAATTATTATTTGTCGGTTTTCCTATCATGTTGACGTAAACGCAAATAATAGATTATTATGAATTTCCATTTAAAATTCCAGTTAAATAATTTACCATTGTAGTGGCAAGTTGATGATTCAAGTATTTTAACAAAAATATATAACTCGTTCCTTATTACTATTTAGACAAAAGTAAATCCGCAAAATTTTATACCAATGTTCACAGGTGTCAAAATTTATAAAATAGCAAAAATATTAATTAGAATATTTAAAAAATAAGACACGTTGTTTTTCATGCTTCAATTTTTTATTTGTGTCCCTACATGTTTGAATTTGCATATGCATGTACAATCTACTTATTACTAATTCAACTAACAGTTTACGTATCAGCAAAAGATTACTTTTATAATGTTATTAACAACTGAACACAGTAGCCATAAATAGTAACTTCCATCTAACCTCACCAATCTTTTCAAATAAAACAAGATGTGTAACAGGAAAGTCGATCAAAAGGTTTTTCACATATCACTTAATTATCAGTTAGTGGAAGTGCAATGTAACAGCGAGTAATTAATTGCACGTAGAGCTTGAGTAACGAGCGTGGTGTGGATTGTACGAATGAAACTCTGGTTAACCGAGCAACAATGTAAGGATAATTACACGGCGAAGACACAACGGAGCAATTAAGTAGCGAGCATGATTTCATGCAGATCGTTAATATCACGGTGTAATTTACAGTAACGTAAGCTTTGAGGTCGGCCGTTGGACAGAGACATAATTGAAGAGAATGACCGCGATGTGCAGAAGAACGTGACATTCCTGTTCTAGCGGGAAACCGGTATCGGTGGTACACTAATCAAGTTAAAGGATATGTTTTTGTTTCTATTGCAGTCCGATCGATGACCCCTCGCTTCAGATCGGAATTTGTTACGAGACTTTTTGGGAATCAGTAGATGACCGTTCTCACCGACCCTTTTCTAAGAGAAATTGCATTCTTGCCGAGATTCTAGTCCGTGCCGATTCCGATTCGTAGAATTAAAATCCAACTCTGAGCAGTATGTGATCATTTAACTCGACACTTTGTCTACTCCAAATTATTTTCCAAGCACGTCGAAAGCAATATTTTCCAAGGACCCTTAAGATTATTCCAAGTGAGTGCTTATCAATACTTTAAGTCTACTCTGAATAATAAAAAGCCTCCTTGCGAACAATTCAGCTCGCTGCTCGCGTTTCCGTGCAGACAATGTACCTCGCTATCATATATCCGATCAGCCGAAAATCGATCGACTGGTTCGAAACGACGCGACCAGGTGGAAGCGGATAGCCGAAAAATTGTTGGTCTACCGTTATCAGAATTAGTGTTAAAAGGAGATCGGCACGTGATAAATTCTCCATTCAAGGAGTGTTCGTGATTCATCCTTAGCTCGGAGTGCGTCAATTGAGACGCCGTTTGCATGAATGAGCGTGAGCCACTGAATTCGTTGGCAGTGTCGCGCGTCGAGAACTGTCAGATCTCGCGCGTAAGCCTGGCATATCAATCAGACGCGCTCAGCATCGCGACGATTGCAAAATACTGTTATGGGATGTGTGTCTATCTTTCGCGGATCGAGGCGCGGGATTTTTACATAACGCACGCGAATGTGGTCACCCTCCCCGGATCGATCGTATTGTTATTCTCGTTACGAGCCGATTGAAATATTTCTTTGAATTGAAAAGTCGGCTAGCGCCGCGAACGAAGCGTCTCGAGGCGTTTCCTGAACGATACGGATGACCGGGGAAGATAAAGTGTCGGGAATTTCATTTACTCTTTTGTTTCTACAATAATGTAATTCTTTTGCGCCGTAGAACTGGTGTTTCTAAATTTTGTTTCTTAAATTCTGTGCTGGGAAAATTTGAAACAAGTTAGATGGTAATAATGAGAATGAAATACGCGTCTAATGAAATACAATTATGAAATAGTATTTCAATCAATGCCTATTTAAGGGGTTATGGCTAGTTGTGAAAGTGAAAGAAATCAATTTTTGCTCTTTTGCATTTTTTTGAAGTTTAGAATCTTGAAAATATTTTAGGGAAGTTGGAAGTTGTGTAATTGAAGAAATTTTATTGCAGTGTGAACTTGATCTGAAACTTTTAACATGTTTTACTTAAAATTGCAGTTTTTTAAAAATTGCAATCGGTAAGCAGATTATCTTGGGAATTGTTGTATCTATCGACCTAAAACATCTTTAGGAGTATTTTGTATACCAAGGACCAGTTTGTAAACAAAGGAGTTTTTTTTTTATGAAAACTCTTGCTTTAATTACGAAGAAGCTAGACGTCAGATAATATGTTAATAGAATCCCTTTGCTTTTTTACTGGTTGGTTACTCATTAATTTTTAATATTTCTCTACGCAAAAATTATTCAGAGTTGCTGAATATATGTACTTTTAATTAAAAAATTAGTTGTCAGAATCATACATTGGATTTTTGAGCAAAAAATTCCCAAAGTTCGTGTTTCTTTGGCTTCCAAACTAGGCATAAACTCTTAAATACAGTAACTATCTTTTGTTTCATATTTCCTTTTTCTGGGCACACATTGGCTGACAATTATTTACTGAAGTATGAAGCGTAAGGCGTAATTATATACTACTTTACTTATATTCGATTTTTAGCAAACTTTAGTATATCTATACTTTGCTTATCTAGCAAATGCTATTTATCGATGAAACATGAAATAGTCATTGAATAAAATACTATTCCAAAATAGTATTTTTGCATATTATAACTGAAGTTTGCACTTCAAATGCTATTTAATTGAGCAGTTACTGTCGAACGAAATATATCATTTACTTTATTCTTAAACAGTTGAAGAAATACAAATATTTTTTTCCCATTATCATATTTCAAATATCTATTCTCTCCAATTTTTGAAAAATTTGTAGAGTTTTGAGGTCTTAGTTTTCAATCTTACCTTTGGTGTAGTATTCATATTTTCACGTTGAAAACATTGGCTTGTTACTTTCACGAGTCGAGTCTCTTGAATTATAGCTATTACAGGCTTCCGTGTGTACATTGTGTCATTTCGGCGAGCGATGCTGATAATTGAATCAGCACTGAAGGTATTATAAATTGAATAGGTGTGCGAGGAGGTGCTGATTACCGATACGTATCTCACTGTTGTCGCCTATTTAAATGTTACCTATGTAATTTGATCACTGTGAAATATCTAGTATCTCAAATGATAGAACTTTATGGTGTATCTCATTATTAAACTGTGGATGTTTATGCAAATTCATATTTTCGAGGACATAGAAAAATAAAAGCAACTTGGGTAAAAGCGTCTTTTACTTTTCACATATAAAATGCACATTTTATGCCAACATTTTGGCACATTTAAAATCATCATAAATATCCGCAGTCTATTCATTATTTATCATCATATAATTCTTGCAATATTCTACATTAATTAGGTATACGATTACAAATTTTCTTTTGCGACAATGCTGCGATCTAGTATAAAAAATAGTCAGTATTTCATTCTCCTCTCGCATTTCTTATACAGCACGATGTCAGAAGTCAAATGAATAATTCTGTTTCCAAGAAGCGTGAAATTCTTCTTTTTTTGCTATTAAAAAAAAAAAATTGTCAGCCGCAAGCAGGCGAATAATTTTATCCTCAACTGGACACTCTCTGAATTTCTCTCTGAGTTTTTTTTTTTGCATCGGCCATCGGTCATTCATTCGATCTTACGCAATCAATTCGTAAGACTGGAATTCGGAAGCTTATCTGGGTTCCTAACAGTCTTTGGCATAACGGAATGATAATGGCATGGTCGTGTCGAGATTACGAAAATTCATCAATGATCAGGCAATTTCCATAGAATCGGACAGTTATAATGTTCGAACGAACGACATGTTCATAGGTACGCATGTCTCTAGCATTTTAACAATGTCTTAATTATCTAATAACACTTGTTTCGTCGTCTGTAGTATCAGTCATTACATAATTGCCTACATTTCTATTCTTATTTTAAACTTGTCGTATTTTGTTTTCGACTTACAGAATTAATTTCGTTAATATAATGATATGTCGATGTTAAACAGATACATGAATTTATTATACTATTTTGAATATACAGGGAGTAACAAATATACACTGAAATATTTTAAGAGGTGTTTGGGGACCACAATTGGATCATAAATGTTCAATCTACCTCCGTTTTGCAGTAATATTGCCCTAATGTTAATATGCCTACACGCTAAAATAATAGTCGCAGGATTTTGTAATTTTGCAAATACATTGAGGAATACCAACAGAGCAAAAAGTCTTAATGTATTTTATTTATTTATTTATTTATTTATTCGGGATAAACCCTTTAATACAAAAGAGAAAGGAAAAGTCTAGGTCAACACCCTAATTCCATGTGTTTGTTTCGTCGATGTACCAAATTTAGTCTTGGTTTCAAAATTATACCACTAATTTTAAGGCATTATTACTGCAAAAAGGAAACAGATATTATAGACACTATATTATAGGACGTTTTGTGTTCCATTTAAAATTCCTACAACCCCTTAAAACATTGAATAGTACATTTTAATCAATGTAACTCTGTACATTTTAACCAATTCTCAACAAATCTTGGATATCATTTAAATCGTACGTAATTTATCAAATTCTCACGCAACAATTGTACACTCATACCTCACTTCTTGATCTAATCTTTGTTTCCGGCAGAGTTTCCATTTTACTAAGAATTATTCTATCAAAATTAGTCATCTTTTGTGGCATAACAGAAATTGGAAATGTTAAAGAATTGACTCATGAGATTTACAGTGTAAAATCCACATAAAAATAATTGCGATATGTGATAATGAAATGCATTTCAGTTGCTGCTTATTTATGTTAATCTGTAAATTTATGTTATTTATGGCCATCGTGGGATTGACTATTAACCTTCAATTTTATTTGATCGGCGATTCGTGAAATAAAAAACGAAGATAATTTAATAGTTTATATTTATTTAATAGTTTATATTTAAGTTTCGGTTTTCGGTACTTCATTATATGTATGTGGCCTTAATAATTTTATCGCCCGCTGTATTCATTTATTTGGATAACTAGCACGACGTAAATATTTATTTATATTTTTTTTTTTTTTTAGTTCAAAACGTTCTTTACGAAAAACTTAATTAAAAACAATTCTCAATTTCACAAGCGAATGAATACGACTTAGTTGTTGTGTATTTGTGATTAGAGTAATTTAAGAAAAATATTGAACAATTACTGAAATTATTTGATAATACAATATTTACTGTAAATTTCGTATCAATTAAAAAAAAAGAGTTGAAGACTTTTCAAGCAGAGAATGGAAAGATTGAAATCTCTGAAATTTTAGACTTAAAATTGAAGATATCATGGAAAGGTTTATTTTTTTTTTTTTTTTTATTTAATCATGCAATGCTTATCGCAGTATAATTTATATTGCATACATCATTTTTTAAAATCAATTTTCCCGAAAACGAAGCCCCAGATAAGAAAATGTTACATCAAATTTCTTTCCCATTCTTCAACGCAGAATCATCCTCCATCCGTTGGTCCCGTGACATGTTTCACAATATATCGTCACAATACTTTTAATACAATTAATTTATATCCTCCTCGACAAGTCCAAAACTTTACAGTAATTACCTCATCCCCAAGGACCTCTAAACGAGCGATCTCGCTGTTTACAGAAATCAGTGTAACCTTCTGTCCAAATCTATCCGATTTGCCCAAATAGATCCAATCTCGACGCCGGTTCTTCCCACCGCGGTTTCTTCCGGGTTTTTGAAATTCAGACTCGCGGAGAGCAGCGTGCGCGACACAAGTTATCTTGGAGGTGCTGAAGGAGACGTCGCACCGCGCATATGCGATCACACACGATGGGCTCATTCGTAGTCGAGCAACGGATCGCTTCCCAAGGCCCAACGAGTTCTCTGTCACGTCCTGTCTCGCCGATTCATGCGCTATGCCCAGAAATATACATTCCTTTCGGCGGTGGGCGCAGGAGGAGGGAACGAAAGTAACTGCACGAGTCGTTAGCTCAAAGGATCTCAAGGTTCCTTTCTGTTCTGCCCTGCCTGTCTCCTGTATCGGCTCATTTGATTTCCGAGATTGTGCGTGCGCCGAACCTCGTGCTGCTCTTTTTGCACGCTCCCGTGGTACCAGCTGCACCGAACCGCGATACGAACCGACGACGATTTTGCTATTCCGACGGGCGTTCTTTCCGTCGGTGCACTCTTCATCGCCGCGGAATGCAAGTAGCCGCGTTGCAGCGGAAACGACCGATCGCGTCTCGGTACGGGGTTAAATGTCCATCTCGCGTTAAGATTCTCGATAGACTTCGTTCTCCATGTATGGAATTTGTCTTTGGATAAATATTCGCGACGCGGAGTTCGACGGTTCATTTGAAAGCACCATTTCTTGCATTCTCAATGTCAGTTTCATGAGAACGATTATGATACTTTGCTTGGTTTTCGTTTCGACTTCGTTTAACATTTGTGCGCTTTATCAAGAATAGTAGAATCTCGATTGAACGACTTCATATTTGTAATTTAAAATGTTAAAAATTGGTGAACCATTATTTCAGCGTGTGATCAAATTATTAAGGCCACTTACACACATTGACAATCTATTATTCATGTGGGTCTAATACGAAAAATTCTTATCATTTTTTTACGAAACTTTGACGTCCCTGAATTGAAAATATTCCGAGAGAAATAGTAGAAGCAACAATTTTAATCAATTTCAAACCATTTACTTTTTTAGCCTCTGGTTCTAATAATTTGATCATCCACTTTAAATCGTAGTCCAAGTTGTATTTTAAGTCGTATTTCACTCTTAGATCTACTGCATTAAATCATTGATTCTTCAGATAATAAAATTTAGGGGTAATTGTCATTCGGATAATCGAGGTTCTATTATATTTCTTAAACAGCTCCTATAATAGTTATAGTATAAATGTGCTAATGTTTAGAGTTGTGAATTGTGTTTTAACCTTTCCGTTTCTAACGCAGATTACGCTCGTAATCTACGCTCGTGTGATGATTAATTAGTCTCAGCTATGCGGCGTCTCTAGTGATCATCGTGATTATGCATTTGCTTGCGATTAATCACGTTTTTCTTGTTCTTGGGTGTAGTATTTATGCAATGGGTATTGTTATAAAATAAGATGGTGGTAAAATATGCAGTGTCCTAGTATTTATTGCGCGATCGAGAAGAGGGTAATCCTGCATAAAAACTATTTCAAAATTGTGAATAGCTTTATTTTATTTGGAACTTCGATTTCCAGAAAGTCGATTTTAAATATTCCTTGAGTACATGTACAATTCACTATGTTGTGAATAAACTGATCTAGATACAGACCATGTGTCGTTTACAAATAGCATCAATTTCGTACAGAATGTTGAATACTTATCAATATTACGTCCTATCATCTATCTATTTACAGTGAGTTTAGGAACGAAAGTAAGTAATTTTAAAGATTTACACTATTAGTGCAGAAATGAGTGAAGCTCCGGTTCATTTGTAAGTCATTACTGTTGCATGCATTCAATGTATAGGCAGTTTAAACCAAGAAATACTAGTACAGTAAGACAACAAATTATGACATTGTATCAAGTGTATACCACTTTGTGTCGATACAGTCGTACTCGAATGAGAAAGTGAGTAGTGGTCTGCATCGTGATCCATTCAAGCACGACATGATTAAGTGCGCACGTACTCACGATCAGTGAATATTGAAAGTCAATTTTCTTGAAAACAAAGTTTCCAATGGAATTAAAGGATTGTGGCTAGTTAAATAGTTAAAACAAAGCAAATATTTGAAAATTTGTTTTTAAATATAAGCATATATTGTCTATATCTCCATGAATTTAGTCAGATCAAATTGATACTTTCAAAAAATATTTCAAAGATGACATACTTTCAGAAACTGTTTCAAAGCTGACTTCCTGATTAGTTATAACCCCTTAATGTATTATCTTTCCAAGTTCTTTTTTGTCCAGCGTTATTTTTTCCTGATTTGTACCATCAATACTCTAGCTATCAAATTAGGATCTCTCTAAATTTGTTCATTATATTTGTAGGAAAGTTCAAATACCTGAACTAACTGTTTTCGGTTAACGTTATTCAATATTCAGTTTGAACAAGTATTGTAAATTTAGTTCAATAAGCTACTAAAGAAACTTTTCTCTTAAAATTCTCAGTAACTTAAAATCAGTTCTTTCTACATTTGTTATCAAAGACAACTTTCAATGTTTGTCTAAATTAAAAAATTTGTTATCGCCTCACCTACAGATACAAAACAACGTTTCTCACTGCTAAACGTGACTTAACTTTTTCCGGTCGAAATGCAAGATATTCCCGGCATTTTGAACCGAATAAAAAAATCCTACCGCAAAAAGTGTAATTCTGTTGAATAACGCACCAAATTATAAATCCTCGGAAAGAGATACTCCTTTACCGAGAATTGCGGCAGCAAAACTTCTAAGCTGTTAACGTTCTTAACGAAAATACCGCGGCACTCGTGTATTATCTCAACTGTAATGGAGTCGATCATTTCCAAAATAGGAGCGTACTTTCAGCACGTTGTTCAATTAGGGAGACGTTAATTTAGACGGCGTTATTTTCGATTACGTGTCGGGTGCAGCGTGCGCGCACTGTTTCATTCTTCCCTGGACACAACGGAACGGAGCGGTTTCTCCAGCGCGAGAACGGCATGCAGGTGCCCCCGATACCCAAATGTGAATCACGGTAAAAGTTGAACGCGATTACGTGCTACGTACTCACATTTCAGCGTTTAAACAGCAGCGCGCCTTCTTCGTCCGCGTTTACGTGTCCGCTTGCTCCTCTCTCGCCGATTGGAAACGGATCGATCGCTTCCGTCCGAAGACCATCGAATTTTCACTCTGAAACAGGATAAGCAAAAATCGACGGAAACTTTTCGGCCGAGAATTTTACTCGTCGCTTTCACTCGTTATTCGATGCTGCTTTTAATTTCGTGCCACGAGATCGTATCGGCCGACGCATGTTGAATTCGCAGGGAGCCTAAAATAAAATACGAGGAAACTGAAGTTTCAGTTTTTCGTCTACGGCACTGACTAATGGATAATTTCACAGTTCATGTTGATCATTTAGTTAAATTCAGTCTGTTAACATTCCGATCCGTGGAATCGGCTTTTAATCTCTACGTACATGAATAGTGTGTACAGTGAATCAGTGAAGGTCCTATAGAAAGTCGCTTAATTAATTCATTCAAATGCCTGGTGTTTCTTGTATGCATGCTGAGTGTTGTTAAAGAATTGTCGAGGTTCGAGGGAGTATACAGTTATTTCCCATCAGCGCGGCGTCTTCTTTTGGCTTCGTGAAAGGTGATTTGTGATAGACCAAGGTCGCTAGAGCACATTCATGGTTATTCGTGTGCTCTTTTTCGTACGCTCGCCACTTTCCCACAGTGCTGTGCCAACGTCGGGGCATTCATTAAAAGCCAATCCAAAGTCCAAAGTTCTGGGGAAGTAGTAGTATCTGTTACAGATCAGACGTGTTCCTTACTCTGCCAGAACTTCTGCTATCTTTCGTTTTACGTTTCTCATTTTAAATATTCTTTTCTTAACGATCATTGAAATGTTATTTTATTTTTTAAAGTTTCTAATATTAGAAGATCATGAAACAATAAGTTTGTAATTTTTTAACCCTTTGTCTTATAATAATGTGCTATACTTGTGGTACGAACTATGTTTCAAATATTGGAATGAACGTTTTTAGATTATTAAAATTGAAGAAAAAGAAAAGTTTAAGGACTTTTCTATGATTACAAAACTAGTTTTTTTTTTATCTTACGCAATTAATAGTTTCATACTTTATGCTTTTACCTACTGTTTAAAGTAATTCATGTATTTGTAGCCTGAAAAAAATTATAGGCTAACGGGTTAAAGTACCTCAATTACATAGTCATTTCACTCGTCGCTAATTCTCTACTCCATTTCTTCCTTTCTCCATTTTCGCAGTCTAATAATACGAGTAATTTAATAAGAATTAATATACAATACTATGTATAATATTATACTATACTATACAGTGGAAGTTATTACACAGTACACAGTTTATCGTTAATTTTCTTCTATCGATTTAGAAATTGAAACAAATGAAACTAAAGATTTTAAGGTTTGAAGTTGAACATTTGATTTGAAATTTAGAAGTTTTTAAGATTTCAGTTTAGAAATTTTTCGACATTTGAACATTTTCAGTGTTAAAATTGGGGATATGAAGATGTAAAGTTGATGACCTGAAAATATGAAATTGAAGATTTAAAAAAAACTTAAAGTTAGAAATTTGAAGGTTTGAAGTTAAAAAATTGAAGATTTCTAGTTGAAGATTTCAGAATTAAAAATTTTTTAAGTAAAAATGGAATATCTGGGAATTTCAAATTGCCGATTTGCAGATTTTTAGAATTAAAAATTTTTTTCTGTATAAATAATTTTAATTCCTAAATCGTATCATTATCCAAACAATCAAAATTTTACTTCCCTCAAATATTAATAGAAAATTTGAGAATAAGATCCATTTAGTGTATTACACATATGTTCTCATTTCATAATTTTGTAATACTGTAACAATTTTGAATACTACAAACTATTATTGACTATCGATTAAATACCAATCAGCGGACTCAAATCTATTTCCACGAAAATTACTACTTCCACGCGTCAAAAGAGAACTAACGGATATACTTACCTTGGCGAACTGCACCTTGAGAACTAGTCCACTTATCCTGTTTCTTTCCCCTTTCTTAAACATCTATTTATCATGTCCCACATACATCTTTCTGAATAAATTTACTTTTATTTAATAATGAAATCTCCGACTGATCTATAATTTTCGGATCACCTCGCACAAAGCTTCTAATTACCATAACAGGAGGAACAAAAAATATTTACAAAAACTGGTGTTCTCAAGGCGATTAATCTAACTCAAAGAAACTGTGTTGCTAATAGATTAATGTCCATTGACCGCTTGTTACCAGACGCATTATGCACTTCCAAAAAAAATTCCTGATTTATACCTCGTAATCGTATTCGATCCATTTCACTGTGTAACGAGTATATGGGAATTCAGGACAAAATTCATATATTTTAAGCTAATCCATTTTCACCTAAAAAGAAATAATATTTTATTAAAGAAGATACAAAGATTCATCAAGCGATAAAAGAAAAATTTACAATTTCGTTCAAAAAGTTAAAGTGGTCTTAATTTCTTTTATTAAAAAAAGGTCTTGAGCCAATTTTCTTATTGCAATTTATGTTCACGTGATTATTGAGTAACTTTTGTTTCAAAAAGTTTTTTATAAGTTTGTCAGAAGTGACTAAACGAGGCAACGACTATTTCGACTATGTGGATTTTAAGACTATAGGATATTTTTGTTTATACATGTTTTTTTAATTACAGAGATATATTGTTGGGTAAACTATTTAGTGGATAGTATATTAATTAAGGTACATATAGATATGTTAATTACATGTCAACGAACCTAAAAATAAAAAATAAACTTTTTATCGTGAATCTGTTAAAAAAGGAGGCAATGTAGAATTGAACTATATAAAATTTGAAGTTATAAGAAGAATTGTAGGTTTGTGCACCGTTTATATCGAAGACTTATTTATAAACATGTCTATAACTACCTTACTGAATGCACTATCGAATAAATAGCTTACTAATTTTATTTCTAAAGTAATGTTAATTAATACTATAAACAGAATTTGCAATTGCAAATTGTTAGTATTATATAAAACTACAAAATATATTTAACATTTTTTTCAACCACGATTTTCGTTTGTGTACAACTGTTAAAAATTGCAAAATGCATTTTTATAAGAAAAAAGTCTATACGAAAAAATGTTTGTCTATTTTTGACGGGATTCGTTACACTATACGTCTCCACGAAAGTGTTCGTACTTTCGTGATCGCGAACATTATTTTCCTCCGTCACGTTTTCACGAATGATATAACAACCGATCATCGAAAAAAGCTAATGCCCTCTAATATTCGTTTCTCCATTCCACGTGCGCCGAACGTAATATTACCCTCTGTAAATTTCATGCACGAAAGAGCATTGAGTAGAATATCTTGAAGATTCTCTTTGGATTCCTCTCGAGCGCTCGTTGCCATTTATCTTTCTCCCCCCACGATGCTGCGAGGAACTTTCTTTGTACCTGTTCGCTGACTCCGCCGCCGTAGGTAAATCGTCGTCCGAGTATCGAACATCGAGACGAACTTTAATTCACCACTGGCAAAGACCTTGGTATCCTAGGAGGAGCGAATATTTGGGTCAAGGTGGCGAGCCCTTCCAGTGAATACATATAACGCGCACATCCGCGACCCCGTCTTGCTCCTCTTTTACTTTCTTTCGACAGTGACCGTCGGCGTTGTGACGAAACTTCTATTAAACGCACGCTCGGCCCGTCGAAGGTGATTTATCGCGTATTAGCCAACAAGATCCGTCAAAAACCCAACGACCAAGGCTACCTTGAGCAAACTTTTTGCGTGGACGGTTTTAATTAGCTTCCTGGACCCCCGAACGAGGCCACTGCGTTTAATCGACGGTCCCTCGACGGGACAAAGACTCTCTGTTCGCGACCTTGAGTCGCGATATAAAAAATAGGCGCATGGTTTGGTAAAAGGCTGGCAGCTGAAAAACTGCACGATGTGTCGGTGAACTCGCGACAGGTTGCGGCGTTACTCGCGAGTTCCTCTTGGCGCGGAAACGGTAAGCTGCGACGGACGAAACGGCCTCGTTGGTTTTTAGGATTGCAGTTGACGGAAACGTCGACAACGCGAGAAAGTAGTCCGTTTTGCGAATATTCCGCGTACTCGTTCAAAGAGAAAAAAGAAATTTAATGGCATGATCTAGCAGCCATCCGCTGGGTTCGCTTTGTTCCCGTTCATTCATCGCAGGTATCGTGCTACTTATCGACCTCCGTTCGTAGAAGGAAAAGTGGACGACGACGATTGTTGGCTACGATAAAATGTTCTGTGGAAAGCTGTCGAGGAATGCGCATTGACCTTGATTATTCATTTGTGGTGACATTTGTGGGTGGCTTGGTCTATGATCTCCAAAACATTATCGATAGTCTCTTCGACCCCAATTCCCAAAGCTACGTTTACATTGGACGCGTTTTAGTCAGCTGATTCAGTCGATCGAATTCGCGCCATTCAAAGTCAGGTATGGAAACAGGATATCAGCTAAGTGGGAACAACTTCTTATGGTTCAACTCGAAATAACCCGTTCGACTAGTTTTGGTCGATCAACTGTATTTTTTATACTCGGTTGAACACACTGTGGACAAAAAATAGAAAACGTGATAGATCGCACTATGTAGCTAAACCTTGTGTGCGTTTGTACGTTGTGTCGAAGTTGAATGATAAAAATGTCGATGAAATATCTAGGTTGGACGATAAATCTTTTAATTGGACTCTAGATCGAACGATTCGTTTGATCTGTAATTGAATATAGCCAGTTGGACTTGATTTGAACATTGTAATCGTTCTATACCGACGAGAGGATATTGCGAAGTGTTTCCCGGATTTCTTAATCAATTTTTTCTTTTGGAGTAGGAGAATGTGTAAAATAATCTTAGAAAGTTGTGATAAGCATCTTTTTCCTGTTCTTGAGAAATAAATGATCAAAAATCTGGAAATTCCTGATGTTGGAAGTTTAATTTGATTAGCTGACACTTATTTATAGGAATTTCTGTTTTTGATTATGTATTTCTTAAAAAAGAAACTATATATAACCGTTTTGTATATCATTTCTTGTATCTCAGAAAGATTTCTTTAGAAAATTCAGGAGTCAGTTGACAACATGGTTTTTAGGTATTTATAAGAACATGTAAGGATGGACATAGATACAAGAATATATAAAATATCAAAAGTAAAATACATTTTATAATATTTAGAAGATAAATATTCAGGTTTTACTTCCTTTTCTGTGCTCTTAAAAATATAAATTTGTATAAACATTTTCTTTCTGGAAGTAATTAATTTATTATTTACACTTACGTTACCAATTAAAAATTTTGAATAATATCTCAATATTCCTTAAAACCGCGCCAAATGAACAAATATCTTAAAATTCAAAGTTAACATGTTCATCTATAAGTAAAATATTTTTCATTTCAATATAATTCAAAAGGAAATATATAATTATTCACAGCATTGAAAATTTTTTAAGTGAGAAATTTTTGTATTTCTTGTTTACTTAACTTCAGTAAATTGAATCTCATTTAATTACGTTGAAATTGAAAATGTTCACGAATTAAAATCAATGCAATTCATAATGTCTAAAATAAACTACTTACATCTTTGTGCCTCCTGCCCTATTTATGTAAGAGATCGCAAAACTGTTGTCCATTCTTAGAAGTATTTCTGAACTACGAAGGTGAAACGCAAAACTTTTAATTACAAACAATGCTGCTAATAACTCGAGGTAATTAATACCAAACCGCTTTTCTTCCATATTCCACATTCCTTTAAAATTTGAGTTATAATTACACTGCTATTATTTATGCAAATTCAAGTTTTTCCATACACAAATGAAGTAAAGATTCTAACAATCATTATATTTTGAATATTTTGCGTATTATTGCATCTGTGAATAATCAGATTTTTGCACACTTACATTTGTTACAAATGCATAAGTACAGTTATAATAAATTCATAAAAACAGCAAAGCATGTTTGTGCATTCATTAAATCACAAATTCGGACAGTCATATATCATGCATATACTGAATAAGTAAAGATTGTCGGAGCAAAAATATTATTCACAAAAAGATTTAATCTTAAAACGATAAATAATAAGACTCGGCGTACAGTATCCATTTATCTTGAGGCCCTAAAAATTGTATATGTACCGTTGTAAGGAAGGGAACTTCCGTTCCCTTCTTCGAGTACAAGACTTCGTGGCTCTCGTGAGAGTGACCTTGATTCCCTTGGTCGGATTTATTCCGCCTAGCCGTTAGAGTACGGCAAGTACGTCTGAAGCGTTCATCGACGGTCATCAGCATCCACGAACGTGGCGAGTGATTCCAAAATGTGGGTCGGCCAGAACCCTTGGAGAAAGTGTATTTTCCCACTCCGTGTTTCTTGACATTCGATATCGTTCTTCGAGAACGCACAGTCTCGCTGAATGCAACTTGCATTCGTCTTCATTTCTGTGTAAGGTGCTTTAAAGAATATGACACAATGTTTAAAAGGATAGCATAGAAATTCATTGTCAATCATTCTGAATATTTAAACGTGAGAAATGTATTGGATTCGTGCGTATGAGATTCTTTATCTAAAGTTTCGATTATTTGATGCATTGGCGATAAGAGTACAAGTCTTCGAGTAAAAGGTGTAACTCTGATTCAACATTTTGATTGCAACGTCAGTCATATATGAGTGACAGCTATGTACATGATTATAAGTAATATTAATTTATTTACTCATGAATTGCATCATATTAAAGTTAACTTTATTTAAGATTAAAATCGCTGAATATCTTAATTTTACGTTTATTAGTAAGTCAACGTGATAATAATCCGCAGTTTATTGTAAAAATTAAGGTTGTATTTTCATATATTCGGCGAAGGACACAACCGTCTCTCGGACGAGATTACTCTGTAATGATCGGTTTTTCTACGTATCGTTAACGAATAATGAGATCATTGAAAGTAGAGAGCCAATTATGTGTAATACACTTGTCACTCTTTTTATTTTTAATTCTGTCTCACCTTATGTAACATCCATAAATAATCTCTGCGTTTGAGTAATGGCAGGCGGCGAATATAACGAGCAATCGAAAGAGTCGCAGAGGTGGAGAACGGTTCAGATAGCGTAAATTAAAAGGGAAACTCATTTTTGCCGAGCTGCGAAGAGTAAGCAGCGTTCGACACTTGAACCGTGTCGTTGCCAAATCTTTGGAGTACAAGCAGTCGCGCCTGTTTACCTAGCAGAAAAACTTTCACTCCTTTCCAGAAGAATGTCAACCGAGGGGCACGGATAAGCCTTTCCAAAGTAAACCCGTAAAATTCTATCGTGCCCTCTGGCTTCCACTTGTATCTCTAGATTTCTCGAAAACCATTTTGACAATTTGAATGTGATTAATGGAACGGGCGAAAATCCTCGACCGCGCGAAACGGCCGATTCTGGAAAGGCAAAAAAAAAAAGGCAGGTAACATCGGCGCATCTTGCGATGCAAATATGTATTATAAATTACGATTGCGAAACGAAATGGGATCTTTGCGGCGTGCGAGAGGCATATTGGGATCCATTAAAATGCATATCGTTGGTGCTGCAGGCTAGATCAGTCTCGTTTGAACGACTCTTACTTTTTACTTCGCTATTTGTCAAAGTTGACTGAACTCTTAATGCGCATGGTTCTCAAGGTACGTGAAGATTAAAGGTCACCTCGACTCTTACACTGAACTTTGCAAAATGAGTGGCGAAAGGCCCGCAGAAATTTTTTTAATATTACGATGCGAAGTCTTGAAACTTTGATCTTCGGTGATAAACGATCTTGCATCACAAAGATTCATGAAATCAATCGAATAGCAGACTACAGTTTCTGTCCGCCACATGAGCTGCGAAGAGAGACTTCATGGTATGCTTCAATTGCATAATTGGCGGGTCCGCGCTTTGCAAATCTACGCAGATTTTTTCGAGTAGGAAACCCATGCTCGATTGTTGATTCTAATGGCAAGGTGAAAGCGTCCTTCGAGTCGCTGAAACTGAAAATCATCGAGTAACTTCATGACGAATGTCTCCCGTGCGCCGTTAAGACTGAACTTGCCATTATCTCTGGATGTGCAGAACGTGCCACGCAGAGTTGAATGTAAAGTGAAGACCACATTTGTGAACGGCGACGGAAAGCTTTTTGCATATCAATGACCTTCATTTGTTTGGATTATCAAACTATATGATGTTATTAAGGATGAACTTCAGTAACAATCTCAATCAAAAGTTAATTAGTTTCCAAGATATTAATAAGGTTTCTTCTTAAGGGGGGATTTCCATATAACAGGTCAAAAAATATTTTTGTGCTTGATCAATAGTAATGCACTTCAAGGACGTAATCCTAAAGCCCTAAGCCAGAATTCCAGGTATTTGTAGAAACACAGTTAATGGAGCAGCAGCGTGTCGACTGCGCGCGGTATTATAAAATAACAAAAGTTATGGTGAATGCGGTAGTTCTATCGGAGATAGAGATTTGAATTTTTTGAGGAAGCTGAAGGGTTACTTTATTTAGCATGAACAGCAAATTAACATTGAACAACTGCAAGTTTTACAAGACTTCGCCACTTTTCGTTTTTCGCCGCTGAAACTTTAGATACGTTTTTCTCGAAACTAATTTCTTTCAATTGGTGGGCACGATTAAACAAAAACTACTCAACCAATCTATCTATCCCGGTGTATACAACCACATTATAGCAAACTATAGTCGATGAACCTACATGTTTAATGAAAAAATGAATTTCAGCAACTTTATTTCACACAAATGCGTCCAGAAATTACCCCAAAAAAACACACTTTTGGTTTACAAGCCCTACGATCTTTAAAAATTTATACTTTTCACTAATATTTTTGGTTCATCGACGATATAATTTCATAAATAATAAGGAACATTTTGAATTTCTTCATTCTAGAAAAAATTGAAGGAGCTAGAGTGTCCACCAATTTATATCTCCAGCGGCAAGGCTGCAACAACTTTCTTCAATAGCGACTTCTGCAGCCAATATTTATACTGCAAACAAATTTTTTTTTGTAACTTTAAACACTGTATATACAGTCCCAAAGGTTTCAAAATGATTCCCTTTATAGGTTTTTTGTAAAAAAATTCGCAAAAATCGGCTTATTTTTAGTAGTCTATATGGAAATCCCCCCTTAATCTTCTTGTGATGAAAACCAATTAGAAATATTGATCTTTTGTCATAAACTTGTTTATTGGAATATACTTTAACTGCAACTGTTAGCGACTTAATTCTATAATATATTTCGCATAGGTTCTGTTTCAAAAGTCGCTTAATTTTTAAGCTGTTGAAGCCGATTGTACTGAGCTTTCATATTTATACCAATTTTTTAAAACAAATTGAGCAAGAATTATATGAAAAAAGGCTATGGAAAGGAAACCTAACATTACAACTTCTAAACTAAATAGAAACTTCAAAGTTCAAAGATTTCAGATTATAAATCAAACATTTAAAAAGCAAAATCAGAAATCAAGTATCAGGCAGAATTCGTCAAATCAATTGAGAGATTTTAATATTACTGATGTTCATTCTTAATACTGCATGTTAATGCAAGTTTTATCTGTGAAGCTCAGTAGCCAAAGATCAATCGAAATTTCGAAATTCGTCATAAACTTATTGCATGTTAAATAAAAACATCCATAAAATAGCAGCGATGGTTGCATTGATGAGATCGTTTATGTTAACGAGAGAATTAAAGCTTTTATTTTGATAAATGCAGATTAAGACTGTCATCTGACGTTGGCTGAATTTTTTAATACTCGCAAGAGCAAATTGAAGCGAATTTTGTCGAGTTGAAGTTAATCATAATCATTCTAAATCAGATTTAAAAGAGTTGAAGTGAATGAAGCTTCAAACTCAATCTATAAGCTACTCAAAATTCTAGAATTAAAGTTGTAGCTTTCTTTATTCACGAAAACACCAGAATCCTCAAAAACATCGCTAACAAAGGTTAAATTTCTTGCCCACTTCTTGCAACACAGCAAAATATTCTCCATCTTTATTCATTAATCGTGATTTTTTATAAATCGGCGCATCGAAGATGCATTTGGTTCCCTATTTTATTGGATAATGTGTCGCAACGTTTCCCATATTTTCTATCGGATGAGGAAAAAAGACACGCGCACACGTACAAGAATGAATACGTGATTTTCATTTAAAAACGAAAATGCAGTAATTCCGATGAAAATTAATTTCTTGCGACGCCTTTACTTTGGCAAGCCGCGAAATATTCATGAACTTCGAAGTAAAAGTTTGAATACATTTTCGATGCTTTTATCATGTGTTCCTATCTTTTTTAATCAATTAGTATTTTTTTTGTTTTCCTCTTCAATATTCTAAAATTCTAAACTCATTTATTATGTATTTTTGTATTGCTTTTCTAATCGAACCTAAAACAAAAATTAAACAATGACCTTAGGACAATCGGTTTCATTTTTACATCTCAAATGCAATAATATCGAAAATCTCCTCGAGCAATATTAACTTTCGCAATGGTTATATGAAATTCTACATCGCAAAGTGACAGGGGCAAAATTGAATTTGTTGGTAGGAGAAGTTACAATATTCTTGGTGACAGCGAAATTTTGAAACGGTTTGCATAATGTACCCGAAGGTTATGCAATAGGTAAGAGAAGTCTTTTAGTTGGCGAATTTTATCCATAATTAACAACCGTGAGTTATCTACTGCTTCCTTCCCAAAATAGTAGTGACAACTATCGCTGCCCAAAATCTTCGCCGTTGTCGATCGACTTTGCGTTGCCGCAGAGTCCACTTTTGCGACGTCAAAGCGTCCGACAGTGTAACCTCACTTTCTCCTTTTACAGGGAGACCAAACCAGCTGCGTTCGATTTAAGAAGATCCTTGCTCCACCTAGTCCCTTGTCAGTTATGATTTTCTCTTTAATCATACGTGGCAGCTCATAACCAGGCGGGGTAAAGTCACGATTGTGGGCCAATGGTTGCCATTTGGGCAGTTTAAGATCCATTTATGTACCAGGGAAAAGAAAATTAAATTGACATTAAACATCGGCGTCCTAAACGTAAATTTCTAATACCGTTTTCTATTATACATTTCCACTTCCTTACTGTACATTTTTGTCAATTTTAAGTGGCTTTATGTTAAAGTTACGGTTTATTTAAATTAATCTTTAATCCCTTTGTGTTATGTTCTCTTAAGGAGCGAAACTCGAGTAAATCGTTAAGAATGATGTGATTTTCAGATATTGTTTGCTAAGTATTGGCCTGATTAAAGTTTCTAAAACTTTTAGAGTAGTTTTGCTATAAAATATAAAATTTTGTTTATGTTAGTATGCTTGTTTTCTGCACATTTATTAAGATTGTTGCCCATGGCTTTAGAATTGATAGTATTAATTGTCATGCACCCATGAAATATTTCACAAATTGCGTAGTCCTGGCGCATATATAATACATAATTGAGTTCTCTACCGGAAGAACGTGTTAGATTAATTATGTTAATGATTTAAATTACATTTATTGCATAATTGAGAAAAAAATTTTGCATAAAAGCGCTATATTTTCTTTAGAATTCCTGTATTAGTATTAATTTGGTACTTGTTTTTGACAGACTTAGATTCCTCCAATGCGTAATTTTATTTAAAAGGAAATCTACTTGGTTTTTTATTGCGGAACAAATCCAAACTGCCCAGTTTTTCATGTTTCAAAGTATAAATAATACTACCCTAAAAGTTTCAGAAACTTTAATCAAGCCAATGCTTCGTAAAAAATCTCTGAAGGTCATACAATTTTTAGTGGTTTACTTGAGTCTTTCCCCTTAAATAATTTTGCGTTAAACGCTGTATAAAAGAATTATTAAAATAATAATTCTGTTATGGAAAAGTATTACTACTTGGGTAATGCAAAAATTGAATCATTATATTTTGAAAATGAATATGACAGAAAGTTATATAAAATTTTAAGAATGCAAATATCGAAATCAACCAAATACCTAGATTTTATATTTGCAATAAAAGCGATAGCTAATTTAATGCAACACTGATTTGTATCTCCAGAAAAGCCAGTTTTTATCTGGAGAACTATGTTGCGTGGTACTTGATCAGTCATTGACTCCGGCGAGTGAAAAAATAACTTTCTATATCGTGTTTCTTTTTTTAATTAGTGGAGTAAGAACACGTAACTGCGCATTTACCTAATATGACATAAACAGTCCAATAGCGAATCAATTAATATCTAATATTCTTCTGACTCAAAACGCGTTGACGGTTTCTTAAGTAATACTCGCAAATATTTCAGAGAAACGATTAGATTTTTTGTCGCCACGGTTGATTGCGCTTCGTTTTAAATTCACGTGTGTGAGGAACTTAATCTTACTATAATCTCGACTCGTATTCTGTCTACATGTGTTAACACATCACACCTCAATCAGATAGCAGATACCAAATAGCAAAATAACAGTTTGTAGACAGCCAAATACCTTTTTACATATTTCACATCCTTGGATAGTAGAAAGTACGCTAAAGTTCGAGCACTCTGATCGAGTCGGAGATCGTGTTTTTTTTGCAGAACATACAATGGAAGTTCATTAAGCTCATCAGAAGATTCCAGAGATTTGTGTTTCGTCTTGTATTTCTCGTAGTTGCTTTCATGCAGCTACAGGTGCGACTTAAAGAGGGTCTTACGACAGCAGCACTTCCATGATACGTGCAGTCTTGCGCCATCCGACGTACGCATTTCTTTAGATCATCGCCGTAAGAAGGTCTTGCTCTTTAAAAAAAAAAACATGCTGTTAAAAAAACATTTCCTAAAAGATTGCACAAATGGTGTCCATTGTTTATAGATAACGGTCGGTGAAACATTGACAGAAGAAAATTTCATAATGCTATCGTCTGCATAGCCATAAAATTGTGAAATGCTTCAGTGAAATTCGAATTATAAAACCGAATTACTAGCATTAGAAATTCTAAAAATGTTGTATTACATTAGTAATAAACTTTACTAATAATAGTTCATCTAGGTTCAATGTGAGTGAAAGAAGAACCAGTTCGATAAGAAAATTTCCAATCATGTCACTAGGTACATATTAAATGACAAGATACGAAATTAGAAATTAGAATTCATAGACACGTCCTATCATTTCCTCGACGAACATGATCGTTTATTCTGACATCCTAATAATAATTCTCGTTCGAATATCTTGGATTGCGAGTCTCCTTGCTTCTTTATCTCGATCTTTATTTTACACCGGGTTGCATTCCGTTCTCAACGTCACTGCTAATTGTAATTAACGTCTCGTCCCTTCCCCGAAACAACAATGAATATTGACGAATGTTAATCATGTCCGTTCGGTATAAAATTAACATCCCCCAAGGTTCGATATTATTTTTAAATTGCAAGAACACCAAACGCGGCTTCGAAAAATATTCCACACGGTGACACATTTTTTAGAGTTACGAAAGTCCCGACTTACTTCCACGTATATTTTCCATACAAGGTTGCCGGCAATAAAAGTAAAACTCCGATATAAAAATAGACGTCAGACAGAGTTAAAAATAGTCGTATTTCTAATCAAATTCTCCTATCGTAGACTAGAAGGAATTTCGGAGTCATTAGCCTAGAGCGTCGAATTATGTAGGTATATGACACATTCGCAACACGTGTACGCAAGGTGTGTCCTCACATTCGTTCTCGAAATCTTAAACACGTGCCTGATCCTTGACTTTTACACTGAATAAATTGTCTACGAGCAGAGGACAGGCCAGCCGATGAATTTAGCGGACCGTTTTCATTTCCATCGTTCTTTTTCCTTTCATCGAACTACATTTTGCAGCCAGTAGCATCGATTGCGAAACGCAACGCGTTTGTGGCACAAGGGAATGCATGACTAAAGAGTATCGGGAGAGGAAAAAAAACCGTATGCGAATTGACTACACGAGAATTAGCGTGGCAATCGACGGTACAATATTGCTCGTCAAGAGCAGAAAATGACTGACCGCTAAAGTAACTTCTGTTACTCGGTAAAATGATTGCCAACCCGTTTCAACTTGACTGGAAAATGATTAGATATACGTATGGCAATTAGGCGTGGTTATTACTCAATTCGAGTAATGTGGTAAGCAGAATCAAGGAAATGAAGCGGATTACAGCTTCCCACCTTCTTTTTGCTCCATGTCGATTACACTAATCTCAAACTCTCAAACGACGTTCTCGGTGTACCTTTTTGAAATGCCTTCCTCTCTCCGGGAAGACCTGTTTCAACAAGTGTGCAAATGAAAAAGAAGGAATGCTTGTTGAATACTTTCGCTGATTTCGAGATTAGTACTTCGCTTAACCTTCGGGGACCAGTACCAGGCGTACAAAATCTATAAGTGAAATTTTTACTAAGTTACGAGGGTTCCATTGAAACCACCGACACTGTGTTTACCGACAAAAATTCACCTACTTCAAATTTTATCGACAACAGTATTAACTAACAGCAGTGCAAGCAGACAACGATAAAAAGCGAGATACACATTCCATAGACATGCTACCTTATTTACTAGAAAATTGTAAAGCAAAAATGAAACAAAAAATACATGTATTATCACATTTACACACATACTTATGCATTAACATTGAAATCATAAGATCAAACATAATCTCGAGAACAAAAAATATAGAATATATTTTACCACAATAATATTCTATTATAATTTTATAAAAATATTTAGACCTAGTACCTATATTGTATTTCTTGATCCTAAGAATTTTATGTTAACAATGCATAGTTCCCAATAAACAAGGTATCGTATTTCATGCTTTTATTATTAAATATTATCGTAGTATTATTATTTATTAAATATTATCGTTTTCCTTTAACTTCTAAATGTTTGTAGTACTGCGGAAATCATTCAACTTAAAGATTTTTCTGATTTGTGTAAATACGTAAACAATATCTAATATGTATCTTGCTCTTTATTGTTATCTGCTAATTTTGCTGTCGGTTAAAGCTAATATTGTTGTCGGTTAATTCTTTTATCGGTTAATTTTGTTGTCAGTAAAATTTGAAGTCGGTGAATTTTTGTCGGTAAAAACAGTGTTAGTGAAACCTATGTCGGTGATTTCAATGGGACCCCTTGAATATGATGTGCGGAAATATAATAGTGTTTCAAAATTATTCGAGAAAATTGAAACGTAGAAATCATCTCCTTTAATTAACATTAATTTTTGTAATTAATAATATGGCTTCACACCAAAACGCTCGAAAATATCAAAAGCAGTATATAAGTGTTATGTATCTGAAGCTCTTAATGTCAGTAATTTCAATTACTTATTTGTTTGATTTTCAAAAATCTTTCGATACTGTTGAGCATGGCTTACTATCACAAAAATTATCTGCTTGAAGCTACGATAACTACCACTTACTCTCTTGATTTAAAAGTTACTCTATTGATCGCAAATAAGTAATCAAAATTTTAGGTCAATTATCCTCACTTATGATAGCGAGTTCTGGTGTTCATATTTTGAACCATTATTCATTAATCTATTTCATCCAATGAAACAAAATTATATCTCAGTTTTCTGTTCTACTAACTAAATCTTGTAAATCACCTAAAGCTTTGAAGAATTGCTCATTTCTTAATATTTATTTTGTGTATACTAAATGATATTCCCGTTAATAAATAAATAAATTATACAGCTCGTCTACGAGCGTTTAAACCGTTCCTCGAAATCGCGTGTGATTTCGGCGAAAAGTTCCCGACTCCGATTACCACCTTATTTGCATTTATCTGACCACCATGAAGATATGAAGGAATTTAAGAAAGTTTCAGGGGTCCCCCTGTTAGCGTCTCAACGTTCTTGAAGTTAATTATTACGATCGTTATGTCCCGTTCAAGGACTCTAATCCTTGCACCACTCTAGTCGATGGCCAACTTTTCCGAAAATTGGTCGATTGGTGTAAAATCGTGGGTCTCGCCCTTGAATCAAGAAACACCAAAAATGGGAAACATTGGCCGTCATCGACGTCACAGTATATAATAGTTGGAGACAGTGCGCGTACTTTCACATTCTTTCGAGTTCATCCTACTCTTCCAGCTTTCAGACGAGTTATCGAATCGTCTCACGTGCCGAAATTTCTATCGCCAATAATCCCGTGTAGGATTTCTTGACATATATTCTTCGTCGCAGACAAAATATCGTCGCTACTCAGAGGAACTTAGACGAACGATGATCTTTCTTTTTGGTGAAAGCATCCATTCGGAATTCGAATTTCCAGGCCAGGTGGTTAGAAATTAGAAATAAACGGATATATGAAAGATACGCGTCGAATTTCCGCATAATATATGGAATAACGGTTTACTGATATTTTATTCGGTCTCCAAAGCAAACACGTTGTACATGTAAATGAGAATGGACGCGGTATAAATTTTGAAATTCATTTCGCATTAACAGTTACTCGTATTAATAAAAACTTTGATGACAGTATTATTCGGAATTCTTCTCTTACGAAAGATAACGTGACAAACCTTTTTGTTAATCGAATTCTGATAACATTAGCAATTTGTATATCAAATTCTTAATAACGGAGTTTACGACGAAAAAAACTTGCACGTTGATTAAGAGCTTCTTGTTGCATGCAGTTAAACAGTTTTCAGGTTTCGCGTTTCGTTGTTTTCTTATAGCGGCTGCAGGTTCAGTGTCTTGAACACGATGGAAAAATGTCGAGTCCCGTACGGCGAAAAGGAGGGAACCGGGTTTGTGCGTGAACGATTTTAACCTTTCGATCTTTTCGTCGATTTTCCTCGGCGCTGGCCTTGAGTAACGGAGTAATACGCGAGTGGTAAAAGTGGGGTAGTGAACTTGCCTGTTGCCATTAAACTAGTTATCCAAGAATGTAATAAGTGGACACCGCGTCGTGGAAATCACATGACACGCATGGACACACATCGAACACGGTCATTGCTCAATGTTGCATGCCCTCCTATGAGCAGACCGGCTGTTTCGTTTTAGGTTCACCGACTGTTACCTGTCACGTCAATCGGACAAACAGCGACTGATCGTCGCTGGATTTCTGTGCTTCGATCTAGGGGACACGTCAGGAATTGTTGCGCAGTACTTAAACACTATTTTCACGGATGATCCCTTGTCAATATTGATAGAGAAGGTGCAAAAAAAAATATTTCTATATAAATGAACATTTTATATGGGAGCAATAAACGAACAATTTGTAGGCCAAAACGATAAACTGCAGTTTTTGAATTTTTTAAATTTTTGTTACCAAAATATAAATTCCACTTGTAAATATTCGATCTATATATGAGAAGTGTTTAAATATCTGTACATTAGTCGAATAATTAAGAATACTCAAATATTCGAATATTATCCGAATACTTTAATAAAGTGTGACAAAATGTTTCAAATTTAGACTCATAGTCGGTACAATAGTACAAAATTCGAACATTCCGAATATCCGAATACTCCTATTTATCTAAATAATCGAATATTTCTTATCACTTGAATAATATTTGAACATTCGAATTCTACTGGTATTCGAATTTCAAATATTTAAATATTCGAATATTCATAATAGCCCTAATATGAAATCAAGTGCACCAACAACAAAATCTAATGAAATTCAAAAACTACAGTTATCCGTTTTGGTTTTTGATCATTTTGAATGCGAATAACTTTTTGGTACAAAAATTCTAATATCAATATTGTTTCTAGTGAAATTTAAACAAAAAAGAAAACTTAATTTTGTAATTTTCTGGTTCATATTTCTTAATTTTTTATATCCTCAGAAAAATTATTTGGACGTATAAAGAAAATGTGCACAGGCTTAAATAAAACACAAACAAAAAATTACAATCAAATACATCTTCCAAAAAACAAGCTTATGAACTACCTAATTTATGAATACTAAGAACATAAAACATATTTCTCAAATAATATTAGAAACCAGAAATGAGTAAACTGTAACCTCTGTCTTTACTTGACCAAAAAAGAAAGCCTTGATCTCGGGTAGAATATTCGATACCTTTTGTACATTCTTGGATATTTCTTAATAATAATATCTATTTCAAAATTCCATATTTGCACGTCCTTTACGTACCCAATTTCGGTATTTATTATGTATTTGGTTATAAGATAAACCACTTCATATCACATGTTGTCATTTTCGAGATATTCGCGTTTAAAGTTTTAAACATCAATACTGTGATTTTTGTTAAGTTTATTTATTGTCATATTAACTGCTACAAGAACACAAATTAATGCTTACATATCAATACTGTCTTATGTACTCGAATTTTCTTGTTCTTATTTTTAATTGAAAATATTCTTTTAATGGATTTTGTCTTCGATAAAAATATGAATTCTACTTTCTTGATCTTAGGTATCGCATAAAATCAAATTTTTTGAAAATGTGACATACGTGGTTTTGCTTTACAGCCAAAGATATTTGGTACAGTTACATTCGAAGATTTCTCCACAATCGATGCATTCACCGCGTTGATGTTTGTCTTAATTAAACAGATTTTGCATGTTTTGTTTTGCTTCGAGTTATTTACTTTTAGAGACGATCCTTGTAATTGTTTCTGTGCCGAGGACAGCTTGTAATCTGACGTTTATTTTTCTCTCATGGCTTCTTTGTGTCAAGTGGCGTTCTTTATGTGGCATCTTCAGACCAAGTTAATTTTCAGCACCCTTCCTTTTTTTTATTTAAAATTTGTGAGCTTTACAAATTTTACATTTGCAATATAATTTTTGGGCGGTACTGTCTACATCACCAACGCTTCAAATTTCTGGTCCCCTTTAATATTACTTTTTTTTCTTCGCTATGTTGACGGCCCAAAAAGCATTGCGCCCCTAGGCAAGTGCCTCGTGTGCTTTAGCCTAAAGCCGACTCTGCATGATTTACTAACGAAGATTAGAATTTATTAAAAGAGATATTCTTATTTCACAGCTCCAAAACTATGTAATTTTCGTAATCTTAGTTTTGATAGAAAAGCACACTGCAACCTCCATGTTTTTATAGTGTTATCAAGTTTTAGATAAGAAATGTACAAAATTCGACTCAAAAAAAAATTAATGCTACTTAACAAGTAACGGCGGTTTGAAAATGCTCAGTGGAATATTCAATGATGACAAACAGGATTTCGTCTCTCCCGTTCGTTTGACACAAAAAATAAAATTCTTCATACATACAGTCTGTCACAGAAGTCTACACATACGTGTAAAGTGAAACTTTGCAAAATTTAAAATACAGAATTGCTTTTTGTGGTATTTTTCCTTATATTTCTACATGGCCTTTAATTCGGTACAATTACCTACATAAAATATTTCCAAGCTTAATTATTAAAATTTTTTCACTGGTTTCGAAATTCTTTTATTTTAAAAAATGTACATTTATAGATGATGGGGTAATGGTCCCCATTAATGAGCCTGTACCTGTTAGTGTGCTTTAGCTAGGGTTTTAATGATTAAATGCATTAGGCGTAAAAGTACAATGGGACTTCGAGTACAACTTGAATCATGCTTTAATCATTTGAAACTAACTATTAACCTTTATTATATTAGAGATATTGAATCGGATAATCGAGGTTTTACTATAAGTTGTAAAAAATCATATCTCTAGAAATAAAAGAAAAATATTTTTTTCATTAAGTTTAATAGCTCAACTTAATTTAATAAAATGTTTTTCTTTTATTTCTGGAGGTCTTTTTTAAACAACTTCTTTATAAATGTAAAGACTAAAGACACATTGATATGTTCAAGCTCACTAATAAGGATCAGTAGTTTATGTAAACTTTTACGAATAACTACAAATTCATGTTTTCCAGACATACATCTGCAAAATTTTCCTACAAATTTTGTAACTTGGAGTTAATTTGATGAATATTTACAAAATCAAAATACTTCTAACTTTGACCGATAAACAATTTCACTATTACCCAAATTATTGTATTTTTCAAAATATTTGCATTTTTTAAGTGTATGTCAATCTCTGTAATTGCATACTAAAAAGTTTTAATTATCGGCGTAACTATTTAGAATCATTTATACGTAACAACGTAAAAAAATATGACCACGTAAGAAAAAAAGTCATTTAATTTTTTACAAATTTTTAGTATTTCCGTCTTACAAAAAAATTAGAAATTGTTTACAAATTTGTACAGTTCTAATTGGGACGATAAAGTGTTCATTCACGAATTCAATGCGCTTCATTAAACTTGAAGTCATTTGTGACAATTTGAAATATCAAGCTCAAGACTGGAAAGAATGTAATTTAGAAAAAAAAAACATTTAAAAATAAGTCTAACATTTTTAGAAAAAGTTTTGAAACTTTCATTTCAATAGCGGTACAATTTTCTTGTCCATGTTTAATCAGCAATTTTTAAATCATAAAGCAAATTTTTCTTCCTTTTTGAACTTATCTTTTTAATGTGATTTTTGAAACTGAATGGAGGAGATAAATTACAACAGCAAGTAAATTTTTCATGGATAAGAAAATTCTTTTACATACTTTTTTTAAATAATAGCAAAATTCATAAAATCGTAAAGATTTCACGTAAACGGAAAACCTTCGATTCAATGAACGTTTACCTTCGCTATTGAGTCGTCCATTTGAATCGAGTTGTTCACCCGAGGCGAAGGATGCGCGGCTAGAGGTTATTTAACCGCGTCCCCTGGAGACGGTATTATTTGCCCGTCGTGGCCTCAATTAATCCGCCGGCAAAGTGGCGAACTTGTGAAACGGCCTCAGTGCCATTTACTGCATCTTGACATGCCTAATCCTTCCCGGCTGATCTCACGAGCTCGCGCGCGCGTTCGCGCCGTTGCGTTGGTCACCAACAAACCGTGACTCGCGAGCCGCGCGCCTCGGTGAATGCTAAGAAATCGCCGGGAATCAGAATCAAGTTTCGATGACGAAAGTAGGCGTCGATGTACACCGCAAACGAAAGAATGCCGTCTTGGCACTGAAGCCGCGCCGCGCCGCTCAAGTACCGACAACTGGGAAAGAACCGCTCGACGTTATCCTCTTCGTTGCGCCGTTACGTGCCAGCCAAACGTAAACAGTCATAGGAATGATGGATTTTGTAAATAACAGTTACCACTTGGTGGGGAAACGCCGTATTACGTATTCAATGGTGTGTTCCTTCGGCTAGACGAAATCGCCTGGGGACTGATAGAGGGTTGGCTCACACTACTTTGAGGTTGCTGGGAAAGGAATGGCGACTTCGAACTGATACAATGAGGAAAAAGATTTCCTCCCTGATTAGAAATTAATGCTTGCTTGGTATACAGTGTTTCAGAGATTCATTTGTTCAGGAGGTTAATTAACTGTGAAATCTATTATATTATATTTTTGTCTGTCATTTAGTTTGCATAATTTTTAACGTAGAAATAAATGAATATTCAATATTTCAACAGAAATATTGAATGGGTGTGAGTTAAATTTTTAAGATCTTAAAGATAATTTTTGAGATCTGTAAATTCAAACCCGAAACTTATTAGTTTTATAATTTTATAATTTATAGTTTTATTATTTTTATAATTATTATGAAGATTTTTTGTACTTAAGGGTGTACACCGTGAATCAACTAAATAAATTAACAATGTTTGTTCCAATATTTGAGGCATAATTCGTATCACGAGTGTCACACGCTATTGTAGGACAAAAAGTTAATAATCTTGAATTTTTACTTCTACGTATAAATTTCAAAATATACATACAACTAAATTATGTAAAATAAACTAGTATTAAAATTAATTCTTGCATCTAACAATGTTAACAATTGTCCTTGCAAGTGTTCAGATATCTAAATGTTATCTGGTAATTACCTGTATCTCCCTTCTGCATCAAATATTGCAAAAAATAATCATTCGATGTCGCCATAATGCTCCTCTGCATATTTATATTATCATACATTATATACACTCTAGTCGCTTACCATTCAGTATTTTAAAAATGCCATTCACTGTTGATAAAGCGTAAAAATTGAATGTCCTCAGTGTGCAACTTTCCATGACCACTTCATGAATGAAATAACTCAACAATGTTGATGACTTCGTGGTATTCTTGTAACAAGGAATACATACAAGCGATCTATGCATACCTTCCAAGTAGTAAAAGTGACGATACGTCAGACGTAATACGACACGCGAAGTAGTAGAGGGCAATATATGTTCAGACTAAATCAACGAATGACGCGTTGCTGTCGCTCAATATGCTTGTTAAATGCGCGCGATACGCTCATAAAACGGATATTCCCATGCTCGTTTCGCCGCCGCTGTGTTATTTTCAATAATTTCTCTTTTCTCAGAGCATAGATATCATTTTTCAGAAGTGCTTTGACTTGTTGACAGAGTTATGCATTCTTAATAAATACTTGTTGCGCGTATTTGTGCTGAGTAAAGCGGTTTGAATCAGAGCTAAACTCGATTAACGCGTTTACTGTCATGTCGTATTCATCTGACGTTTTGTCAGACTTTGCGCTGTGATTCTACTATCAGTAAGGCTGCTTTGCATTTTTCTTGTAGAATTTTTTTTTATTATGTAATCGAATTTTGGTTAATCGGCTAGACTAAGAATCCTTAACTACATAACTATTTACCCTCGAAGATTATTTCAATAGGATAAAATATACACAGAAATTCCTAACTTATACTGTCATTAGAAATGTCATTTAATACTCGATATTTCTTCTTTTCGAAAAAAAATGATATGTGCAGTTAATTATTTTACATATCACGTATGTTGTAAACGAAGGTGTAAACTTTGATTTTGTAATAGAAAGATTTACAAAAAGTATGATAAAATATCCGAATAGACGTACTTAACAATAGTTAATGTTGCAACACATGTACTTTGATATTTTAAGTATAACTTTTTTAATGTGCTGCGAATTGGTCAAAATTTTAGTTCTAGGTTATAGTACAGGATCGGATCTTTAACTCCTGCAAAAATTAAGTGCTACTTTTTGCACAATTTGATTTTTAAGTTTGCAAATTCTTCGCAGATTGTTTACAAATAGCGCTCGGCGTAACATGAAAGGACTACCTAATTATCACTGAAAACTTGTCTGTTTTTAAACTGATATGACATTGTATAGGAAGATCGTAAAACAATGAGTCAAGGATCATTTTGAATTTATAGAGAACGTAAGCTTAAAAAGTTGAAATTATCATTTAACTTACTTCATCTAACTTATTTTCAATAATTTATACACTTTCAATTCGAAGCATAATTTTTCGCAATTAGACAGACGTTTTTAAACACTGTGCAACGCATCTCTTAAAGAAATTTTATTCTGTTTTTATCTGATTATTCTTATTCTTATAACTATAATTACAAGATCTATTACATTCTTATAACATTCTATTACATTCTTATAACTAATGCATTAAATAATTAAAATAGATGTCAGAAACTGAATAGTAACAATAGCTTTTGTTAGACATCTAGGATATCATTAATGACAATCAGATTGATTAGTGTCATTTATAACCGTACAAACTAGATTGTCATTTCGATATCAATATCGTAATGATTAATGAATTAAATTTATAAAACATTAACGATTGCTTACAATTCATCTAAAATGCTCAGATAAATGTTCAGTTGAGAGACTTTATTCTGTATAATTTCTGTAGAATGCTACAGCGTGTTACAATTAAAAAAAGTCGCTAATCGCTGATTGTGAGAATTCAATGAAGTACACGGATGCTAACTTTTTTACGTGAAGTTCACTCATTCCGCGATGCACATATCATTTTCTCCTTTGAATGACAAATCATTTTCTTTTATTGCAGAGTCGAACGAGTACACGAGACTACAGGACGAATGTGACGAGAATGATGAGCTCGATGCAGACACAGTTACCTGGATCCCTGCACGATTACCAAGTCGACCCATATCGACTTCTCGAGGATGATCTTAAAGATGTCTATGAGGATATACGGGAGGTCAGTCGAAGTTTATGACAGATCTGCATTCAAATTATCTCTATGAATCACAGAGTCGTGTCGCCGGTCTAGCACAGAGAATCTTGTAGTTGCCATCGTGTTTAATTGTCGTGCAGGCTTTATCTCCTTACTTTCTACAAAGAAATACGTAGAATTCTACGCAAAAGCCGGTTTTAATTATACAGAAAAATGTAGAAGCCGGATTTCGTAAATAGAAATATTCTGCACTCAAAATAGACTTCAAGGGACGACGGAAACACGTCGGGAAAGGAGAGCGAAGGAAACCACAGTAGTAACAAAGACATTTCAAAGACGAAGACACAATCGAAGGCAAACATCTTGTCTAGCCCATTAATTTCGAGTATTTCCTGTCTTCTCACAAAAGTAGAATACAAAAAATCCCCAGTCAAATGGCAAGAAGTTATTAGCATTTCGCTGGAAAGTTTTTGAATCTCATTTGTGTTTAGTGATTAACATGAATTTGTAGAATAACCTGATACAAATACAATTTACACTATATTTACCAAAGCTGTAAATAAATTATCAACAGTCAGTCAGAAACTTGAGAAACCCGACAGTCACTGAGTCAATTTTCTTACCAATCTTTGAATGATTTTGTTATTCGTAACGTTAAATAAGTTGAAAATAGAATTTCCAAAACATTCCAGAGTATATTGACCGATATGCTCTAACCGTCTGTTCCCACGTTAGCAATGAATTTCCGGCTGCCATTTTCGGCGCGAACCGCGCCGATTCGCCGCGAATCGGCAAGTACTTCCGTCAGGGTGTTGGAGTAGGAAGAGTTAGGCCAGACCGGAAAAAAAGACAGTGCCACCGGTGATCTCTGGATAAGGGGACGCGCGAGAATCTGGTGATTTCGTCGTTATGCGACGTCGTACTCAGACGCCTGGTACACGTCGGGATTCCTCTTGCCTCGCCGCGTCTGGTTCCTAGGCAGACGGCTACGATCGTCGGCATAATTATAAATATTTATAGTGAGGAATGCCATTTTCACGACAGGGTGCTTCTGCTTAAGGCGGTTCGCGTGCTAGCGAAAGCAGGCCCGCCACTTCACGGTCTGCATATATGGCCAAGAGTAGAACTTTTACTTACGATTGCGACTAGATGCTATTGTGTTTGCGTATGCGCGTGCAGACGCGTTTAGAAAGCACTTTTCTCGTTACACGACGGAGACGCGATAAGGTGGGATCGTCGCGTCGCTTTGGTTACGTGGCATTGAGGGTGGTTCGTATGTTTCCTCGGGTAATTAGCCGCCGAAGGTTGTGCGAAGGCCGCTGAGAGATCACGATCGTCTGGTAATTAGGGAGGAAAGTGGTAGTGCCCTGTCAAGGATGCGAGATTCATAAACCGTTTCTAATAGTAATGTTATTTTATATGTATAAAACCATCTGTAAATATCGCGTTTTACGAGCAAGCTTGCGCTGAAGTGTAGAATTTACTGTGCTCTGGGTATTTCAAGACGGGTCTGCGCGTGAAAATAAACTTTTTCAGGTGATTTTAAGGCCACGCGCGACGCGCCTTTTTCTAATGGGAGCCCGACTTTATGATAAAAGATTATAGGTACGGGCGTTCTGGTAGTAAAAACGACGGTAGAAAAGTTGAGCAATTTTTAATTAGTAGTTTTTGAAGAAATGTCAAATTTAATAGTAATAGTTAGACTGCGGATGTTTATGCAAATTCAAATTTTCACAGCCACAGAAAAAGAACTGAATCTTGAATAAAAATTCTTTGTATCTTCTAAACATTATAAAATGTATTTTATTTTTGATATTTCATATGTTCTTGCACTTATGCACATTCTTACAGTTTTTTGAATAATGAAAATTGCCACAAATGCATAAACATCCGCAGTCTATTTAGTAATAGTATTTTTTGTGATTATTGAGACAGCTATCGAAAATTTGGGACACTATTTAAAGTTATTGAAGGAGCTTTTTTGAGCTTAAATGAAGACATGTTCAAGGGAAATATCCAAGTGGCGCATGGGGTTTGATCTTGTAGATTTATACGAAATAAAAAATTCGAAATGCTATTGTGAAAACTAAGAAAAATAATTTTTGTTCAAGATTAATAGAATTACTAATGTTGGAAGTACAAGTTCCATTGAAAATCACTAGTGAAGTTTCAGAATAATTGATTGACTACTTTTTTTTACAATTTTACCTAGTCGAAAAGATAATATTTTTAAAAAAGGGTTCTTAAAAATTGAATAGCATAATTTGTATCAGAAATTCATACTTATAATTGTATACGGTGAAAAAATAAGAAAAGAATTTAGTACGATATTTTTTATCCAAAACGTTATTTTCAAGTAAATCGATTTCAAAGAGTTATTAATCTCGGTTGAATACGACTTGATTGTTGCACACTGTATAACATGAGTAATTTGATAAGAATTATCAACGAATTAGTAAAATTACTATATAATACAAAGGACTTGAAGTTAGAGATTTTATGGTTTGAAGTTCAATACTTGAAGAGTTGCAATTTCTGTTAAAGAATTGTTGATACTTTGTATTTTTGGGAAGAAAATTTGAAACATTAAGGTTCGAAGTTTGAGATTCGAAGACAAAATTGAAGATTTAAAGATTTGAAGTTGGAGATTTAAAAAGTTGAAATTTAAGATTTGTAGATTTACTATTGGAAATCTGGAAATTTTAAGTTGGATATTTGTAGTCACAAACTTCAGCTTTTTGAAGTTAACATTGGAGATTTGAAAATCTCAAGTTTCAGATTTAGAGATTTTTAGAGTTAAAAATCAAAATTTGATGGTTTGAAATTGTAGATTTTGGGAATTGAATTTAGAGAAATAATAACTAATAATAATTTGTTAACAATTACTACAAAATTACTAAAATTACAATATAATACAATATCTATTATACTATAATTCATATGCCATAGATCATTTTTCAAAATCGATTTTCTCGAAAACGAAATCTCAGATAAAAAGATGTTGCACTAAATGTTTTCCCTGTTTTTGCGTAAAATCACTTCTTTTTGAATCGTACTACAATTTCCGTCTCAACCTATTTATACAAAAGAAATAATCGAATTTTTCAAAGTGAACTGAAAGAAAGATTCTTTAAAAGAATCTCTAAAAGAAATCTTTAAACAATTCTTTAAAAATATAAAAAGTTGAAAATTGTTTCAATAAATCTGTGTGAATTCTATTCTAATTTTTCATTCTCTTTAACATCCAATGCTCAATTTTTAATATCAAAAACCAGAAAAATACTCCTGGAAAAGTAACCTATTCTCCTCAACGTAGACAATCCGTCGTCATAATGAAAGGAAAAGTGACATCTAGAACCAAATGTTCATAATAGCAAACTTCGAGACAAATAAGCTCTGGAGTTGTGTACTCCAGTTTATCAGTAATCAGAAGTAGAACGTAAATTCGTAGAGTTTAATGCGCCGGAAGAATGCGACTTTTCGTTTCGCTCTACTTTCTTGGAACTAATAGACAGAGATATGAATTCAAAGGCAGCTGAACAGTTGAACCAAGAAGGCCTACGCTTAATTCCGCTTGTACAAGAAAGCGTCTACGCGTTTGAATATTCGCCGAATGGTTTAACTCTTTGCAGCACGCTGGCATTATTTTTGTATCACTTGAATTTTACAATTCTTTACAGTGATAAATAAACTGCATCCCTTAATAAAATGTGTCTTTCGTCTAATGTTTTATCTTTATGCTACAAGGAGTTAAGTGCCACGATTTTATAAAATCGTTTGTAGTATAAGAATAATACAATCGTTCCTCAAAGAATTAACAGAGGTTCGAGTTAAATTTCTCATCAAGCTCTTCGGAAGAATGGTGACTTCGAATGTCATGCAAAGTGAAGACTTTATTGCAATTTTCTTCAAACGGTTCTTCAAACATGGTATACAGCTTGTAAAGGATAATTCGAAGAAATGGAATGGACTACAACTTCATTCCAAATGAAGATATAGAAAACCAGAGAAAGAAGTTTTTCACGCTACAGAGAAATCTGAACTTCGTGTCGCCATATTTTTCTCGTAGAGCTAAGAGCACATATGTGAAGTGCAGGTACAACCATTTTGTCCCTAAATGTCTTCCTCTTGAATCTTGAACATCTTCGCGATCCTCGGGGGAAAGTATTCCCCGAGGTCACATACCAGCTATAGTTTAGCAAAAAGTTAGTTCAGGATCGTCCTGCACGGCGCGGAGAGCTTTTAAAGTGCATCTGTTCTTATAGGATGGTAAAATCAAACAGTCGGTATAGTGTTGCTCGCAGCTCTTTACAGTTAAGGCTTCAATTAAGTCGCTCCATGTGCATCGATTTTGCCGCACAACTTCCGTTCACGTGGCCGAAATGGTCGCACGGAAAGTATCTCTGACGTAAGCTTGCAAAACGAGTCGCTAACGAGAGTTCCTTTCGACTTTGGCCAAATTCCAGGACGAACTTTCAGCCCATGCCGCGGCTGGAATTCAAAGCGGTCCTTCCTTCGCTTTTACTTGTTTGTCTCCTTCTTTTATCGTGCTTGCAGCCACGACCACCGCCTTCGTCACGTATGCGAATCATCATCGTCTTATGGACATCGATTGTCTATGCGCGGGCAGCCAGCGGCTGATAAATTGGTTTAGAATAAAATATGTAACGCCTGCATTGAATTGAAATAACGTGTACCGATTAGTGCACGCCTAACTGGATCAACGGCACTTTCTGTACGCGTTCTAACTGTTGTCAACTGATACCTGTCCTCTATGATAATACAATCGATATATTGTTCGACTAAAATGCCTACTGATAACTAATTACCTACAATGCAGTGCTGTTTGCATGATGAGTGAGAAAATATCTTTAATGTTTTTTATTTATTTAATTGCTATACGAGTAATTTGAGATCAAGAATGATAAACAACGTTGATACTTGAGCTTTTCTTCGAGCAATTGTATCTCTAATGATATTGCAATTATTGGAATGCTAAAAGGAAAAACAGAGCATCAGTTATTCAAGAATTTACAAAGTAGCATAAGACTCTAATTCTTTAAAAATTTGGAGAAGTCTCGGATCTCGAAAGTGAGATTTTGCTGGCGAGAAAAGACTAATAAGTGGCGCTTTGTGATTGCATGTTACACCGTACAAACGCGTTAATTATCCGGCCGAAGAAGCCGAGAGCGTCGCGCTTTTCTTAATAACGAGAATTCTGTCTCACCACGTGAGTCAAGGTTACGTCTACCATTGTTCCAGATACTCATCAGGAATACAACACAGGAGGAGCTGCAGACTATGGCGACGTACTACTTCGACGGCAAGGGAAAGGCACTGCGGCCGATGGTAGCAATTCTCATGGCACGGGCTATCAATTACCACAAGGAAAGAAAGTGAGTTGTGAGAGGCACACCTTTGCGAATTCTTTCAATTTCGTCATTCATCAATTTTTTTGTACGTCCTCAGAAATTAAAAGACCGCTGTCGATCCGAATGTATCTTTTCTTACCGTCTTAACACAGAATGTCCCATCAGTTCTTTACAGGAACGCGATCGTTACTTGGTAGAAAAATATCGATCGTTTCGCCTAAATAACTTGAAAAGAAAAAAGTGATTGTGCAGAAAAAATACTAATAAAAAGATATTCTGAAGTTTTATGTTGAATATTTTAGCCAAATTTTGTTAAGATAAGGGGAAGGGAAGGGTATGTTGGACAACTCTGAAAAGTTAAATTGACACAATAATAAAAAATCAGTAAATGACAAAATAGATAAATAACAGTTTTTTGTTACAAAAATAAAAATCAAAGTTTCAAGCAAATATCTCCACAAATGTCTGAATTAATTTTACTTTTGCATTTAATTTCCTTTTTATCATTTTTCATTCTAAAGACATTTAGATATTTAAAGATCTGTATAATCGTTTATATTTTCTTTGATAGAAATTTCTACGTTTTGATAATTCATTTCTTAAAAACTGAAGAGACGTGCTTCTTAAATTTTTTAAGGGTTGTTTTATATATCTCTACGTCTAAAAAAACCCAGTTACCCTAGCCAAGTTACTTTTAAAAATTTTAAATAAAACTTCAAAAAACAAGAAGTCTATAAGCCCCAATTGTTTCACACTTCTATTGAAAATGAAAACCGTTACTAAAAAGACTAAAAAGTATAATCGGATTAAAAGAGACTTGACAACCGTAGGAGGATTAAGAAATTCGAAAGACACATCGCAATGTCACCTTGTAAGAAAGTCTATCGAGATAGAAGGTTGTGTTTCAAATTCAGAAACCACTTTGAAAGCAATTACTCGGTGCCGTTGAAGAACCGAGGACAATGAATATGAATGAGACGTCGCGTGTGAATGAGAACTAGTGTAGCGTATGCTATCCCATATGCTCGGCGAATTGTAAATAGTGGTAGGCATGACTTCGCGATTCGAAGCTCGACGGATACGATTCTTTGGGTAAGAAGAAGCCACAGAGTTTTCCGCGGGTGAGACGTACGAAATTCTTCAGGCAGCTTCTCTTAATATCCGCTCGGTCATCCCTCGTAGTTTGCGGAGGGCAAATACGTGACTGGTACATGCTCATTCATTATAATGAATGAGCATTATTTACCTTCTGCACGCGTGACTACAATGTTGTTAATTTCTCTCAGCACTCGTGGTTGAATTATAATATTAGGGAAATTCGCTGACGTAAAATCCTGAGCGGTCGTGCTTTATTATCCGTTCGCCGTTTCTATTGTCTCTTCTACATCATTTCTTCCTATTCTAAGCGTTTATCGATCGTTTATTTCGAATAATAAATGTAGCGAAATTAAAAAAAAAAAAATCAATTTTGGAATCGCTGGAGCAATTTTTTCACTGTTGAAATAATAATCGCAAAGTACAGATTCTTTCTATTCTACCTTAATTTACTATTAATTCATTTGCTTTTCTATGTAATTAACATACTGAAACGAGCGATTGAACGTCACATGATTTCCCCGCGTTATTAAATATGTAAGAATGTTCCTTTTACAAACTCGTTGAAAGTCAGTACGCGTTATAATCACCTCCGTAGGCAGTGAACGTTCAGAGGCTGATAACTGTAGTCGCTCGCAGTAGCAAAAGGGGTTAACAACCAGTTTGCATTTATTTAGCACGTCTAACTAAGAGGATACAAATATAATAACGCGGAGTATTTCGACGATCAACAATTAATCAGTAGGAGTCGTTCTGTTCCAGCGATCTCTTGGCAACGCAACGGCAAGTAGCGATGATTTCCGAGATGATGCATAACGCTTCGCTAGTGCACGACGACGTGATCGACCAGCCGAACTTCCGCCGTGGCAAACCTTCGATCAACGTGGTCTGGAGCCAAAAAAAGGTAGAGTTCGGTTTCTGTTCTGATCAAAGTCCAAAAAGGAAGCTGAGGTTGATTTTCGCGTTCGCACTGATTCATCGGTCGATGACGACAGTGTTTGAGAGTGGAACACCTTGAGAGTCTAGGAAAAAGTTTGTGGCATGTTTAAACATGTTATCGCGTGTCTGATACCACCAATTACGCAACTGGAGAACCGTTGGCCGTCGAACGGCTACTTTTCGGCTTCCCATCTATTTCGCTCGATTAATCGTTTCCTCAATCTTCATCGAATTCGAGCTCCACCTGGTCCCCGGAGTCTGTTTAATTACGGGACGTCGTTCCGCGCGTGGAACTTCGCACGATACACTATGAATTTCGATAATCGATCGGCCGTTGCGACGATCGACGCGGACGGAAACTCTCTCTCTGAAATACCAGAGGAGGAAGGAGGCTAATGCGATTCACGTCTGTGCTGAACTGACCGTGCACGCTTTCTTAGACTGGAACCGGAAACGGACCGTCTTCGTTTGGTCTGCGTGCCGGCTGCCACGCTTGGCGAGATTTCGAAAAGGTGTATCCAACGAGGCACTGGCCTCCTCTGTTCGCATATGGAGAAAATCGGTTGGCGGGATTAACGGTCTCTAACGTTTGATCGAGGCAGCGTAGAATTAGGTTGAAAGTCGATGATGCTACCAATTAAATTTCTCGGTAGCGTTATTTGGAGCCGATAGCCACGGACCGAAGCGCGCGTTTCAAAATCTCGTCTGCTATAAATTTTTACCTTCTGTCGAAATTTTTGAATAACTTAAAAAAAATTTAGAAACAAAACGTGCAATAGCTTTCGCGTGGAACATTATTAGATGAAATTGAACAAATTACTGAATTACTTAAAACGATTTTTTGTATTGACAATTCTTGCAAAAGTCTGCATGCAGCGTAATTTATATTTATCAGTGGTTCAGTTAGAATTTTTAGAATTTATTTAGATTACAAAATATTTAGAATTTTCATTATTAAACCGTTGAATATTTTCTCTAGTTTTGAAATATTTGTATTTTTGAAAATATTATAATTCAGATATAATTAAGTTATTTGAAATATTTTGCGATACTTAATTCGCATACTATTATTCAAAATTTGATATATTTCAAAGTAACTCAATTCTTTGAGTATATCTAGACCTTCACAATTCAAAAAGCCACCAACTTTCAATAAACTAAAGTTGAGTAAGTTTAATATAAAACGTAGTCTAATCTAATTTAAAAAAAAAGTAGCTATATCTATTTAGTATGAGTAATACAATTTATTTTATTCAAAATATTCTGCAGTTCTTTTCTAAAGTCTAATTACTAACAAATGACGTGAATTTTTTTCCAAAATAATGACAAAAATTGAAAATAAATTAGAGTCAAAGTAATACTCTGAGTATCGATATTAGAAAATTCAATTACAACAACCAGTAATTGATTCATACTAATTTTATTTCTTCTAACAGATGATTTGCGAAGCGAGGTATTATAACATCGAAACCTGCTCGCCTATTACGTCTTAGACATCGGTGAGCACACGAGAATACATAGTTACCAGTTAACAGTACTTACTAATTGCCATTCAGCGGCACGTAAAATAATTATTCTATAGCACAGCAATTAAGCTCACGAGCCTCATATTTTATTCATTTTAAACAATACAACAGAGAAACGGGACAGAGTAATTAAACCTTGAACGTGTCTATTCATTGATTAGAAAATCTATAGATGAAAGAGGAACTGCCAAAGGATCATTGGCAAGCACCTTAGTTTTCTATGGCAAACAAAACCGAAGTGATAGGATATTTCGTTTGCATTGTTTTACGATGCATGCAGACAAAAGTTTTTATTAAACGAAGAAAGAGATATTTTCTTAGAAAACAGATGAAAAATAAAGGAAGCGATTGAAAGATAAAGACTGTAAAATAAATTTCGTGCTCTTACGAAAACGCAGGTATGTTACCTAAATAACACAATATATTGCAGAGTGAATGTTCTTTGTAGCATTAACCCATAGCAATCCCTTGCGAAACGGACGCATAGTTTCATAGTTTCAGAGAAACTTGATATTTAACATTTCCGAAGCGCTCAGATTTCATTAAGCGCATAATATTAAACATAATTACGTCTTGCTGTAAGGAATGTATACGCCAGTGGCCAGAAATCGACTGCCGCGAAGTATAGCAGAAATAATCGCTCCTTTTGATGTCTAAACTCACGGTATAATTTATCACAAAATTGCACTTCGGATTTTTCCTCTTTATTCAATAAATTACAATAAAGTAGAATCCAGTTATTTTTCTCTCGATACCAGTTTTTAGGCACCACTTTAGACTTTCATACTTTCAGGCCCCACTTATCTATTCTAATGTCAATCAACCTTTATATTACCGTTCGCACCGACAAAGAAACCAGCGATACAATAAAAAATTCAAACGAAACGTGTCAGCTCCTGATGCAGTGCACACGTGATTCGTCCGAGAGCTTGAACATGTACGACGGCCTTGAGGAAGAAATTAACGTCCTACAAAGAAATGGAAAGCCGACAGGCAACCACGAAAGTCTGACGACGAAGACTGGAATGAGCACCGGGCTAACAAATTGTGCAACAGCGCTGTATTAACGGGACTCTAACTGAAAGATTTCTTGCGCGTGTACATATAATAGTTATCGCCAAGTTACGAGCAAAAAACAAGACCATGACACGAGGTAGAACGCAGCTTTAAATTAGATGCTTGACAAATTTCTGCCATAATCATTGGTCGTAATAAAATATGGATCACGCGAATATCAATACTTATTATTACTGATTACTTTTTAGATGTCAGTCGTATAATTTACACATTTCATTATGACATAAAACTGCAAAGATGACGCACTATTCCTGGCACGTGCCATCGGCGGTTCCCGATATTTATGCGAAGTAAAACACTGGGTAAAGGAATACATTATTTTTTATGTCGAAGGCGGAATAAAATTGACGAAGAAACTGCGGTTGTGAATTAGTTCTACAAATCTTCGTAACTTTAATTTTATTAAAACGATTTCTTAAATATTTGGCTCAAGGGGTTAGAACACCGTGATGTGCTAAAAAACAATGGTATCTTTAGGAATTTTTTAAAGCAAACAATATACTGTAGTATATACTGCAATTATTGAAGAATGTAAACAAATTTTCAGTTGGTTTTTGGTGGTGCACGCGTTTCAAAATGAACGCCTCCAAAAAAATATTGTTGTGGCGCTGACAACAAATTGTCAAATGACTATTACAGTACGTAGGGGAATTTCAAAAATGTTGAAAAATAACGAAATGCTGGACATTGGAAGAGAAAGTTCGAAATTTTATCAATGTTATCAAATTTAATCAATTTTATCAATAAAAAGAAATGCAACCTTGATCAAATCGATTGATTAAATTTCTTTATTTGCTGTCAACGCGGTTGAAAAATGTAATTTCAAGAAAAACGCATTTAAAGTTTCATAAGATCAATGCTAAGCATAGATACTGATTCATAAAAACTACCGCATTTTTAAAATTTTACAAACGTGTTATTAAGACATATAGCTACTAAAACAAAAAAAAACAGAAAATCGGTTTTTCAACTCGTCACAGTGTTTTAACGTTTCAACCCTTTAAAGTATCCCGACATTTTTCCAACTTGTAGATAACTTAAAGCAGGGAAACAAGGAAGCCTTAATTTAATTCGCATCATGAATAAAGAAAATATATGACCATCTAGAAGGAATTAAAATACCATTGCTATTTTTTTTATTCGAAACTCTAAAATCTGAAATTTATTGACTTACTCTACAATTAATAGTTTGTCCATAATATATCGCAAGAGTTGTTCGTAATTTTATTATTCCTTTATCGATACACGTATCATTGACCGCAAGTTATTTGCTGCGGGAGTTCAGTAAATAACTCCTGGACTTTTCGTGAGCTTGCAATTCGTTTCTCGCTTGTCCCTTTACGAAATCGGAGATTTCGATCGCGTTGCCGGAGATTTCAACGAGGTACTAACCAGTTAGGGAAACGACAGTTTTCGAAAGGAAACTGTGCGGCGTGTCGTCGCACTTTGACGCGCGTGAAAACGAAGGGAAAGAACGATGCCGGATGTGAAACTCGAAATTACGAGTCAGCTGCCATCTCGAATCCATTGTCACATGGGTACGACGAAACATCCATCCGTTTGTTCAAGTTAATGACTAACGTGCTGATTTTTTCAGCCGTTTAAACGTAGCACTAAGCAGGTTTCACTTATTAGGCTTTTTAACCTTTCGGGAATGAAAACTTGCATAGCGAAAGTGCGGCGCCTTGCGAATTGTTTACAGTTTGAAGAAAGTTAAAATGTTGCCAAATGCTGCAGAAACGTCGACGCGGAAACGTAAGGTCGTCGAAGAGTCAGTGATTCCTGCGGGTCTTCGACCAGAATTCCGAATCGAGTAAAAAGCACCGGATTAACCGAGAATCGAAAATTTCACCTGTTTAGAGTCGAAACGGATTTCGAGTAATATATTTTGCAACTCGTGAAAGCGGTATAAAGATTGGGTATCTAAATCTCATATGCGTAGCCAATCAACAAGTATAATATTATTATTGGCTACTCAGGCATCGATACTCGCTTTGTAGTAGTCGAAACGTTTACTTTCTTTTCATTAGCAAAATATTAAATATTCATGGCTGTTCGTTCCATCCCTTCGCCTTGAAATTTCGTAACTTATGGAAATGGAACAAGTTAGACGGTTCATTAGCTATGCCGAAACCAAATGGTCTAGGAATATGTCTAAAAATAAATTGGAGAATATGACGTTACGTGGAACATATTTGAGTGAAGTAGCATATATGTGTCAAGTTCACATTAGATCTTTAAACTTTCGACTGAGTTGAATAACAAATATAAAAAGTGCCATTAAATATTAATTTAGCCATTAATACAAATTTTCGGTCTCGACGAATGTATAATGTATACTTTTCGAATCAGGTGTTCCTCTTTTAATTGCGTGAGTAGCGCAGTAGAGAAGTTAAAATTCAACACTAATGGAGAATAAATCGGTCATAAATTGTTGAAAATAGGTTTCAAGATTTTCCATAGATTAATTACCGAAGTGGCGAGATGTTCTGACGCATTTGAAAATCGTTTTGACGCACGGCAGTCGGTTTTAAAAGTCATTAAGAACGTGTGGTTTTAGCGTGTAATATCTTGCGTGCGATGTGCTCATCGACACTTTCTTTCGATACCTCCACACCGGAAACCACAATCCTCCTCCCCATCCGTTTTCCCTTAAAATGTGCTCTTCACTTTTCAATTTCATCGACATCTTCTTCACGCCTTCATGACAATGCAAATTCCAATATTTTTAATTATATATTCTATTATATTTCTCGAGTTATACAGACTAAAAACAAATGAATTTTAAGGATAAACTTTGTTGGAATCAGGGACTTATACCGGTATTTTGTGGATATTTTAAAGATATTTTCAAAATGTCGTGAGTGAAATGCACATGAAATTCAACTTTTAACAACTTCACTCTTAATTTTGTAATATGCGTTCTCTCATAAAACTACTTGTTAAATTGAAAGTTAAATCATTTAAGAACTACCTAAACAATTTTTCTAAAATTTTACGTGGGGTTTTGCTATCTCATAAAAATTCATTTCTTCAATTTTCAAAGATTTTCGCTTATTTTTAATGTTACTAAAGTTCATTCTTAATTTTACTTTTCTGCGAGAAAAATTCTTTTCAGTTTTGCTATTAAAAATATTTCTTCACGTTGCGCCGCTACTATTCGTTTCCGTATGCAATACAGAATAACTCATTAGCTAAGAGACGATACTGTCTTTCAAACCTTGTATCCTAATCAAAACCAGATCGAAACTCACTGCTCTTTCACCTACAAAACGTAATGAGAAAAAGTACTTATTAGTTTAAATTTTCTCTGAATTTTAACTTCTCGAAATCAAAAGAATTTGGTACATAAAGATCAGTTGCATTTGTTCTTGGTCTCGGACAGAAAGAACCATTCACCCGTTCTTTCAGCCTCTTTCGAAAGATGTTCGGTGAAAGGGAACGCGTACCATCATGGTACGCAATCGTGCTTTTTCAAAAAACAAAACTAGTCTTACGTGTTGACGATAAAGTGTTTCCTGTAATTTTATTTACTTCAATTTACATCGCTTTGAACCACTCGTACTTTGATTTTCCAGGTGGCCATGGCGGGTGATTACATTTTGGCAGTCACGTCGATTATGATATCCCAACTTCAAAGCGACGAGGCGACTATAACCCTCAGTCAGGTAAAGTTCAATACGCATATGAATAAACTAATCAACTAATGATTTAGTTGTGTTGTCCAATTTGTATTTCATCTGCCGTGAAAGATATACTTAGATATAACTGACGTTCTTTTTTCTTTCTAAAATCATTTTACGAAGAGCATGTTACACATTTTCCAGTATTAAAAAAATTACAGCAATTTTTAGTAGTGTTTCTGCATGCGTAAAAGTATCCACGTGCTCTAGGACCCTGATATAATCCTGATGATAAGTATTGACAAGTCCAGGTGCTTTCCAGGTCGTGTCGGACCTGGTGCAGGGTGAATTTATGCAGCTCGGCTCGAAGGAAACGGAGAACGAAAGATTCGCGCATTACCTGACGAAAACTTACCGCAAAACGGCCAGTCTGATCGCCAATTCGCTGAAAGCTGTAAGTTCCATCATTCGCGTGTTCGGTTTAACTCGAATCACCGCACTGAGAAACATTTATCGTCTCAGGTAGCCCAGTTGTCAGACACCGACGAGCGAATGGCAGAATTAGCCTTCCAATACGGTAGGAATATCGGATTAGCGTTTCAATTAGTCGACGATCTGTTGGACTTCGTTTCATCTTTAGCAGCAATGGGCAAACCCACCGCGGCCGATCTCAAGCTTGGCCTCGCCACCGCTCCAGTCCTTTTCGCGTGCGAACGGGTACGTAATGAGATCGCTCTCGTTAACGCGTAATTAAAATTTGCTACATAGTTTCGTGTTTGTCACAATCGCATCGTTTCCCTCCGTTTGCCGCAGTACCCAGAGTTGAACGCCATGATCATGCGTCGGTTTCAAGAGCCGGGAGACGTCGAGAAAGCTTTCGAATTGGTGCACAAATCGCAGGGTCTCGACCAGACAAGATTCTTGGCACGAAAACACTGCGTGGAGGCTGCGAAACTTGCACAGTCCTTAGCCGAAAGTCCGTACCAAAAAGGTTTGCAGGTGGTCTGCGATTTAGTGCTCAACCGTATGAAGTAGCGACTTGTGCGATTCCTCAACTTTGCATGCGAAGAAGAGATTATCGTTATCGTCGTGAACGAAAAAAAAAAAAAAAATCGATCGATCGAATCACACGGAAGAAGATAGAATAAATGTAGAAAGATTCGCGATATTTGTTTTTCGAAAGATCTGCTGATGCGCGCGTCGAAATGCTCGTGACGAATGCGTTCGATTCGATGGTACTTAACCGCAAGTATTAAACTTGTATGTTTGTAATATAGAAATTTCAAAGGTTTGTTACCGCAGAATTGTTGAGCGAGGGTTAATTAGGTGAGAAATTATTTTTATAAAATTGCACACGCGTAATTGTAAAGGAAACTTTCACATCGTTATGATGTTTGTCTGCAACTTTTTCAACACGATAGCTTCATTTCTTTTTTATATTTGTTACTCGGTTGACAATTGGATTACGGATTATATATATATACATATATTATGTACAAGCGTGAAATCGCTTACGAAAGTGCCTAGGTATATCTTAGAGAAGAGAGACACATCATACGGAATATGTAAAGAGAAGAGCGACAATTAATTCGCTTCATAGTACGCATATTACCTGATTTTTATCAATATCGTTTATCATAAGTGTAAATAAAATAACGACTAGGAATAGTTATATTCTATTAGGATTGGTAACTCTTCTTGATTGTTCTTTTGGTAATTTTTACAATGTTAGATGATTCGATCAACGAGCAAAGATTTTTTCTCTAGCGGTATTAAAAGAAATGAATTCAACTAACTACGATTTTATAAATCCTATAGTATTAAATGAAATGGATTGCTTTGTATAATCGTGATTATATTCATTTGCAATAATAAATTTTTTTTCCTTTTTGAAAAGAGCACAACTAACTGTTATAACACGAACGATCACCACATCACTAATCAGCGTGTCGAATACGAATATTATTTACATACCTAACAATCTAAAGAACAAGAATTGCAAGGGTACCAGTACTAATCGACAGCATAATTTACTGTTTTGTTCGAAACGTGCGAAGAATACCTGCCAAAGAAGACCTTATGGTCTTGATTCTTCCACTTCCATTGCAGAAATCAACTTTGCCTTGACAAACGCATCTATTTCTATAAATTGGCATAATTTATATTATTGGAACGGTTAGGTTCTTATTATGTCTTCGTAAAATTATTCGTAGTATTTTTATTTGAAACGTTTATTCTAACTAGTGTGGAATACCATCTTCCACGATCTATTTGTTTTTGTCGAATAGACAAGCTGCTCAAAATAGTATTTGCTATATAACTAAATATATAGGTATAAATGTATAATAACTTATATTTATAACGTGAATTAATGTATATAATTGCTCTGTAAGGTAACACAAATTATTGCTGTAAGATTATTAATAAAAAAAATGCAAAAATGTAATTACGATGAATGTAGGTTTACACTAGGATAAGAATACTCTATTGGTACGAAAGAAAGAGAGTAAATGAAGCTTTCGGTCTCCTGCACATACTCGAACCGTTATTTATAATTTATCTGATCTATGTACATTTATGTGACTGCAAAATAAGAAATACGAACACCCGCAATTATCTTTCCCAAATATCGGATTATGTAAATCTGAATTCTAACTTGTATCGTACTATTATAAATGCATTATAAATGCAACGGTTCACTTTACGTGCTTCCGACGACATACAATTAATCGAGCTGATGATGCATTTAGAACAGTACGACACTATATATTGTTACAATTTTACTGTACAAATATACAGATTTTAACAGGATAATGAATTAGATGTAAAACAGATGTAAATATGCAATTCGTTGCAAATACATCTTAGAAGCTTAATCTGCTCCTGAATAATATACAACTGTAGCATTGAAATTGAATATCTTTAGCTTGGATCGATTAGCTTCATTATTATTACTAAATTATAAACCGTAAGGTTCGATATTATACTTGTTGTGTTGGGGATCACTAAATCCATGTTATATAATTTCTTTTTAATATAAACGTTACGTTAAAATACAAAACATGTTTCAATTTTTCCAAAAAATGTTTAATATAAACCTTTATCTTTCAATATTTCCTCGTTTCCGTAACTTGCTTTCGTAAAATCATAATTTATAAAGATATAAATAATTAGTAACGAAAAAATTAAACAACAGAAAAGTGTCTCCTTTTTACTATTATTTATTACGAGCATGTTTTTATTTCTCATGATATTTCAATTCATTTTAATTAAAAATTTAGGAGTACATTTTTACCATTCATTATTTCTTTCGAAGGAATCGACAAATCCCTCAAATATCCTAAAGTATATAAAATTAAATTGAATAAAAAGTGTAATGATTTTTATGATGAATTTTTTAATAAAAAATTTGAAACGCTTGAAGTAAAACAATAACTGAGCGTTGATAATACAGAAATCTTTTAGCGTTTCGGAATCATAGATGTCGTCATCTACATATTTCTTGTCGGGATCGGAGTATCGGAGTATAAAGCCTATATTCTGTGTAAACTGTAACCAGCTGAAAATAAGCGCGAAAACATTGAACGTTCTCTTTCTATTATTTCAGCTTGCTTACAATTAAAATTAATCAGTATTTTATATAGAAATAAGTATGGCAAGCTTACTAGATCTTTGTGAACAGTATTTCGGTACTCGTGATTTTTATGAAGTTATGAAAATTCCAAATACCGCGAATGACAAGCAAGGTGGGTGTACATAACCTGTACATAAGTTTACAACTTTCATCTCGAATTTAAATGTAATATACGTAAAAAATAATCCCTGTATCTTTTTCTTCGTTGTTAACATCAAATGATATTTGTTTCGTATAATTGATTAGTGAAGAAGGCATATCATCAGTTATCTTTACTCGTACACCCGGATCGTGTCGAGGAGGAAATCAAGGCAGAAGCAACGGAAAAATTCAAAGTTCTTGGACGAATCCATTCGATTCTCAGTGACAGCGAAAAACGCAAGATCTACGATCAATCTGGTCAATATGACGAGGAAAGCGAAGAGGTGATGATGAGAAATTGGGCAGACTACTGGAAATCAATATTCAAGAAAATAACCGTCGAGGATATCAATAACTATAAGAACAATTACAAGGGATCTGAGATAGAAATCAAAGATTTAAAACGAGCTTACATGGATAGTAAGTACATTCAGTTTCGCACGATCTCTATTATTCTTAAGCAATCAAGAATAAGAGTATAGATTCCACTGTGTTTTATAGGCAAAGGAAATATGGACTACATCTTGGAATCTGTTCCATTCACAAACTGCGACGACGAACCAAGAATACATAGCATTATCCAGAGTCTCATAGAAAAGGAAGAAGTACCGGAATACAAAGCTTTCACAGAAGAAAGTGACAAAAAGAAACAACGCAGAAAACGTAAGGTATGTAATACATGACAAACATTGGCGAGCATATATTATTTTTTAATTATTATAAGGGGCACAGATATACTTAAAATTATGTGCCTTGATAGTTTGTGATTTCATTGTATTTATGAAACATATACAAAGGATTTTATATTGGGTCATTCTATGCGAAAACAGACACTTTTCGGAGTAACATGTTGGATTTTGTTCAAATTTGGATATCTTGTAGTCTTTAGGGGCATATAGACGCATCTCGAAGGATTTTTCAAAATGTCAAAAAATGTCGATTTTACAGCTCTTTAAAGTTTGATTTTTCTTCAAAAAATTGCATGTATGATCTTTCTTCGAAAAATTATAACAGTTGAACTAATAACCCGATTAAAATGAGCTTTATGGTGCTTATAGTACAGACTTTGGAGTATCTATTAAAAATTATTTCAGTTGAGACAATAAGTTTTTTAACCATTTATTTTGCAATTGTTTTAAACAATTGCCATTTGTAACCGCAGGGGAATATTTAAAAATTTGGAAAAAATGAGGGTATAGCCTGATCCGTCCCCTTCATAGTCTACTTTTTAAAAATATGGTCATTTTAATATTAGCCACAGGAAAATTATTTAAATGTAACGCGGCTTGTCGAAACATACCGCTCGACTGGCTAAACCATACGGAACTACGGCGCACTGTGGGGCGCTTCATATAAGAATCGCGGAAAAAGCTTCATAACTTTGATGTTTTTCAATATTTTTCAAACATTTTTTTTTATATTCTTACTATTCAACTGTTATATGGACATAAATATTAATAAAATTAATGCATATGCTACTCATATAATTGCAATAAACTTTGGATATATTCGCTACATAAGGAACATACCTTATAATTGTGTAGTAATAATTACGTAATATTGCACTAACAATAGTGAATACTGTTCAAAAAATGTTTGAAAAATATTGAAAAACATCAAAGTTATGAGGTTTTTTCCGCGATTCTTATATGAAGCGCCCCACAGTGCGCCATAGTTCCGTATGGCTTAGCCAGCCGAGCGGTATGTTTCGACGCGCCGCGTTACATTCAAATAATTTTCCTGTGGCTAATATTAAAATGACCATATTTTTAAAAAGTTGACCATGAAGGGGACGAATCAGGCTATACCCTCATTTTTTTCCAAATTTTTAAATATTCCCCTGCGGTTACAAATGGCAATTGTTTAAAACAATCGCAAAATAAATGGTTAGAAAAATTATTGTCTCAATTGAAATAATTTTTAATAGATACTCCAAAGTCTCTACTATAAGCACGACAAAGTTCATTTTAATCGATTTATTAGTTCAACTGTTATAATTTTTCGAAGAAAGATCACACATGCAATTTTTTGAATAAAAATCGAACTTTAAAGAGCTGTAAAATCGACATTTTTGGACATTTTGAAAAATCCTTCGAGATACGTCTATATGCCCCTAAAGACTACAACATATCCAAAGTTGAACAAAATTGAACATGTTACTCCGAAAAGTGTCCATTTTCGCATGGAATGACACTATTTACAATTGAAGTTATTTCATATAAAACTGATAGAATCTAATGTAGACCAAATTAATTGTTGCAAGTAATATATAAAAAATATTTGTGGAAAAACGATACTGGGAAATGAAATCAAATCATATTAAAATGTATATTAATATAGTGGTAGAAATATCAATGAAATGTCAATAATATAACTGTAGTTTTTCTGCATTTGCAAATGCTTAAAATTATGCATTTTTGCACACCATCGTCGAAAGTGCAACTAATGATACGCCTTTAAGTTTGAACATGATTCTTCCTCCCCTTACCTCTGCTATACATCACCTCGGCGATCTGACGTACAAGTGAGCACAGCACGCTATTTTCAAGCTTCTCTATTTTTATCAATAGACAGTACTGCTTCATGATTGGAAGTAGTAGCAGTAGGAGGTGGGCTAGTAGTATGAGGAGCTGAGGAGGGGGAATGCTAGTAAATAAGTAAAGAGGGAACGCAAGCGAAGATTCAGTCTGCAGAACAATTAGGCCGATTCTAGCCCACCGCTAGACGCATCGTAATTTTCGGCTAAAATCCCTACCACGATGACAATATAACCATCAAGTCGCCAAAGCGTGTGCACGTTAAAGAATGATACGCGTCTTCTGCCACGACAATATTAATCGTCGAGCGTGATTATTTAAATAATTAGACTGCTTCACGTTTTAAAAATGGGCGCCACTATAGGATTGTTACTGTTGACTGTTCTGTGTACGACTATCGGTGGAGTGCAAGGCGCGTGCAAACGCGTGCAAAATGACGACATGGTGGAATATTCGTGCGTCGGTGGTCAACTCTCCGATTTGGACAGCCTTCCGGAAGTGACTGGGAAAATTCGGATCACCAACATGCCGATCACTCGGATAACTGCGGATACTTTCTCAAGGTTTGGATCGGAACTGTGGGTCCTCGGTTGCTCCCAATGTGGAATCGAAGATATCGAGCCTGGAGCTTTACAACGTTTAGTGAATCTCCAACAATTGAGCTTGGACAACAACCGTTTGGCTACTATCAAGGAATCTTGGTTCAAAGGTTTGGATTATTTGACGTTCCTGGACTTAAACTACAACAACATAGAGTCCATCGAGGACGGTGTTTTTACAAATCTTCCCAGTCTGGTCGACTTGAGACTTTCCGGTAATCACTTGGAGTGTCTAAATCTGGAAGCCATGTCCCGCTTGAAGGACCTAAAGAGGATTTTCCTCGCTGAAAACGCTGAGTTCAAGTGTCCCAACGCGGTGAGCACCTTCCTCGATAATCGCGGCGTGAGTTTCGAAAAGGACCCTGAGTGGAGCAAGATTCCGAATGATTTAGTCTCTGCGGAAGGTCAGTTCGATTACTATAGCGAGTACGATGAAACCACGCTTCCGACGACGACGCTACCCACGCACCGCGAAAGATTGCATCTAGCACCAACACCACCGCCTTCTGTGGAAACGACACCGTCATACGAGCCGCCGAGGCTTCACACTACCGAGGAGGTTGTCTATCATCCCATGTACGCTACTCCGGACTGGCGATCGACATCGAGGCAAACAGCAGCGCCCGATGAGGGAGAAGAGGCAGCAGGATCATTGTACGACGACGACGACGACGACGACAACGACGACGACGACAAAAGAACGTACGATCCTCCTAGAACCATCGCGTCGCTCGACGTAACGCATTCGTCATACGACACGACGCCGTTTAGCACAGATGAGACGACCTTGAGATCTTGGCCGAGATTCCCGGAATCCGCCAATGCCAGACCTAAATTCCCGCTTTACCCGCCCCATGAAAACGAGAACGGGCATCACGAGCAGCCGCATTATCCGAGCGAAACTGCTAATCCGCTCTCATTGGCACCGGTCCCGGGCGATCGCTACGGAACACCGTTCGTGGAATCCCATCTGGAGCGCACCAACGTCCCGCACAGAATCGACTGGCCAGAAACCAATACGGTTACCTTGGACTCGAGGTATCCGTCCGTCGACGACAACAGGCCACCGGAGTACAGGATCCCGACGAACATCTTGACCGTGGACTCTATACAGTCGAACCGGCCGGAGATGATTCAACCAGCTTCGCCAGATAATGTTTACCAGGCGCCCTATTACGAGCATCCGATTACCGTTCATGCGCCGCCAATCGAAACCTATCCAATCAACCAGGAAGACGCTGTGACAGAAACCGCGCCGATTGAAACGACCACCGACAAACCGATGCCCGAATGTCCGAATTCGTCTCCGGCGATGAAGACATCCGTCGGCATAATCGCCCTGTCGATTCTACTGGCCATGATGAACGTCCTTGTGGAGGGATTTTAGCTAAAATTTTATCGTATTTTCGTTCGACTAATACTAACAGAAATCTTTATCGACGAAGCAAATCATTAACGTGAAGAACCCGTGCGGACATTTACGTGTAGCGTTGTATTATCATTAATGGGACATTGAACGGCATCTATTGAAACGTTTAACCACGACGAGGCTCGACTAACGTGATTGTGGTGCAGCTGATTTCAACGTTTTCTTTGCGAGGATGTGACGATCGAAATTGGTTTTTTGGTACCACGGAGCCTGCAGAATTTCAAGCGTACGTATCAGTTTATCAGATTAGAATGCAAAGAATCATATGGTAAGAAGAGCGAATCCTTTGCTGGCTTGTAGAATGTGATCGTTAGCGATTGAGACTTGAATCGTTTGTACAGAATTAACTCTGCAGTGACTTCTAGCTGACTTCTTTAGGAACACTTTGCAGTATGCAGGGAAAACAAAACAATGCAACAAATTTTATGTATACTTTTTTTGTCTTGTCTTCCTATGATGTTCTCGTTTTTCTATGATAATAGGATTTGCAACATGGAATTCCATTGTCAATCAACAAATAAGTCAGGAATGTTTTGTTTTCTTCTAAGGGTTTTATACACTCCCATTTTCTAAACATGATTGCCCACTTCAAGAGGCTTAATGCAACAAGAAAGGACGCACCGCGGCATTGTGCAACATTGTTTGCTAGGGGAGGAATGCTGAATATGATTTCTGTGACAACGTGATGCTGAATATCAATTGAAAGCAACGAGCAACGAGGGCCACGATGTATCCGGTGTGGTAATGAAATAATTACCACTGTCGTTGTCCAATCCAATGCTGGGTGTTATATAACGACCTTGACCAGTGCATCTGATCAAGATACCCTGTTTCTGCGATTCTGTGTTTTGTCAGATTCCTTGACGATCGCGGTCGACGCAAGTAACTTCTGCACGCGAAGACCATTGCTTCTCATCAAATCATTAAAGCGAAGTCGTGCTGGTAATGTCTGGATGCAATCGTATTCTGGAAAATATCTTACGTAGTCTCCTCTAGAATTGTTCATATATTCTTAGTGCTCCGACGATTATTTCTAAATGTCCTGCAATTGGTAATCAAAGGGAAGTTTTAACACTTTGTATCCACGCGTTTTGGTAGCCAAACGTTTCCATAGCCTCGTTTAAAATATTATGATAACATAATTTTTTAACTAGCTAGTCCGTGTTGCTCGCTCGCTTCGCGAGCTCGCAGGTGGAGTCCGTGTTGCTCGCTCGCTTCGCGAGCTCGCGAGTGGAGTTATTGTAGCTCGCTCGCTACACTCGCTCACGAGTAGTGATGCCTGTAGCTATTCATGTTTATTTTGTGTGTGACCCTTTACGGGCCACGCAAAGAACTTCCCGATTTGCGAGTTGTAATTTATTATTACCATTATTAATTGTCACTAATTAGAAAATTATTCGTATTCGGAGAAATTTAATAGTTTTCTACTTATCAACATTGTTGCTATATGACGTCGCATTAAACGAACATCTATATATATAGGGAGAGTGTCCCATTTTAATCCACCACTACGGACAACTTAAGAAATATGCATTGGATCAAAAAACATCCTGAATAAAAGTTTGATGGTTTGGAGGGGGACATCTGACCCTGTTAAAAAATTTCATCCCTACCCCCTGAGGTATATATGTATGTATGTGTGTGCTGTGTATATGGATATTATGTATAGTCATTTGTTTTCAATATGTAGTTATTGAGTATATATATATTTATACGTATATAAATATACTCATATATATATGTATTTATCACAATTATATCATTATAATTATATATTGTAATATATATATAGGCGAAAAATCGAGATAGGCGAAAAATCGAAATTTCGCGATTACAGCGCCACCTATCGCGAATGAAAAAAATGTTTGAAATAAAACCTACATATTTTGTGGCGTGGAATCCGAATCTGCAATAAAAAGTAGGTGGTCCTATTTAAAATTTTAAAGTAACCCCCCCCCAGAGGGGTAGGGGTGAAATTTTTTTGACAGGATCAGATGTCCCCCTCCAAACCATCAAACATTTGTTCGGGATGTTTTTTGATCCGATGCATATTTCTTAAGTTAGCCGTGGTGGCGGATTAAAATGGGACACCCTGTATATATACATATATATATATATATATGTGTGTGTGTTTGTGTGTGTGTGTTATATAAATATAATAATAGTAATAATATATGTATATATATGATTTCAGTTTAGTTATTCTCTCATAAATTTATATTCTCCCATTTAGATTGCGTTATTCTGTTAGGTTTTCTTAAAAAAACTAAAAAACTACTGGACCGAATTAGAACAAAATCTATTCAGCTCTAAGTTACATTGATACACATCGATTGCATCATCAACCATTTTGATCTGACTATTAGTTTTTTAGAAAACGTTAACGAAAAATTTGATCACATACGTACGTACGTACGTACATACGCACACACACACACACGAACAATTTGTTAAAAATAGTCTAAAATTACTCCAATGACCTTGAAACATGGAGATCTGTTAAAAAATCGATTTTCCATTTTAGGGGCAAATACAATAACTTCCCTATAAATCGGGAAGTTAAAAATGCTCCTTATACGTGGAATATCTGCAATCAAATAAATATGAATGCAACCCAGTGACAAGCAGCATTGCCATCAAAAGATTGAAATGATGAATACTCTGGATGTCAAAATGTTAATACTATCTTAGCAGTATCATCATTGTTCGCGATAAAATTGTATACTTGGCAGCCATCATCCTTTAACCATTAGAAAAGAGATTCACAAAAATGAATTTTGGGTCATTTCTAACCCAAGTCTCTGCAAACAGAACATTACAAACAGTCATTGATTTGCCAGTCACAAACCACGGAGTGTCTTCCCTCAAGAGGCTCTAAAATAATAGACTACAGACTAATGATCGATGATGGCTGAACACCGGCGGCGCGCAACAGATGCACAAAGCTGCTCAATGTTTGACATTAAGCTCGAGAAGAGACTTCATGCGTTCCTGCTGCAACAGGTGTATTTGACCGGCGCGTCGATGCCAACTCCGAATAACAGACAGACATTGAAGCGGCCTTGCGGGTAGCTTCGAAGAGCATCGATTGAAGGGGTCCATTGTAGACGATGTATCTTTGGATCTCAGCATGTTGCACACGTGCATCTGTGACGCGTGCATGCGTCGCTGGGGCTTGATACCCGCGAAATTCCACGGCGATGACTCGCCGCGCGAAGGGAACGCGTTACGCAACGAGTCGCCTCGAACCCAACGACTATTTTCAATTATTTCGTGATTCGGTTGATTTCCGGAGCGTCAGGCTCGCGGCCAGATGTGTCGTTCGCTCTAGACACCGGGAGACGAAGTGCGATTCAAGGTTGCGGAAGCGCATCGCTCTGTCGACGGGCGACCAACACGTGTACAGGGTGTTCAGAAACTGATGCTGCGAACGAATTAACCGCGGCAGGTGATTTGCATGAAAATAGCGTTGAACATACATTTCCTGAATCCCTTGGATACGATTAGAGCTGCGGATGAATACAAGGTTTGCAGCAGGATACTGAAAACTGCTTAAAAGACGCTACAAGTCTTTGAAAACAAGCTACAATAATTTATAATGGGCAAGTAGTATTTTTGTTAAAGAGTTTTATTTTATTTTATTCTTTTTCTCTTTTCAATTTTAAATCGTAAAGTGATTAGTATCCGTCTTCTTTAAAATATTGTTGTCCACCAATTTTTGGTACGTATTAATTACGAACATATAAAGGGTGATCAGTTTTAATCTATAACTATAAATTACTCGTGTATTAGGCTATTTATATCCAAAAATCATAAACTTAGAAAATATTTTGACCAGAAATTGATCATCCTGTATATTCTCTTCTGTAAACTGCAGATTTTTATGCATTTATGGCAACTCTACATACAGGGTGCGCCAAAAGTATGGAAACGGTCAAATATTTCGAAAACGGAATATTTTTGAGAAAAATGTTTTAGAACAACGCTGTAGGGTTTTAAGAATTCTATTGAATGGTCGTATCCGTTTGACCTTCAGAGGAACAGTCAAGGTCATATCAAGGTCAACATGTTTTTTTTTTAAATAGAACATGCCATTTCTGATCATGCAGTGTTGAAGCTGACGATGAGACCTTTTCAAAACACTAGCTGATAATCTATTTCTCTTGAGAATTGCTTCAGTTCTGAGCGTTGAGAATGAAGAAAGTCTGCTGTACCAAATAGTCTGGAAACGGTCAAATATTTTGAAAACGGACCATTTTTGAAGAAAATGTTTTAGAGCAATGTTCTAAGACTTTAGAAATTCTATTGAATGGTCGTATCCGTTTAACTTTTAATGGAGCGATCAAGGTCAACATGATTTTTTAAAATGGAATACCCCATTTTTTATCAGGCAGTGTTGAAGCTAACGGTGAGACCTTTTCAAAACACTAGCTGGTGACCTATTTCTATTGAAAATTGCCAAGAATTGTCAAGAAATAGGTAGAAGACAATTCGAACATTTAACGAGTTAAAGCACATCAATGCTAAATCTCAAAATGCTCAATGCGTATTAATGCTAAAATCGCCCTTCATAAACCCGTACGCGAGGACCATGATTGTGCGAAGTCCAATCAAGAAACTTCCTCAAGGTGCACCTTAAATAATACTAACAATAGGGCTGACAGCATCAAAGCATTTAAAGCTCAGCACTTGGGCAGTTCTCCAGAGAAATAGGTCACCAGCTAGTGTTTTGAAAAGATCTCATCGTCAGCTTCAACACTGAATGATCAAAAATGGGGTGTTCCATTTAAAAAAATCATGTTGACCTTGACGTGACCTTGACCGTTCCTCTGAAGGTCAAACGGATACGACCGTTCAATAGAATTCTTAAAACCCTAAAACATTGTTCCAAAACATTTTTCTCAAAAATATTCCGTTTTCGAAATATTTGACCGTTTCCATACTTTTGGCGCACCCTGTATACAAAAATCTGCGAAGCGGTTGTATAATATGCCAGAGTATACAAAGTATCAAAAATATACAAATTAAAATATTTAGAAACTAACATAAGATACGCTGATATTCAAATATCGTTTCTTGATTAATTTTTGCATAATCTTGAGTTTGCATAAAAATTCACGGTGTAGTTATCAGTGTCTACTGCGTGTTTTCTTTTTATAAATTATTTTGAGAAATCTGTATACTACTTTCAATCATATGCACTGATTTATCACTAAATATTACACAAAAATAATACTAATATTTTCTTTTTGCATTATGTAGAAGATATAATTATACTGCAGATGTTTATACATTTGTGCTAGCTTGAAATATCTAAAAATGAACAAAAATATGCACCGATGTAAAAAACATTTAAGTATAAAAAACAAAATACATTTTATAAATATCCAGTTTAGTTTCAGTCTTTTATCTGAGTCTGTAAAAATATGAATTGGCAGAAACATCTGCAATACTACATCACACCTAAATTCCTTAGAAAAGAATTTTTTCATATACATATTTAGAAGACAATAAACAGAAGAAATTGAGCAATGCAGATCTCCGTTTAAGTCCTAATAACTGCTTGTTTATGCAACTTGCATAATAACTAATGCATAGTAACAATATACTAAGTATATTGCTAACTTGCATAATAACTAATGCATAGTAACAATATACTAAGTATATTGCTTCAGACACTGATATCTTTAAACAAATTGTTTACATGCCGACGTTTATTTCAGTGTTTAATACATCTATAAAAATTTGTATCACGAGTTTGTGAACGGACTGTAGTCGCACGTGTGCATAGCGTCGAATATAGATATCTTGGCGCGCCTCTGGTTCCCTAAATAACCCACGAAAATGCATTAATGATTGAATATCGACATTATAAATAGTATACGCACGTGTAAATAGTACTATGCAAGAAATAGTATTCGACAAACCAAGATCGGTCAAATATTTGTTGCATAATAGATGGCAAACGATCACAGAGTCAATTTAGATTTTTCACAGTTTCTGCTTTTTATAAAAAGAACTTTAATTCATTTAATATAAGTTTTTCAATTTGCATTTATCACGTGAATTTGTTATTTTGCGAATATTACAGCTCATCTAATAATATTAGCTAATAGTTTAATTAGGAAAAAATTAAAAAATAGTTTAATAGGAATCACCAGTATGGTTAACATTTTTTAAAAGAAGTGTTTACTCAGAACTTCGAGTTCGAGATCGAGTTAAAGTAGCATTAATCTACCGTAATATGCACATCGATACGCGTTGTCAGCTTTAATAATAGTTTCGCTGCGTGACATTTGAAGTGGGCTGTTAAGTTAAATGAGTTAAAATAGTTAAACACATACATCACGCACCATTTTCTCCTTTGTTCGAAATAACAACGGAATTCCTCATAATTCAGGGAAGGCCAAGTTTACTTTTCTGTAGAATCAATCTATGATTCTAATGACTTGCGTGTATAAATAGAAAATTATGCTATAATAAATTATGCTCAAAGAGAAGTGTTGTCTCGCAAGCGTGTCTCCACCAAAGACGGTCCACCTCATAAAAATCATTTAACATGATATACTGTCTGTTTATTTAGCAAGGAACGTCAGTTTACATGTTTTGAATGGTTGTTTCAAAATAACAATCATGTCAAGGCAACGGGAGTAAATTTCCTTCAAGTTGGACGAACTTGAAACAACGCGCACTTAAATCACAGAACCGGTACAAATACTGACAAACTAATGCAACTCTGAAGGAAGAGAATCACTGCCTTTCTTCGGAAAGCCCGTTTGGCTCGCATTCATCAAGTTTCAATAGAATTTCATTGTAATAATCTATGCATTCAGAATTTCGTGAAGCGTTGTGCAATGGACTAACATTAGGATGCCTCTTGGATGTACTTGCCAGAAATTATAAATAACGGAATTTCCTCAGCGTCGAATTATGGAGTAGGTCACTGGGAATATGGAACATCATCGACAAATATGAACTAAGAATCTGGTTCTCGTTAAAATCATCTTTGCCTGACTCAGACGTTTTCTGAAACTATTTAGATTACTTCGAGCTCATATTTTTCTTATGCGATTCTGTTTTATGTCTTATGATAACTGGAAAAAGAAAAAATGGTTGGCAACCGGTTTAAAAAGATATTAAATGAGGTCTGTGTATTGCATTCAAACTTTTATAAAGCGGCATTATGAAAAATTTGCTTTACGAGTATCATCCACGCCGTATTATGAAAGTTCTGCATTATGCGAGAATTATCTTGCAGTAACATTTCTCATACTTACAAGGTGGAAAATTAAAGAAAGTAACCTCATTTTTTGGGGATTTAAAACGACTGCAATGCTCTGCCATCTAAACAGCTTTTAATTTTAGTTTCTCAGAAGTTAGAACTACATTATGGATATTTATGCAAATGCACATTTTCCGATGAAGAATTAAAACTTGATTTAGTTGTCTATAAAAATTGGTTAAAGAATTAAAACTTGACCATAACTTAATTTAGTTCTCCATAAAAATTGGTTATAGAATTAAAACTTGATGAAACTTAATTTAGTTCGCTATAAAAATTGGTTAAAGAATTAAAACTTGAACGAACTGATTTTTTATATTTTATACAGAGTGTCTCACTGATTTTTTCACTATTATTACTGAATCTTAATTTACTGAATCTGAATCAAAATTTTATCTTGGTGGAGCATATTCTGCTGTTATTAATTTTACTATAAGTAAACGCGTGAAAGTCACATGAAGGTCAACTTCGTTCTTTTTAATTGAAATGTACTTTTTATTATACCAGTCAATTCAACTCGAAATACACTATAAAAAAGTGTTACCCTATTTATATTGAAAAGGGTATAGTATAGGAAGTATTTCAATCCTAAAACGTGGTTAAAGAAGGTTGCAAATAATGACTATTTACATAGCAACATTTGTGAAATCCATATAGTAATAATTGTTTTACATTGTTTTGTGTGTCAGATATTTTCCCATATCGTGCAATAGCCTGTTGCTTCATATTAGTTACTATACTTGGGGCCTTAGGATAAAGTTTATTCTTTAAATGAAATTATAAAAAAAATTCAAGAGGGAGTAATAGTATTTTATAATTATTTGAACTAAAATATCTCTTATATTACTATTTTTTTATATAAATAGCTTAATAGTTTTGTATAGCGAATTTCGAATTGCACTGATGTAAAAAAAAAATTAGATCATTTAATTAGAAAAAAAACAAAGTTGACTTGATCATACGTATTTATTTTACGAAGGAATTAATAGCAACAGAATATATTCCTCAACTTTTGCATGAAACATTTTTTGGTATGAGTAATAATAGAGAAAAAAATCAATACGTAAAATTCAGGTAAGACACTGTATAAAATATAAAAAAAACTACATTATTAATTATTTAACAACATTATAGCGGGATTACTGGCAGATGTTTATAAAAATAGATTAGTATAGGAATAAGTTTATTATACCCTTATTAATTTCTACAAGGTTTCTCCAAAATGTTATATCAAAGATAAAAAAAAAAACTAATTTAATCGTGACCCCAGTGTATCACTTAATGGTTAATTCATTCAAGTTTTAATTCTTTAACCAATTTTTATGGCCAACTAAATTCAGTTTTATCAAGTTTTACTTCTTCAGAAATTGTGGATTTGCAAAATATCCATAGTCTAGTTATAACTTCTAGTCTAATACAGTCCTGTATATTTTCGCAATTTGCTTCATTTTCAAAGTATAACTAACAATAAGAGTAAAATTTAAGTATACAATAATTAGAAGCTGAATATTTTAAAGCGTCCTCCCAAATTAATATCCTTTTCAAACGTTTGGAGCGCATTCGGAACCTCCTATTGTTCGCGCAGGAATGCAGTTTGAGGAAACTGTCGTAGAAATAGAAACGGGCTGAATCGTTCTATATGGAGATGTTGAATCAAGGCACCGAGCGTTTATCGTATTTCACTTTCCATCGCGAAACCATACTGCTGGCACGTTGCCTGTGTTTCTTTAAACAATACACGTCGTAAACGGCGAATCCGTGACGTCCTCGGATCCCCGTAAAATCAAGAATCCCTCGTTAAAATCACCCGCTCTTGGCTTACGAACATCGACGGTGTTTGATAAGCTAAAGTATACGCGTATGGCCGGCCTCGGAAATAGAAAATTACGCGTCCTGTGAAGTGGTCGCAATTAATTTCCTTAATAAGACTGCTTGCGTGGCTGCAGCCCTTCAACTTCTAATTTACCGACCCCCTTGGTCTTATCTGCTAACTACTAATCTAGTTCCTCGTTTATACAGGTCAAGTAGGGTACAAACGAGTAGGAGGCGCATCTGGATCGCTTGCGATCGCTTTTGCGCTTCGTAATTGCAGCTCTACATGAAACGTTGATACTATCTTTACTTCCTGAAGACACTGTTATTAAATTAGTTTACGAGTTTCCATAAAGTTCAACGGATATCGATGCTGTTTTCATTTTCTTAAGGGGTTTTTCCACTGTGAACCTCTGAAAAATTGCCTTTTTTTGGGGAATTTTTTTGTACTAAACGAAATGTCCAATCTAAATAAAGTTTTTCCTACTGATTAATACACTTATTGAGAGTACAAACAAATTTTTTTTGCAATTTATAATAGTTTATTTAACTATATATATCGCACTGAATTGAGCACCTCAAAAAAACGATGTAGTGCTTGCGTAGATGATTGCAAAAAAATTATTTGATTAATCAGTCTCAAATTTTTACACATTATTCAACACATCAGTGGCTATCGCAGGGACCACGGAAACTTTGTTTTATTAACAATTTCATACTTTTTACAATGACAAATGACTAAAAATTCATCGAATTTCGGAACTTAAACATTCAAACTTCCGTCATTTGGTTAATTTTTTATCAATTAAAATAATTTTGGTTCCAACGATAACGACATCCGTGACGACTAAAAACCATTTTGAATTTTTTTATTCAGATGCGTCGTTCTTCTGGAATCATCTACGCCAGCACTACATCGTTTTCTTGAGACGCTCAATTCAGTGCGATATATATAGTTAAATAAACTATTATAAATTGCAAAAAAAATTTGTTTGTACTCTCAATAAGTGTATTAATCAGAAAAACTTTATTTAGATTGGACATTTCGTTTAGTACAAAAAAATTCCCAAAAAAAAGGTAATTTTTTCAGAGGTTCACAGTGGAAAGACCCCTTAAACATCGAAGTGTTATTCAGGATGTTTAACAAGCTTTCTTTTGTTTTTGTTTTTTTCTAGTGGGCCAAGGAGGCGGAAGAAGCAGAACGTTTGGATCGAATGCTGAAAATCGAGAATGAAGAAAACGCAGCTGCCAACAATCTAGCATTAGCGATTCAGAGTCGCAACGAGGCTCGAGCAAGCCAATCCGAAAATTTCTTCGACTCTCTGATCAACAAGTACGCGAATAAGGCGCAGCAGTCAACGAGAAAGAAAACCATATCTACGAAATCCCCGAAAACCGCGAAAGTTGTGAAGAAGACCAAAAAGGCGTAGAATAGTACGATTTGTATGACAAATTTCCCTCCGCGTCGAAATACTCTCGCGACTTTTATAACTTAACTAGTATAAAGCCCATTTCGTTTCATTGTATATTTGTTTTTATGGATGCATACGGTCGTATCTAAGTTTTGTATCTCTAAATAAGAGGTCCGATAACGAAATTCTTTGTATTAATATATCGATGTATCACTCACTCATCACAAATATAAAATTTGGATACGCGATATATTTCGGTTCTTTGTACGCATCTTTATCATTAATGCTGTTTAGTTTCATCGTTAACGACGCACACGAGCGACAAGAAATCGTTGCGATTTCAGTGTATTTGTATTTATTTGTGTAAAATCGAAGGTGATTTTTTGTCGCTTGTGTGCATCGGGTCTAATTAACAATTGATATGTATGAAAATGCTAATATCGTTTACCGGCAATGTTACAGCGGTTTCTGCTTTTCCTTATATCATATCCACTGAGCTCGGAATAAAGTTTACAGTTCCCTGCAGTATCGTGCTGAAACGGTAAAACATTTTCAGTGATTCTCATTCGTTCATTTCAGATTAAATCTCGAATTCAATCTTCGTTTATGCAATACAATTTGATTTATTTTAGGTGCACTTATTTCAAGATTTAATCAATTGATGATAATATTAATTCAGAAAACATTAATTGGCATAGACTAGAAATTACGGGATTAATAACTAACACGTAAGCAATCAATATTATTTCATACAAACGTACTTTTTATTTTTATTCTCAGTGTCTTCGTTAAGACATTGTATTATGTACATATCACAGACTTGAAAAGCGGAAGACAAACGCGAAAAAGAAAGGACTGACGACAGTTCACCCTCATCGAGCTCAAATTTGATAAACCGGGATAGTATTAAAAGCGAAAATGGTACAGTCGATGTAGTTTATATTGGGCATTGTAAGTGGCTGCCTCGTATGGTCAGTCTCATGTTACGTCTGGGCTGACTTGAGCGACAACACACCACACATCGGGTGACACACTTTAAGGTAAACGGTACATTGCTTTTTTTCCCATAGTGCAAAATGCTCCTCTAGGTGAAAACAATGCAAATGAGCTGCCATCGGCTACAAAAGTTCGTCACTGTTGACACTGAGAAACCATTTCAATTTATTCTACTTGTACTAGGATTTACTTTTCATCATTAATCGTTTAAAAAATCAAAACTGCATCCACACAGTTTTTTTTTTTTTTTTAACGAACGCGATTCATTCATTATAGCGCAAAGTTTGAATTTCTTGCTTCACCAATGTACCTTATCAGCACACAGTTTGCGCAATCATGCTCGAACAATGATGTTACTGCAATTGTGCGGTGTAAACATTCGGTCAGTGGCAAATTGTAAGTCACCATTATTAGTAATAATAACGTGTAATGAATGAGTAATGAAGTTTAAGAAAAAATGGGAACACAGAACACAGAATGATACGCAGCGATTGAAACAATATTTTCTAAGGAAATGTTAAACAGTGACCACAGGTAATCTCGACGTTGACGGGGCATGATCGATTCTTTCAACTTATATGAACGCGACTCCAGCGTTCTTTTACAAATGCTTTTATCGTCCATAGCAAATGATCAAGTTCTATCAATGAAACGCGGCAACAGAATAACGTCACGATTCACTTAAAAGTTTTGATTGTACGACTTAATATGATCAATTAGGTATGAGGAATTAACTGATCGTAAACCATTGTACGTATCTCATTCAGCGTTTAACTCTCCAGTGATTCGCGCGTAGTTTCTTGTTTATGGATCAATAAATCTCGAAAGGTGGAGGAGAGCCGAGAGCTAATGAAATCCAACGTCAACTGTGACATTTAGTAACGTCGCGCAGTTGTGACTATTACTCTTTTTTTTTCTCTTCGCACGTGATTTAGAATCATTACGTTTATGTTAAACAAACACAAGAAAAGCAAAGCAAATCAGATTGCTGCCTCGCGTAGTACAAATCAATCGGTTAAACAAAGACCGGTAGAACATCGTGTCAGCTTTAAAATGAGCAAACCTTCTATGCAGGTAAGGTGAATGTCCCAATTTCTGCTCATGTCCCGATTTCTAATCACTTCGTGTTTTTCTTATTATTATAAATGTTACGTTTGTACTATAATTGTAAAAAAATAATTATAAGTTCTTTGATCATTCATGCGAGTGATGCACAGGTTTGTTAGAAAGAAAGTGCTACATAAGCAACGAAAAAAATTTTAGAACAAGGAACTTACTCGTTCTAATCGTATTCTTACTGCTTAGACTGAAGAACAGCAATTTCATTGTGATTCGATAATCGGACCGAAAGTAGCGTGTGCAGAAATAAATCGTATTTAATACTAAAAACGTCTACTGTATTTTACTCTGGATTTTTACTGGATTTTTATTGGATTTTTTGTGAGTTATTTGTCGTGAGCAGAAATACGGACATTTAGAGTACTACATTGAATTAGCCGTTATTAATAATTAAACGTCATATAATCTTTTTAAAATATTTTTGAATTAATTGATTCATTATCGAGGTATTAATCAATTACTTTGCAAATTTTTACTGCAAACAAACTTTTTAGATCCTTTTCATAACGAGTAGCTTAAATGAGCAGAAATTGGGACATTCACCGTACTGCAAGTTTGTATTAGAAAATAATTTCGAACCGATATCAATCACCTTAATCAAAGGTACGTTAGATCTAATTTGAAACGTAGGGAACTGTCGCAAAGGAAGTTCCTTCGGACCCTAACCGGCAAACCCGGTTCAAAGATCCGGCGAAAAAAAGGAATCGCTTGGGGGAGAGCAACAATGCTTAGGCCCACGATCAAGGCGCCAATATTTTAAACCCCGAGTCTGAACTTCGCAGGTTCTCCTTTTCCCATATGCACTCCTAATCACAAGTCGCATCGGCAGATATAGCGTGTACCACGATGCACCCTGTTAAATCTCGGTAGGAAATCGAGGGAGAGCGAGATGGAAGGGAAAGAGGGAGACGGGCGAGAGAGCGACGGAGGATGAAAGAGGAGCCGGGGTTGCAGCGACGGGACAGAAGGAGAGGAGGCATCGAGAGTTCGACGAGGAACGGCGGAGCAACGTAAGAGGAGGTGGCGGTCGTATCGGAGAAGGTGGAGGAGGAGATGGTGAAGGAGCAGAACAGAAGGAGAAGGGGAGAGCGACATTCCAGAAGGCGGCGGCGGCGGTGGTTCTCGTGGGAAACCAAAGAGAGAGAGAGGAGAGAGATCTCGTCTCAAGGAGAGGTTGCGAGCCTTAAGGCACCGTTCTCATCTCCCGACGCGCGACAAGACCGCAGAGACTTCTGGCTCAGGTGCCGCCGACAGTCCTACGAATTTATGAATTCGTAAAGACAGTCGATCCTCCCTTCGCCCCGTCGCGACGCTCGCGCGACTTCGCTCGTCCTCGCGGACCGTCCCGTGCTCGCCTCGATGAATCCTCGCGGAGGATTGACGGCGGCGCCGACGAGGAAGTAGGAGAGCAAGATTCGAATCGTGCGCCGCTCGCTCGTATCGCTTTACTCCGTTCGAAACGCCGCGCAAAGGAAATTCGACGCGACGTTATCCGTGTGTTTGGGGCCGCGCGAACATTTACGACTCTGGCTGCGATATTTGCGGCAACTGATGATAACGCGTGCGCGCGCTGCACTTTCGCATGCGCCGCCTTCTTTTGTTTGCAACAAAGCCACGGCAATGCAACGGGTCGGTGTAATCTGAATCCGCGCAATAGAATCGATAGCAGGTGATTGCGATAAGCAGGAGGCTGATCCCGCGGCTTTGCTCGCGATGGAAAACTCGGTACGCACGAGCTCGCGCGCGCGAAACGTCTTGGGACGCGTCTCTCCCTGAATTAATCGCGCAACGCGAGCTTCAGATTAATTCACTTAATCGTGCAAGCTCTAATAGAGAATCTAGCGGAGAAACTCGGAGCGGGACTTGTGGATCGGCCTTTAGGGTAAATCTTCGCAAAGCTCGGGATGAGTGCTTTCAAGCCCAACGAATACATGGGCGGATGACGTTAAGCTCCCGAGAGATTTCGGATCGAAGTTCGCTTTTCTAAGAAGCTTGCACCGTGTGATGGTGTTACGAAACAAATTGTAACCAACCCGGTTACAGACATTCCGGAGGTAGTCTTCTTATCTTATGTTAGTCGGCTACTCGTCGCGTAATGACAGCAGCAACGACATCGTCGTCGGATGGTATATGACAGCAATAAAGCGGCTCATTATTATTATTACCGTCGTAAGTCAAAGACAGGCGTCCGAACGCGCACTGTTATAACACGATAATCGCTCATGCGCGTAATCGGTATCGGTGACGACATGCTCGGACTCGATTACGCGAAAGGATAACGTCCAATTAAACGGCGCGGAGAAATCCAACACCGATTCACTGACCGGAATATCCATTTCTCTGATCGCTGACGGCGCACCGCCGAGCCTCGATCCTCGGTCGCGATCCGTTCGCTGGAATTTCCGCGAGACTCTCCGCGGCGGAGATCGCGTCTACCATCGGCGAAACCGCAACGGTCGTTAAAACGACGAGGAAGCTTCAGGACGTCGTGGATCGACGGCAACGAAAACGAAGCGACGTGAAGTGAAGAGCGAAGAGACATCGGCGGTTTCCTCCCGTTCATTGTACCCGTATCAGATCGAAGCCGTACCATTGATCAACGCGTTAACGGGACACTTCAGCGAGACAAAGGTGCGCCTGAGTCATGCGACGAAAATTTTTGGCAGGGGTTACACGCCGGGCACGCACGCGCGTCCCGGAGGAACACCCTGTATAAGGCGCAGGGGGCAGAGGCTGGTCGGTCCACGAGATGAGAAGAAGAAGGAGGGAAGAAGGTGGAGAGTTAATTGAATCCGAGCAGCGTATAAGTGGAATGGCCTATTCCTCCTCCGGTTCGCTCCTCTTATTCTTCTTTCTTCCCGCGTGCCTCTTCTCCTCCCGTGCTCTTCCTCTTGCTCTACCATGTCTCCCTTGCCCTGCCTCGCGCCGTCCTTCGTAGCTCCTTGTACCCCCTTCGGACGGGGTACCGAGGTGGATTGGTAGATGGAAGGACGCGCCGGAGGACGGAGGGAGGAAGCATTCCTTTGTCTCTGCGCGCACGGACCTAGATCACATAGTATATGTATATAATGTGTATAATGTGCATGCGGATGTGCAACTATACAGGAACGGACGTCGGTGCATTACGCGTGCCTCTGCGCATTAGGATGATCGAGGAACGCGTGGGACGCAGCCAAAGGGAACGCGTTTTCATCAATAATCTTGAACGCTGCCGCATCGATAACCTTGCAATTAGGTTTTTACGCAGAGTCGTTGGCAAATTATTTTATGACTGTAGCGGCCTCAAATATTCTGGACAGTGACGCACTTTTAAAAGGACGGTGTTAATATGTTAAATGCCTTATAAAGTGGGGTGTGTCTTGTTTGATGCGACGAGATGAATTTTTAATGGACAGAAGAAATAATATTTTCATACTGCAGTTTAATGTGTTAACTGTTTATTTTTGGAGAACAACTATAATCACTTCTGGAGTTATGGTTGCAAAATTAACATTGCAGCGTATTACATTCCCTATTGTTAGAAATAATATTCGCAATTGCGGATTAAAGTCGTTCGTCCACTGCCTCAACACAATTGCAATTTGACTAATTCTAACAAACGACTCGCACACGATGGCGTTAATCACCTATAGATATTTGTTTTCTCGATAAAGCATTTGAGGAAATTCATCACACTGGCGAAGTATTGGATGCGTTTAGCGCACTCAACAGTTGCGGAACCGTTGAGTAATTTTACCAAATTTTTACCATATACAATAGATTGTCCCACTCAATTATCACCGATTTTTATGATCTACAATTTCAATTATTGAATAAACTAGATTCAAAAGTAATAGAGTAGAATCTCCAGTAAAACTTTAACTATAATTTAATGATCTACTAATTATTAACATCTTACATTACAAATATTAAGTCGGATAATCGAGGTTCTATTATAAATGCAGGAATTGTTATCAAACTGTTCTTGCCTTCAATTAGTTAAAAAGAACCTTTCGTTTTTTTTTTTAAAGTTAACCTGCGATCGCTTGACTGGATATTTCCACATTTAGAGCTCAATAAATTTTTTGCACGGTCGTACGTGTTGCAAATCACGTCCCCGCCGTCAAGTGCGCACTCCGGTTACCAAAAATCACGTTGCAGCGGACCGAAGACGGCCTCGTCGCGTTATTCCCCCCCTGGGAATTTGGAGAACGCGAGGCTCGGCGGATTCGTACCAGTCGAAAGTAATTTTTCGATACTTGTCCCGGAGGGCCCGGGGCAGTCCGATGCTCTCTCCGCAGGGTACATGGCACCTCCTGCATCAGCAAAAATCCTCAGTTCCCGTGGCAACTGGACGGACGATGATTTTTGCCGATGACAGTCCGGCGGATTCTCACCGCGGGTGCTCTCCAGGCACCCTTCGCGCACGCACTCCGCGTATTTGCGTACCCCGAAATAGCCGGTACCCACCTCCTCCCTCCATCGGCCGACGGACGGGCGAGAGGACGAAGATGAGGACGGCGCGGCGGCAGGACGCGGGGCGACGCAGGGGGGAGGGGAAGGTGGAACGGAGCATGTATACCGCAAAACCAGTTCGCTGGTGAGTAAACAAAAAACGAGAAAGAGCCAACGCCGCGGCGCGGCCTCGTTGTCCGTTGCGAGGGGAAGAGAATCGCTGCTTTATTGCTAATTCGAAGACATTCGCCCGGCAGAAATGAAACTTTATAGTCCCCCTGCGGGGCAGGAGAGGCGCACCGCGTCATCGAACATACGTAGGAGCTGATACAACAGGCACCCGGTCGCTACGCTCCTGACGGAACAAATGCCTCGTGTACGGATCACTTTCAAATCCTTTGGGGTCTTCGCCGGGAATTCGCCAACTTCGCTCCTGCACGAATTCGCAGGGGAACGGTTTGAACATTTTCTGATAGAGAATTTGAGAGTGAAGGTAATAATAGTTTTTGGAAATTATCGCAATTAGTTTGAGTTTGCGGAAGAGAGCTCTGAATGCATTATGGCGCTCCCTTTGAGGATCCTGAGTTTGTGTCCCATCTCGCGTTATGAATATCGTGACAAAGTAGTAAGATCGTTAGCCAGAAATCTTTGACGTGCCAGGAGTATTACGGAGAAATCTGACGATAATTTTCTCCGAAATCGTTCTCGGTTTCCAGCACACCTCGCCGGGACGGGGGCCCAGCGGGTGGTTCGTGTCACGAGAATGCAGCTCGCAAGGGCGAAGCTCATTATGCCGATGCGCGCGTAAGAATTTCGTACGTGCGATCTAATCATGGCACGACGATCCTCATTACGAACCTCAAATTAGCGAAGAACCACGAAAAATTGATTAACAAAAGAAGATAACAGTAAAATTTCTCTCGCATTTTGCAACAAGCGGAAACAAAGTTCGCGATTAAAAAAAGTCATTAGAAAAAAGTAAGTATTTTGCGCGAGTGATAAAAGGAAACGAGTTGCGTGGATCGACGCTGTGAGTCGTCCGTGTCGATAGAGCGGAGCGCGCGTTTAAATTCGCGCACGAAGATCGCAAGGGATTACGTCGCGTACGGCAGCCGTTCGTTCAAGTGTCGCAGTTGCACGTCGTTAATGTGAGGCAGGTGCTAACGCGGAGAGAAAGAGAAGATAGGGGAGGAGGTGGCGGCGAAGGAGAGAAGAGAGAAGATGCGCCCGGATCCCGTCCTCCCCCTAATTGACAAATTGGAATCTTATTAGAAGCTCGTGATGCCGGAGGTACCCGAGGCAGGAGGAGCTGTTCCGTCGGGGTCTCTCTCTTGCTTCGCTCCGCAGTGAGAACGACAGAGAGGCGCGGCGATGGCGCGACGAGGACGGACGGTGCGAGGAGCCGTGAAAGACGAGGAGAGAACGCGCGGGGCATAATGCGTGGATGGTACGACACTAACAGGTTGTACGGCCCACGGTGGAACGGAGAGAAGAAATACCTTACGTTCGGCCTGCCGGCCGGCAGGCGAATGCCACCCAGGAAGCGTTCGCGCGTGCGCGATCTGTGTGGCCTCGGCTGGGCTCGACCACCGGGCCCAGCCGAGGACCCACGAGCTGGTCCGATTTAGCACGAGGACGCCCGAAGCCGACGTGTGCTGGCCCACCCGGTAGAGCGCGCGCGTGCCGCGTCCTGTGTGGTCTTACGCTCGCTTCTTCACTCTTCCTGTTCTCCCTAGCTACTCTTCCGTCCTCTTCCCTCCATCGCTCCGTCCCCCTCCCTCCCCCACCTCCTATCTCTTTCAGGCCCATTCTCTCCCTCTTGTTTCCTCCCGCGCCTCTTCTTTTTTTCTTCGTACTACGCGTACCCTTTTTTTCCCCGTTTTGCTTCCCTGTCGCTGTCTTTTTGCTCCTTTTCCCACTTATTCCCCGCGGTTTTCTTCCTTTTCTCCACCGTTTCTCTCCCCCCCTTTTCGTTGGCATTCTCGCATGTTCTACTACTGCCGAAAGTCTCTCTCGCTCTCTCTCTCCTCTCTCGGTTTCGCCACGACGAGTCCGCTCGCCGAGGAGATCGGAGTCACGCAGTTTCCTCCACTCCCGGCCGCAACATGCTCCGCGCCGCGGTCCTCCGGCCTCCGCTCGGGCCGCGAAGATGAGGTGGCCCCGAAAACAAACAGCCAGATAGCGGAGGTGCTGACAGTGGCGTAAGTAACGAAGGATCGTGTAGATCGCGCGATATTGCCGCCGACAGGGCCGCGGAATGGAATTCTAATTAGGCGAGCTTCCTCGTTACGAGGGCAGAAAATCGAACGGGCCCCGCGACCGGGCCCTAAAATACTGGACAATTTGTACGGAATATAAGTCCCTCTTATCACTCCCGTATTTTCAACTATTTTCGCACCCACTTGGACGATTCGTGAACGCGATTCCGTTCATGAAAAACGATCTTTCTCGATCTTTCGGTATTCATCGCGCGGACCGCGTTTCCCTTTCCCCGTGTCAAATTGTTTCGGGCTAAGTGGTTTCACCGGTGACTAGAATGATCTAAGGGATCGAGGGAGGGGAGGAAGAGAGGCAGACGGTCACTTCAAAGGACCATGCGTCTCCATTATTACTATTCGTCACGAAAACAGTGTCCGATGTCACGTTCACAAGAGCCACGTAGAATTTTATCTACGTCAGTGGCCAAAGAAAGGAGATGAGGTGGTAAGCCCACTCGACCCGTCTTCTCGGTTTCCTTCGCACGGCTCGCCTCGACCACGTGCTAACTTACGAGCTACGATCTCTGTACCCTTCCACTTTTCTTTCTTCTTTCATCTTCCTCCCGCGTCTCCCCAGCCCCTCCTCTTTCTTGCCCCTCTCTTTTTCTTCCTCCTCTCCCTCCCCCTCTTCGTTCGACTCCCGCGTTTTTTTTACCTCTGTTTGTCCTCTTCCGTCTCCTCTGTCTCTCCTTCGCTCGATCTCTCGGCCCGCTGCGTCGTCTCGCTTTTTCGCTCCCTTCGAGGCTTCTCCACCCGGGATTATTAATCCACCGACGGGAGAGAGGATCCGTGGCGTTCGCGGAGATTATGGGCCGGAGAGCAGCGTCAAGGTGCTGCCACGTTAACAAGCATCAATGGGCTGACGAGGAGGTGAGGCGTAATCGAAATGGATCGCGATGAGGGATCGTACTTCGTTGCCTCTTATTTTGCGAAGCGTCTCCTAAAAAAGTAGAGCAGGAAGCGCGAAATTTCGTCGATCGAGGAACTTTTATCAGAAATTTTCGGAACGACCGATCACACGGAACGGAGTTCTTCGGAATTCGCCGAAGAGGCGTACCAAGCCGCTTAGTTGCAGCCCATTATGGAACTCGACCGCGTGGATTCCGAGTTCGAGAAACTCCAAACAGATGCATTCCCAGAGGCGGTACATCGCAGCACGATCGGTACGTTTATCTCGGACCGCGAAAATAGCGTGCGCGTGTGACGCGAATAAACCCGCGAGGAGGATGGGGGGCGCGATGATTGGCCCCCGCCCGTAAAGCGTATTTTCGTCTGTAAAATGTAAATGCCGGTGTTCCCTGTGTTTCTGAGGGCCGGCCAGTTTCCCCGGGTTGCCCGTGTGCGTGCCGCGAGGAGGAACGGAGGAGGCCAGGGGAATCGGGAAAGGCGTGAGCGAGAAAAAGAGATAGAAAGAGAAAGAGAGAGGGAGAGAGAGGGAGAGAGAGAGAGAAGAGAGGCGAGCAGGGTTCAAAGAGCCGACAGTGGTTAAAGAGCCTTCTTCCTCTCTCCACCTCGACACGCACAAGTACAAGGCGCAACCTTTCGAGCTACCCAGAAGAGTATCATCCTCTCCCTGCCTTTCTCCCTCGCGCCGCCACACCGTCTCTCCGTCCCTTTTTCACCGCGGCACCTCCGCCCGGCTATCTCCGTTCCCCTGCCTGGCCCAGAGCAAATTTATTTCACGTTCCTGCCTTTTCTGGACCTTTCACAATATTTGGCCGTGCTTTGGCATCCCAGCACCGGTCGCGGCGGGCACCGGTCACCAGAAGATACAGCTTTGAGCCCTCGGTGATGGATGGTTCGCTCTCCCGGGCCCGCCACGAATTGCTGCTCCTACTCTCCGTCCCTCTCGTTTCGACGCTTCGCCCTCCTTTTCCCGCCACCTAGGCGTCCGCTCTCTCGCTCGCGTCCCTTGCCCTTTGCCGGGCCTCCTCTTCCCTCCGTAGACGACGCTAGACTGCCGCTGATGAGGCCCAGGGCCGGTCAGTCCCAAACGACGCACACGTGAAGTTCCTCGTCGGCGATCGGTCGATCCACCTTGCCGTTCGGAGTATCGTCGCGTTTCCTAGGTTTCGATGTTAGGGATTTTTTTCCTCATTCTCTTTTTGTCTATCTTCCTCTCTCTTTCGCTGTAAACTCGTCATCTTTCGTAATCGAATGTACACGACGTATTCGTCACCGTGGCCGTTTACACGTCGGGGCACTTTTCATGGTCGCGCGGTCACGTGACGCCCCGGGTTCTTCCTCGAACTGATCAGGTTTAAGAGAGATCAAGTGCGCGAAGGAATCGAGAGGACTATTATAGCGTCGAAGAATAGCCCCCAGTGTTCGGATATTAAGACAAGCCGTCCCTGGGTCCGTGGACCCGCAGCCCCGGGACCGTTCCACCGAGTTCGTGCAGGTATATAAATTCTGGTGCTATTATTGGGGTTTGTGCCTTCTCACAGAGCCCTCTGGGGCTCGCGGCGGCCCCTTTGAGCTACTCTTTCTGCCTCTCTTGCTTTCAGCTTCGTCTCTCTCCTCATCGTGCCTCCATTGTTTCTACTCTCTCGACTCCCTGTCCTCCCTCTCTCTCTCTCTTTCGCCTTCTCTCCGTCTTCCACCGACCTCACTCTACCTACCGACGCATCTCCTCCTCGTCTTCATCCTCCTCCACCTCCGCCACTCACCCTTTAACTTCTCCGCCCTCCCCTCCTCCCGTCCCATTCTCCACCTCGCTGCCCGATCCTCTACACCGCCCCTGACTTGTTTGTTTTCCCTCGCGTCGTCTTCCGTTTGCTAAACGCACCTTAAATTACGCGGCGGATGATAAATATTTGAGTCGTCCATTACGCGAAAGGGCCCCTCGGACTTCGGGCCCGGCCGGTATTACCTACACGAGCCGACGCGACTTCGCCCGTGGATCGTGTTACTTTGGAAAAGGGACACCCGCACGATGTGACCGTTTCCGAAACGGTGCAACGACGACGCCGCAACGGGATTTTCTTCGACGATCAACCATCATCTCCTTCTCTTTTCAATCCCCCGCCGCTTCGACGTCGCTTAATCGGTCTAACGATGTGATGCATTGTAACGATTACCATTAGCGTGCCCCTCTTGGAACGCGGCGAAACGTTCCGCCGGCGGGGCGATAAAAAGCGAGAAGTCGATACGCGATCTTAGGTATTTCAACTATTTGGTTTAAATAGGACGATTACCCCTTTGGGGAAGGGGGCGCATATGCGTTTGATAGGCTATAGCGTTTATACGGTTGAACAGATATATCCGATTTTTTTTTATTGAGCATAGTACAATATGAAGCTCTTACCTGAAAAGCGAATTAAACTACTTTTTGTAATATTGCAACAATCGGATTTTCATAGCTTGTAGCTTTATTGCGAGAAAATAAAGTGAAAGAATTCTGATTATAATAACTAGATTCCGAATTTCAATTTACGGGGATTTATACTTTTTTGCATACAAAGTATATTCAATTCGTCTAAACTTTAAGAAAGATATTTCTTTTTATACGATGAAAGGTATGAGAATTTAGCAACAATTTTATGTAAGAACTGAAAACGATTCAAATTGAAAGGAGAAATTAATACTGAGAATTTCACAAGCTATTAATATTTGGAATATATGTGAACAACCTGTGAGTCACTGTACTTATAATTTTTTAATATAACAAAATCTAGGAAATTCTTGACAAATACCAAAATGTACAGAATATTAAAAATATGAGTCACAATATTTAATAATTAACACATTGTGTTATTTAAGCTTCAGTTCTTTATTTGTGTTTATAAAAATGTGATTTTGTATAAAAATTCATAGTATATAATAACATGATTTAAAATGAAACTAGATTTTTTAATAGTAAACTAATTCACATTATTAATGATAAACTTAGGTTACTATTCTAAATATTTATTTACTCACTTCAGTTACGATGTAAAAGTAACTCATATTTTTTATTAATACAAAGGAAAAGATACGGAAGTTTAATTCGTAAATGAAACAAGTATTCTTAATACTTACTATTTATCTGACTAACTCATTTTTCGTAATTTTGGACATACACAACATAAATTTTTGTCAACCAAATGAAAAATCATACTTGCTTCCAGTATGTTCAAATAAACTGAGTTTCACTATGTAGTGTGTAGTTAGACCTAAAAGATTAAAAAATCTTATGATTATTATTATATCAGAAAATTAGAAAATAACTATGCAAAACATTAGTCAGTGTGTAAACAATCAAATATAACTGTACACAATCATTTTTATACACATTATATTGTATAACGTTTGTAGTCATTTCTAAACTGTAAATATTTATGCATCTATGACAAGTGTGTTTGTGCGAAAATCTGCAAGAATAATCACAAATGCAAAAATATATAAAATATTAAATATAAAATGCATATGACAATGTTTAGAATATAAAACACTGTATTATTCAAACATCAATTAAAAAAATATGAATTTCTATAAAAATCTAAAATCTAGACATTATCTATGAGACGCCTTAGTATTTACAACATCTGCAAAAAAATATAAATCATACTTTAAAAAATAGTATCAATGTTTCCTGAATACACACCAACAATATACACCATAAATATGTGAACACCTCCTTAAATGCAACAGTATTGTAAAAGAAGTTATACAATTGTTAATAAATTTTACTACATTTCATCTCTCTATTTTTCACTATACTAAAAAAATATATTTATAGGTATAATACATTTAAGATCTCACTAATAATAGTAATAAATAGACTGAGGAAGTTTATGCAAATTCATATTTTTATAGAGACAGAATAATAAGTTAATATTAAATAAACGTGTGTTTTATTTTCTAAATACTATAAAGTGTATTATATTTATGACATTTTATTGTATTGTATTAAAATTGCCATAAATGTATAAACATCTGCACTCTAGTAATAAATAATTTAAATATAACTGCTCGTATAGCTGTTTTTACTAGTCTTAACATACTGGCTATTCATTTTGTTTATTATTTCACAGCTATATTTGCACGTACAGATTGTGAAAATTCTTATAAATATTTTTTTGATTTCGAATTTTGCTCTTTGACTTTTCTGTTTGAACCATCCCACAAGTTCTCTAAGAAATTTCTGTTGGGAGATGAAAGTCGCTATTCTATCCATTGTTACAACCATTAAATATACGTATTAAATGTACGTCGTAATAAGATTTAAGAACTAACATTTTATCAGAATAATTTACATTATATGTTAGTTATTTATTGAATTTATTTATTGATTGTTCATATATTTATGAACGGCAGTGCATAAAAGTAAATAGGTGCCATCTCGTATAAATAATTTGTTGAAATCTTCAGAAACAATAAGCAACAGACACTCCATAAATTCCAAAAATCTTTTTATATCTCCATATTACTTACGTCTCTATCTTATCTAAAAATCATCCGAAGGTTGTATTCCCACTGTCCATTTAACCAACATCAGATCGACCATCAGATGTCTCGCGCAACATTCTTCAAGGATCTTCGCAAAGTGATGTTCACACTGCCCGTCACCGTTCCGTTTGACGACCGTCCAATGACCGACGAACGGTGATCAGCATTCTCACAGGGATTGTTTTGACTGATGGTGACGGTCTGCGCGAACAGGTAGCTACCTGTCGGTTTGTGCGTTCGGACAGTTGACCGACGTCAAAATTAATTACAAGGTAGGATAAAATTTCACTTTGCTCTTCCATAGTAATTTCCTTCACAATACACATACAAAAGCTTTCCTATTTTTTTCTGTCTACTTCAACTCCACTCGTAGTCCTCTCACGTGCTACACACCTATTCAGTCAATGAGCAGACAAACCGATCCTAAAATATTAGCTGTTGGCGTTAAATTATTAACCATTGTTACGGTATCCCGCCTCTAAGCATACCGGGTGACTCAACTGAAAAAGTAACGGTGGCCCGCAACCGGTATATTGTGAATCAATCTTTAAAGTTGGGAAGTGAAACAGTACGCGCATACGGGAGTAGATACACTAAAAGATGAAATTGAAAGAACATAATCAAATAGGGTTCAATGATCTGAACACTACCTTCGACTATTAGAGTCTTTTAGCTGAATTTACATTAGGCAACTTTTGATCAACCGACCGAGCTGATCAGGCTCGAATCATTCAAAATCGCCTGCGAAATGGAATTTCAACTTGATTGAAATTCTGTTTATACAGGCGATCGACAATGGTACGAAACTCGTCGATATAATATTGTATTTGACTGTTTTTATGATTTCGACGACCTTCATACTACTGTAGGTCGCCGAATCGATTGCAGATCGCCAAATCGATTTTTGGTCGCCCGGTGACAAAAGAAATCAGCAGTTCGATTGAAATTTCTTCCCTGTTCTAAGGGTAAAATCGACAAAAACCGCGCATTGATGGTCGTAGCAACTACCAAAGAACGATTCTCGCTGTAAGAAAGAGAGGACCACGTGTTTCAAAAGATTTTTGCGGACGCAAGTCGGCGCGGCATGACGGCACGTCGCACAACACGGCAACGCCATGCTATTACTTGCACCTCGATAGCTGAATTTTATTTCCGCTCCGCGCCACCGCAGCTGCCCACAAAAGTCAAAGTGCCTCGTAACAGGATTATGAAATGCTCCGGAATAGCGTTCCACGGATGTTTACAGCCCGCGAATACTCGTTATCTTTTATTACCGGCGAGTTTCAGCGATTCTGGTATCGGCTTCGTTAACGAGCGACGTTTATACTTTCATTGGTCCGTAACTCTCCCCCTTTCGCGTACTACGCACGCACCATAATGTAACCATTGTTTTCCCCGTGTGCTCTCGCACGGTCCGCGGCTCCCGCGCCAACGTCGAGAGTCGAGAGTTCCTTCCGAGACCTCGACAGGACCCTTGCGGCTCCTCGCGAAGACGCGTCGACGACAAAGCCACGACACTCCTTCAATTTCCAACACGAACCGCTGGCCCGAACCGTCGCCGGGGTTTTGTTTGGCGAACACCGTTTTTATCTCCGCAGGTCAGCCACGCTAATCTCTGATTTTTCCGCTAGCGTTGCTTTCTTGGCTGCTCCGTTCTTCGGGAAATTCAATATCGTTACGGGGAAAGGATATATCGGAACCGATTTCACTTTTCGAGTTTGTACTCCAATTGTATTTGTATGTCTTTTCGTATTACGGGTTGTTATGTATTTTCGAAACTTCTTGCGTGGAATTTGTAGATAACGTTGAAATGGATAATATGGAATGTTTGTATCGCTTAAAAAGAGTCTAGCCGGATAAGAAGGGGGAAAAGTGCCCCCAAGCTAAATTAAACTTTATATATACCAGTCGATAGGTCTCTCAAAAAGACCCCTTTCTGCTAAGTATGAACCCGATACCCCACTATGGGGGTAGTTATGGGGTAAACCGTAATTTACAGTTTATGCTCGATTGCTTCTGTTCCCTGCAATAGAAAATTATGAAAAAACTCATGAATATGGTACTCTAGTAGGCGCATGTTTGTGAATTTTTTCAGAATTTTTTACTTGCAAAACCGATTTTTTAAAAATCGAAAAAGTTTAAAAATGCCGATTTCAGACTGAAGTTATCAAGTGGCCGCTTTGATATTTTTACAGTTTTAGTGCCTTATTATGATTACTAACATATATTTTTTGCAGATTAGGTGCAATACAATTTTTGTTTTTCTTATATAACATGTATATGCAGGGTAAATCTAATAACTGGGCCACATTAGAATTCTATTTGTTTCTCCAAATAAAGAATAAATGGTAAAAAAATGTTCACATCATTGAATAAGCTATATCATCATGAAATACAATTTTTTTTTAAAATACATCCGTGCAGTTGCCAAATACAATCACAAAATGTATAAATAAAAAATATCATAGGTTCTATTAGAAAAATAAGCATAATTATTTTTTGCAGCTACACTGATGCACTTTTATAAAAAAAAAATCGCTTTACTCGATAAAAAAATCTTGCCAAGCAATGCAAAATTTTCCTGTACAATTTTTTTTCTATAATAAAAACAAAACTTGTACTTCGGCCCATTTTATGAACTTACTTTGTATTTCAGTAGCCGAAATATTTTTATTCTGAATACAATTATATTTTATTGCATAAGAAAATCATTCAATATCTTACTTTCTTAGGAAAATGATGAATTATTGCGTGGAGTAACGTCTATATGCATTTTACTAATTACACATAAATATTGAAATTAAAAAAAGGGCTTGAATGAAAAAATCCTCGTTTCTTTTATTCACAAAGTGATTTCGAACAGTAGTACACATACTGGAATAGTAATTCTTTGTTTATACTTGGTGTTTTAATATTAACTGACATTGAGTACAAACGTTCTATTGGTTTCTGCATTACGTACCAGTGGATTTATTTTTTTAATTGAGTTATGGTGCGCAGGAAATTGTAATAACTCCGTGGATCAACTACAGATATTCTGTTTTAATAATAAATTGATGACGATATCCTGTTACTCTTATAATAGAAATTGAAACGAGATATACGCGAATAAAATTCATGTACGTCACCATGTGCGATTCAAGTTAGCGAAAACATTTTTCTTTAACTTTTATGCAGTCTTGAGATCTTTTATAACCCAATGGCGCCTCTCATTTCTTTTTATCATCATTTTACTTTTAAAAAGTTTAAGAAAATTATTGTTAATATTGAAGTTTCTTATTTTTTTTGGAATTATATGAAGAATTCGTTATCTATATTCATAATAAAAATAATCTGATAAAAACGAAATATTTTGTTTGAAGATAATCAACATCAATCTGAATATTTGTTAGATATTGATGTTATCTACATTTATCGTTATCTATATTCGCAATAAAAGTAATCTGATAATACCAAAAGCGACAATAAAGAAACTAAAATTGAAGGAATTATTTATTTGTTTCTATATTGGGAATATTTTGTTTGAGAAGTATCAACCACAACTGAACGACTTTCAGATATTGATGGCAGTGATTATTCACTGTAATCCAATCAAACAAGCATTAAATTGCAGAACGAATTGAAACATTCTAAACACGTTTAGAAAAATGGCTTTATTTGAAATAATGTGACGATAATGTGACGTAAAAATTACGCAAATTCGATGGAGCAGATGCTCGGATATTGCATGCCAAGTTTTTTTATTTGCAGACGGTACAATTCGTATTGCCCCCTGGAATTTCAAGGTTCCCCTTTGTTTATGCCCGCGTAAATCTGAACGTGTCAATGATAGACTAGCACTGGTCGGCAAAGTGGGGAAGCCAGGCATTCACAAAAGATGTTTATTATCAGTAAACGGAACACTTCGGTAGGCCGCTCATCGACTTTCCCCTCTTCGTCTGTCGGTAGGCTTCGACTTTCGTATCAGTCGGCTCGTGGCTGCGAATGGTGACGTTTCAAAGCGTCCCACTATCTGCGCGATCGAAATTGCTTTTCGCCGAAATTCGACGCAAACATGAAGCCGCGTTTTTATTTATACACCTGCCGATAAACGTAGCGCCACTTATAAGTAGAGATCAATCAGTACGTTCTCGCGTTGATCCAATCTTCCCGTGCGTACGCGAACGCGTGTGCTCGATTCGAAAAGCCGTCCGCGGATCGATCGAATTTCGCGATCTGGAACTGTCACCATGCATCGATAGTTGAACGTGGATCGGGAAGCATGGGGAAATGGGGGAGACGCGTTGCTCGCGAGCCCGGCAACAAGCACAGGCGAGCCGAGAGACATTGTGTTTAATAAAATCCGGGAGACTACCGACACGGTGTAGGAATGCGATAAATGTGGTAATCGACGTGGCGAGCGCGGCGCAGAAAAAGCAAAATCGTAAAGAAGAGCGAAACTTGACGGGTGCCGAAGTCAAGGTCAGCCCACCCCACGCCTCCCGGCCTCTGGGGTAACGTGTGCTCGCGGTCGGAGGGTAGAGACACGGTCATTGAGAATGTTCTCGCGACGCCGCTGGTGCTTGGCGTAAGGACCGCGAGAGGAGGACTTCTCTCGCGGAGTGGAAGGAGAGAAGCAGTAACAAGGTAAAACGTTGTAACGACGACAACGAAAACGACGACGAGGAAGGCAGATCAATCGAGGGATGGTGGGGGATCGGTGGACATGTAAAGGGAAGAGGGACACGAAGCGAGAGAGAAGGAGAGAGAAAGAGAGAGGCCGATCAAACCGAATCGAACGAGGAGAAAGCTAAAAGGTTTTCTTCCTTTCTCCTCACCCTCTCGTTGCTCTCCTTCCTCCCTCTGGCTCCGTCTCTGTCCCCCCCAAACGGTTTGTACTTGTCTTCGTTCACCTCGCGCACGCCCCGCCCCCCGGCCAATGGGGTCGCGACGGGCCCGGTGACGTCGATGACGTGTACCGCGGCGGGCCCGCGTGGAGGGGGTCAGGATCATCTACCACCACCTTCGGAGGCCGTGAGAGCCCCGCGGGGGCCAGCATCTAGCTGCAACCAGCGCCAGCGGCTCGGCCGGCCGTTGGCCACGTTGGTGGGGGCAGGAAGAGGGGCACCCTGGACCCGACCAGGCCAAAGGAACAACGCAGGCTACCCACCGAAACCCATCACGCATTTCCCACCACTGTCTCGTCCGGAAAACGTGCGCTAGAGAGCTTCCGGACTGTGCTCGCATATCGAGTCCAGTCAAGTGAGTCAGGTCGATCGGATACACGCATCCCTCCTAAACGATCTTCGGAGCGAGTCCCGGGCCGATTCTCAAGGTGGTGTGGGCCGACCAAGTTTTCGTTTTTCTTTTTCTTTTTTTTTTTTTTTTTGAGAACGCGCGTTCACAGCGATTCTTTCGGTGGTGAAGCGTCGAGTCGCGATAACGCGTCGCGCCGGTGATGATCCTCCTCGGTCGTTACTATGTAGGAGAAGCTACCGTTTGCGTCTTGGTATCGTGAAACTCGCGATCGTCAAGGATCGACAGGCGCGTCTTTCCGTTTCCCGCGTCGAGCGACTCTGACAAGCCGGCGACGGACTGGAGAGAATAGGGAGGCTCCTTCCGGAGGCCTCCTCGAATGGTGAACGTATCGGTTAGTTCGCGCCGGTCGGTTGTCGTCGATTCCTTCGGTGTGCGCCTCGACGAAGCTCTGCCCGGGTTGTTGGTCCTCGCGGGTGGCGATATCCGGCGGTCGCAGCTACGACGGTCCCGAACGGTGATAAGAGTGCGTGCAGGGGGGGAGTGTGATGCCCTGGTTATGGTTAAGCGTGAGTGAGGTCAGTGGCAAGAGGCGGATAAGAAGGGCCGGCAGAGACAGCGCGTCGACCGAGTCGTCGTCGTCATCCGGGACCGCGTCGTTCTGTCAATCGTGGAGGCGGAGGATCGCTGGCGGCGGCGGTGGTGGTGGTGGTGAAGACTCGGCGGCACCGTCGACGTGCTCGACGCCGACGGCTCGAACCGCGTCGTCCGCGTACACGAGGATCGCCGTGCAGTGAGCCCAGCCAGGGTCGTACCCGAGCCGCAGCCACGTGATTATGGTGCACCATCATCATCGTCGTCGTGGCCCTCAGGCGAGCAGCCATCACTCCGTCCTCAGGTGGCGAGGCACGACACCCTCGCTCCTCCAGGTGCTACTGCTGATACTCGGCCTCTGGATACCGGTGCTCGATCACGGCGGCCTGGTCCTGGCCTGCGGACCGGGCAGGGGCGGCGGCCGACGTATGAACCTGAAGAAGCTCACGCCGCTGGTGTTCAAGCAGCATGTGCCGAACGTCAGCGAGAACACGCTGCCGGCGAGCGGGCTCAGCGAGGGCCGCGTGTCCAGGTACGACTCCAGGTTCCGGGACCTCGTGCCGAACTACAACACCGACATCATCTTCAAGGATGAGGAGGGCACCGGCGCGGATCGTCTCATGACACAGGTGAATGAGCGTTCTGACTTCATTTTTCTCTTCGTTGTGTTTCGTTTCTTGTGTCTTTATTTCGTGACGTTTCTTCAGTTTATGGTGAATTGGAGATTCGTAAGAAAGGATGCGTGTGTCACCTAATAATTTCAATGATACATGCATCGATTTTTGGGGTTTGTGAAATTTGTATCGGGTTTAGTTTGATTTATATAATCAATGATTAGTCAATGACAGTGTTGGAGAAAGTGCAACACACTTGGAGTACTGTTAGTAGTATGAAATATCGAAATATCTAATAAACTACTGACATCATCGAATTTGTAATATTGCAAGTAATAGGAATTGTGTGGGATGAGGAATTGCAATTTTGACAGTTTCGATTCAATTGTAGAGTAGGAAACGTCAGGTGACAAAAGTTTTTTGGCAAGTACTCAATCGTTGCAAGCATGGTTTAATGTATGTATAAAATATAGATTTGGAGTTACTTACTTGAAAAAATTAATTTAGAATACTACTGTTTCAAATTGCCTGTATCGTACAAAGTCATTACACCATTTTGTTTATTGCATTATATTTAGATACTTTTTGTTTTTCATTATTACTGAGATGATGTTATAAAGTGTCCTTTAAACATTTTATATAAAATGATATGTAAAACAATCCTAGAAAAGTGCAAGGAGCACCTCTCCGCCGTTTTCGAGCAATAAATTATAGAAGATGTAATGTAACTTCTAATATGCTAACTTGAATAGTGACAAAATTATGTGGTCTTCCATAACAGCGACAATATAAATGTTGCGTATATATTCGGTCATGCTTGAAGATAACTTAACATTTTTATTATTATTTAAGTTATCGTATGTTTCTCACAACATAACATTTTTTTTGTTGCTACGATTGACATTAACGTATTTATCTGAAATAAAAAATCGAAGGTGATTTTAATCTGTACAAATGTGGCTATCTTGTAGACTAGAATGAAACCGAAAGAATGTATTGCGATAAAATAGCAATCGTATAAATAACAAATTTATCAAATTTCTGATTTCTTTGCGTGATAAAAAAAAAAAATGTTGTAGACATTGAAACAATTTTAGATCAGAAGATAGTAAATTTTATACAGACAGCTTTGATTTTCTGATTTCAAATAAATATATAACTGAAATAAACATATAAACAAGTGTACGAAAATTATACTCTGTTATCTTGAAACATGACCAAAAACATATACAGAAAATTTTAGAATCTTTGATCTATGATAATATAATAATTTTTATTTTGAAGTCATTAAAAGGAACAGATCTGAATACTTAAAGAAAAATTCTTTAAAGTATTAAGGTCACTAAAATATGTAGACTCTTGAAAGGGGTTGTTCTACCCCTTTCTCACTATTTTTCTGATGTATCAATAATAATCCCTGACTTTTCTCGGGCTCATTCGGAAATCTCGGCCAACGACAAGCGCTATTGCCTTGTTTTCCTTGCCGTAGAGAACACAGATACGCTTACGTCTTGTATAACTCGTGTCCAGAGGATTCGTCATTTCTCGAGAGGGTGTTTTCAAAGTATCGAGTGTAACGTTGTCGCTGATAAAATAACGTCGTGTGTCAAACTGCGATAAAGGCGGTCGTCCTTGAAGGAACCCGCCGGTGAATCATCGCAGGGGCGACACGATATTTTACCAAACGGACCCTGTCGGTATCATCGGTCCGATCGATCTGACGATTTCGAAAATGATGAAAATCGGTCGAGCAGCCGGGAACCATGAAACGATTTTACAGGAAGAACCGACTTTTATTTCTCGAATCATACGTTCCACGTAGAAGTGGAACGCGTCAGATTATAGACGTATAATACATAGACCGCGTGGTTTCAATGTTTCCAGTAATCAGACCATGTCAAAAATTAGAAAAGAGTAGCTGAGATCCATCTATGATCTATCAACCTCTCTTTCTCTAACGACGCACGTGAAAGAAAGACAGAATGGTGACACAAAGCATGTCATCATTTTCTAATATTTTAGGGGATTTCAGCAGAATGAGCGGTCTATTCATTATATGTCTATGATCGCAATAATAAAGATTGCAGTCAGCGACCTTTACATCTGATTCCGATAACAGTCGAATGATTTGCCACGAAACAATATACTAGGAGTGCGAACGGTTTATGTATCATGCCGCGAGAATAGATATCGAATGTTCCTCGTCGGAGAATTTGATTATTTGGCAAAATCATTCACGCACAGTCTCGCAGTCGTCGAAGGGTGTTCACCCAGCGATCGGGAAATCCTGAGATCGAAATGGCCAGACATTGCGAAAAGATCGTTGATTATCTATCCTGACGATAACGAGACCTTTAGATTTCCTTCGACTCCGGTTGACAGGTACCGATAAGAAGACAAATTCGGTTGATCGATACGGATTCATTATGTAATATCCTGTTTGTTTTGTGTATCGATGTTATTAGCCATTCGTAGGCGCACGGCACCGATAAAAACCAGCACAGATCGTAATCTCTGAGAGAGCCATTAATCAGAAACGTTCGTGCTTTTATATAGATCTCGGACGTGTTTATCGTCGCGAGCATTGAGGGATTTCGATAATCGTTGCGCTACGCCTCTGACATTTCTACCGGCGATAATTCACCGGGCTCTATTAACGACGCTGCGCGCGAATGTTTTATTGGAATTAGGATGTAGAAGCGTTCGCGGCGATCCACCGGGGACCCCTTGATTCCGAGGAGATTGATTGCGTTTCTCGTTTAAAGTGCAGCCTGACGGGTGCGTTAACTGCAGCTACGCGTGTTATTACTTCAACGCGTGTCACCGTGCTCTGCGGCCGTATGACAAATTAGCTACTGCATGTCGTTAAACGTCGCCAGGTGATTCACGCGAAATGCTATCCGGCCCGATAAGAGCCTCGATCGCGCTTGAATACGCCTCGCGTGCACGGGATCAATATCTGAAACTCGAACGCGTCGTAGGATTTCGCGGGAACCGTTTATTTATAGAATCGGATGCTAATCGGAGCGGAGTTCTACTTTTAATAGTGACTACGCAAATATCGTCGACCTTTGCTCCTTCTATTTAAGCCAGGACTACACGGGCATTTTACGCGCCCACGTGTTGCACGTCGCGTTTTCTCCGCCGAAATAGAATCTGCGTGTTTTAATTCAATTTGCGTGGAATAGGGTAACGTATACAGTTGTTGACCCCCCCTATACAATGATTAACCCTTTCAAGAAAATATAGTACAATCCTTTTCTGATATAGTAAAATATTAATTGTATTCGAAACAAGAATATTTGGATCATTGAAATGTGTATATATATATTTTTTATTATGTAAGAAAAGGATTATACTATATTTTTTACTTTTCTTGAAAGGGTCAATCATTGTATAAGAGGTCAATAACTGTATACTTTACCCTATACTCGCGTAGTGAATTGCATTAAAATACGCAGGTCCTATTTTGGCGGAGAGAACGCGTCGAGTAAAGGAGGAATTTCCTATCCGCGTTTGACGCTGAAGCCAGACGCAACGTTCAAACACGTACAATGCTTTCTAATATGCATGAGATCCATTGTATTTGTTTTTCTTTGTCGTGTGTGTTTAATGTCGAAAATCCCAACTTAAGAGGTTTTGCCACTGTTAAGATCTGCAAAAAATGGTGATCCTTTATGAATTTTTTTTAGTGAACAAAATATTCAACATAAATAAAGAATTTTGTCTACTTATTAATACACTTATTGAAAGTGTAAAAACTATTTTTTGTGATTTGTAATAGTTGGCATAGGTGATTGCAAAAACACTATTTGACCAATCAGTCTGAAATCTTTGCACGTTATTAAGCACAGTGATGACTATCGCAGGGACCACGGAAACCTTTCTTCGATAACAATTTCTAAGTCACAATGCAGACAGATTAAAATTTAATCGAGTTTCGAAATTAAAAAATTCAAACTTTTATCATTTTTTTAAATATTTTATCGGACAAAATAATTACGGTTCTAACGATAACGACATCCATAACGATTAAAACCCATTCATTTTAGATGCGCCGTTCTCCCGGAATTATCTACACAAGCATTACTCGTTTTTTCAAGACGATCATTTTAGTATGACGTTTATATTTAAAAGAAACTGTAACAAACTACACAAACAATTTTTTTGGACTTTTAATAAGTGTAACAATTAGAAAAAACTTTATTCATGTTGAACACTTCGTTCACTAAAAAAAAAAATTCCCAAAGAATGACCACTTTTCGTAGCTTCACAGTGATAAAACCTTTTAAAAACTGGTGCAGACGAGCAAGTATCACTTTGCAGTCCCATCAGTATATCGGTATACATATACAATACACACAAACACATAAATGTGATAAATGTATTGTTTAATGAAAAAAATAATACTCCAACCATTGAAAAAATCTGAACGTCACATTTGCGTTAGCATCATGTCTGCGTCAGCTTCTAAAACCCAAAGAGGACGTGTTTGTATTTTGTTACTTAACAATACACATATACAATTTATATGTATGTGTATATGTATACCGGCATATATACGCGGCTGCAAAATGACGAGTGTCGCTCGTCTGCATCGGGCCTAAAATGCCCGTGTATTCCTGGCCTTAACCGAGGCCACGTTATACGATATCACTTGGAGTTCATTATCTGCTATTATTTTACGATCATAGGTAATTGCTTAATAGATAATTTGTTCAGGTCAGCGATGAGGGGCACATTTTTTTAATCATTCATCTTTTCGTAAGAAATCGAATTTCGAAATACCTTTCAAAAAGTGTTTTATTACGTTCGTATCCAACGCATTTATCATGGGATTTTATCATTCGCGGGTTTAACTTCGAAACGAGTTGTGCTCGTAAGCATTAGCAATGACATAATCTACTTTCTATCGTTTATGCTATCTTAATTCTTATTTCCTGTAGAGTCAAGTAATTAATAGGGTAGAAGCTCGATCCGTCATCGAGGTACGAATAAATTACATCGAGCGAAATCGACACATCAAGCCAACGAGAAAGTCGGAATCGTAGTTATCCGATTTCCCATTTTATCTCCGACCTTCGGTATTCAGGGGCGAAGAAGCGCCGCGATATTTTCGAAGGCAAATCGCTTTGGAAGACGGGCGGTCCGAAATAAAGGGAAAAACGACTGATCTCCTATTGTCGCCGTCCGCGCGCGAGCTTATAGTCGTTCAGACTGCTCGTCAATGTTTATCCCCTGTCCACAGAGCGTCCATTAGTGCTTTATTCATGCAGTTTTTATCGGTGTTTGCCTTCCACTTGGCGCCTCCGCGGAGCGTGAAACGATTCTCCTAACTCCGTGCCCGTTGTATTCCAATTTGTAAGTCCCACGTTCGTGAGACTCGCGCGGCGAACAAAAGGGCCCAGGGAACCGCGGCGCCGCGCCGGTTTCCTCTTGTAAACCATCCCTCCTCGATCGAGGCATCCGACGCGGCGCGGCGGGTTTCCCTACCGAGGCCTCGCGTTGTTTACTCGCATTTCGCAAAACCGGGCAGCCGGTCTAGGCCCGTTTCTATCGACGCACTGGGCCCCGCGGTTGAACGTTGAACCGGCGCCGAATCTATCGTTCGCGACGACGATTTCACTCGTTCAAATATTATTTCTAGATCTGTCGATCGGCGCGCGGATAAAGGTCGTCGGGGAAAAATAAATTGAACTTTCGGGAACACAGCGATTGCCTTTTTTCGCGATTTTGATATGTTGAGACATGAGTAATTTAGAATTTTTTGGGTGATGGGTTTTTAATGCTTTTTGTATGAGACCGTGTCGATACTTCTCTGTTTAATAAAATATGTTAGAAGAGAATAAAAATGAAACGTTTATTTTAGGATGAAAAATAAGGTTATTACTAGACTGCGGATGTTTATGCATTTTTGGCGATTTTAAATTTGCTAAAATTCACAAAGGTACGCACAGATGCAAATATACATGAAATATTGCAAATAAAATAGATTTCAAGATATTTAGAAGGTAAAAGATTGTTCTTTTTAAGTTGGTTTTCTTTTTCTGTGCCTTTCAAAATTTGAATTTGCATAAACATCCGCAGTCTAGTTATTACAATAATAAAACGTATTGTTGCTAGTATATTTATCTTGGGTCTCCAGCATCAACCGTGAAAGGTTAAAGATATGGTTGTACAATAGGGCTTTAATTAACTGGTTTTTAATTATTTTTAGTTTCTATTATATTTATGAATTTGTATTTTTGCTGAAAAAAGTGTCAAGCGTTTTATGTAAACAAATTATTCTTTATAATCTGATAAAGACTTTAATATTTCTTCGAATTTCTTTAAAAACTTAGAGCAGTCAAATATTTAACTTGGATTTTGTTTGAGGGTGAAAATACATGCATATATTAAGTATCATGAATCATGTATTAAAGATCACTGATTTATTATTTGCAAATTCTATTATCTCAGGAAGTTTGCCTCCCTATTAATTTTGATGATGGGCATTTTACCGTATTTTGCATTTTGTTGTTTTTACTTTTTCTTTTAATAATATAATAATATGTATTATTATTATCGTAGCTATATTAGATTATACTGACAATTTTCAAGCTCTCAGTTATTTCTTTGCTGCATCAAAAACTGCGGAAGTATTTAGAATAAATCTAATAACACCAGAGAATTATAAAAAAAATCTAATAATTCACTCCAAAAGTGTAAATCGTTCTGAGGCAAAGGGTTAATCACATCTCATTATCCTGTTCTTCTTCAACAAATCCGTAATTCGTGTTTCAAGAGAGAAAAACTTCTAGAATGTCTACACTTTGCAAAATCTATAGCCAATACCAATCCACATTTATTAAAAATTAGGCTACCTTGTTTGTTAAAAAGATTTTTTAAGAGTTAACATTCGAAATATCTTATGATTCAACAAAATAATTAGAGTTTGTCATATCTTCAACATTTTTCAAACAACAGTTCACAAAACAAACAAACTAATTGCTGAATTCAATTAAAAAAACAACTCTTTACTGTACGTTTTCTTTGCTGGACCACATTCTGAGTACTTTACATTTACAAAAAAAATGAATTGATAAATGTACCCCTGGTGGGACTCGAACCCACAATCCCCGGTTTAGGAGACCGATGCCTTATCCATTAGGCCACAGGGGCTGTGTGCCTCCCCAATTGTTACTCGACTACACGAGCCCTTTAATTATTTTTGACTGTGTTCTCTGTCTCATTCGTGAATCAAGACGAAGTTTCTCGCTTTAACAATAGATTGATCACCGAGCTGTTGCAGTCCATCGCAGTTGGCCGGACTCGATGCATCTTCCCCATGCATCGATGTCTCTCGAACGATGGGAGATCCGTCGCTGACTTGCTGCCGCGCTCGTTAACGCCGTGTTTTGCGAGCATGAATCTCATGTCGAACGAGAATAAGCTCCTTCCTCGCGATCGTAAAGCAACGGTACATCACGATTAATTAGATGGTCTTATGGAATTAGCTACCTATTGATAATACAAGGTTTTTTCCGCGTTCGAGTTGTCGATGCATTTTCTTCGATGAATTCCCATCGTAGAATGTTTAGCACAATGTATTCTAAATTTACACGAAAGTGCGCATTGATTATATGCCTTAAAACTTTAAACTATATTTGCTTACGACAACAATTCATAACATTTTTTTCTTGTTTAGTTCTATATAATATACTGACAAAGTTTGACCATTAAAATCTAGAACACCCTATACAGGGTGTAACAAAAATGTTGCAGTTGCTTGAAAGAGGTGATTCCTGAGGTGATTTTAAACAACTTTTTCCTTGGCGAAAATGTTAGGTGAGGCTTTGTTAACGAGTTATTAACGAAAAACACCGACCAATCGGGAAGCGAGTACAGTGGATTAATGATGACGCGGAACATGACGGACCAATACTACTTACAGCTGGAGCCCGCGCTGAAATTCATCCGCTGTATTCGTGCTTCTATTGGTCGGTGTTTTTCGTTAATAACTCGTTATCCAAGCCCCACCTAATATTTTCGCTAAGGAAAAAGTTGTTTAAAATCGCCTCAGGGATTACCCTTTTCAAGGAACTGCAACATTTTTGTTACACCCTGTATACTCGTCATCGCATTTCTAATTACTAGACTGCGGATGTTTATGCATTTTTGGCCATTTTCATTGTGCGAAAACCTGTAATAATGTGCAAAAGTGCAAAAACATATGAAGTATCAAAAGTAACATACATTATGGGTGCGTTCCAAGACACGCATCGAGTTGCATTGATTGCACAGATCACAGCCAATGCACTGCGACCTCTTCTTCTACCAATAAGGTCAATATTTCGTTATTTACAATTACTGGTAATTCCATTTGTACCATATTATTGTTATTGTCTTACTTATTTTATTAATAAAAATGTTGGAAAAATAATTAGCTTTTTTAATTTGAAAATTCAATGATGGCGTCTGATGAGCGTGCGGAAAGAAATAAATACACATCGCGCATTAAGGTAGGAACACACTATTATCACGTCACGTGTAATCACGTGATATTGCCCTGTATATGAAAACACATACATATGTATACATCAGTATACAGATGAAAGACAGATGAAAGTGCTCTCATATACAGGGCAATATTACGTGATTTCACGTGACGTGATAATAGTGTGTCGCGCCTCTTAATTGCTTCTATTTCGAGTTGTAGTAATTCATGCATGTTTCATGCGCTACAAGTGGAAATATTCTAGGGAATTTTTGCTCTGCACTACCATGGACGTATGAAATTGATGCACGCCTCATTCGTGCAAATATTTTTCTAATATTTATATTAATACAATAAGTAAGACAATAAGAATAAAATGGTCCAAATCGAATTACCAGTAATTGTAAATAACGAAGTATTGACCTTATTGGTAGAAAAAGAGGTCGCAGTGCATTGGCTGTGATCTGTGCACTCAATGCAACTCAATGCATGTATTGGGACGCACCCTTTATAATCTTTAGAAGTTATGATGTATTCTTATTCAAGGTTCAATTCTTTTTCTGTGCCTGTAAAAATTGCATTACAAATCAATTGCAAATCTGCAGTCTAACGCGTCTCTAAAAAGGAAAATTGCACGCTGAAACTCGTTACATCCTGTATAACATAATATCTCACGACGCAAAAAAGGGTAACGATAAATGAACGACGAACGCTGCGCACGAAATTGCGCGCCGTTCGCACCAAAACAGATTTTTATTTTCAACGAAACCTCGAAGAACCTGGTTAAATGACAGTAACGAGATTCGCTAAGCAAAAACCGGGCGCAAGAAACCAATGGGAGGCGAGGAGCCAGCGAGCGACAGCAAATTGCTGGCAGGCTCTGGTTCGCCGCTTTCCGTGTCCCGTTGTTCATCGTGCTTCTTGTTCGAAGCATAATCACGGCAACGGGGGAGCTTAGGTCGCGCGGAATAAATAGTGGAAAAAGCGCACACCTCGCGCCGGCTCTAAGTGATTGTGGGTAGGTTTATGGCGACCATAACCGGTGTTTGGTTTGGCGCGTTGAAGCTTCCCCAATTACGGCAAATAAACCTAAATAATCGCTGTTCTCGTCCCACCTTTCGCTTTCGTCGACGACACTGGACGCTCGGCGCTATCCATCGATATCGATCGATCTGTCGTCTGGAAATCGATCTGGCGCCACGGCGAACTCCGCTGTCAATCGTTTCTTTTCGCTGTGAGAAAGTTCAACCGACTCCCAAGCGAATGCTTAAAGGAAATGGTCGCGGGGACGATCGATTGGAATTCTGTACGAGCAGTGTTGTATATCGATTGTACCGATCGTCGGTGCTGTAACGATATTCCTATATAGAAGTAGAATAGATTCGCTTTCAATTGCTCGACGGGTATTCGTGTGTTCCACGTGTCTGACTTCTCTCGGGTTAATCCACTGGTTCAAAGAATTCGTCACAGAGATAGCTTATTCTTGATGTATTATACATTATTTATTTATTTATTTATTTATTTATTTATTTATTTATTTATTTATTTATTTATTTATTTATTTATTTATTTATTAACGGGGTGGCCCCCTTTGATACACTTAAAATAAAAAATAACATTAAGATTCGCTGTTAGAGACGTATTTACATTGATTAGAAAAAGATTCAGTCGAACAACCAAAGAAGTCAAGTTGGTGTGCAAACATATTAGCTTGTCTACAGCAACGTCTGATACATTCATTGGCAGAGATGTTGGATCTACAATAAGATTCATGGAATAACGGGTAGTTTCTGAGAGTTCTAAGCGGAGCATTAAACTGTATTAGACGTAAAAGATCGGGACAGTCAATATAATGATTTAAAGTCTTAAAAATTAGTGATAAGGTAAATCTAAGCCTACGTTGAGCAAGGGTAGGAAGTTTGAGGAGATTAAGATAAGCATCATAATTATGGCAGGTTTTTGGTATAGGCTCATGTATTTTGTAGAATACAAAGCGCAAAAACTTGTGCTGAATTTTTTCGATGAAATATATATACATTATCAAGAAAATTCAGATTGTCTTCAATCAAAACGCAGCAGGGAAACGATAAGCGAAAACATGAAGTCAACTTTCTCCTCCGATACTCTCCCCAATCGAATATCCGCGCGATTTAGAACGCGTCTGGCTATTGCTCATTGTTTCTACTTACAAAGTAGAGTCGTTCGCGTCTAAATCTCCATTAGCCAACCTCTAAATCATTTTGTTGTCGCAGTAACCAACGAAAATATTCCATGGTCACTGATGTCCTTTTAAAAGAATAGTAACCGTCGATGAACTCGGTCGCCAACCGAGGATACAGTTTCCTCATTTCCATTGAATAGCTTTCACCTCGCGACGCGTCGCGCTTTAACGGTTCCGATACTCGAACTCGACCATGGTAACGAGATGAACAACAGCGTGCAAAGATAGATCGTGGCTGCAACTGTTCGCAGCGACTTCGAACGGGTGTCCGATAACGGGCACTGACCAACCAGGTAACTCAATAACCGCACGTGGCGCCACGTGGTGTGTGTTCCTGACCCCGCGAAGTTGCCTCGTCGTCGACGACGTTATCAGTTCTCGTCGATGGATCGAGAAACGATAGACGCAAAGTCAAGGTGAACGTCACGGGGGAATTCGAAACCCGCGGAGTCACCTCGCCGAGAATCGCTGACTCTGCTCGTGGGAGATGTTTCGACTGCTCGTTAACGAGTGGGACACGGTGACAGCGATTGGTATTTCAGTGCATTCACCTCTTTATAAACGGTCGTTTGATCGGTATTTGAATCGGTGACATTAGGATTCCTTGCATATTTAACATGTGTGAAGTGGCGTTTCTATTTCGTGTTCTTCAGATTTTTTCGAAGCAATTTATTAAATTCATATATATTGGAAATGTTAGGAATTATTACTAGGAATATTACTGGGAATAGTATTAGGAATTATTATTAAGAAGTTTCAATTATTTTAAGTCACTTAATACACAAGGTGAATCTCTTTACATGATCAGTTTAAATTTAAATAACTGGTAAATTATTTGTGGAACTATAAAAGTATAATAAAATGAAATGTACTTTAAAAAACTGAAGTATCGAACTAAAGCTCTCACAATTTTTCAGATTTTGTACAGTGCATGATTATATTATTATGGACACTGCAGAATTATCAGCTTTTTGAAGTTTTAACAAATATTGAAAATTATAGCTTCAAATAAAATCTATGAATTGATTTCTTCGTGGCTAATTCATGAAGATTAATTTGATAAAATGTTAACGTTTTTAATTAAATAACTAATTAATATCCCCCAATTGAATGCTAATATTTGAAACCGATTTTTGAATATTGCACGTTTACCCCAAAAATTCGATTTTCAAACTCAGTTTTTAACTCATCGCTAAGTGTATTTAATGTGTTTGTGGTTTGTGGACCATGAAAAAGTTTCCATAGCTCTCAAACTAAAAATACTAAATCAATTACCAATTGCTCCATGCAAATTTCTGCTTCTAATTCCAAAAAATCACGAAAGAATTCCGTAGAAAATGCGCCACACAAAGTGGCATAAAAGCCCAAGACAGTGATTCATGGATGGTTATGCAACGTTGCACATCACACGGTTTTAACGAAAGTGTTGAAACTTTATTAACCGTTCGCCTTTGAACCGCAACCTCGTCTGGCCACAATTTCCTCCGCGAACGATTTATTAATTATGAAGAATGTCCTGGATGGCGGTGCACTTGACAGGCAATCATTCGCTTGCACAAGGAGAAAAACGACATTTAGGAAAACTAATCACGTCCATCGCGTCGCCCTAACGGTGTCTTCAGCTCGGGGGAAAAATTTACGACGCGCGTTTAATGCACACGATTGCATGTTGCAACTATTTATTTTCTGTTCTTCGACCGATCGAACCGCCTGTCCGTCGGACAATCGCGGAACGATTTATCAGCGTGGCGTAACACGCACCGGCAACAAGGACCGCGAAATTTCTCGCGCGAGCGTCGTGCCTAAACGATAAGGGAGGCCTCTCTGTTTCGATCCATCGACGCAATCTTGATCGATGCAGAGTCAGTGTGTGACGATATATTTCGCGTCGTTGAATGTCGAACTGTCTGGCGAGTTACAGCCGTGAACGATTATTACCGCTATTCCGTGGATTGAATCTACGTCACCTTGTATCATTTGTTGTCAGCACTGAGTTATGAGTGTTTCGTGAACCGCGAAGTGCTGAGACTTCTTAGGATCTTTTGAGCTTTCTTACCTTTTTGGATATTTTGTTTCTTTTGAATGGCTGAAAAGTTCATGCAATAAACTCAATTTTACAATTCTAATAAATGATTATATAGCTGTAGAGATAGATTCATTTATTTTGAACATGTTAATATAATAAATAAACGACAACATTGTAGATTGCAGCTTCAAAAGCAAATTTTATTATTGTCGTATTAGATAATTAAAATTAAGTATGTTAGCACATGCTGAAATTGTCTTTTTGAGGAAGAAAAAATGCCTAGGATTTAGTTTAAAAAATATAAAATGATTCCAGATTTTTATGCAGAAATTATATTTTTCAAAATTCCTTGTACATCCGTGAATTCTTAATTCAACACCAATGTATTTTTCTTAACACTTTTTGTGGGTCCGATTTGTTGATCTCCCTTTATATAATATTTATTTAATTTCATGAAATTATTTGTTACATTGCATGGATATTTTAGTTAGAAATGATGAATTGTGTTTAATTGTAAGGTTAATTATGGTTTGAACGTAGTGAGATAAAGAAGAATTATTAAAAATTTCCAAGACGCCTCTAGTTTTTAGGTATTTTTTATCTTATCGTGTTTTAAATTTCTTTCAACAACTCTTTCGATTTTGAGGTAAGTCTAATGAAATTAGTGTTAATATCTAAGTTTCTTGTTCCTTGACACTATATTTTGTTATCTTTTTGTCTTTTATTGAGAGGTAGTTACAGTAAGACCTCGATTAAGTGGCTTAATATCCGAGTCAAAATTGAAGTAATTTCTCGTTGTGGATCATCATTAAATCATTAAATCATTAAATCAAAGTTCAAGGTTTGCCCGAAATTTTGTCTTATCCTTATCACTAGTAATTAGGACTTAAAATACTAGAGATAAAAAATAATTAAGAGCCGGTTAATTGAACTTCTACCGTACATAGTACAAACGTGTCCAAACAGTATTTTATTAACAGAAATAAAATTGTAATAGTTCCAATACTTTTGCAACATCAACTACATATATAAAATCCATAGTAGAATGAACCCTCTTTGGACACAGACTGTTGTTGCTAAATAGACAAGACTTTAGTACAATAGATTTTGGTTATTTGAGACACATCGGAACTAGCGTCTTTTGGCGCGATTAAGCGGCTGTCTCAACTATGCGAAGTATAACTATTCATACTATTTAATTCTCTGTTCTTTAAGATTTTATTCGAATAAACAACTGCCTCGATAAATCGGTGGCCCAAATAAGCAGAATTCACTGTATATGACAATGCGTTCTAACGTATAATATAAAATAAAAATTCTAATTTCTCATAATTATTGATTAATCTAAGATCTTGTCCATTTACTGGGTGCCGCCCATCTATTAGCGTGTTCAACCTAATAGCGAATCAATAATTTTCTACCGTTAATGAAACCATAGTTCACGGAGCTTCTCTGGAATCGCGTTCTAATTGTTTCGACGTTGATTCACGATCCCCGCGAATTGAATTAGGAAAGTGGCGATTACGCGACTCGAGGCATTAATCCCGGACCCGGTTGCGACTCGGTCGTTCCGCGGTATAAGAAAACTTTTGACATTTGCGCGGCGGGAAACGGATCCGAGTCGATTTAATAAGCGGCCGCGTCGCGGGATTCGCGCCGGCTGCCCGCGCGATTTCTCCTCGGCGGCGATCGATCAAGCGAACCGGTCGAGTTCGCGGGTGAAAAGTCGATACCCGATAAATATCAGCGTGGATTCTGAAAACGCAGTGGCTCCGCGGACGGTTCGACGAGCTAACTTATTGCCCGCTGTCCGTGCCGCGTTTTACTAATGCGCGCGCTGGATTAGCGCTCGACTCCGAAGCGCGTATCCCCCCCCCCCTTCGCAATCGCGTTTCGCCTCTTCTTTCGCCGCGGCTGTGCCGTTATCTTCGGAGCCATAACCTCGTAAATCCACGGACATTTGTTTCCTGCCCCCAGACGTCGGGGTTACCTCCGTTAACCCTGATGCAATCGTTCATGCGTTTACAGCGACAAATCGCTGCCTCTTTCGCGTCTCCTTGCCCGCTCCGCGTCGCCCGCGCGGCTCTTCTCGCGTCCCTCCTTTGTCTTTGGTTCCACGCCACCACCGAGGAAATCATTTCGCGCCGCTGTCTCGAGGGACGATCTCCGGGACGTCTCCCGGACGTCCCCTGGACTTCGTCGGGTACGTCGCAAGGGGTCGAAGGGTTTCGCGAATTCTGGGAATCAGCGACGCTCGTGGTCTTCTCTGATAACGAGGCGGTGATAATTTATTTATTTATTTGCGGGAAACAATCTCAATTTTTACATGGATTTTTACACACAATGGACGTGAAAACATATAGTAGAGAAAAAAAAGTAAAATAAAATGAGAGGCATAAAATAAAATAAAATAGAAATAATAAAAAATTATTAATGAGTGAGACAGTGAATCCTAGTGTACATATACTGCTAAATAATACTAATATGATTGCCAATAATAATTCTAAAAGCAGTTAATGGAGTACCCAATAATTTGACTCACATAGCAATTGAATTACCTCTTATATTACCTCAGACCTTATCGGGTCATGGTGGATAAGGTTATATAATAAACGTGACTGATATTAACCCTTTCGTATCCTTGGACGAAATATCGCGTGACCTGGTATGTCAGAATTTTTTATGGATTTGGACGAATGATTTTCTGAAATTCCCATATATTTGCTTGAATTTTCTTGAAATTCCTAGAATATTCTTAATTTTGCTTAAATTTTCCTGAAATTCCTTGAATCTTTCTTAAATTGTCTTAAAATTCCTTTAATTTTTCTTAAATTACAATTTCTTGATTTTCCATCAATTTTCTTGAAATTCTTTGAACTCTCTTAATTTTTTCTTAAATGTTTTTACAATTGTATAATATTATAATTGTTTATGGATTTGGACTAGTGATTTTTCTTACATTTTTTTACGTTTCCTTCAATTTTATTGAAATTTCTTGAATTTTCTTGATTTTTTTTTAAACTTCTTGAATTTTCTAAAAATTCGCTGAATTTCAATGAAGTTCCCTGAAATTCCCAGAATTTTCCTCAAATGCTTTTGGAATTCCTTGAACTTTCCTCGAAGGTTTTTAAAATTGCCTGAAATTTTTTGAATTTTCGTTAGATTCTCTTGAAATTCCTTGAAGTTTCTTCTTAATTTTCGTGAAATTCTCAGAGATTCCTTGAATTTTCCGAAATTTCCAGAATTTTCCTTCACATGTTTTTGGCATTCCTCGAATTTTCCTGAAATTCCCAGAATTTTTCTCAAATCCTTTTGGAATTCTTTGAAAGTTTTTAAAATTCCCTGAAATTTCTTGAATTTTCATTAAAGTTTCTTTAAATTCCTAGAAATTCCTTGAATTTTTCTTAAACTTTCATGAAATATCTTGATATTCCTAGAATTTCCTTTGAATTTTCCTGAAATTCCTTGAGTTTTCCTTAATATTTTTAAAAATTTCTAGAACGCATCGGGTCACGAAATATGTCGTCCAGGATACGAAAGAGTTAAAGGACACATCTAGTAGTACTGTAAATTAAAAATACACAGATATTCCGATGAAAACAATTAGGAAAAATGAAACAGTAAGATATAAAATTTCATTACTTTCCTTTACTGTTGCCTAGAAGCAAAGCACAACAATGGAGAGATTTCAGAATTTGATTGAGAAACCATTCCCCAAACGCAGCGCGAGTGGAAGGAACCACTCCATAAAAACAGTGGAATTGGCAACTTCATGAACAGACATCATCGCTTCACCGTTTCATCGAGAGATTTCGATGCCAGTCGTGTCCACGTTGATGTGCACGGTGCTTAAAGTAGAAACCGCAGATCGGGATGCGTATAGATACTGAAGGAGTACGAAGCGAAAGCCTTCTTTCTACCTCTCCTCCTCGTGGTCTTCGCCTCTCTCCCGTCCCTCTTTCCGCGGCACGTTCGATTATATGTGGGATAATACGGTGAGAACAAGAGAGAGAAAGAGAGACAAAGAGGTCGCGAGGAGGAAGAGCCGACGGAAAATGGTCGGTGCGAGGGCAGAGAGCGAGCAAGAGGGAGAGAGAGAATGAGAGAGAGACGTAATCTGGTTGGTCCACCGAGTTTCAACGGGGAAAGGATGAAGGAAGGGCCGAGGGCCTCGAGGCGGCCGCCATAATGCATCGTGAGAAGTGTGCATGAGGTCAAACGGGTCAAAAGAACGTCATGGCGCTGCTTCGTCCCTATGGCGGACCCGCTCTCGCACGTGTTCAAACCCCATCGTCGGTGCTCGCTTAACGTCAAAACCCCTCGAATACGTGACGCCGCGCCGCGACGACTTCATCGCGGATCGCGTCGGTTCTCGAATCGTAAAAATGGTCGAAGGCTGCCAGTACTTTGACCTTGTCTCGCGGTAACGCGAGTTAACGTTACCCCGCGGCGACGCTCCTGAATTGCGCTCGTCGGTGAGTGTCGCAAGCGTCTGACGACGCTCTTGATTGTAGTTTCCTCTTGGAACAGCTAAGGAGGAATTTTTATTAGTTGTTCGTTGTTGAATTTTCACAGTTAGCTTTTGCTAGGAGGTTAGGCAAGAATAATTGAGGCGTTGCACGGTGTGATGAAAAAGCTGGACAAAAGTCTTATAAATTTCGCGCAGAGGATGAAAATGTTTGGTTTTGCATTCTAGGTTCAAGCATATTCTATTTAGCTATCTTGCGCGTGGATTTGATGCTTCCAGGCATGAATTTTACGTCAATTGGTTCCAGTGATGCCATTCTATTCGCAAAAAAGAAAAAAAAAATTGTTGTATACTAGGGCTCTTACTATTACTCGGATTTACGGATATCCGAGTCTTGAGTATCCGAGTACTCGGTTACCCACCAAATTTATATTCGGGTACTCGGATATCCGGATACCCGAATTACTCACTTTCAAAATTGAAAGAACAACAGCCTTCTATTGGAGTCATCCTGATAAAAGATCCAAAACCGGTCGCTCGAATACTCGGATCCAAGCCTGGATACTCGGATCCGGATTTCGATCCGGATTTCGAGTTACAATGAGTAATTCGGGTACTCGGATATCCGGATAGTAAGAGCACTATTGTATACTTCAATAGTTGTACAATAATCTCCTTCTGGCATGTTTTTAATTTTCGTTATGATTGTCTTACGAATAATTTTTAAAAATAGCAATATTTATAAGTGATCCAAAATTGGGTTCTTGATGGTAGTTTGATATCAATTTTTCCTGTTAAAAATCGTCGAAGATCAGACATGTCTGCACCTGAACGGCTTCCATCGACGCTCCTAAGTGTCACCGAGAACAATCAGGGGCGAAGTGAAGCGACCGCGGAATTCCTCGCAGAATTCCTCGCAGAATTCCTCGTATTCGCTGATCGAAGCACGTTGTCTTCGACGACGAGGTGGTTAATGTTAGCGGGGTAGGCAGCACCGAAGAAGAAAGTTTTGCAAAATATGGGACGGTCTTCGCTGTAAAATGATCTTCCCGACCACTTCCTTCCTCCGTTGTGACCGGGGATCCGATGACCAGTTTGAGGTCGGCGATGACCGACGTGGGAAAGGATCGTCACTGCCTGGTCTTCCTTTAGCCCTCGTGCTCTTACTTCTCCTTTTTTTTATCGTTTTATCCTTATTGTTTCTCCTCGCTCTCTCATCTTCCTCCTCCTCCTCCTCTCCTTCTACTGCTCCGCTGGTCATCGTTGTCGTCGTCGCGATCGTTTTTCTTCTGGTACACGCTCTCCCCCCTCTCGTATAACTTATCAATTTCTTGCCATTATCGCCCCCGGGAGGTGGCGTGCCTTTGTTAATTTTGCAAATTTCACGATCGTTCTATAATTTGCTCGTTGTCAGTGCGAACCGATCGCTTCCCCTCGATTGATATTTATATTTACAACGCGATCATGCTCGGCCATAAAAATCGTCAGCCTTGTTTGGTTATCGCGCGACGATCGCCGGACATGTCTGCGATACGGTTCCCGCGAAAAAGAGAGAAAAAAAAACGGTACTTAGGGTCCCGCTGCCTCTGCAATCTCGGCGTCGGGGCGGCGCGTAAGTGTAGCGCCCGCGAAGAAGGTACATAATACAATGTTTCAAGCGGAAGGCGATCGATCCCGATGATCGAAGTTCGACGCTCGCGTGTAATAACGGGCTATAAAAGCTCGCCCATAAAAGCTGATCACGAGGCGGAATTCCGCGGAATCTTTGGCACGTCGATGTCGTCGCGCTGGAACGCCGTCGTTCGCCGAATCAGCGACGATTGCTCTCCGAGGAATTATTCAGTCGACGCCTTTTGATCGGATTCTGATCAGCCGACGAATTATGAGAGAGTCGAACTGTTGCGCTCGAAAAAACGTACATCTTCCCATGAAAATTTTTATCGCTTCGCCATCTCCGCTCTTCCTGTTGCTTTATTTTATGGCACGATATTTGCAAATTGCGGACGGCCTTGTGTCATTGAATATTAAATTTTTCTACGTCACGCAAATAACGGGAGATTTGGTGCTTCCTTTTATCATTTATCGCGTCGCACAGTGTTCAAAAACGACTGTCTGACCGGGAAAAATTATGTTTTGAAATGAAAGTGTATAAATCATCGAAAATAAGTTAGATTATTGATAATTTCGACTTCTTAACCTTATGTTCTGTCTAAATTCGAAATATTTAAAACAAAAACTAAATTATTTTAAAAAATTTTAAAGTTAATTTCTTTACGATTGGAAAAAATATTTTACTTTTATTTATTCCAATACAGAATACGGTAAAAACAATATACATATATAAAAATATAATAGTTAATTTAACAACTTAACTATTGATCCATAGTTTTTACTAGTTCTAATACTTCCAACAGAAGATGTCCAGTACTTTTCTTAGTTTTAACCCTTAAACTACTTATTAGTGGATCTGAAGGCATCAGGAGCATATGGAACAAATCCTCCATACAGTCTTTTCTTGATTGATTAATTGGTGTTTCTGCTGAGCACTGCTGTTTGTAAACCGTCTGTGAAGGATTCGCGAAATTCAAAATCAAATTATGCAAAAAGTTGCAAAAAGTAGCACTTGATTTTTACAGCATTTATAGTGCTGACCCTGTACTATAAGATAGAATTGAAATTTTGACCAATCCCTACCAATCAAAAAGGTTGTAATTAAAAAATCAAAGCACATGCGTAGCAAAATTAGCTATTATTGAGTGCGTTTGTTCGGATGTCCCATCAAACTTTTTTTTAATCTTCCTATTACAAAATATAAGTATACACCTTCGTCTACAAAATCTGTGTTGCGTAAAATAATTTATTGCACGTTTCGTCTTTTACGAGAAGAAAAAATCTCGAGTGCTAAATGACATTTCTAATCACAGTACAGGTTTGAAAATTCTATGTACATATTATGTTATTTAAACAATCTTTAATCATTTTAGGAATCTAAAACAATTGAGAAATAAGTAAAACAAAATTATCGAAAATATGACTTTTTCCCAGTCAGACAGTCGTTTTTAAACACTGTGCGTCGTCGGCGTTCTTCAATTTCTTTACAAGAATACGTTCATTTTTCTGTTGTTAACATTCTAAACAATATGAGATGAAGTAGAGACAGGTTCGGGACAAATGTCGCACTGTCCGTACTTCAAGTACAGTAGAATCTCAATTAACCTACTTGATATTCATTAAATAAAATGCTAGTGTTTAGTGAAACGTTGTTAAATCATTGAAGTATGACTCAGAGTCTCATTGTATTTTTATACCTAGTGCATGAATTAATTGAAACCTTAGATTTATTGAAATAGAGACAATAGTGATTCGGATAATGGAGATTTTACTGTACCTATTGAAAATTGTACATTTTTCTGAGTACAGCATCTCTCCCCGAAAGGAGTTTCTAGTTTCTAGTTTCAATTTTTTAAAAATGATATCTATTGCGATTTTCGCTTACTTCAATGAAAACAGACAACATGTTTTACTAACAATACCTATTGTTGGAATTATGTTTGATTTTGAAATTTAGGCACAGTGTCAATTTCTGCAAACATGCAGCATCTTTCCCTTACTTACCCTAATTTTAATACCCCAATTTCCCTAATTTCTACTACTTCGAAACTCAATCACAAGAGAAAACGCGTTCACTTATGATTCCCGAAAAATCCTTCAATCTTCAAATTTCTTCAAATGTTCCTATTTGCATGACCAATGATACTAAACGTTACACTAAAGAGTTGGGAATCCACCAGAAAGCTAAGCTAAGCTATGCTATGCTATGCTATGCTATGTTTAAACAATACATTTTCATTAACTTAGCTTAGCTCTTGGTGGAAAGGGATCCATAAAAATGTATTGAAGCTAATTTTTTTTAAACATAGCATAGCATAGCTTAGCTTAGCTTAGCTTTCTGGTGGATTCCCCGGCTTTAGTATTCGTCCTCCTTTCTACTTGTTACGAATACTCATGTCGTAGGAAGAGTTTGCGTGTTTCGTCTGTTCAGCGAGGGATTAAAAACAACAGTACGCAGTCCTCGGAGCAGATTGTACATCGATGCTCGGACGGCGATAAAATCGAAAATATCTGTTCTCCTTGTCCGTCCGGAGGCCCGTGTCATACAAAGTTACAAACGACGCGGCCCAGTGGTTTATTGACGCGGTCGGGGGATAATAATTCGCGAACAGATTCGAGATAAGTGAGACGGGTGAAGATTTAATGCCGTTAGGTACGGTCCTACGAAACGTAGGCACAGAACCGGCCGAGCCATATCGCCGGGGACGATTACACGGCGTGGAAGCCATTGTTGTCTTCCTATGGAAATTAATTGAATGTATTTGAATAAGCGCGTTGTTCGCCGCTTGTTCCTACTTGCCCACCTACGCCGAACACGCGCGCGCGCCGTGAACCGAACTCCTACAGGACGGTTCAGACGGTAGGCGATGGCTCTTTTCGAAAAATTATCGATTTTATTTCAGAAAATCAGATCCGACGAACGCTGATTAATTTTGTGGTAATGGAAAATTAATTCTTGAAGGTCGATTATTCTGTTTTTAATGATCATTTATGAGACGACAGAATGGAGTGAGAAGATATTTGGTGATGAAACTGTTTCGTTTGCATTAAAACATAAAGAATATCATTTGAAAAAAAATATTCATAAATACAATAGTGGAGAAAAGGAAGTTTCTCGACATTTGCAGATATCAATATCCGCAATTTTTATATTAGACATTTTATATTCTTTCGTTTATACAAATACATATACATGACTTTGTTCCATCATTTGTCTTTTAACTTTCTTTCATACGCCACTGTATACATTCACACTTTGTCTTAGAAACTTATACATAAACATTGATACTCCTTATCGGCGCACGATTTAGTCCTTATCAAGAACTTTCTATAGAAAGGTTATCCCAAACTATAGCCATATAATAAGTAAATATAGATAGAAATGAAATCCTTCGCAAGCATTCCAAGAGGAGTTTTTCATTTTCCATGCTATAAGTGCGACATTCTCAAAGCGGACTTCTTCTATTGTTTTTGTCAATCCTTTGGCTTACAGCTATACTGATTTTTAAAACCATGGGTCAGTAAAGAATAAAAATACTAAAGAGAAATGTAAAAGGTTTAAAAAGTTCTACGAGGACTCGATGGTTTAAAGAACCGTCTCTCGCTGAATAGACGAGCGCTTTGCGCATTTGAGCTCGTTGTACGAAGGGTCCGTATGATGTAAATAATTCTGTGCGTACCTGTAGCACGACGTGTAATACGCATTCTCGGAGCAGTGCATCGGACCCCGAAGTCATAATGCATTGCAACAGATAGGACATTGTGTTACTGCAAGGGCCGCTGCTGCGGCGAGTAGAGTCGCCTTCCGTACAATGCACAATAGCCTTGTACCGTGCATTATACAGTTATTTGTTTATTTATTAACCGCGGCAGCGTGCTTTATGCCACTAAGAGGAACCATTCGTTTCGCCGCTAATAATACACGGTGGTAATTTAACTTTTATGAAATAGTTTCGTTAAGAAAGAAACTACTGAATTTTGCTTTATTTTTTTTTAACTCAACTTACAAAGTGCAACAAAGTTGTTAAAGTACGATAGAGAAGACTATAAACCACGAGATTATGTTAACATTTACTATCGATACTATGAAACAAATATTCTTACTTCATAGTAAATAGTACACAAAAATTTACTTCCAGTGCACAAAAAATGAAATGATAATATCGCTCCACAGCCAATTCAATGATTGTGCTGTAGGTAGTGCTGTTAGCCGGCTCGGAAAAAGCGAGCTGAGCTTTACTCGGTGCGGATGACCGATCCGAGCCGAGTACTCGAACGTTCTCTGAGGCTCGGAAGAATTGAGCGGCTCGAGAGAATCGAGCGGCTCGGTAGAATCGAGCGGCTCGATAGAATCCAGCGAGCTCATCGGTTCAAAAGAAACGAACAACTGGATCTGTTTCGAGCAACTCACATGAATCGATTGCCTGCAAAAATCGAACAAATCAAATGATGTTTGAGGAGATTTGATTATGAGGAGAATTTCTCAAATATTGTAATCCTAACCCATCAGCATTGACAAAAGACGTACTAAATAAAAATTATTTTTACCAGTCGATTTCTTGTGGTCTTTACTAACCAATATAGTGAAGGAAAAAAAGTTGATGGTAATTGTAATCATTATTAATACTGTAATATTTTTTTTATCGACGTTTCCTTTTGCAATATTTTCCATGTTTCGCACAGATAGCATACTGCTATCTTAGAAGTTTTTAATTCTTTTACGAGACTTTTTAGCACACCATAGAACATCCAAGAATTTTATTAATGTTTATGATATTATCATGTATCATATACATATATGATAATGTCTTTTTGTACAGGCTATAAAAAAATAACTGATTACTTTTGTCGCGTAAGAAGATTCTCTGTTTTGAGAGTGATTTATAATTATATTTATCATTCTATTTTTTTATGACATTTTTAATTCATTGAAGGTATGTACATATAAATTGATTATTTCTCGTTAAATCGGACACATGTTTCTTTTAATGGCTAAGATTTTATATTATTTTATATTTTTGCAGTCAAACTTGTGATATTTTTTGCATTATCAATTACGAAATGTGTATTGACATTGTCATGCTTTAAACTCCATTCATTTAAGTTAGTTTGTAAACCTTCAATTACATTTCCACTACTGTAAGAGTCATTAATTTTTAATGTATATATTTTACTTGAAAATCATTATATAACTAATGGACTTGTTAAATAATGTAAAAAATACTAATAAACATTATAAAGTATATACTTATTTATAGTTTCCACATTTTTGCACGTAATTTTTCCAATTTTTTTACGTGGTATACATTCGACATAATATTGTTCACAAATATTGTATGACACGACATGATGTCTTCATTTTGATATTTTCATAAAAAATAGGTATGTAACTTTATGTCACTAAGATTTATGTGCAACAAATATCAGTAGGTACATATTTGAATTATATTTGGAATATCATACTATTTTTATATGTACTTAATGCAAATGCAAAAGAATACTTTTGAAAGCAATAATGTGGGTCGGTAATGACAGAGACAGAAATGATACCCGCAGAGCAAAACCTGGACGATATTTCAGACTCATTGATGTGTTGCTTATATATATTTTGAAATAAGTTAGCGAGAGAATTCTATGGTGGACTAAAAGAATACAGTGTATACTTTTCGTCTACGACGGTACCATGACTGCCGCTCGATTCTCCCGAGCCGCTCGATTTTTCCGAGCCTCAAACAGCGTTCGAGTACTCGGCTCGGCTCAGAAACCGAGTCTCGGCTCTGTTCGGTTAGTGAGCTGCTCGAATATTCGGGTTTTCCGACAGCTCTAGCTGTAGGACCATTATAAGTTAATAAATATTTTCTATCGTATATAATTTTTTTGTCATAACGTTTGTGACAACCAGTCCTGGCCTCCCCTATCTATTCCATGAAACTAAAACTTTAGAAAAATATTTAAGCATCTCCGATGAACATAACGAAGAGAAATAAGGACCGACAGGGAGCAGAGTCTCGAGTGTCCCGGTTTATAGTCGACGTGCCGATTAGCCGCGTAATTGTAGATAATTCGTAATTAAATTCCTTTTTCTCCGACCAGGTCGTTGGATATAATTGATCGCCTGTTGGTAGTATCCCTAAGGTATTCCACGGTGCATCGGGACGCTAAAAGGAGAAAAGCAGAGGCGAGGACAGAGAGAAAGAGAGAAAGAGTGGGAGAGATATCGGCGTAGCAAGCTGTGAATGGCTGCGCCCTTGATGGAACGGAAAGGAGCAAGAACTGGAGGGGAAGTACAAGAGGGGCGGTTAATTAATGGGGCGGCAACCGACCACTTCCCTTGTACGTTTTCTCCTTCTACCTCTGTCCGGCTCGGTCTCTCCTCTTCTTTTTCTGATTAGCGTTTCGCAGCGCCTTCGATTTTCGCGCCTTTTCGCCGCGTCGTTTAACTTTACGTTCCGTCGACGATGGGCGTCAAAGAAACATCACGAACGATCGCTCGTTTCGCGAAAATATCGATCACGTTGCATCGCTTCTTTCTTGCTATAATATTTTATCAGATTCGTCCGCCATTGAGGCATTGGCTTCCTTTGGATCTCCTCTTTCTCTCTATTCTCCCTTCCCTTTGCATGGTTTATTTATCGTCGATGAAAAATTGCTTTCGAGAGAATCTATTTTTCTTTCCAGATTCTGAGGTGATCAAACGAATAAGTTAAATGAATGGGGTTTCACTTATTTATGCCAGATCGATGGTTTTTGTCAATCGCGCAGATTGACTATACAAGGCAAAGAGTTGAGTTGCGATCGAGAATCCATGCAGAACAGTCGATTTGTGCTGAAGTGAAATATATTTTTTCTGTTTCATTTAAATGCATTTATAATTGTGCCCATAATTATGGAAGTGGTCTAAGTCATATTGAAAAAAAATTAAAAATTACATTGAATAAATTTAGTTTAAAATAATGTGGTGTGAAATAACTGATAAACTCATTTTTTTTTAAATTTTGACTTAGACCACTTTCATAATTATGGGCACAATTGTCGGCATCCCACACCTTCGTCCGTGGGAAATTACGTTCAAGTGCAGAGTGATTCATTTGTTAGTGAACTCAAAAGCAGCGAAAACGAGAATCATTCTGTCTATAGCGCTACACGGTTAGCAGCTAGGTGATAACGTTGCAGTAACAATCGATAATTGAGGGTATTAAATTTTTTTCTGCCACTCCGTTCCATGCTTTCAATCACTTCTGAGATTTGCTTCGTGCTTCTGCTACCCCCGAAGGCGACGCCTACGCTGACATCGCTGTGCTATTTGTCTTGAAAGATACATCGATTACTCATCGAGGACAAACGATATTAAATCAAAAAACTTTCCGTCGTGGTTTGCGCCACTTTGCCTCCGCAGCGTTCGTTCCATTGTTCTTCTCAATCTTTCTCTCTCTCTCTCTCTCTCTACATTTTTTAATATAACTTTCCTGTTCGATAATCCGCAATCAACAATACTGACAATGAAACTGTCTGCCGAATCTTGTACTTACCTTCGCTCAACTGCTTTTCCCTTTCTTCCCCCCTCCCCCCCCCCCCCCGACGCGTAAAATATCGCGGCAGCCCGCCATTTTATCGAGATCGGTAATTTGTCGAACCCAGGTCGCTCGTAAAATCAAAGGAACTCGTTTGAACACCATTAATATTGACGATCACCGTTAGATAGGTCGATATAATCCAGCGCTTCCTCGTAGGCTGTATCAAAAACACATTTCCCACGTGATATCCAACCCAAGAATGCTTCTATCCGGTATCATCGGACTTCTCCAGATCCCCGATAACATCGTTGGAACCCGATGCACGGTAATTTGTCCCGAGATGACTCCGAAGTCGGTTCGTTCTCGGTTATCAAATTCCTTCGCGGCGAACCTCCAGAATCTGTGAAATTTACATTCCTCCGAGCGAACGGACACGTTCATTGAGACCGGCGGAGATTTATTAAACGACTTTTCCCAAAGACTTTCATTAACCGCCCGTCGAATTTTCCCCGAAACCCGGAGGCCCAAATATTGATATTTCCGTCCGAACTTTCTCCAACCGCCTGTGTTTTACTTTTCGATAACCGCGATACTTGCCGATAAATGGTTGGCTGAATTCTGTGAAAAACGTAATTTATTGCCCAGTTTTCTCGGGAAAGATTCTCTGTTTGTTTCGGTCTTATTTAACTATGAATAGGCGAAAAGAATGCCACAATATTTACACTGTCTGAGAAATCAACGATTGAGAGTATACGAACTTGTTTCTTGAATGAAGTGAGAAAATGTTGTATGCACATAGAGTTGCTTTATTAAAAACAATGTGACTTCATTAAGCAATTTTAAGACCATTTTTGAAAATCGAATTTTTTAACAAAATTTTTTTACTGAAATTCGAAAGGGATTGACTGCCTCCTTGTTACATCTAATTTAAATTGGAAAATAAATATGTTAAAAGTTGACATTCCTAAATTGATTAGCATCTATTTAAACAAATACCTAAGAGTATTTAGCCTATTTGTATAATATTCCATGAAAGTGTTTTTTATATGAGCCCGAGAAATTGTATATTTCTATCTATAAAGAGTAATTTAATCGGATGAGTCAATTTTTCAATTTTTTCTTAATTCATCCAGTTATCAATTCTAATAATTAGTGTTTCCTTACAAATAACACGTTTATAAGCGATTTGTAATCCCAAAATTGTGGTGGTGCAAAGTATCCTATCTATTAGGTTAACTTTGCACCAGACAACATCATGTACCAATACACATCAGATGAGTAATTTTCTGCTATTATGGTTTACACAGTTTCATTTGAAATTTAAAAAAAAACAAGAATGTAAATGATTCCAGTTTTTTTAATTGTTTAGTTACTAGTTCTTATTAAATAATGTATACAAATTTGAAAAATTAGTGCAAACTAACCCCGGTTTACGGTACTGTTAATTTCTAACTGATAATAATTATAGCAGCAGCATTATTCAAACGACTGTTTATAACATAGAAGAGTTAAAATGTTTTTAGCATTAACATTACTCAATTTATGACATATTTAAAAAACGTATATCTACTAATTCTTTTTAAAGTCTTCCAGATTTTCCTCTTGAATTTTCAAAAAACCAAAATATCAATCATAATATACTAAAGCATTTTCGAACATTTTACATAAGGTTGAAGAAGAAAGTGAAAAAAAACAAAGCAAAAAATCGAGACTCCATAAAATAATCAAAATAGTAAAACAAATAAATAATTCTAACATTATACAAAATTGAAGGGCTTATAAAATTAAAACAATGAGGGAAGCGGAGTACTATAATTATTACTTACACACACCAGTGATGCAGAATATAATAATTTAGGAACCAGAGTTGAATCAAAGTTTGATTGATAACTGATTCTAATCTACATGTCCCAACGATACTAAAAATTAGAAAAATGGATACAAATTAAAACGTTATCAGTAGACTGCGGGTTTTATGGAAAATCAAATTTTTACAAGCATAAATACAAAATTGGGACTTGAAAAACAGTATGTTCATAACTTGAATAATATTGTTGATATTTTGTATATTTTGACATACGTTAACGATCTTATAGATTTTTTGCATACTTAGCATTACCATAAATGCATAACTATAAGTATGTAAACAATCTAAAAGATTATTAGCACATTAAAAAATATACAAACTATCAAAAATATAAATCAAATTAGAATATTTAAAAAATAAGATATATTGTTATTCATGTTTCAATTCTTCATTTATGTCAGTAAAAATTTGATTTTGCATATAAATCCGCAGTCTGGTTGTCAAAGAAATACAACTTAGATCACCATCAATCGTTCTCCACTTTACTTTTATATTTTGGGATCGACTCAAGGCGCCATAATTTTCCCTAAACAGTCTCTGCTTCCCCCGACATCCGTCCCCATCGCCGGAACATCGTAGATCAATCCGTCCGCGTAAAATTTGGTATACCTCCAGGGAAAAGTGGCGCGACGCTGACAGGGTGGCGCGCGTTCTCCAAGTTTCTGGTTCGCGAGCGATCTCGGCGCGCTTTCTAAAAACCAGCCGTATTTTTCGCGGTAGAGACGCGGCACACCGGGCCGGGACGGTCTGGAATTCCACGATGTGAAACCGCCGGGCCCCGTGGGGCGGTTTTTCCCCGGTTCTCCGTGGGCCCCTTTATTCGTGTCGTCCTAATTCGAAGCGAGTCATCGGAGCGCGGACGGCACTGGAATGCTCGCCGGCATGCAGTGCCACTCGTTCTACTCCTCGTCCCTTCTTCGTCCCGTGTCTGTCCCTCCTGCTCCATCCAGCTGGATACCCCGGTTGGAACCCCGGTAATTAATTTAACTTCTTGCCCCGACGATGGCGGCTGCTAATGGTTTTCTTGTACCCTGCGCGAAACTCTCCGCGTCGTCTCGCCTTCGTCCTGCTTCGGCCACCGGCCGCTGCGACAACTTGAAATATTCTCCGCGGTCCTCTGTCGCGGTTCCTCCCGACTTTCGGGAAGGCTTCCTTCCGTTCTTTGGTCTCCCTTCGTGGTCGTCGTTCGGCTGGAAAATTGAAAAAAAAAAAAAATGGAAACGCTTTACCGCGACACAATTGTGGATCGTTGGAGAGTTTGACTTGGTTTTGGAGAATTGGTAAAACTGTAAAATCTTATATCAACATCTTTAACCCTTTAACGTTCATGTTTGTTTCGTCACTAATGCATTTTGTCCGAATCAGACAAATATTATCATATTTACTACTGCGTAAAGCTCGAGCTTTATTAGAACGTCACTTTTGTTAATATTTTCATATATTCAGTTCTTCATCATCTTATTTCATTTCCAAATTGCAAAATAAAAATATCCGTTTGATAGAAATTTCATCTATACAAAATTTTGTGGGAGACTGATGATTCACTGGATGTTCAACGTATTAAAAAATTTTGAAATCTGCTAACTTTGAAGTCTTAAAAAAATGGATTATCAACACTTTGCTGCCATGTTGCACCGGAATTATTCATTCTATCAAAGACTATCAAAAGAAGTGGGTTGCCCGAATAATAAGATTAAAAGCAATGCTTCAAAGTAATTTTAATACATTTATCTTGGCAGTCAAAGTATTAAACTGCTGAAGTACAGTGTAGGCGTAGTGTAATATTTTACTTCGTTTAATTTTCTAAGAAAGAATTTGAAGATAGTTGATGGGCACATAGACGTGAAAAATCTACGTGAAGTCTTAGGAAATTCATATTCGCTATTAACGTTCCCAAGAAAGCTGGAGGTTAAATGTCTCCAGCAGTCTCCAGCTGCTTTAACATATATGCATCCTCGTAAATCATGAAATGTTCTATTGGAGAAGAAAAGTTTCCATCCGGAGTCTTGCGTTTGACAAAGGAAAACTGATGGGAGAAAACATTGGAAGGCGATGCTTCCGTGTCATCCACCTAATCGAAGAAACTTCTGCGCAACGAGGATGCGATGAAGATCAGACGAAAGGAAATCTCTGTGTGACGAATATTAGACGGAGGGAGTTTATACACGATAAGGATGGAATGTTTTTGAGAAGAAGATTAGGCGAAGGAAGCTTTTACGCGATGGGAATCAAACGGGAAAATATTCTGTGTGATGAGGTTCAAACTAAGGCAACTTCTGCGCGACGAGAATCAAACGAAAAAAAATTCTACGCAATAAAATTAGATGATGAAAGAAGGTTTTGCTCGAAGAGGATCAAACGAAAGAAATCTTCTACACAACGAATAAAGAGATATTCAAACGTGGGAAAATTCTGCATGATGAAGATAAACGAATGAAAGGTTGTGCACCACGGAAATGAAACGAAGAAAATTTCAAACCAGGATCATCATCAGACCAGGAATGTTTTTATGGGACGAGTATTAGAAGAAGGAACTTTATATCTGTGGTTGGAAAGAAAAATAACGCTAATCACATTTTCGGAAAAATTGAGTCTATGCCTTGACTCAAGCTTAGAAAACGGAATTTATATTATTGTCGGAGAGAAAGTGTATGAAATAAAAATATTCCTTTAAGAACAGGGACTGAACAGAATTAAAATTATGTTAAAAAATTGGTAAACGGAACTTTAAACGTGAATATCTTGAAAATGAAAATATGTGACATGTGACGTTTTGCCTCATAACCACAGATATGCGCAGGATGAGGTGGTAAAAACATTTGCGTGGTGCGTAGATTTTGGATGTTTATAGAAATTCATATTTTCAAGGGCAGAGAAAACGGAAAACAACTTAAATAAAACTGTTTTCTACTTTCTAAATATTAAGGTAAATGCTCCAGTAGAGGACAATGCTTTATCAGTAGTGGACACTTTGAATTGTGAAATGCTAAAATATAACCACAAAGGCGTTGGGAACTGCTTGGAAGTAACTGAAACTAAAGTCAAGTAAATACCCTGTTATTTTCACACAGTACGAACGCCTTTGAATGTTATTTTATAGTATTTCAAATTCAGAATGTCCACTACTGGGGCATTTACCTTATAGAACATAATTTATTTTCAACATTCGATGTATTTCTGCATCTATACGCATCCTCATACATATTGACACATTTAAAATCGTAATGAATGCATAAACATTCTGAGTCTAGTGATGATGATCAAACGAAGACAACTTCTGCGCAACAAGGATCAGAAGGAAGCTTCTAAACACCAAGAAGCAAGTCAAACAAACTTGTGCGCAACAAAGACCAAATGGAGGAAGCTTATGCTATACCGCGAGGATGAGGCCAAGGAAGCTTCTATACGACGGGAACCAAAGGAAGTTTCTACGCTAGGAGGATTAGTATAGAGAAACTTCTAGATCAAGAAAACTTCTACGCAATGAAGATTAGACTAAACAAACCTCTACGCGACGAGGATTAGATGAAGGAAGCTTCTACGCGCCGAATTCGCCGTAAAATGACAGACCGCCGCACAGTGGTTCGAAGGCGAAAAAAAACCCAAATTCTGAAAGTGTGATTTTTATGTATAGACTTGTATATTCTGATAACTAATGAACCAATATATCTTGCTATGAAATTGAATATAGCTAATTCATGTCAATAAAGAAGAAAAATTTATCTAAAGTGGGCCTATCATACTCTCACTGGAATCTTACCTTTTCCTAGCCAGAATTCTAATTCTTTTTTTTACTTTCTGCGAATATATATCATAATTTGTTTCATATATTTTTAATATTTAGAGTCTTAGCTTATAGAATACATAAATACTTTTCGAAATCACTCAAGCAATATTGCATAACAGAGCCTAAAATAAAGGTAATAAAAATAGGAAGTACTGTTTGATTCCCTTAGGCATATAAAAAAAGCTCCGCCTTCCTCCGCGTTCTTAATGGCATTGATTTATAGTAAATACTATCAAGTAACTGTCCTGTAGAAATTAGCTGCATCTTTTTGCACCTTTGACTGTTATCGTCAAATTACTGCTCCTTCTCGCTACGCCTAGCTTTACGGAGGGCTGCACTGAGAGTACCATATGAAGTATTACTAGCTGCTACTCATAGCTTTTATCCTTCCAACATTTCTATTCTATTACATTTCCTCTTCCGAATGTTTTGACGGTTTATTCTGGGCTCGATTACTTTGTGCACGCCGAACCACTGTGCGCCGCGCCGCGACGTTCTACTCAAGCAAAGCGTGTAATCCCGCGGCAAGGAGCGGCCGGTGTTTCCCGCGCGTTGCCGGCGTTCCAGAGAAGGCTCGAGACCGCGAAACAACACCTCGTAGAATATTTGCCGCGACGGAGGATCGCTGAAAGAAAACCTCCGGGGCCCCGTATCGCGGTTTCCCCTCGGAGGAACTATTCTCCGGTGTTCCTCCTCGGCGAAGACCTTCACCTTCGGGGAGGGAGAGGGCCAAAGGCGGCCGGTAAATAGCTGCGTGTGCAACGTCCGCTCTGGCCGCGAGGCGTTAACGAGGCGGGCAAACATGAAGAGGACGAGGTGGAGAAGGTGGAAGAGGCGCAGGAGGATGGACGAAGGATCGGCGGAGCGTGTGTGTGCGTATTCGTGCGCGCGCGCGCGCGGTCGGGAGGAAGAGTGACGACGAGAGGAACGGAGACGGTGGCGAGGGTAGAGGGATCGAAGGGCGAAGGGAGGGAAGGATGAAGGAACGAGGGAGGAATGGAGAAGGAAGGAGGAATGGAACAAGGCACGAAGGCGCCTTTTCAAGGCAAGGTGTGAACTCTGCCGCCCTTCGACTCCCTCTATCGGCCTCCTCTTCGTGCATCCACCAGCACGAAAGCGCCTCTTTCCACCTTATTAAGACCCCCGACCCGGCCAGCACACAACTGGACTCTCTCACGAGTCCCTCTCCCTTCCTCCTCCTCCTCGCCTTCCCTCTTTCACTTTTCTCTTCTGTCCCTTCTCCCGCTGCTTCGCCTCCTCTTCTTCCTTTCTATTTCACGTTCCTTTGAGGTTACACACGCGCCGACCGCCTGTACCTACCCGTGTACTCGACCAGGATTTGCTTTTTAACGATCCGACCGAGCTAGGAAAACTTTTCGCGACCTTCTCACCCATCCAGCACCTTTGTCGCGGGACAGAACGATCCTCTATGAACGTCGGAAGTTCGTGCGTTACCCCCGGACAGATTTCTAACAGGCTCTTCCGTTATCTCCGCGGCGCGTTTGAATAAGCTTCTTCGAAATATTCTTTCCCATGCGGCGCTCCTTCGTCAAGGTTCCTTCTCTTTCTTTCTTTTTCCTCACCTTTTCCCGGTTGTTGGCACAGGCGACGGGACGAGATCAAAGGATGCGTTGATTTCTCGAGCAAACGTTATTTATTGAAACAAGAGAAAACTTTAGGATCTGTTGGCTACGCCTTTCGGTGTGCTCTTCAATGAACTGTTTCCTGGAAAATTGTTCGGCGTTCTTTAAATTAACCCTCCACTGACCCGAGTCACTTCAACCGTTGTGCGAGTGGATTAGAGCAGGTTGGAGTAGCTTGAATTAGATTGAAGAACGTTTGAGGGAATTAAAGTGGCTCCTCGCGTTAATGGAAAGAACAATTCGAAGTGTTTCAAAAACAATTAAAATAAATACTACAGTTTCCAAATATCCTAGAAGATACTTAAAATATCCCACAAATGTCTCGGTATCCAGAAATTTCGTCACGATAATTAGAATTCATCTAAACAAAATTCCAGCGGAAAGAAAATTTGTTTAAAACAATTTCCATTGATCGTTTTCTACGCAAATTCTTTGCACGTCTTTTCAGGAAAGATTTAGTGTCGTAGGCCTGCAACAAGTGGTCCCCCACGTGCCCCCGAATCGCAACGCAGCCGTTTGTGCAACCATGACAAGGGGTCCGTGCAAGGAATCATTTGTCCCGGCAAGTAGTCAAAACAAAAATTCGATCGACCCGGTTGTCGCGCGAAACGGACACGCGGGGAACGGAGCAAAACGAGAGGAAGTGGTGGGTGGAGGGTACGAGAGGCCGCCGTGCAGCACCTTGTTTATTTTAATCGGGGCTCAACGTGCCTCCGAGATTGTTTCGTCTCGCGGCACCAACGATGTTTAGCTCGCCGTTTAATCGCCGTTAACGAGCGGTTATCGTTCACCAACTGGAAACACGACGATGCTAACGAGGCGATCGGCCGGAAGCACGAGCCCTTTCGCGTTCGCTCTCCACGCAGGTTTCTTCCTCCTTTTTCTTCGTTGCTCCTCTCCTCTCCCGTCGCTTTGGCATTTTTGTCGCGCGATTTGGCGCGCATTAGGGCTTCCTTCTTTCTGTCCCACGGAAACGCTTCGCAACTTTATAGGCGTTCTAAAGGAAGAGTTTTGCGAAATGACATTAGACTTTTAACTACATTTTTTTTGTATGGTGACTCACAAATTCGTTCACTAAAAGCAGAGTTAGGCATTGAAAAAATATCGAATAAAAATAATGAATGAACTGACGTTAGTCGAGAATAATGAATAATTTATTCAAATAAATTTGTCTTTTACTCGAGTCCAAAATTTATTCGAATAAGTTTGTACTCAATTTTACTCGAGTTCAACATTTAACATTTTTTCAAATAAAATCTCGATATAAATATCAATTCTAAATATTCTTAAAATCTTCGAGGTTGTTAACATATGCCAAAACATTCAAAAAATCAAAAATATAGCTCAAGTTATTATGTTTAAAAAATAGGATATACCGTTATTGAAGTTTCAATTCTTTCATTATGCTTTTAAAAATTCGATTTTGCATAAAAATCCGTGGCCTAGTTATCAGAATAAGTACATGATTTAATATTGAGTTTCTTCAATTCTTTATTTCATATTTAAGCCATTTTGGAGCCATATGCTGTTTAATAAGTTATTTTATTTATTGTTTTGTATAATTTTCATTCACTAACGTGTTCATTTATTGGTGCATCTACCCTACTTACAATCACTTACAGATCAATACTGATTAAATTGCTATAGAAGGGGGTAAAATATTCCATACAACTTTCGCCGTGGCGCGACAAAAACTTTTCCTGTTTTTTTTTCCTCTTTCTTCGCGAGGAGAATTGTACAAAATATCCTTTTAAGGATAACGCACCGTTGCGTCGACCGTACACGTAGACAGCTGACCGATATTCGAAGGTCATTTTTGTCCCCGCCCTCCTGCAAGGGCTTCCAGTAGTCGACCAAGTGGCCGTTTGCAAAACAGAATTCGCTCCACTCGGTAGTAGAAAGGGGCGCCAGGTTCAGCTCCCGTTTCGACGGCGAGTTTTCACTCGGTCGCTGTCCTCTTTGGGCGCGCACCTCTCCGGCCGAAAAATGCGTCGTAAATCACGCGGGGGCGATTGTTGGGGCGATTTGTTACGGAAAACAGTGGCAAAATAGCCGGGAGGCAATAAAAGTGGCACAGTTGTTGGAGCAGCAGGGGTGAGGAGAAGAACTTCTGGTCCCATTCATGCAGATTCAGCTCGAAAGTTCGCCCTCGTGCCTCGTCATTTCGAATCACCCTTGTAAAACGTCACAATTTGTTAGATGCTATTCCCTATAATTTTTTACCTTTTATTTCTTGCAATCATATTTTTGTATTCATTTAAAGAGATATAAGTGTCCCGATTTGAATGTAGCATATTTTCAAAAACATGGACTTTGAATTTATTTAAATATTGTAGGATGCCGATAATCAGAAATGCATTAAACAGGAAAAATATATATTTCGCTGCACAAACTGCACGACTGTTCCGTACAAATTCCAAATTACAATTCAACTATCACACACAACCAATTTCACATCAAACAATAGTCAAAATGCCTACAATATTGAAACTTCATCTTTTAACGGTTTTAACCCTTCAAGCATAATTGATAATTTACTCAATTATTCTATGTTAATTTAGGATTATCTTATTACGTTTTTGTTCTAATATTTTACAGAAAATATACATAGAAGATACATCAATGTTCTGTTCCCAATTTTAAATAAGAAAATAGTTCAGCATACAGGTTGTTCTACGTAACTTTCCACGATTTTTTAAGTACTTCCTGTGATCTGTCGAAAAAGTGTTTCAAATAAAAATTATTCAGTTTTTAATCGACTATAAGTTTTAATAAAAAAAAATTTCCGAAAAGTTTTTCTTTTTATAAAAGTCTAGGTCATCTTCATTTTTTAAATAGTATTAGATATTTTTTGTTTGCTTCATGGTATCGTAGCTTATGTCAAGACGAATTCAATAACCTAATACACTATGATCTTAAAATGACTTTAAATTTAGACATGTGGTGAAATTAATTAAAAAAACATTGGCATGGACAATTATTTTATTTTTGTTACATTTTATGTAAACGTCTTCTAATAGAAATTAATTCTTGAGTTCTAAATTAAACTAGAACAAAAAATTATAATAAATTAAACTTATTATTTAAAAGTATAATAAGAAGAATAAAAATTTAACTACCTTATGTAAGTCACAATAAATTTTCAAATTGTAATCCATTTAAAATTTGGAGTATTTATGGACCTATGGAGATTAAGTATTTATGGACCTATTACTTGGCCATTTCCGACCCAAATTATCATCAGTATTTATGGGGTCATTTGCAATCGATAGTTTACATTGTTTCAATTTCAAATATGGAGTATTTCAATTCACCGTATTAACATAAGAGCAACCAATACAAATTTATTATGTACAGCAGAATTGTATTTATAGGAAAATGTATAACAATGCCATGAAGAAAAAAATATGTAATGCTATTCAAAAAAATGAAGATGACCTTGACGTTTTGGAGAAAAAACTTTCTGTAAATTTTTTATTGCAACTTGTAACCGATTAAAAATTAAATAATTATTATTTAAAACACTTTTGTGTCAAATCATAGAAGGTGGTTGAAAAATCGTGGAAAGTGTTGCCTGGGACACCCTGTATAATAATCATTAGACAGCGGATTTTATGCATTTATAGCAATATTAAGTATGAAAAATATCTACGGGACTTTTAATATATGCCAAAATATACAAAATATCAACAATATTACTCAAGTTAGAATGTTTAGAATATTAAACATACTGTTTTCAAAGTTCCATTAGGCTTGTAAAAATTTTATTTTGCATAAAGATCCGCTGTCTAATAATCATACTAAAAATAAATTTTCTGTACTTCGCTTTACAGAATGTAAAAAATATTTATTACTAGAGGATTAACAGACAAAATGTTACACAAAAGAGGCACACAATAAAGTCATCTAAAAGCTCCGAACAGACAAGTAATAAAAGAAGCCCATCGATCATAGCGAAATAATTACAAATAAGTTACCAAACTGCGTGTCGCATCAGCTTCGCAAACCTAAAGGACGAAAATTTACGACTCAATCCTGCCAAAAGAAGAGCACGCATTGTCCTCAAACTCTGCCTTCCACAGAAGCTTTTTATTTATCTCTATTTACCAACCGGCGAACAATGCAACGTCCTCTTTTCATAAGATCCGTGTTTCCACCGGGGAAAACAAAAAAACCTCACGGAGGGAGAAAAATCGTGCGCGCCGTGACCAACGTGACTCGTCACGGACCCTTTTTCACTGCTTTCCGTCCTCCGTATACATTTTTCGCCAATAGAACAACCTTCTGCGTCCTCTGCGACAGGCACGGAAACGTTGCTTTTCCACGTCCGTTTCACTTCGACGCGCGACTAATCGGCCCGCACAAATATTTGGGGCGAAGGTCCCCGCTTCTGTTTACCGTTTAACCGGCCCGTCGCACAGTAGTTGGCCTTTTTCACCCTGGACAAGGGGTCCCGCACCGTGAATAATCGCGAATCTGATTGCGCGCACTCTACGCGGACATTCTTCTGAATTCCGTGACGACTTTCCGATGAATCTAAGCCCCGGAAGTTGGAATCCTCGAATTCGTCTCACCTCGTCGCGAAGATCCTTCCATGTTTCGTCCTTGAAAAGTTGCTGCGACGATCTCTGCTCCGTTTCCTTATATACGATTTTTACGAGCCTCGGAAACCAGGCGCTAAAAGCTTTGAGAAGTGAAACGTCCCGTTGTATTCTTTATGGAATACTCGTGTCCTAATTGACGTGGTTGATGAGGTGGATACAGGAGTGGATGATAAAGATGATAAAGATTAATAAAGACGCAACTGTCGCCCCTCGACCCCGTTACGAACAACGCCGTCGGGGTAGCGTGTACAAAGGATGATGGCTCTAAACAGGATCAAGAGAAAAAGGATCGGAATGGTTGGGGCTGTTATGCACATCATGATCGCGTTATGATCGCCATAAGATTTTACAGCGGTCATAACGGGCCCCGAGGCTTTATTGTTGGCCGGACAGCTTGGCAAAAACCATGGGGACCTCCGTTCACGGTTGCGTGGCGGGGTCTCTGGGTCTCTGTAAATTCAGCCTGGTTAGACCGAGATCTGCTCTCACGACCGAGTCTCTTGGACAAATATTGCCAAGGACGAAGATAAATAAAAATGTTTATTCTTTTTTCCGTGTCGTGCCAGAGGGGCTTCAGTCTTCCATCCGTCGTCGTCCGAGGGAACAGCTTTTGTTCTTACCAAAAACGACGGAATAGTTGCGGATTACTCAACGCGAGCTGGAAATTCATTTTGGGATGAAAGTTCATTTCTTCGTTTAAACCTTTGCAAATTTTAGTAATGAGTGTGATGATTGATCTAGAGATAATTTTTGCACTTCACTTTTAGATAGAGTTTATTTAATGATGTTATTACTTGTTGAGTTATATAAACAATTTTTCGTCAATGCAAAATGGATTTTCGTGTCAACAAAGTTAAACCGATTTTTCTTGAAAGGAAATGCAATTACAATGCGATTTAATTACTTAAAGAAAAAAATAAAGATGCAGGATAGAGATGCAGATTATATGGAAAATTACACAGTAATCTTACATCAGATCAATGTAAAACTATAATTCTTTTAGACACTTTGCCTTTGTTTATGAATCTCGAATTATCTTAATATAAAAAGAAGAATAATAAATATAATTTCGAATAATAAGTGAGTAGTAAAAAAATTATTTCAGTAAAATCTTGAGTGAACAATAAGACTAATTATTTTTAAACACATACTATTTCTTTATTACATCAATAGCTTTGTTTATTTCACATTTAGTGTATATTGTAACTATATTATGTAATAAGTAACGTCATTGTCACAATTGACGCACAACGTGAAAACTTCAACTTGTAGCATATTTTTCGTGAGCCCAACTGTTATCAAAATGTGTTGTGTAATTTTTCAATACATTATTCGGGACCTTTAAAGGAAAATTTGTTAGCAATATCAGATGTTTATGCATTTATGGCGATTTTAAGTCTGCTAAACTAAAATGTATATAGATATGTACTTAAATACAAAAATACATGAAACATTTAAAATAATATTTAGAAGGTAAAAGACATTTTTTAGTAATGTTTAGTAATTGTTTTTAATTTTATAAACCAATTTTAGTAATTTTTTTAATAATATTTAGAAGCTAAAAGGCAATTTGCATAAAAAAAAGTTAAGATGGAATAAAAAATGTATCTCCTAAATATTATAAAACCTACACAAGATTTATGTATTTGTGTTTCTATACACATCCTGTTTCATTTTCATGTATTTAAAATTCCTGTAAATGCATAAAAATACGCAGTCTAGTCATGACTTTCGTCTTCGTGGAAACTAGAAATTGTGATGTTATGACACTGAATTCCGTATTATAAATATTCAATATTACATCGTCATGACATCAAAAGTCATAACTTTTAGTTTCACGTGAAAACGTACCTTTAAACTATATGTTGCAATATGAAAACTTTGCAGCAAGAAGGATGCAACTTCATTTTTACCTACTTCGAGTAAATTACAAAAAGTTGTGCAATGTAGAAAAACTATGTAAAATTTCTTTTACGCTAATATACGTCGTAATTATGAAATTATCAAAAATGGAGTTGCATCCCTCTTGCTGTAAGGTTCTCATATTCAATCGATTGCATATCAACAGAGATATCGTATTTGGGACTTTTGGTCTACCGGCTTTTAACTCCACTGTACTCCGTGGACAACGGAAGATCATTTTAGAAAAATCGTGTTGCTTTATAATTCCGTTTCTTTTGTCACAATGTATGCACTTACGGTGGCAAACAACTCTGCGTTTCGATCCGGTCGATCAATTTCTGCCCTCGGGGTGATCAAGGACAAGTGAAACAATATCGCGCGAACGCGGCGTGACGACCATTTTTCAGGCGAGGCGGGGGGTTCGATGATGACGACGAAGAGAGGGGTTGCAAGTTATACGTGGAACGACAAATTTCTCCGACGGTCGTCGATCCAGCCACACGACCGTCATTTTTTTATTTACACGTACGTCACAATGGTTCGGCCTGGCAGGCGTGATAAATCCTGGTAATGGTCGGTCATCAATCTGGCAGGAATTACGCGCACCGCACGTTCCCTTCGACAATGGGCCCACACCGAGCTAGTACGAGAATGGGCGTCCCGTCCCACAATGGGCCCTATTTATAAAACCACGGTATTAACAAACAAACATGTTCCGCCGCCGCCGGTTATTAAACGCCTCGGGAGTGTGACCGTCTGCCTTCGACCCACGACACTGTATCGATCTCTCATTGGTTTCCCCTCCACGACACCTTTTCACGAGATCTTAATACGTCTCCGAGGATCGACGTCAGCAGATATTGATCTTCAAATTCACCGAAACGGAGCGTGGAGCGCGGATACCTGAATCCGTTTCGGCGTAACTTATTGGGACTCGACTTTTTGTCGATTTCGACCGGCTCTTGGAGATCGATCTCACTTTTTAAGCTTGTAACCTTTCGGGTTCTGAATGTTCAATTCTTTTTATTTTTTTTTTAAACAAATGTTTGTGATTTTTTTGTTATTGTGGGAGAACATGGTGGAAACTTTACATTTTAACCATGCGCTCTTAGAGTCTTTTGTTTACACACTAAAGAATTTTGTTCCTTTTAATAACCGTTTTATTTTTGGAAAAATGTGAGAAATGTAGTGTCAATATTTGGGTTTCTTATTCCTTAACACTGTGTAAAAAGTTCATTATCTACATTCATAATCTACATTAAAGTTGTTTGATTCTGGATTTTCAAGTGGAACGGAGCAGAGTCAATAATACTGGCTTTCTGTTTCGGAACAAAATATAATTTCGTTCTCTTAATTATTTATTGATTGTTGTATTATTTTTTTTTAATCAGTTTCTGTATTTAGTCCAAATAGCATACAACTTCAATGACATCTTTCTACAAAAGATTATACCTATAGCCTGGTGCAAGAATTACTAATGTCAACATTTTTTATGTTGAGATATTTGTGGCTTTAAGGCTAAATGGCGTACGTCTCATTTTCAAAAAAAGTGGAGTTTATGCATTGATTGAGATTCAGAAAGAAAAATTCATATTTTTATCAGAGAATAAATACATTAAACTTTGAAAACTCTAAACGCCAATATCTCGAAAATGAAAACTTTTGACATAACTATTTACGTAATTTTGTCTTACATGCACAGATATTACCATTTAAAAATATGAAGATTCTACTGCTTAAAATTTTTTCTTTATACGAAAACATATAGAGAAATAAAGTTTTGCTGTTTGTATTTTTTGCAAATGTTGGGCCACAAGAAAAATGAATTTTTTTTAATAAAAATTTTCGACATGGCATGTACATACAAATGTCATTATAATCATTTCTAGGTAGAATTTGAAATTGTCACTTTTTATGCAGAATATACAATTATTAATAAACTCAATGCCGGATTTAATTCAATTTTGCAAAAATATGGAACAGATACAGTGACTGGCAAAGTTCGCAAAGAATACGCAAAATTTGCTCCAATTCTAAAAACGATATTTCTCTTCTTAAAATAAAAAAAACTACTCAAATTGACAGCAACAAAATAATTATGTACATTTTACCGTTAATTAAAATTGGGATGACACGTGAACGAACCTATGAGTTACTGTATTCACACTGTTATATATTTTCTATAAAAACAATTTATGATGCAAAGAAAATGAAAACTAAATCTAGTTGAGAAATATTTCTGCCAGCTCTCTTCGAATGTTCGCCAAGAAGGTAAAAACCAGTAAAATCTCTAAACATTTTCTACATATTGCAACATAAAACATTGATCTTATTCATAGCACAGCAGTCCTCAAACGGCTAATTTAGTGAATTCTCAAAGATGCCATTTAACTCTGGAATAGTTGAAGAACGTCGAGGAATAGTTTCTCGGGGCGGGAGAGCATTCCAACGCTAAGGGGATGGCGGAGGGTCCGCGAATTTTCATCGAGCCGAGAAGCATCCCTGGCATGGGTACGCGACGGAATTCACGTCGATCTTCGCGCCTCGTCCTGTCCGTTCTCTCGTCCGGTGCCTCGTTGATCCTCTCCATGAATCTCTCGGGGTGTAGATGGTGAGCCAAGATAGGGGGGCTACTTAAACTTAACCCTTGCTCGAGCTCGTGCTCGCCGGGACCAGGAGGACCGGTGAGACCGGAGGCCACACACCAAGAAAGACTAATAGCCGGGAAGATAACGCTCTTAAACACTTTGCCAGGCCAATGCTTCTTCTCCCCTGTTGCAACCTGCTTCTACCCGCGCCGCGCCGCGTTCATCCCGTGTTGCTCCGAGCTTCCTAACTCGTGGAACGGGCTACCATTTCGGCAAACGGTAAAGGCTGCTCGATCGGGTGCCAATAATCTTGCGAAAAACACGCGGACAACGTTACAAACCAGGTTCGTCGAGGGAATTTGATAAGCAACCGAAGCGAAAAATTTTCTCGGTTCCGAGATATTTGATGCTTGAAGTGCAAATAAGTGTCCTAAACTCGGATGTTTACACTGAGAAAAATAATGGAGGAAAAATTACTACACTGCGTAGTAAAGAAACAGGATTTGCTAAAATGCGTTCGTTTCTACCACATTAAAAGGAAAAATTAGCACATGTGTTTCAAAATTTAATAGACCAGTGTAGGGTAATAGTCCCTATTAATGAGCCTGTACCTATTAGTGTGCCTATGCACTTAAATAAATTGTAAAGAACAATATCTCTAAGAAATAAAAGAAAAACATTTTTTTAAGTAATGTCAAAGTATTAAACTTAATGAAAAAAAATGTTTTTCTTTCATTTCTAAAGGGATTCCTTTTCTATAACTTATTTAAATGTAAGGGCACACTGATAGGTTCAGGCTCACTAATAGGGACCAGTACCCTAGTAAAATTTACGGAAAGCTGTGATACACAGCGACATCTACGCTTCGGAAAGAAGTGGCGTCTCGTGACATAACCTCAATTTGTTTGGATGTTAGCATTGTCTTTTCAATGCCTTTCAATGAATATCGCATAAACGTCCAAAAAATGGTATAGCTAATATTGGAGAAACTTATTTTCTGACATAAGTATTTGTTACGGGTCGTTAGCAGTTACTGAGTATAGGCCTAGTTTCATAGGGATTCCGCTAGAGTGTTCTTGTAATAATCGTGTTTCTCGCTAGTGCTTGCTCCTAGCCCTGTTCATATAAGACGAGTTCCGAAATAATATTTCACATCCGTCAGCATAGTAGGTCTACTAGGAATGAGATAATGAAGCAAGTCTTCGTTGATTCGATGGTCCAAAACGAAAATCGCCGTGGCCCCTCCCTTCTCTTCTTCCATCCCACAGTTTTCCTCCTCCAGTCGTCAACACTTTGTATAACCAATAATAATTCTCTTATCTATCCTATACCTCGCCTTCCCCGTCACCAAAAGCCATATACCCCCTCAGTATTTCCATAAAGAAAAACTCTTTTTAGTTTTAGCGAAAGTTCCAATTTTACTACATTCCTGTAGTAAAAATCAGCACACGAGGTTGTAGTTTTTACTAGAGATCCTTATTTCACGTGTATTCGAATGCACGTGTATACGTGTATTTCACGGACACGTATTTTAGTACGTGTCATTTTAAATACACGGGTAAACGTGTACTATTTCACGTACATTCAAATACACGTGCATTAACATATCTGTATTCCAAAACAACTGCTATTGCTGATATATTAAAATATTTCATTGCAAGCTTCACAATTTTTGGACATTTCAGTTTCCGTATCTTTGATATTCATTTGAGAATTCGAATCTGATTACATCGATTACGTGTAGCTAAATAAATATACATATATGTGAAATAATACACGTGTATTTAAATATACGTGAATAGCATGCGTGTACCCGTGTATTTAAAATGACACGTATTAAAGCACGTGTATGCACACACACGTGAACACGTGTACACGTGAATTTTTCAAACACGTTCATAACCATGATCTCTAGTTTTTACCAAGTCTTCAGAACCAAATATTACTACACTGGTGTAGTAAAAACCTAACTGTGTAGATGAATTTCAAGTCGGAAATTTTGAGGAACGACTACTGCAATTTTTTTTTGTAGATCAAGGTAATTTTGAAAGTTTTGTCGTGAAGTATGTCAGTTCAATTGACACGAATAATTGTGAGAAGCTAATCGAGAATGGCGCGGTGGAAACGAATTGGCTTTGTAGAAAAAAAAATTGACATTGTAATTGCAGTAGAACTTAGAACCTCGATTAACTGGCTCTTGATTATTTTCTGTTTTTATTATTCTAGACTCCAAGTATTGAAAGCATCAGCGATGAAAGTACAGTAGACTTTCCAGTGACACTTGAACTTTCAATTAATAATGTTATACTAAAAGTTAAAAATATCTGCGTCAAGGAAATACTTCAGCGTTGACTCCAACACTAAATCGTTAAGTTAATCGAAGTTTTACGGTATTTTGAACTTTGTGCGAGACGGTCGAATTGGAGAAGTGAATGTAAAATAAAGTCTATCTAATTAAAAAAAAGAAACTCCTATTAATAGCCGGAATTGTACAAAAGATAGACTTTTTTAGTTTCTTCAGTTTCCTGGGATTATCTTTTAAGGGAAAACAACACATTGACATTGTCATAAATTGAAAATAACAATTTCTGAGCTGATTGAACGATTTTCTTCGTCAGTTTTGATTGGATGTAAAAATATAAATTATGTAAATCCATATAAAAATATCTTCAGTTAAGCGTACAGAAATAAAAAAAAATGATGTTTAATATTTTTTGATTGAAATATATTGATTTTTTAATAAAATTCTAGAACCTTTGTTTTGCTGTTTCTAAAAAAATTATTATAATTTAATTTCCATATGATTAACTGAAACTAAATTAATGTAGATTAAAAAAATTATTTTCTTTTTTTGCGATAAACTAAACGTAAATAAAGTGTACAATGTATGTCGATTTACATTATTAATCGACAACGTTTCTGCAAAATATGTGTGTCTTCAAACTAATTCATAAGTAACGCTCCTTTTTTCGGGCGTCAAAGTGGATCAAAGGAACCTCCTTAATAATTTGACTTCCTGGCTTCAGTTGACTGACAGTTCTGTTTACTTGTTGTGCTTTGTTGTCTCCGAAGGGATGCAAACACACCCCAGGCGTAGCTAATTCTGTAGTTGCCCTCCGACAGGGATGAACTTCCCCTTTGAAATCCTACAGGTATATAATACCTCAGCTTCCTTTCTGCTTCATGGAGTTTGTCTCCTGACCTTTGACTCACTAGGGGATCCTTTCGTCCTACTCTTCAGACTTTTCTGCTTCTGCCTTGTCAAATTCTAATTCATCCTTTGTTCTGACTCTAATTTTTAATGAGCACTGGAAACACAAAACCGGGGAAACAAAAAGGCTGGAAAAGGGAACATTTTAAAGGAATAGTTAACAGGAAGAAGGGACTCTAAATTGTTTTACTTTAATTTTAATTAACAATCAGAGGAAAGAACTGAAACTAGAGAAAAGCAGCAAAAGTTTCTCCCAGCTTTTTAAAATTTTAATTTTTAAAACCTGAATAAGGTTAAATTAGAACCTAATAAATCTCAATTTGTAATTTTAATTTTTCTATATACCATTACAGAGACAATGGCATTAATTCAATTTCGACTACATATCATATTACTCTTGTTATCAATTTTATTTAACCTCGTACATAACTAAATTTGGTTTTTAAGTACGAATTCCCACATCAACGCTGTAATTCCTCAAATAACTTATTCGCTTACAAGTGATTCGCAAGGAGGAACATTATCATTATTACGCAGCATTATCTGTTTGCACGCTTAATTCGCAACGTACTTTTAGTTCCAGTATCAAAGAGAACGACAAGAATTTCTGAGGGTAAATAGCATCCAACTGTTTCTGTATACTCTAATTGGCCACGGCGCGGCGTGCGAATGTGATTAGCGTCGTCGCTAAAAACGCCTAAATGAAATCGATAAATAGTCAAGCTTACAGGCAAGCTACAAAATTCACCATGTGCGATTTACTTCCGACTATTATAAGGAACCTTATTCATCGCTTTAATTAACATTCTCTTTCAAATTCCATCTCCAGTCCAATCAACGTAAATAAGAAGCTAGATAAATGTGAAATTTCACTCCCAAATCTTCAAAATCTTCAACTCTTCAAACCTTTAAACTATTCAGTAGACAAAGTAATATTCTTTGACGAATTTACAACATTTCAGTGACCCTAAAAATTCTCAAACGCTAGCAACTTCGTGCTCATATTGCCTAAAAGACAAAATTATGCTTGGCGACATATTTACAACATTTCAGTCTCAAAGAAATGTCGGATCCTAGCAACTATGTATCCATTTCGTCTAACAGACAAAATAATATTGCGTGACGAATTTACATGTTTCGACGGCCCAAAATATATATCATAGATCCCAGCAACCATATGTCGATTTCGCCTAACGGATAGCAGGGACCTGTTTCCCATCCTCGGTCACCTTGTATCAGCCGAACACGTTAATTCAATCGGGTTTCCACAACGATAGATTACGTGGAAGGGGAGAGGCTCGTTGTAATTCCGAGGGGGCCTGTATGACCAGCATTAATTCAATTCTTCACACTTGTACGAGCAAGCAGGTAGCAGCGCGTCTTGTCACGGGGAATTAAGATTAACATTCAGAAGTGCCGTGTGCCCGAGGTCGTTAGCGATATTTACAAGTATGTACGACCGAGCAATAAACTCGTTGCTGCAGTTATCCCGGCCAACTGTAAAGCAATAATCGAGTCGTTATCCCGGTTGTAGGTGAGCGCGCCTCTTCGCCCGCCAACCGAGGATCCAGATACCCTCGTGTATACCATTGCTTTATTCAACAGCTTGTCCAGTCGCCGTCACGCCGCCAGCAATTATAGATTGACCATTGACAACGTCGTTAAAACGGTGACACTGTACTCGCGCCGCAGATTATAGGAGAGACGCATATCTTCCGAGCCAAAAAGGAGAACAGTAACGATAATAACTACTGTTTTAAAGATAATATAGATTGACTCAATAATAATATTATGTTGAACAAGGTCGATATGCATAGACATATGATTAATACAATTACAAAAACCATAGTTTGTGCGATGATGTTCAATATGCATCAAATAATCTAACAATATATTTTTAGTCTGGTTTTACATTTTCCTAAAAACAGAAATACTTTAGAATATCTTACATTGATTTTATATACAGGGTGTTTGGGATAGTATAGGCAAGCTTTGGAGGGGTGATAGATCACGTAAAAACAAACAAAAAACTTCTACATGACTTGGGTCCAAAACTCAACCATTTTTGAAAAAAACTGTCATAAACATTTAAGCTATAAACCGCTATAATTCAAAATAGGAACGTTTCTCGTAAGCAATTTCTTCGCTAAAATAAAGATTACGATCTTGTTAATCCAATAAGTACAGTAACTGTGATATTGTTACCTCGTATCGCAAAAAAATAGTATTTTTCTAACCCCCTAAATTACCCTTTAAAATCGCGATAATTTAAGGGGTTAGAAAAATATTATTTTTTCGCGGTACAAGGTAACAATATCACAGTTACTGTACTTATTGGATTAACAAGATCGTAATCTTTATTTTAGCGAAGAAATTGCTTACGAAAAACGTTCCTATTTTGAATTATAGCGGTTTATAATTTAAATGTTTATGACAGTTTTTTCAAAAATGGTTGAGTTTTGGACCCAAGTCATATAGAAGTTTTTTGTTTGTTTTTACGTGATCTATCATCCCTCCAAAGCTTGTCTATACTATCCGAAACACCCTGTATACAGGGTGTTCGTGCTATTAGGAGACAGTATTTTTCTTATAAATAGTAAATATTAAAAACAAATGATAGAGAAAATTCTAGGAATTTCAAGAAAATTTTAAAGAAAAGTTAAAGAAAAAGAAAGAAATTAAAGAAAAGTTGAAAGAATTTCAAGAGAATCTAACGAAAATTAAGAAAATTGAAGGTTCTTCAACAAGAACTTGAGGAAGATTTAATGAATTAGAGAAAAATTTAAGGAACATTAAGAAGATTCGAGGAATATTTAAAGAATTCAAAGAAAATCAATAAAAAGGAATTTCTATGAAATTCAAGAAATATCTAAGAAATTTAAAGAAGTCTCGAGGGAATAATTCGCGAAGTTGAAGGAAAATTAAGAGAATTCCAGGAATTTCAAGAAAATTGAAGGAAACATAATAAAATACGTATAATAAAAAATTCTAAGAAAAATTTCAGAAACACAAAGAATGTTCATGGAATTTCAAGGAAATTTAAGGAAAATTAAGAAAATTTATGGAACTTCAACAAGAATTTAATGAAGATTCAAGGATTGTAGGAAAATTAAGGAAATTCAAAGAATTTTATAAGAAATTTGAGAAATTTCAAGAAAATTCAAGGAAAATCAATAAATTTTAAAGAAAATCAATAAATTATAAGAAAATTCAAGGAATTTCCAAGAAATTCAACTTTGACGAAAATGAGAGAAAATTCAGGTAAACGAGAAATGCCAGAAACATTTTCAATATTTCATACTAATATATTTACAGATATGTCTCACGGATACGTGTCTCTCCTGAATTTACTCTAACAGAAATCAAATCATTTTTACTCAAATGGGGTTCAACAAGCGTCCAAAAATCGTAGAATCTCGATGCCATAGAAAAATGATGCGCAATCTTAATAACAGCTTTCGCCCACGATCACAAAGGCTACCGCTGGAAATCGATTCTTGCGTCACTCGCGTATACATAGGTCGGCTTCCCTGAAAAGAAATGGAAATAAACTTCCCTTTGCGCGTTGAATTGAAACACATTTACAAGCCGGAGTCGACGCAACGATCAAAGGCTCTGTTCGATTTGGTTCAACGATGCAGGAAAGTAATACGACTCGACGACGACTGACTTTATTTAAACCCGTCCGCGTTGATATTTACTTCGAACCCGGCGAGTTGACGAGGAAATTTAATATCCTACTCGGTAACTCCTCGTCGAAGCGCAACCGTGCGTTATCTATCGTTAGATCGTTGCCACCTTGTGCAACTTGTTCGCGGCCGTGCCACGCGAAAATAGTAGCAAAACACGGGCGCAATGGATAATGAGATTCTCGAATTTCCCCGGAGAAAGTAACTGGCAACGGTGTATCGGTACCGAACCACGTGAAACAAATCTATATGACTCGCCGCGCATCGCCGGGTAACCGTAACCGCGCATTGTGAGGGAACAGCGAGAACAAGAATGGCTTATCGTGGCCACAAGGTGAAACCACGTTTCATTTCTATACCGAAAGCAACGCCGCCGTTGCTGCTATACAAATACAAAAGCAACAGGTGGTGAGAGGCTCCGGGTTTAGGTTACCGGTTCAGCTATTCAGTTTTATTCATGACTTTAGAGACAGGGAGACGGAGGGGGAGGGAGAGGGAGCGAAAGAGAAGCTCGTACATACGAATCTACATTCGTGGGCCGCTCGACCCCTCGAATTCCTTCCTTGGTCGACCTTCGAGGTCCCTTGCAGGTTGCGCACCCCGTTGTAGTCCCTTTACAATGGGCTTAACGATCGGCCTACAACACTCGAGTACCGTCGACATTGCGCGAAATTCGTGCGAGATGTCGATACCGAGGGTGTATTCGTCGCGAGCTGTTTCTTCATCGTTCGAGGTAGGGAAATCTTATTTCAATAGGAATAAAGTTTTTGTAATAAAAGTTGTTCTTTGTCACTTGCGGGAAAATATTTGGTTTTGTGTTTGTTAAAGTATTTCTTATGAATTCGCTAAACGTTAAAAAAAACGGTATTAAACGAAAATTTATTGGTGTAAAGAAAAACTTTGGAAGTTTCTTTTTTTCACAAGAAACTGAACTCAGATTGTATTTTTTTTTTAAATATAAACAGCGTAACACTTAACTCTATATTTCTGCCACGTTGTTGATTTATGTTAGCTAAATGTCATCATATCGATGGGTGCTTAAAACTTTTAGCAATTTTATATCAATTAAGATATGAATTCATGTCTGTATATTAATAAACAACAAGTTGAATTTTTAAAACATAATGTTTGAAATTGTTTAAATTTTGCATACTGGCTTTGATAATAGTTAAATTGACTCGCTCTATAAATCCATTGCTAAACAAACTAATAGAGTAATATAATATTACGTATTATTTTAATCTCCGATCTTATAATACGTTAATCTGTTTTATACTACTTAATTTTTTTCATATAGATTAATATAGTTCAGATTTATTTTATCTCTATGAAGAAATTGTTTCAACAATTTTGTGAAAGAAATTATTACGTGAATTGATTCAGCTCTGTTTTTATTATAATAGGGACACATTGTTAATTGTAAAAAAATTATAAAAGCTGCATGTAATCAAATATAGCTTACACTGTAGCCGATATGAAAATGCAAACATAACTGCACTGTGTGTAACTGCACTTTGATGTACTTGGGTATAATTAATAAAATTATCTTCGAATTTTTTTGTGTTTTTAATTGTTCATATTTTTATTAACTAGTAAATAACAAATTTTATGTCAAATATTGCTTTTCTCTTTAAAATGTTACAATTACACTGCGACTGTTATTTAAAACAAAATGCATGGTACATATGAAATACCAAAAGACAATTACAGTTAATAATATTCAGAAAGTGAATCATACATTTATCTTTGATTCAATTATTGTTGTAGGACTATAAAAATTTGTATAAACATCCGCAGTCTAATTTTTCAAAATTAAAAGTTTGGCCTCTAGGTCATAACTAGTACAATAGAATTTTATAAATTTCCATTCACTTTTAGAGCCACTGTGAGAATGTCAATAATACAGACAGAGCAACTATGTATACAGTAATTAATTTATCACTATATTTATTCATATAAAACTTCAATAATTTTAAAAATAGCTCCACTGTATCCCCATTTTAATAAAAAAAAAAAATCAAATCATAGAATATTCATAGAATAATTTTTTGTAATAACACCTTGAAGAAGTTCTTCTTTCAAATTTCAGAATGACAAAGTTATGTATTAAATTTTTTAATTTATTTTTTCAACACTCTTCGCTCTTCAACTTCCATTAAAAAATCTTGCTGATATTATTCAAAATCTTATAATTTCTAACCATATAAATGACTGGCACCCAGCATATCCAGAATATCAGAACCAGTTAACAAATTAATTTGATTTTAATTTTTAATTTAATTTAATTTACAGGCAAAAAACCCTCTAGTATACATAAATATAAAGAAACACATACGGCACTTAATTAACATCGCGAAACGAGATACCTCGTTCCATACAAAAATAATTGAAAAAATACGCGACGCAAATGTGTTAAAATGTGGCAACAGACTCATGCCGTACAAAATGATCCGCGAGCGTACGAAGTTCCCGAGTCTCAATTTCTCTGTCGACGATATCGGTAAACTTTAAACGCGCGAGAAATTAACATGTATTCAAGACACAGTTATTCCAGGGTCTCCTAGTCGTTTCATTCAGCGACGCGTTGCTTGAAAAAGAAGAAGGCCGCGCACGCATCTTGTCCCGCGGTTTCTACAACAAAACGGACACGACGGATCCTTGACGACCCATTGAAAACGGTTCAGAAAAGTCCGACAGATTTTTCAATGATAGGCTCCCAGTGGCCGGCAGTAATATGATCACGGTCCGACATAATTAAAGTCTTCCATCATCGCTATCTCCGTCTCATCGACGAAGCGCCTTTTGGTTTTCGTAAATTTTCGATCCCCTCGAACACAACTCAATCGTTTGACGCTTCGCTTCTCCCTGTCCCTCCCTCTTCCCCGTCACCTTCGCCACTGGTACCGTTTCCCGTCCGTTCATTTTCACCGCGAAATTAGCGTCTCGAAACAGCGGTCAACGTGCACGTGAATGAAATCCGTCGTAATTACACGGACCGGAATTTTATGCTTGCGATTAACATATTTATACGTTATATTCCATTCACGCCGGGGCACCGTACCAGCGGCAATTACGAATGCATATTTATTGTTACAATAATAGTCGTACCGTTAGCCAAGGAAACGGCGCATTATAATTTAATCCTTCGTTATAACTGCACTGTGAATAATGGTCGACATCACAATGAGCCATAAAGTATATCGGAACTATACGCCGGAGAAACGTCCGATACATTGTAACTTACGGTCAACCGCGACCGGGCCGAGACACAGGGGTGCGCAATTGACGTCCCGACACGGTTTAATCTCGATCGTAATTGAATTTATGGCTAATACGAGCGCGGCACCTCGCTCTTGGCGAAATTCTCCCTCGTGACTCGCGCGCGCACGAGGCCTTCGACGCAAAAATGCCTGACCCATATTCGCACGATTTTCCACCCTGTATCAATGCGCAACAGACGATATATCAACCTTCGCGCGTTTGTCAGACGGTAATTGTGCAAAAAGGCATTTTTTTTTTCTTACTTTCGGATCTAGCGATGGAAGATTTACACACTTATGTCTGCGTAATTTAATTTTAAGGAGTGCCTCGTGGATTCATCTTTATTCTGAGTTTAATGGTATTTTCTATTATTTTTCTGGATCATTTTGATTTGTGTGGCAGGTGAATTTCTACGTGGTAGATTCACTTAATTTGAATTATTATATTTTATCTATAAGGAGGAATTAAGGATGAACTTCATTAACATTCAAAATACGCGAAAATTTTTGAAAATTGGAGGAATGTATTTTTATGCAATTGTAAAACACCTTGAAAAATGAAAAAAAAATAATTCGGTATATTTTTAATTATTTAACTTTTAATTTAAGGATGAACTACAGTAACATTAAAAATAAGCGAAAATTTTTGAAAATTGGAAGAATGAATCTTTATGCATTAGTAAAACCTCACGCAAAATTTTAGAAAAATTCATTTGGTAATTTCTTAATTATTTAACTTTGAATTCTTATGAAAAAGCGCAATATTGAAAAATATATTACAAAGTTTTCCAACAAACGAGTTTATGACAAAAGGTATATATTTCTGACTGTTTTTATATCACACGGAGAAGATTTATTAATATCTTGTAAATTGATGAACTTTTGGCTGAGATTCTTACTGAAGTTCATTCTTACCTCTTTGATTTAACATTTGGTAACAATGATCGTGTTTATTCAACTGTATAAAATTGTTTTATTCTTGTCTTTTAAATTGTTCGAAGAAGTTCTCTTAATAATTTTTTAATTACCATCACGAGTTAAGATACTCAATATTTTGTGTCCTATTGAAATCATCAACACATGTTTCACTGACATTGTTTTTACTGACAAGAATTCATCGACTTCGAATTTTATCGACAACAGAATTAACCAACAACAAGAATAATAACTGACAGTAGCTTTAACAGCAGTATTAACAGATAATAAAGAACGAGATACACATTGCATAGTTTTTACGTAAGCAGTAATACACAGATCAGTAAAATCTTTAAGATAAACGATTTTCACAATACTACAAAAATTTAGGAGTTAAAGAAAAATAGCAATATTTAATACAAAAACACAATATATGATACTTTATTTATTGAGAACTATGCATTATCAAGATAATCTTAGGATCAAACATCATTTCGAAAAATATTTGTACAAAATTATAATAAATATATATATTTCTTGTTTTCATATATTTGTTTAAAAGACACATGTTACACAATATATTTTCACATATTTGTTCCTAAGATGTTTATGTTAATAATGCATAGGTACGTGTATAAATGTGATAATATATGTACATTTTGTTTCATTTTTGTTTTATAATCAGTGTCCTTATTATTAAGCAATCTCCCAATAAATAAGGTATCATATTTATGTAATATGTATCTCGATCTTCATTGTTGTCTGTTAATACTGCTATCAGTTAATGCTGTTGTCGGTAAAATTTGAAATCGATGAATTCTTGTGGATGAAAGCAATGTCGATGAAACTTGTGTAGGTGATTTCAGTGGGACAGTTATTGTACATGGATTGTCATTAATTAATACCATGACCGCGGAAAAGAGAACAAACAGCGAAACAATTGAAGGTGAAGGAAAATATGAGTAATCTTGACGATCATAAATTCTTCACTCTATAGAATGACACACAATTTATTAATTAATAAAACAGCACTTAAGGTTACGCGGAACGAAGCAATGAACTACTTCCATGACAGCTGTTTCCTTGCGTAACAGTGACGTATAATTTAGCAACAAATATTACGATGTTCAACAACGCGAATAATTGATGGAGGGGTTAAATCGAGGAGAACCTCAACTACTACTTGTTACTTGATGCATTACTTCGTTGCTATGCATCTAATTTAAATAATCAAACAGACGCATTAGAATACCCGCTAGACACATTCCAAATATTAATCCCATAAGCAACATGTTGCATATCAGTATTGCTAAGCATGTTGCGAATATTTTACCGCTAACGATTAGTCTGTATTCTCATTTCACCAACCTAATTAAGGTGACAGTTTTTTTTTCCAAAATATAAAATTCAAGAAAATAATTTTAATTTATGTTTCCGTTGCTCCGAAACGATTTCCGGAATGGGCTCGATTTCTCAGAGTAGCGTCTTGTTGCCTCGCACAATCGAGCAGTTATCCGTGCCATCGATTACTCAGCGATAATCGATACGTGACGGAATTCACAACACGAAGCCAATGCGAATCGGACTTTATCTGGAATCAGTTGCGTCGCACCGTGAGGCAAAGGCTTCCGACGTAAACTTTCGGCTCACGCTTGTTAGTAAATACGAGCAATTGATTGGCTGACCAGAAACTGGATAAGCGGAACAACTTGTGTATGCGATTGCCTGATTGCACGAACGATCGACGAGATTGACTGCTTGATCTCTACTTACTTACCCGCTGTTTAGAATGTTGATTTCTGCTACTCGCCGTCTTCGTTCGTTCCGCTCGCGATCACGATAGATCCGTCGATAGATCTGCGCGATCGGAACTTGACGTTTGACACTCACGATCTACAATGTTGGGGACCAGTTTAGTCCACTTTCATTAAATACGCGCAGCAGATAGAAAGGTAATCACTCGATATCGCTGAATCTAGATAAGACGAAAATTAGTGGCGCTAGAAGGATTAGACAATTTTTATTTGATAACAGTATCACATAATTTCTATCGATAATATTGTCTGTATTCAAACTATAAGTCGCAGTAATCATTCAAAACTCTTTTTTCTTTTGTTTCTGTATCAGAGGATTAGTAAATAAATATAAAATGGTCCATCACGAATGGCCCAACATTGAATCATGGAATTTCCATAAGGTGTACATAATTTTCATTTAAGAACTAGACTTAAAACCACTTTCTTGGCTGGTTCAAAACACTCCACGCTCCCGTCTACGTGCCCTTTTTTCCCCTCGGAGCGAATAAGAGCAAAAGAATTTCCCGGAGCAGCGGCCAACAAATCACACGGAGGTTTATAGTTGCCAGTGGAATATGCGCGACGTAGGCGGACGATTATTTATCTTGTCGTTCCTGTAATTACTTCGTGGCTAGAGTCCGGAGCTTCTAAAGCCTGTTGACTGTGAATTACGCCAGTTTCTTCCTCCGGTCCGTGGATCGACGCGAGAAGAGGGGGCGTAGAGCGCGCGAATCACGAGTTCGAATGTCATATCCGAAGCAGGGCCACGTCCACTAAATCAATCAGCCGTCTCACCGCTCGGCCATGCTAATTAACGCTAATTGACCGTTGGTCGAGGCTAATTCCGTACTCCGTTCGCCGCGGTCGCGCCGCCTCGCCGCGCAGTCCTTTCCACTTCCCGGTGCTTCTAACACGCCTAAACGAGACTGTTATTAAGTCGACGAGAAATTCTCGATTCTCGATGGATTCGAATACGGTGGCGATTTGAAGACAGATGGGAGCCGTGGGAAGGTGCTCTGGCAAATGGGAGCGAAGTTTGACGTGTTGACGTTCTGTCGCGTTAATCGCGGACCTGAATCACTGATGATTCCCGACGCCTATCCTGGCCATAATTAATTATGCATAATGATGTAACACCTCGATAAGAAGTAGTCAAATGTGGAAGATTAAAATTTACTATTTCTATCACGAATAGTTTGTTTGTGATTCTGACAGAATGGAAAACAAGAACATTCAAAAAGTTTCGTTGAAAACTGCTTTCAGCATTTTCATCGAGGATTATTCTTGGTGCGAATTTGATGGTAAAGCTGTGGATCAGTTAATGGTGTCAGCTAATTAGCCGTATCACTGTCCGGGATTAACGCAAGACATGGACACATTATGGGATTGACAGCTTTAGGGCTGACATCGTACGAGATCATTTTACTGATTATTAGTCAGACAAGGAGTGGCTGTAATCAGAACGTGATTGTGAAATGTACATGATAATTAATATGTAGAGTGGTGATTTTATGTGAAAAAATAGGAGAAAGGTGTAACATTTTTTTATATGGGATTCCTTTTTGAGAAAATCGATTTTGAGAAACTATCTATGTAGTATGAATTCTATAAAATCATGGTATTATGATATAGACATTGTATTGTATTTCAATTTTAGTACTTCTTATCAAAATTAAATTATTTATTATTTCTCCAATTCCTATTTTTTGATTTTCTATCTTCAAGTTTTCAGATTTTCAACTTCAAACCTTCAAATTTTCAATATTAACTCTAAAAATCTATAAATTTTTAACTTGAAATCTTCAAATTTCTAATATGAAATCAAATCTCTAACTTGAAATCTTCAAATTTCTAATATGAAATCAAATCTCTAACTTGAAATCTTCAAATTTCTAATATGAAATCAAATCTCTAACTTGAAATCTTCAAATTTCTAATATGAAATCAAATCTCTAACTTGAAATCTTCAAATTTTTCGCGGTGGAACATCAAATCTTTAACTTTAAGTTTTTGAATCTTCAGTTTTAACCTTAACTTTTAATGTCTTCGACTTCAAACCTTTAAATTTTCAATTTCAACCCTTTAAGTTACCAATGGTAACTTTAAAATTTTCTACCTGTAACATGAAATCTTCAAATTGAAATCTTTTAATTTCTAAATTGAAATCCTAAAAACCTGCGAATCTTTAATTTCAACTCTTCATATATTCGACTTCCAATCTGTAACCTGAAGTCTCAAATCTGTCAACTAGAATGTTGAAAATTCTTCAAATTTCCATTTCTAATTACTCAAATGTTCAAACTTTAATATTTTGAATCTCCAACTTCAACGATAAGCATTATATTATCTAATAGTAATTTTAGTAATTCTTCAATGGTTGTTGTCAAAATATTCAGTATTCATGTAAAATTAGTTTTCTCATAACCAGCGTTTTGAACAAAAAAAATGACATGCTCCATTTTTTCTAATTATTCCCCGTATAAACACACTTTGCCAGGTTCTACTACGATTTTCATTCCACCATATAGATCCTATACACAGATCCTAAACTATTACTTAATGTCTAATCTCTTAATTTTTATTTATAAATAAAAATATATACATTATCTTCCACAAATATTCCTCCAAAAATATTTACATTATCTTCCACATATCAACAGTATTATTTTACTAATAGATAGCGAAAATAAATATATTATCTATTTACTAAACAGACTTTCAATCAATTCGAAGTAAATGAAAAAAATATTATTGCATTTATAAATCACCTAGAAAATAAGCTTCTAAACCTCGGAAGTTCTGACATTGAAGGATGTCGAATTCTAAAATCGTGATGTGCTCAATTTCCAACATACGGCGAAGTTCTCTTTCGCACAAGGTTAATACCAGACTCCTCAGACTTTCGATTTCGTCCAACGCCTTCTATTCGAGAACAAAGGTCAGTTCTGTTATATTTCGCAGCTTCTTTCCCGGAATGTAATTATTTATCGCAAAATTTGCTTTCCCAGATGTCGAATGTAAAATTGCTGAGTTCAGTACTCACTCCCCTTGTAAAAACAATCAATTTTCGAGAAAGGTATTTCGAGTTCCCTGTTCCCCGTCGGCTGCGATTACGTTTCTCTGCTCTGCGTTTACGATCGGAGAACCTTTTATAACACGTTATGTTAAGTGTTACCATCGAACAACATTACCGATTTAGCAATTGTTACGACGTCTTAAGATTTTCTTGAAGAATTTCTCCTTACTTTATTCAGTTATTTACCCTGACCAAGAAATATTTATTTTGTGCAGATAAATCTCTGAAAACGATCTTCGGTAGATCTTCGTTCAAGTTTCGAGTAAAAAAAGATTCGAGATCGCCGGAAACGGAGGAGGAACCAGTCGCGATTTTCGTTTCAGCGTTCTCTTTCATCTGCTTCTCTTTACGACGTTCCCGACGATTTCGCCTTATAAATCGAGATTTACAACGGCTTTTACGACAAGTGTCGCTATAAAGTTTCGTAATCCCCGCGACGCTCGCGGACTTCGCCGCTTCTCCGTCTTCCTCGTTCTTTTTTCCCCTGTCGACGACGACCGAATTTTCCCATTTGACCCATACGTTTCGTTAGACGGCACGCTCCGACGGCAATTAATTACGATAATGACAATAATCGACGGACAGAGAACACGACAGTGCGCGCTACTTGCGCGTGTACACGTAATTCGATTAAATCGTTGCGACCCGTGTAATTGCCCGGCGAGTTTTATCGTTTTGATTTATCGAACGATTATCCTGTTAGAATACCGATGTAAACGGCGCATTTTTTTTTTCCATACACTTCGAAACGATTGATTAAACAGCCAGTCAACGTAACCGGTCGATATATCAGCCGACAGAACTGTTACTTTCACTGGAACATTGATTTTCTTTGCGTGGCTGCTCGTACTGCGACGCCCGTTTCGAGTAATTTGCAACCTTGCTTCGATGCTTTCGTGTTCTGGACACGCGTGAATATACGTGAACATTTATTTACGCAAGTGAATATGTGGTTTCCGTCGAGTCTCTCCGAAAGATGTAGAAATGATTTTTCTGCGTATCATCGAAGGAATAGTTTACTACGCGGGTTAAATATAGCTACTTGGTCATTTGTTACATAGTGTATCCAAATCAAACACAATTGTGAACATTTTTCTTTAGCGTAGTTCCTTTCGTTCTAAAAATAATTTGGTTATAAATATTTAAATGCAGGCAGAGGTTGACATTCGGCTTGGAAGAATTTGCAATGTTTGTGGCGAACCTCTCCTAATATCAAATACTGTACTCAATTTTTTGTCAATAGTATTTTCTCATAGGAAATGCAATCTTGAATACATTTGGAGGATTCAGAAAATTACGCTAACAGACTTTTTTTATATGAAATATTTATTATCATACTTTGTTGAAACATGGTTAATTATTGTTAGGGAGATTAAAAACAAATTTGTTGAAGCTTTGAAGCAAGATATAGTTAAAAAAAATTAAGAAACACTGATATAACTCATCAAAGGTTCTAAATTCATATCTGATACTTTTCATTGATGAATTTGGGACTTAGGAAAATATCTGTCAATTGGATTATCAAATACTACAGATTTTCTGTTTTCTATTATACGAATGTAACAGTATTGTCGATGCTTTTAGAGATTTTATTTAATTTGTACGTATGAAAATTCTTATCCAGTTAATTCCACAATTCTTTCTCAGCTGATTAACACACTTGCAAAACAAATCCATTATTCTAAAAATATTACATAAAATCCCATTAATCTAATGTATCATAATAGTCTATTAATCTACTAACTTAACGTCTGCAATTGCTTAATTATTTATTAGAAAATGTAGATCATCATGTTTCACAGATTTTGCTAAACTGCAGAAAATTCTGATTCATCCAGATTATCAAAAGAGTTCCAAAACACCCAAACATTAGTTTAGGTTTTTTTTATTCATGCCAGCTTACTGCATGCGTTTATAAATTCTAGAGATCAAACGGATGAAAAAATAAACTAAAAATACTAAAAACAGTTATCGCGTTTGTACCTCTTAAAATCGACAACACTTTGCACTCATCGGGGAGAAAACATTACAACCAATGTAATCCTTCGAAGAACGAATAAAGAAAAATTCACCTGATCGGCAGGTATCGACCAAAAAGGCGTCGGCTTGAAACGGCGTGGGTGGGTGACATAATTTAACAATTTGGAGGCACGTGACAGCGCGGTCGTCACGTGTCGATGGACGTCGGAGCGACGATTAAAAGCTCGTTAGGTCGGACGCGCACCAGGCATTCCTGTTGCGCCGCGAAAGATTTAAGGCCCGTCCACAAGGCGGGTCCCCGAGGTTTCGACGTGGCGGAGGCCCCCAGAGAGATAGGATCAGGCTGCCTACATCCTACGGGATCGTGGCGAGTCAAGACCTCTGGCCACGGTATCTAATCTGGCCACTTTCAGAGCCGCGGGTAGCCGTGTTTTGGCCGGGGATCGTGTTAAGGGGATTTACATTCATTTCGATCCTAATAACCCGATCCCTCGGATCCCGATTTGGAACACGATATCCGCTCCGCTCCGTGTACACGTATACCCCGGGCCCCCTTTCTTTCTCTCTAATCCTCTCTCTCTCTCTCTCTCTCTCTCTCTCTCTCTCTCTCTCTCTCTCTCTCTCTCTCTCTCTCTCTCTCTCTCTCTCTCTCTCTCTCTCCTCCCTCGGGGGACCGCCACCGACGCGACGAGCTTTTAAGTTAAGGACACCCGGCGTCCTACACCTTTCACCCACTCGTGAGTTATTTCGTGGGTTCGCGGGACTTCCACCGACGCCGAAAGCTGCCGAAAAGAACGAACCCGTTGCGGTCGCTTTATTTATTGTATTTTCTTCGCTGATTACTTTCTTTTTATTCGAAACGGCGAATCGGAAATGTTTGGATGGTAGCGCGCGGTAGATGTTGAGGAAATTATACTGAATATTCAATGACAGGTGGAGGAAATGTTGGAGGAATAAAGCTGCGTTTACACTATGTTACGAACTTGTTACAAAACTATTTAATTAATACTGCAATTATAAGTTTGTAACAAGTTCTATAACATTTCTCACGTCAATGACTTCAAACGCTGAGGGTGTTTACATAGTAAAGTTATAAAGCTGGTTAGAAAACAAAAAAGAAAAATATTGTATGTAATATATTTGTTTCTCCTTTTTTAACAAGTTTTATAACTTTGTTATATAATCTATTTTGTTATATAGTGTCGATGCAGCTTTATTTAAAACATTTTTCAGAGGACGTTGTGTAGTGTCTCTCGAATTTTTCGAGCAAATATTGACATACAGGGAAAGATGTTTAAAATAATCTGGAAAATTGCTAAGAATACTTCTCCCCAATTTTTAAGAGTTAAATCATGGATGTCTAACCTTTTATTTATCATAGAAAATAGTTGTTTAGAAGTACGTGTACATCCAAAAAGCGATGGCATAAATAATACATAATTATGAAGCGGGGAATAAAATATTATCAAAAGTTTACGGTTTTTCGAAACTGCATTACGAAACATTTAGAGATGCTTGTGACTCGCAGGCCGCAGATTCGACAAGCTTGAGTTAAACTGTTAAGGAAATATATGTTTTAGCTGCTAAATGGGACTCTTATTTTTCTTAGGAGTAGTAACACGTTTTTATTTTTTACTCAACTTTTTGTTTTATCATGAAGACACTATTTTTTATATGCTACTGGTTTAAAGAAGACTATACCATATTTTTGGTAATAAAGTTAGAATATTAGAAGTTACAGTACAGCTTCAATCATGTATTTCTCAAAAACCGAAGGGAGGTCCTCGCTACTTTTTGGGATAGATTTGTATATCTTTCCCTATATTTAAATAATATTTCGTTAAAAACTTTGTGGACACTTCACAACGTTTTCTTGGTAAAATGGATTTCACTTAGAAATTTAAATGTGCAATAATCGCTAGGGCATATTTATTAATTTACACGTCTCATTATAATTGGACGTATCATTTTCATTTGTTAAAGTGCTTATAAAGGGAATCTATCTCGTCTAAGTACACGTGCATTTCTGGTTTTTCTTTTTTGGAGTAATTATGAAGTGCTCCAAACCTTACAGACTCGAAACTACTTAAATGAACTTGATCCAATCTTTAAATAAATGCAACTTTCACTTCTTGAGTTTAATTCAATTTTACTGTTTCAAAATTCACTCAAATCACTGGAAGTACTCGATTGGTTCAAACATTGTATTGTTTTTCTAAAAATGTTACCACGTAACATGCGGTTTATAAATCTATTTAAAGTGTTGCCGGTTATTAATACAGCAGTCCTTAAAGATCTGTGATAAGTTTTCGCCACATCACTTTTTCAAGCGTCTTAAAATGCATTGAACACAACTCTATTGACTACGCCTGCATTCCAGATCTCAAAACGTGCACTACTCGTCGCCCTGCCAATAGAACAGTTTTCCCATGACAAACACTGCTGGTCATCCCAAACTGAGGAGTTGATGCTTGATGAAACCAATCGAACCGAAACATAGAACAGGAACAAGCATCAATATATGTGCCCATAATTATGAAAGTGATCTAAGTCATATTGAAAAAAAATTAAAAATTACATTGAATAAATTTAGTTTAAAATAATGTGGTATGAAATAACTGATAAACTCATTTTTTTTTTAATTTTGACTTAGACCACTTTCATAATTATGGGCACATATGTTAGTGTCCAAAACTATACTATTTCTGAACAAGTTTTACACTAAGAGAGTAAAAAAAGCAAGTTGCACCAAGCGCCTAGAGTCTTCAATTCTCTCTGAGAAAATGGTACTTAAATCGTGATCTCTTAAATAAAAAAAGGGACTTAAATCTTCTTCAAACGAGCTCCAAGCGTTTTTCCTCCCACACAACGTCGGACCCACCTGTTCATCTCGCGTCCAAACCTAACACGACTTTTCACGTCTGACCCCATTCCTTTTGTTCCGCCTGAATCTTCTACGTTTAAGGATTCACGGTGCCTTCGATCTTTAACCTCCGACGGTGCCGTTACTTGTGTCAATAGTATATCGTGACTTTCTTCAAGGGAATGCGAAAAATGTTCCCTCTTTAATGGTCTTCTTGTGTCCGCTTGTCTCGACTTTATTGCTTCCTTTGACATCTCCCGTGTCTGTTTAGAATGGGCCTCTGCATCGAGTAGTTGCTCCCCGCGAGCATATTCTACTTCACGGTAATTACTGTGCGTTCTACTCGCGTCTGCCAGCGAAAGTCTTTCGTAGAAAATACCCGGTATTTGAGGAGCGAAGTAAAAGCCTTTCTGTCGATGACGGTCGTATGACGACTGAATGCTAATTGTTCCACGCGCGCCTGACGTGATCGACATGGCTGAAGCTACGTTTTGGAATCGGTTTTTGCTAAACTGGAGAAAACTCTTCATTCCACTCATACAGAAATAATACAATTTGCAATCACAAGTTGAAACAGAAATAACGCAAGAGAGAAATAATACAGGGTGTAACAAAAATGTTGCACGTCCTTGAAAGGGGTGATACCTGAGGTAATTTTAAACAACTTTTTCCTCAGCGAAAATGTTAAGTGGGGCTTTGTCAACGAGTTATTGACGAAAAACACCAACCAATCAGAGAGCGAGTACGGTGTACGAGTTTCGGCGCGGGCTACAACTATGCGTAGCATTGGTCTGTCATCGCCCGCGCCAAGGTTCGTCTACTGTTCTCGCTCTTTGATTGGTCGGTGTTTTTCGTTAATAACTCGTTAACAAAGCCCCACTTAACGTTTTCGCTGAGGAAAAAGTTGTTTAAAATTACCTCAGGAATCCAGTGCTGAGTACAATTCAAATAAAAAGTATTGGAAATAGTAATTACAATACTTTTATTCAAATAAAGTAGTATTTCAGCATTTATTTTATTTCTTAGTTCTACATAGAAGAATAGTTGAAAATATCTATTTATTACACATGTATAGGAGCTATTAATTGAAGTAATATTTGCTATGCGATGTTTTAGAAATAATTATTTGAAATAATAGTTTTCGTAGAATGTATTAGGAATAAATATTTGAAATAATATTGTTTTAAGGATATATGAAAATTAATTATTTCAACTAGTATTTCATAGTATTTTACTTACATCTTTCTCTTACTCTATAATGTATAAGCATAGTTATGAATGTCTAGATATATCCATAGCTTATTTCGGAGAAAGGTAGTGCTGAAGTTTCATTCCACTAATAATAGCAGAAATATTTATTTCAAGTAACTATTTTAAGTTCGTGCTGCGAAACACATAATTGAAATACATATTTCATATACTTGAGAGATTAAATAAATATTTCAAATAGTATTTCCACTAATACAAAAATAAATAGATATTTCAAATTATTCAAAATAACATAGTTTTGGAAATAATCTCTGAAAATATTTTTATTTTTTATTTCAAATACTATTTTACCCAGCCCTGCAGGAATCACCCCTTTCAAGGACGTGCAACATTTTTGTTACACCCTGTATAATGATAAACCCAAGACCTGATTCAGAAAAAGAGAAAAGGAAGGCGACTGTTTCGTATCTCATGAGATCGACTAATCAGAAGCTTCAGCAACTTCGCGACTATCAGGACGCACCTATTGCAGCCTCGACCGATCGGTTCTCTTCCTCGCTGTCGTAAAAAGAAATTCATGAATCAAGGAACGGAGGCCAGAGGGGGGAAGCTGCCGTGGAAGCATCGAGATCGTCGGCGCGAAGGAGCAACGTCTTCTAATGCGACTCGATGAGAAATAAATGAAAAGAACTGTCGAGGAAGGAGGAAGCTGCGAGATTGAGTGCTGAGGCACTGGGAGCGACGAGGCGTGCGCTGATCGCGGTGGACGAGGCTTCATCACCCGTGATCGCCTTCGTGGATCCTGTCCCGTCTTGACGACGGGCGTGATGCGCCCCGAGGCCAAAACAACACGCCCCTGTTCTCTCCTTTTCCTCCTCCGTCTTTTCCCCCGTCAATCTATCCGCGCGCCAGCCAACTTCAACTCGCCTTCACCTTCCGTCGCGGTAATCCGTTCCCACAGACAAAAGGCTCTCGCGGCCCGTCGACTTCGATCTTCTTCCACCACCTCGACTCTTGTACCCGTGATCGTGTCCACCGTCGCAGGTATGTAATAAGGATGTAACCCGAGCTCCCCGGGACACGGGACCGACGACTACGATCGGTTCCACGGGACAGGTTCGAGGGCTCCTACTCGATGATCGCGCCCGATCGATCGATACCGGGCTTCTAGGAAGGAGACCGGCTGAAAATAGCGAGCTGAAAATTAGCCCCCGGCTTTCATCTCGCGTCCGCCAACCTCCCCTCCTCTTCCGCCCCGCGCGATCTCACCTGAGGTCGTTGGTGTCTGTATTTTGTCGGTGTCTGACAGTCTGCTGATCTAGATTACGTTTGGATAATCGGATAAGTATTTAGTAGCCATTCTTTGCTGGAGCAGAATGTGTTTTAGATTTACGTTAATCTTCGGAAGGCGAACGCAGTTACTTTGATCTAATTGAACTGAAGCATTGGATGGAAAAAGGGCAGATAGGCTTACATACTTGTTAAATCAATTCTTCATTACATTATTGCATTATTATTCATTACATTCTGCATTACACAATAAATTATTGCACTCTTGAAATTATGTCACAATAGCTAAGGTTTTTAAAAGTGGTGTTCGCCAAGCGATGAAAGAATTCCTAATGAGAACTGGGGTAAACCAATAAATATTTTCGAATTTATAAACAATTTTTTGCCGCGGTTAATACTTTATGTTGCACGCTTCCCATTCCCTCAGGTGACAGTTGTTTACAATTATAAACAGTATTCAATTATACAGTTGTAAAAAATATTAACCATAAATTTGAATGGAATCTATTAGAAGAAATGGAAAACTGTAATATTAATAAGAAATAGCTTTGAAAAATAATTTCAATTCACGAATTTCTCACTTCAAGGACTATAGTATTGCATGAAATAAATGAAGTATTTGTTTTTCCATTCTATAGTCTACATAAACACGTGCGTGAAGATGGAATCGACATGTGAGCAGGTCTAAGTTTTACTCGAAGACCACTATACATATTTAAAGATATAGCTACACAATGCATTACATAATTAAAATGCTGGATAATCAAAATTAAGAATGATCGCAAATTGGGTAATCAGTTCTACTATAAGGTGCAATAGCTGCCATAATGGGAAAATCTTGTTTTAGCAAAAAAAGAAATTGTTTATAACTTTGCAAATATTCTAATTCTTGAACCCACGTTCCTAGTTAAAGGTTGAATCTTCTTTTTTTATGAAAAGATCATAGTTAAAAGAAAATATTAACACTAAATTTATTAAACCCATTAAAGTAATGGTAGCACTATAGTCTTTATGTGCAATTTAACCTTAGAAAACATTACATGTATTTTAAATTGTCATCAAATGAAGATAAGGAAGTGTACAAATATACATTGTTTTCCTGAATTGTTTGTTTTTCTAAAAATCTGTTATGTTGACACTTCATAGAAAAAAGCATGCGATTATCGTCCGTAAATCTAGTGGTAAATAAAATAAACAGATCTTATTGTTAGTCTAAACTTTAAAGTTGCAATTGTTTAAAGAATCTGTATATTAATTGACCTACCATATCGCTGCTTAGTATTGGCAGTGGAATAACTAAAAAAACTAAACCTTTAGGGGCAAAGCGTTTTAAAATTTAAATTTTTGGTAACATTAAGTGCAGTCCTAACTGCATAACTAATTCAATTATTAACATCTCAATAGAGGACCTCATAGCTAAACGGTTACAGCTCCATTTTTACTTACTTTAACTAAATTAGAAATAAAATCCTTATAAAATTATTGCTTTGATAAAACATTAAAACGAACATACTAAAGTAGTAGTAGTAATGGTCGACTGCAGAATTCTATAGAAAATCAAATTTTCACAAACATAAATAAGGAATCACAACTTGCTTAACAGTATGTTTTATTTTCTAAACCTGAATTATATCTCTTACACTCTCGTACGTTTTTTGTATACTTAATATTGCTATAAATGCATAAAATCCGTAGTCTAGTAAGGTGAAAGTCCCAATTTCTGCTCATTTAAGCGTTCACTCGTTATAAAAAGGATATAAAAATTTTGTTTGCAGTAAAAATTTGCAAAGTAATTGATTAATACCTCGATGATGAATCAATTAATTCAAAAATATTTTAAAAAAGATGTTATATGACGTTTAATTATTAATAATGGCTAATTCAATGTAGTACTCTAAATGTCCGTATTTCTGTTCACGACAAATAACTCACAAAAAATCCAGTAAAAATCCAGAGTAAAATACAGTAAACGTTTTTAGTATTGAATACGATTTATTTCTGCACACGCTACATTCGGTCCGATTATCGAATCACAATGAAATTGCTGTTCTTTAGTCTAAGCAGTAAGAATACGATCAGAACGAGTAAGTTCCTTGTTCTAAAATTTTTTTCGTTGCTTACGTAGCACTTTCTTTCTAACAAACCTGTGCATCACTCGCATGAATGATCAAAGAATTTATAATTATGGTACAAACGTAACATTTATAATAATAAGAAAAATACGAAGTGATTAGAAATCGGGTCATGAGCAGAAATAGGGACATTTACCTTAATGGACTTAGAATGTAGAAAAACGATGCACAGTTTCTTTTACGTATATTGCACGCCGTAACTAAGAAGTAATAAAAAATGGAGTTGCACTTTACTGCAAGATCCTCAATGGATGAAATTATAAATGTGCACACGTTACACCGTTTCACATAATAAAAGTAGAAACGTACTATGGACTTTGTAAACAACAAAAGCATACTAAAAATGTTATAAGTTACGCCACTATATCGAAGCAAAGCAGCGATATCTGGTTCCTCTCTCCATCTTCGCGCACACAATGCTCTCCCAGTTACATAAGTTCTCTACCATATCGATTCGAACAACAGTAAGTTCCATTTCTCGCGACGAATGCCCCATGAATTATTTATCCACCGATCGAACGCGAACCACCGAACGCTCATAGGATCCAATCGTCCGAGCAGTCCTTCCTCTTCCGGCGATCGCCGCGCAGGCATGCGTCACGGATGTAAGCGAACCCGGGATCGTCGAAATGCACAGCCGCCGTCGAATCGGCGACAGGCCGAAAATTCCACGCGTAGACCGAAGGAATTCCCATCGGTGGGCTTCCAGGAAGTGTCGTCTCGTCGTTTGAAATTTAATTCAGACGCGCGCGGTCGCGGGGCGAGGCGAGGCGAGGCGAGCTCGCGGCGAACCGCAAATTGCGACAGCGACGTTAATCGCGTTCGTCATTCGGTCGAGCGGGCGTCGATCCACGGGAAACAAAAGGATCGATCGCGAGGCTGGATCGCAGCGAACCCGCGACGCGTTCCGTGTCCTTCGTGTTTACTCGGCGAGGCAGAAGCTTCGAAGGACCCGGTAATCGTGTACGCTCGAGCAAACGAATGACTGGAGAAGAAGAGAGGAACAGTCCGGAAGGGAGAGGGGCGGAATGAAGATGAAGAAGCGTGAGATAGGTCGGTCCAGGGCCGGGAGCCGCTCTTCAGGGCTCGGCTAAAGAGCTTGATAAACACTCGACGGAGCAAGCTCTCTCTGGCGCGATTCTCCTCGGAAACACGGGCCCCATTGTTGCCGTGTCATCTCTTCTGGTCCCAGGCTGCCGTCCTCCCGCGCGCATTACCAATCGTTCGGATCGATCGGATCGTCGGAAGCCTGACGAACGCGCGTGTCGGGAATCTCGAAGCTCGGAAGCGGTCAGCGCGGTGCGGCGGATCGAAGAAATGGCGGGTCCGCGACGGAAAGCACGACGGAATTGGCCCGCGGGCCTTTTAAAACCCCATAAAAAGATCGGCCGGGACATCTAACTGTCTGAGAATTCGAATTCCCGGCGATCAGCGAGTCGATAAACGTCGACGTGTCGCGGAGGTGTCGAGGGATCTGTTTCCATCGAAAGGGAAGCGACTTCCTGGGAGAGATCAGCTGACGCCTGGGCGACTGGGCGGTTCGTTTCGGGGCCTAGTGAATGGGAATATCAAGAGCAGAGCAAAGGTGCCCGCTACACTGACGCGCACGCACTCTCTCTCTCTCTCTCTCTCTCTCTCTCTCTCTCTCTCTTTTCGGGCCCCGAATGTGGCCGGCGCGAGAGGAGGTGGAGGCGGAGGTGACGAACGGTCCCGGTGGTGGGGGCGGGGGAGGGGAGGCGGCAGCAGGGGCGAGAAGGAAATCGGTGGAGAAGATGAAAGCGGAGGGACGAGGCAGAAGGGGAGAGGGAGAGAAACGAGCACGTTGAAACAAGAAGAATGGAATAAAAGGTTGGCCTGGCCGCGAAGGTGAAGCTGAAATGGGACGGAGGAGGAGAAGGACTCGAGGAGAAACCAGCGGGGGCGGGGCCCCGACTCTGGATGCTGGGATGGAGCCCAGTCCTCCTTCACCATCTTCGTTCATCTCGGACCCAACCCCTTTTCCGGTCGAAAGGTGGCCCATCTTTCGCCTTCTCCTCTATCGCGACGGATCCCTACGGCTGCTGATTTCACTTCTTCTACTTCTTTCTTCACTTTCGTCCCGACATCTAACCCTGATCTTCTCACCTTTGACCCCGAGCAGCCGTCGTCGGTTCTTTTCCCGGACGATTTTCGTTGCGAACGCGGTCGAAGCCGGTCGATCGCTGATGGAATCTTCGAGATGGAGCGCGCTGAGAGTTATGGAGATTACGAATCTGGACGGGGTAATTTATGATTGATGTTGGTAGATGAGTATGGGAAGTTGAAGTTTGAAGATTCGCGAGCGCTGAAGTTTTTTGAATATTAAGTATTCTAATTATGTACTCTGTTATTATTCGTGGGCTGCGATTTATTGGTAAAATAGTCGACTTTCATCATTGTTATCTTATACTAATAATGGAGTTAGGATAATGTTATGATAATAACATCGCAAGGTTGTCGCCTTTTTTCTCGGTATTCTTAGTGTTGAAACAAAAGAATCGATATTCGCTTCTTTTCACAGAATTTCGTGGAATGAAACAAAGATGCGCTGCGTTTTATGTTTCAATTGTTCAGAGGCCAAAGTGATTAACTCCACTTTTTAAACTTCTGCTAATTTTATTACTAAAACACCGAATCAAGTTCGCTGATAGTAAATTTGAATAAAATTCAAAACGTGGAGTTGTTTATTTTGGCCTGAAAACAGTTTATTTATTCCTCCATGAGTGAGGATATTTTTTTCGCTATTCGTGAACAAACTGCATTAAAAATTGATTTCTTACTGTTTTAGTTTTTCAAAGAATTTGAAAAAATTCTGGAAGATTAATTGACCCTTAAGCTGCGTTTACACTATATAACAAAACACGTTATATAACAAAGTTATAAAACTTGTGAGAAAACGAAAAAAGAAAAATATTATATAACATAGTTATATAACATTTATATGTTAGAAATTATATGATTTCGAAATTTTGCCCTTGACGATTTTGGAGTAAGTGCCGTGGGGTTTATTAAAATCGCTTCAAAAGTTTGTTTAAAGAGCAAGAGTTTAACCACAAAATTTATTTATTTTTTAACAACGAATCTTGCTGTGCTATCTAAACATCCTCCACGTTTGAAATCATTGATGTGAGAAATGTTGAGAAACAGCACTAAATACATAATTTTGTAACAAGTTATAAAATAATTTGTTATATAATTTGTTATATAACAAATTATTTTATAACTTTGTTATATAACACTGTTTTGTTACATAGTGTAGACACAGCTTTAGACGTTCCTCTAAAAAGCTTTTGATATGCGAAGAAACAAGATACATAAATACTGATAATAATTTCTTTAGACTTTCTTCAAAATTGGAAAAACTATTGGAGGTAATGAAAGACACGATTGGGTCAGAAAAGACCCAAAGACCGCTTGAGATATTTTTGACCGCTTGAAATATTGGAACACTACTTCTACCGCGGTTTCACGTATAACTATTTGACAAAAGATGTCTTTTTACACCCTTGATATAAATACTGTTAAAATAAAGATACAGATTTGGAAGATTTTTAAATCTTCCTTCTGCCATAAACAATCCATTGCTTCTGGAGGATTTAATACTATTAAGTCGCCTCATGCGTTCGTTTCGCAATGCAAAGTATTTTCATAGAAAAGCAATATAGTGATGTAATGTTTTTGCGGGGGAAAAAGAGAGAAAGTCAGAATCGGAGAGTGACTATTTTTTCATAGCATTTCGAAGCATAAGCGACACTGAATTACTGAGATTTTACGTAAATAAAATTTTGCATATTTGGAAACTAATATTTTTCGGAGTATATTAGGTCGTCCAAGAAGTTTCCAGTGTTTCTGAATTTTTATTTGTCAAAAATTAAGTATTTCTGGAAAAAAAGAATTATAATTATCGATTGATAAATTATTATTTGCTTATATCACTTTTTACGATTCATGAGCTAATTTCACGAATCTTTCCAGAAACGTTTAAGATTTAAAAAATATTAATTTTCAAACGCTACGACCTTTCCGGACAACCTAATACATATGTAGATTCATACAGAATTTATTTTCACTCCATGCTAGTTGCAAAAAGATTCTTATAGTTATTAAATGTATGTATGTAAGATTCTCATTTGCTACAGGAATTTCAACTTCGATTGACCCTATGACCCCACCTCAACAATTAATGATTAATAACGTTATGCGTAACAGTCTGTTTTTCCCACTCAACGGTAATAAATCCCCCTTCTAACAGATAAATTACTCTATTGCATTCCTCGATGTCGCCACCGACAGTCGATATCCAGCTCTTCATCACCATCATCAGTATAGCACATAATCTCCAACGATCTCAACGTTCCTCAAACGAAAAACCTTCATTACATCCCCCATCGATAGCAAATACCTCTGCATTCCCTTGCAACATCAAGTTGCATCTTAACATTCATATTCAGCGTCAAAGAGGAAACCTGTAGCCACCTCAGAAGACGATCTTCATTCATCTTCCGCTTCCCCGACGCGCAAGCAACGCAGCGATCAGTTTCCGCGTCATAGATCACGACAATAAATTTCCCCTTCGCGAGTATTCACGTTATAACATCGACTGAGTGGAATCTCTCGAGGTTCGAGCCTGCTACGACGCGACGCACAGTGTTTAAAAACGACTGTCTGACTGGGAAAAAGTCATAATTTCGATAATTTTGTTTTACTTATTTCTCAATTGTTTTAGATTCCTAAAATCCTAGGGAGCTTTGATTGTACAATTATTTACTTCTAAAGATTGTTTAAATAACATAATATGTACATAGAATTTTCAAACCTGTACTGTGATTAGAAATGTCATTTAGCACTCGAGATTTTTCCTTCTCGTAAAAGACGAAACGTGCAATAAATTATTTTACGCAACACAGATTTTGTAGACGAAGGCGTATACTTATATTTTGTAATAGGAAGATTAAAAAAAAGTTTGATGGGACATCCGAACAAACACGTTCAATAATAGCTAATTTTGCTACGCATGTGCTTTGATTTTTTAAGTACAACCTTTTTGATTGGTAAGGATTGGTCAAAATTTCAATTCTATCTTATAGTACAGGGTCAGCACTATAATTGCTGTAAAAATCAAGTGCTACTTTTTGCAACTTTTTGCATAATTTGATTTTGAATTTCGCGAATACTTCACAGACGGTTTACAAACAGCAGTGCTCAGCAGAAACACCAATTAATCAATCAAGAAAAGACTGTATGGAAGATTTGTTCCATATGCTCCTGATGCCTTCAGATCCACTAATAAGTAGTTTAAGGGTTAAAACTAAGAAAAGTACTGGACATCTTCCGTTGGAAGTACTAGAACTACTAAAAAATATGGATCAATAGTTAAGTTGTTAAATTAACTATTATATTTTTATACATGTATATTGTTTTTACCGTATTCTGTATTGGAATAAATAAAAGTAAAATATTTTTTCCAATCGTAAAGAAATTAATCTTAAAATTTTTTAAAAATAATTTAGTTTTTGTTTTAAATATTTCGAATTTAGACAGAACATAAGGTTAAGAAGTCGAAATTATCAATAATCTAATTTATTTTCGATGATTTATACACTTTCATTTCAAAACATTTCGTTTTTGAACACTGCGACGCGGCGAACGAGCGATAATCGCAGCTGTCGAACGGTTAAGAAACGGAGCTGGCGGATTCCGATGCAGATGACGGGCGTCGTGAACGCAGGGAATCGTAATTGCTCGAGGGGTTAACTAGCGGCTGCGCGAGGATTAACACGCTCGCTGGCTAAACGAGATAAGATACGGTGCATGTAAACGAGGTGTAAGTGATAGACGCTCGATAATTAACGGGTATCGAGAGTGAGAGATGAGGGAGAGATAGGGTGCTCCGGAGTCGGGAGGACGTTATACCTGTCGCATCCAGTCCATCATCCGCCGAAACTGGTTTGCTTTTTGCCTTTCATCCGCCTTTCGTAACATCCGCCGGACGCGCGGCGAAATTCCTCCCCGCGCCGCAACCAAGAAAATCTTTTACGCTTTTGCATGCCTGTCGCCGGCGGCCGTTCGCGCCTCGCTGAGCATCGATACCACTCGCAGATCGATACAATATTGTTACGAATGTCGCGCGCGCGACAATGCGCGAAGAGGATCGAACGCCGCGCCGCGCCGGCGAGCACACCTGGTTGACTCAGAGGCATCGGGCACCGTGAAATCTACACGACTTTCACTAACCTTTCGCAAACTTATTTTTGCCCGTATCGCGTTTCATCGTCCAGCCGTCGCAGGGGGAACCTTTGGGCTTTCTATTCGAGCCAGACGAAATGGAAAATTTCGATTTCGTCAAAACGGTTTCGCGGATTCTTGTTGCTGGGTCGTTGACTAGGAATTTCGATTAGGGAGATCATTGTATTAAAGAGATTCTAGGTATTACGTTGTGAAGCGAGTTCGTTTGTTATACGATGGTAAAACTGTGAATTGAAAAAATTTCAAACTGTGTGACACAAGATTCTGCCAAAATTTGATGTGTTTCAATGAAATACAATTTTTTATATTTAAATTGATTTATGGGGGAAGTAGGAGAACTTATTATGAAACTTGGTGCGCAAATAAAGTAATTTATCACTATAATACGATTTTTAAGAATCAAACCACGCCTGCAATTTCAGAAGAGTTTAGTGCAACAAATGTAGGGTACAAGGGGAGTACAAACTATTTCTGTATTTTCATGGAAAAAAAAATTAATTGAAATTTAAATAGAAGTGTGTTTTCTATTTAAAATACTGTAAAATATATATTATTTTCAATATTTTATTTATTTTTGCATTTACGAGCATTATTACAATTTTTCACATATTTAAAATTGGCATAAGTTTTCCAAGTTACTCCCAGGTTCCTTAAAATTGAGCTTTTGTACTTTGTACATTTATGAAAAAGTACTTCTTGATTTTCTTCTTGACTTCATTGTTTACATTTAAAAAATTGTGAAATTACTAATAAGCGAATTACATTTTAGCAGTTGTTGTTGATCTTTCATTTTGAAAATATTTATGGTTGTAATTCGTCTAAAGAAAAGCAAGCAAATTGGATTGCAGATTTTTATGCATTTAATAAAAATTTTAAATATGCAAAAATCTAGGAAGCTGATAACAGATGTCAAAATGTTGAAAATGTCAAGAATATAATACAAGGTACAATATTTATAACATAAGATGCATTATTATACAAACTTTAGTTCTTTCTTTGCGTTTTTAAAATTTAATTTTTGCATAAACATCCAGAGTTTACTCATTACGCAATCGAATAGTATTATTATATGGAAGGAACACGTGCGTTGGGCAAAATAAGGGAGATTGTCCCCCTGAAACGCCATCTCTGTAAGTGTGTTGTAACATAACCCAAGGAGAAAAAATAAATCTGATCTAGTATTATTAGAATCCTTAAATAATAATAAAATAGCTGTTAATAAATTATAGAACTCGCGAATCTACAATAAATCTTCATTTATTAAAATGAAATTTTCAACAATTTTTAATATTTCAATCATACTATTAATTTCTAGACAAAGTTCGTGCGAGTGTTTTGTTACCAATGAACTCAAATCAAGACTTTTACTATAAAAGAATGCTAAAGCTTGAAAGATGCTAGAAAAGACAAAAGCAAATGGAGATTAAATAGTTTGATAAACAAAAGTACATTTAAAAAAGTTCGAAGTACAGTAGAACCTCGATTATCCGAATCATTATTATCCTTATTTTTATAATAATTAGCTAGGTCTTCAAATAATACATGCACTACACATAATACAGTGGGACTTTGAGTGACTTGAACATTTTATTTTACAAATATGAAGTCGGTTAATCGAAATTCTACTGTATTTAAATCTTATTATAAGAATCCGCTCGAATTTTCTCAGATACCGAAAATTAACGTTTCGTAATAAAACATTGAATCATCCATACAAAACAAAAACTATCCACCTTTTTTGTGGGTGAAAAATGGAGAAATCTTGGATGGAACACAATATCACACACGTTATTCACCTATACTTATTATATTTAATATCTCAGTAAATACAAAAAGGTTATCCATCGATCGGAACATCGATCTAACGCGCATATACCTTGAAAGACTGAGCACACCGCTTCTACCGCTTCGCCGCATGGCGACAAACATAAAAACCATCCATTATTACCAACAAAAAAAATAAAAAACGATATACTCTCACATTTTTTGCCTTTACTACTTAAATAAATAAACAAATTTTAATAAACCGAGTCAAAGCATCACTACACCGAACAACATCTAACAAATAGCTGAGCATAGAACATGAAGCGAAGACCAATATGTAAACTCGAGTGTTCTCATCTGAAATTCTAAATACGTCCTCACTGCGGAATCAGTGCCACCTTAGGGATCTTGTGATCTACTGGCTCGCTAATGGGGAAGCATACTTTCTAAAAGCAAAACCTCATGAAAAACCACATAATTTATCATCAATATCTTGCGCTCCTACTCCGTTAAGTTTTTCTTCAATTTGCATGAATTCCCTGAACCCTAAACGTCAACAAACATTTCCTAAAATAAACAAAACCTAAACACCATCGTTTACCGAACAAGAAAACATTCATCCGCATGAATGCGCATATAACAGGAAGAATGCCAACAGATGCGCTCCCTTCGTAATTCCGACTTCTCACGGAGTCTCGTTCAAAAGTCGCGATTCGTTTTGAGGATGTTTCGCGCGCGGCGCTCTGCGGTTTCCCTTTTTTTCATCTCCCGCCCTCTCGCCTTCCTTCCGCCCTTGTGCCCCTAATGGATTACGGCCGGGCCATTTTTCACCCGAAATGGATTTTCATAAGGCCCGACATTCTCGGCTTTGCCCGACCGACGCGCATTCTCCACCATTCTCTGTTTCACTCGATCTTCGCTCCGCCAAAATGTTTGTAAATAGATGTAAAGTCTGGGAGGGGCTCAGGGGGTTCCCCGCTGGCCGAACAAGGCGCCCCATCGTGCACCACGGTCGGTACATTTCTCGGGCTCTTCACCATTCTTCCCTGTCTTTATACGAAGCTGCATCGACCACCTTTTGTACCATCTTCCACCTCCTTCTCCTCCCGTTCTTCGTCCTTCCCCCTTTCTTATCCTCCCATTCGCGTTCTTTTTCGCCCGTTCCTCCTCTGTTCCTGTTTCTTTTTTCTCTTCTTTCGCTTCATTATTAGTCATCCCGCATCTTCTTCTACTTCTTCTCCCCCGTTTTCGTATTCTTCTTTCTGCCCTTTCACCTCTTCTTTGTTCCCAATCTTCGACTTCTTTCGCTGCACCTCGTTTCTTTTATTTCCCTTCCTCGGCTCTTCATTTTATCTGCCTATCTCTCTTAATTTTCCACCGTCTATTTATCTTCATAATGATATGCGCCTTCAAATTGCGCCGAATTCATTTTCTTCGCCCTCTTTTCCTTTCCTTTGAGTCCGGATTATTCGGATATCAATACATACAGTAGATGACATCACTGCCATCGCGTTATCTATCTTTTTTCAAGTCCTTAGGATAATAGAAATCAGAAGATTTAATCGTTTCCAAGTTTATCCACAAATCGGAGCACGAAAAATGTAATCGCTCGGTGATAGGAAGACTTACAAAGAAATATTGCGAGTCGTGATATCCATTGATACTGTTAGAAACCTTCTGTAGAACATTAGCTGCTAATGACTTATGCAATACAAGAAAATAGGCTTAAAGGATTCTAGCTACTCAGCAAAACCAGAACCTCTGCGCCATCCAATGTAACGAGATTATTTCTTTCATAATAGTATCTAATATGGAATCTTTTTAGGTTAAAAAGTAGGAGATTCAAAGATTTCACGACAGAGATTTAGAGATTTCCAAATTTGAAATTGAAGATTGTAAGATTTTATATTGTAAATTTCAAGATATCAAGTTACAGTCTTACATAGAAATTTTCAAAGTTACAATTAGATGTTTAACGATTTAACGTTAGAAATATTAAAGTTTGCAGCTGCAATATTTAGAAATTTCAGGATTTTTCAGAGTTAAAATTGAAGATTTGAAGGTTTAAAGTTCGAGATTTAAAAATGTTTAATTTTAGGGACTTTTCAAAGTTGAAATTAGAAGTTGAAGTATTTAAAGTTGGAAATTTCAAGATTTGAAGCTGCAAAATTCAGAGATTTCAAGATTTTTCCTAGTTAAAATTGAAGATTTGAAGGTTTCATTTTTAAGATACGAAAATTCCAAGTTGAACAGTTGAAAAGTTAAGGTTAAAAATTTAAAATTTTAAGTACAGTTAGTTTTTAAATTTTTTCTTCTAAATTTTCTTTGCTTCTCCAAATGATCTTTGCTCAGACTACATTGTACTTCAATTTTTAAAAGTATTTTACATAGAACATTTTTAGTGTTGAATGAGCCATTAGCAGCTAATATTCTACAGATCATTTCGACAGTGTTTAAGGTTTCTAACAGCTTTAAAATCTACTTGATATCACAACCCTGTACTTGGAATGTTTCCCTGTTAGAAAGTCTTTCCCGTCTAACGCGGCTCCTCCTTTCCTCTCTTTTCCTGAAATCAAATGTTTTCTCACGTGTTTGACAAGGTGCTCCACCGCGCTTGATTGTTGGCCGTGCAAATTATTAACAAACCCGTTCAAACACGGAGCCTCTGCGGAAGCGATAAATCATCGGTATGAAAGCACACATTGTGTTTGTCCTGTGCACATCTTGGCTATGTAAATTCGCGCGGGACCCACTACCAGGAACTTGCCGCGTACGCGAATTCAATGGAAGTCGATAGCTGTGAGGACGAAGTTAATTTCTAACGTTGGCCGCGGCTACAAAGTCGCGACTCACGGTGACAGATCTCTCCCGCGGGACTCCGACCGCAAAGGGGTTATTCTCGCCCGAACAATTTATTATTTCACCGTGATTGTGCGAATTTTTCTGAAAGCAAGCAGTTTGCTCCGACATATGGCACTTTTTCATTCAATTTGTCAACGAAGGAGGAAGCCGAAATGGAGGATCTAGTGAAATGGAGAAGGATTCAAGCTCTGAACAGTGAACTTCTGGTTTTGTCATATCGCACAATGGATTTGTGATAATTATTGTGGGTACTGTTGTTTAAATCACTTATTAAAATATATTTCATAACGTTATCGTAAAGCGGCATTGATTAGGGATTTTTATACATTTATGTCTTATGTAAATATTATTTATTAGGATTTAGACAAATGAAAAATACGGACGTGGGACGGAATTGTGATACGATCTGATTGAAGGTCTTACATGAGAAAATAAGATAAAAATTGAGTGCATTGATTTTTTTGTTTAATGTTTCGTAATTGAGAAAATTAATTTTGAAGAGTATGTAAATGAATTATATTACGATGAGCATTGCGTTAAAACGTTCGGCGTAAAATGAACAACACGAGTTTTACAGACATCCACGTTTTAATATTCATGACCTCTCACAAGAACAAACATAAAAGAATACTTTTGGAACATTGTATATCTAAACATATACCTGTCACTGTAAGGAAAAACGACGCAAGTCACATTGAAAAAAAATTGTGTGTCTTAATTCAAGTCTAGAAATCAGAATTTATATTACTATCAGAGGGAAAGTGTATTAACCCATTAACTGCCAAATTTGTTTTTTTTTTTTTTTAATTTAGCTAAACTGTTAGGCGTACCAACTATATTTTTGGCGCCGAGTGGTGTACTTAAAATTACAAAATCCCCAAATGGGGATCGTGGCAGCTAATGGGTTAAAGGAAAAAAAATGTGTCAATCAAAAGTTGCATGGTTTCCTGGGTCAAATACTGTGCTGTAATTGAGTTTTTGTTACTTTGATTTTTCCTTGAAACATTTTTTTATACAGAAAATTTTTTTATAATGAACAACTAATCAGTTTTTCAAAGTGATCATGTTACAAAACTCACCCTATATAGCGGAAGTCTTCACATTGTATTGTAGAGTGCTTATAGTAATTCTTCAGTAATTCTCATCATTAGACTGTGGATTTTTATACATTTATGAGAATTATAAACAAATAAAAATCTATGAAACTGTTGACAGATGCCTAAATATACATAGTGTCAAAAATACAGTGACTCACAAATTTGCAATCTCGTTTTTCTCAACCCCTAATCCTCCTTAGATAATCTGCGTTGTTTGGTAGCACAAAGAAAATGTGAAAGACTCCTCCAAATTTTGCTTTTACTAAAAGGAATTCTCGACTTGCCAAATTATTGTACATTAATAGCGACTGTAATAAATACAGTGACTCACATTTGTTCACAGGTATTCCAAATTGTTAATAACAATTGAGAAAACTGTTTTGCCACTAACGTGCGCGGTGTCCAATTGATTGATAATCTGAATAATAAAATTGAGGGATAATTATGATTCGGATAATCAAGATTCTACTACGATATGCAAATTCTGCAACACCTACAATAAATCATCGAAAATCGACCACGTGACTCGAAAAATCCACTGGAAACATCAGCAATTCTCTCGAAACAGGAATCGCACGGCGATCAAAACGTCACAACGAGCATATCGTGTCGTTCACGGCGCACAGTGTTCAAAAACGACTGTCTGACCGGGAAAAATTATGTTTTGAAATGAAAGTGTATAAATCATCGAAAATAAGTTAGATTATTGATAATTTCGACTTCTTAACCTTATGTTCTGTCTAAATTCGAAATATTTAAAACAAAAACTAAATTATTTTTAAAAAATTTTAAGATTAATTTCTTTACGATTGGAAAAAATATTTTACTTTTATTTATTCCAATACAGAATACGGTAAAAACAATATACATATATAAAAATATAATAGTTAATTTAACAACTTAACTATTGATCCATATTTTTTAGTAGTTCTAATACTTCCAACGGAAGATGTCCAGTACTTTTCTTAGTTTTAACCCTCAAACTACTTATTAGTGGATCTGAAGGCATCGGGAGCATATGGAACAAATCCTCCATACAGTCTTTTCTTGATTGATTAATTGGTGTTTCTGCTGAGCACTGCTGTTTGTAAACCGTCTGTGAAGTATTCGCGAAATTCAAAATCAAATTATGCAAAAAGTTGCAAAAAGTAGCACTTGATTTTTACAGCAATTATAATGCTGACCCTGTACTATAAGATAGAATCGAAATTTTGACCAATCCTTACCAATCAAAAACGTTGTACTTAAAAAATCAGAACACATGCGTAGCAAAATTAGCTATTATTGAGTGCGTTTGTTCGGATGTCCCATCAAACTTTTTTTTAATCTTCCTATTACAAAATATAAGTATACACCTTCGTCTACAAAATCTGTGTTGCGTAAAATAATTTATTGCACGTTTCGTCTTTTACGAGAAGGAAAAATCTCGAATGCTAAATGACATTTCTCATCACAGTACAGGTTTGAAAATTGTATGTACATATTATGTTATTTAAACAATCTTTAGAAGTAAATAATTGTACAATCAAAGCTCCCTAGGATTTTATGAATCTAAAACAATTGAGAAATAAGTAAAACAAAATTATCGAAATTATGACTTTTTCCCAGTCAGACAGTCGTTTTTAAATACTGTGCGGCGCCCCGACTATAAATTCGAGGGAAAGCCGAATTAAGAACTGCTATTGGAGTTGTGATATCGTGACACCGCGGTTATGCATCGTTCGCTGACGAGCCGAGAGCGTATTCGGTTCATTCAGAGGCAGTCCTTTCGGCCGGCTCTGCCTTAATGGGAATTCATCCGACAGCCGATGGGCGTGCGATTCGCTTGTGGCGATCGCGTGCACGTGGCCGTGACACGACTCCGCTTTTCACCCCGCGGTGGTCGATTCGTAAAGGGGGCTAAAAAGAAAGGATCGCGCGCACGCTGGCGAAAGAGAGGAAGAGGGAAAGGTGGAGCGCGCGCGGTGGACGGGGTCCGCGGGAACGGGCGACGAAGACGGAAAGAAGAAAAGGCGGGACCGCTCCCTGGAGCTGTCGTGCGCGGCTCAATAGGGGCTAATTGCCGCAAGGAGAGCTGCAAATTCGTGGTATTGTAGACCTCGTTTCATTTCGTGTTGTTCGCTTGTCGAACCGAGTCCGCGTCGCCTGCAGTAACGCGCACGCCGCCAATTCGATGGCCCGGTCCGAGGCGGAGTTTTAATGAAAGGATCCCCGCGATGCGAAATTCGACGCGGCAGAATGCCACCGCGGCTGTTGGAACTTAACGAGCGTGCCCGCGACTATGAGAATCAGATGTGGGGGGGATGTCGATTTGGAGGGAAGCTTCATTTCTACGGACGACGGTAATTAGCATCTTCGGCGATGGGAGACAGCTGTACGGATTTACCTCTGTGCCTGGATTCCAGAGTGCATAGATATTTATGGCGATTATACAGGGTGCGCCAAAAGTATGGAAACGGTCAAATATTTCGAAAACGGAATATTTATGAGAAAAATTTTTTAGAGCAGTATTTTAGGGTTTTAAAAATTCTATTGAACGGTCATATCCGTTTGACCTTCAGAGGAACGGTCAAGGTCATATCAAGGTCCACATGATTTTTTTTAAATAGAACACTCCATTTTGGATCATGCAGTGTTAAAGCTGACGATGAGACCTTTTCAAAACACTAGCTGATGACCTATTTCTCTTTATAATTGCCTGAGTGCTGAGCTTCAAATGCTTTGATGCTATCAGCCTTATTGTTAGTATTATTTAGGGTGCACCGGGAGGAAGTTTCTTGATTGGACTTTGCACAATCATGGTCCTCGCGTATGGGCTTACGAAGGGCGATTTTAGCATAAATACGCATTGAGCATTTGAGATTTAGCATTAATGTGCATTAACTCGTTAAATGTTCGAATTATCTTCTGCCTGATTCTTGACAATTCTTGGCAATTTTCAGCAGAAATAGGTCACCAGCTAGTGCTTTGAAAAGGTCTCATCGTCAGCTTTAACACTGCCTGTTAAAAAATGGGGTATTCCATTTTAAAAAATTATGTTGACCTTGACGTGACCTTGTCCGCTGAATTAAAAGTTAAACGGATACGACCATTCAATAGAATTTCTAAAATCGTAGAACATTGCTCTAAAACATTTTTTTCAAAAATGGTCCGTTTTCAAAATATTTGATCGTTTCCAAACTATTTGATACAGTAGACTTTCTTCATTCTCAACGGTCAGAACTCAGGCAATTCTCAAGAGAATTAGGTCATCAGCTAGTGTTTTGAAAAGGTCTCGTCGTCAGCTTTAACACTGCATGCTAAAAAATGGCATATTCTATTTAAAAAAATCATGTTGACCTTGATATGACCTTGACCGTTCCTCTGAAGCTCAAACAGATATCACCGTTCAATAGAATTTTTAAAACCCTAAAACATTGCTCTAAAACATTTTTCTCAAAAATGTTCCGTTTTCGAAATATTTGACCGTTTCCATACTTTTGGCGCACCCTGTATATGTGGCTGTAAGGTAAAACGACGCATATCACATTTTTTTAAAATTTGGGTTTATGCCCTAACTGCGATCCAGAAAGGAAATTGCATATTTTTATCAGAGAAACAATATATTAAAAGAATGTTTTCCATTAAGAATAAGAAAATTCAAGTACATAAGACAGTATTAATGCTTAAAACTTTTATTTCTAATATCTCAGAAATGAAAGCATGTGACACAACGTCGTTTTACTTTACAACCACAGATATTAGCTTGTTGCAGATGAAATGGCCAATTTCCATATGTCAAACTTCGGTCCATTGTAGCTCAGGTTTTTCTTAACAAATAACAGTTTAGTTTTATCGCATGAGAAATACATGTCTCAGTCGTGAATAAATGTATACAATTTCCATTCATTTCCAAAAATGGGTTCTTATTCATTATAGATAAGAAAGAAATTTGAATCATTCATTTCTAGCAGTTGAAACTCAGACACAGTGTGACTGAAGCAACGCGAAATATAAATATTGTTTCATCAATTTCATTGATCTAAAATTGAATACAATAAAACTTCGATTAATCTACTTGATATCAAAGTCAAAATTGAAAAATTTACATAATGTAGAATTTTTTCATTTTTGGTTCATTATCATTAAATCGAAGGTCAAGTTCTAGTGCAACTCTGCTGCACTTTCATTCCTAATGTACTGAATAATTAAAGCGCAGAATAATAGAAATAGAAAATAATGAAGATTCGCTTAACCGAGGTTCTTAGTGTAAGTTTAGTTTAAAGATTTTAATTTTAAAAAAAGTAGCTTTATTTCTATTGGGAATATTTTATTTCTTGTCACCGTTTTACAGTGTTTTTAATGGCTTATTTAATAGAGAACAGTCTAATTAATATTGCTTCAAATTTTTTATGGGTCTTGATAGTTGGAAGGTTTCTGTATATTTATCACCTCATCAAATTTCATTGAAATCGATGAGGACAACCTATGAGGCTTCCCATATTAGTTTTTTCTCATAAATGGAGTGAACTGTATGAAGGAGAGGTACTATGCCTTTAATACTATAATGAAAAAATAACCATGATAGCAGATAATTATTTTATGTAATGCACATGTTTTGTATGTAATACATATTTTGTGTAATACTATAGATATGATAGAATACTATTAATTGAGGTATTTACAGTAGAAGTAGAATAGATTCAGTTTTGCTAGACTTTAATTAGGTATTACGCATATCACCCGCGACAAAAAATTCGTGGTTTGTAAAAAAATCGTGCGATGTAAATTGGGAAATACGTATATTTTGTAAATTAGTGTTTTCTTTTTTTTAAATTCCCTACAGTTAAAAAATGAAGCTGCTCCCCTTTTTCTATCAGATCCTCAGTCGTAATGATTACGTATTACATACCTCACTTTCCCTAACTATCAATTTCTTTTTAATATCGTTGTCATTTTATCTAAAATTATGAAACCTGAAGTATGTACGACTTCCTACAACTCTTCAACTTTGCAAAACGATGCAAATTTATATCCTCATTAAACCGTGAACGGATTAACGGTACAATTCACCGCAAACCCGCCAAAAATCAAGCCTCTGTCCACCGGCTTTCCCCAAAATGCGCATCAAATTCCTTTCACGAAGATCCCGCAGATCGCACCTACTCGAAAGCCATATTCCGCTCACCGTCAATTCGCTGGAGCCCGAACAACGTTGACCTAATCGTCGCCTCCCCAAAGACCCGGGGCCTCGTTCACCTTTGCTCGTCGATGGCCGATCGAGCGCAGGGGAATCGATCCGACTTTCACGCGGGGCGAAAAGAGACCCGTGGGGAATTAGCTTCTTCCGCGCGGCCAGTCGAGGATAAAGCGAAGCAGAAGGCATCGGCGCGACGAAGGGAACCGCTTGTACAGGCTCACCGAAGCGCATGACACGGCCCTGCGTGGGCGATTACCCCTCGGAAATCAACTTAAACACGGGCCCGGGATGGCCCTCGAACGGGGTCCCGCCGACAATGGGGCCCGCGGCTTCGCTGAATGGGGACCCCCTCCGGTACCCGGCTTCTCGCGCCCTCTCGACCCACCTTGCGTTCCGTATTAAACGGGGGTTTTACACGGATCCACGCTGCTTCCCGTCGCAAGGAGTCAAACGCCGACGGTGCGTCCCGTGATCGTTCCATGTTTCCTCGTGCGCTCTATTGACCGGTGCTCGCGTATCCCCCAGGTAGACGGAGCCGAGGCGAGGGGACACCGAGAGGGGAAAAAGAGCGCGCGGCGGGTTGAGAAAGAAAACGAGAGAAGAAGAGGATCGCCGTGACTGAATGATCCCCAACGCCGGTCGTATTTATACTCCTGTTTGCCTCCTGATTCGCCACAGGGCCCGGCCCTTAAAGGGCCCCTGTCGGAGGGTCCTACCGGCCCCCGGTGACCGGTCAAAACACGCATTCGTTTTCCGCCACCTCAGCCACCGTCCCCCCGCGTCCCGTTTACCTGGACGGACACCGGTTACGCGCGGTACGTCGCCTTTTCCCGCGCGCATCCGCGTGAAATTGCCGACATTTTTGTCCCGGACGCGCCGCGAAACGCCCCCGAAGGGGGAAAATCGCGTTAAGCGGAACTTCGAGGAAGTCCGGGAACACCGTGCGATCCGGAGGGATGAAAGGACCGCTTGGATCGACTCACAGTCACAGTGTGTCGCGTATATGGACGTTTGGAACGAAACTCGTAACTTCTAAACTATTTAATTTTTTACCCATGTACCTTAATACTTTTTTAAAGAAAATACAAGAATACATCGATTAATGCGTGACAAATATACAATTATATAAAAAATTATTGAGGAGATATTGATTTTTAATTAAATAAAAACTTTTTCGGTAATGTTTATTATTAAAATGTATTATCAATTAAGAACTATCTAACTTTTGTTTTAAACATTATTTCATAAAATTGACGGATAAACATGAAAAATTGTGGGGAGGATTATACGGTACCGTACTACGTGAAACATTATATTTATTTACAAATCGTTACAAAAGTTGAAATTGTAAGACCTACATTCTTTTATTAAAATTTCAAAATACAACAAGACAAAGAAAAGAAAAGAAAAGCTGAACGTTAGTCGAAACAATCTCAAATGCTAATCGCTTCAGGCTTGAATGGTGAGTGTTTTGATAATGATTTTAATTATTTTCTTCGTTTCGGGCAAATTTGGGCAACTAAAGTTAACGCTAATATAAAGTTTAATGTTTCTTAAATTAATAGAAAAAAAATTACGGAGATATTTTTTGGTGTTTTTTTTTAAAGTCTTCTCAAAGGTGACAAACATTTAACATTAAAAATTCGAATAAATTATTATTATTGTAAAAAATTTTCTCTGTAGTTTTAAAAGGATTATAGTACCAAATACGATGTATAAAAATCAAACGCAAAACACATGCATTTAGCCACTGGTATGTGTTTGAAGAAATACACCGAAATTTGGAATAAACTTTTAATATCAATTTTGGCAACAAATTAGTAAATTCATAAAACATGATGGGTAGTATTAAAATCTACGTTTCTTTCTTAACATCTTAAGATAAAACACATTGTGAATTAAACACTTCAGATTTTTGGGTTTTGTCCATTGAGCGACACACTGTGCGACTGGCCGAGATTTCGCTCGTCGGCTCCTTGGGATGGGAAATTGAGCTCGGATTCGATTTGCGACCGACGCGACGGTGCCGCGTCATCAAAACCGAGCTACCAATTTCCTACGAATATGATCGTGGTCGTGTTCGTTCCTTGAATGGACGCGCTACAAACTGGAGGAAGTTTCTATTATATTTTGAGGGACCGGGAATTGTTTTATGTTTCGCGATGAGTCGCCCCAATCGTCAAGGTTGGCTTATCTTCTTAACGTGGGGGGAGATAAATGTCGATAAGGTTCGGGGAATTTTTGGGTTATATGTAATCTTATTTCATGTGGAGCCGAGATTGAAGGAAAGGATGATACGTCATGTTTCAGAGGTGGTTTACTGTTTATGAGAAGACTACGTATACTTATATACTTATGTGTATTTATTTTGTGGTTCAAGTAGAGCCACTGAGAAATTGTATTTAATCCTTTCGATGTTTATGCCGAGTATTGTCCTCGTGAGAAGATGGTATTTTAGTGTTTAGTGACGAGTATACTCGTGTAGTAACAAAGATTGAATTTGCTATTTGAAAGTAAAATTTAGATGAAGCAAAAACTTATTCATCATTTTTTTATGTGGGGATAAGTTTGGAACATTGGAACACTTACAATTAATAAGACTTCTAACAAAAAAAAAAAAAACGGTACAATGGATTAAAAAATTAGAGGAGAAAAGGAAAGAGCAGGAGAGGCAATAGAAAAGGAAGTCAAAAATACATAGTAAGAAAATTTGTAGGAAGGAAGTTTAGGAAAATAAGTTAGAAATGTTATAAGAAGAGAATGAGAGCAGAAAGTGAATGAGACGGATGAATGGAAGAAGATAGCAATGTATATTGTTAGGTTAATTGTAAACCAAGTCCAATTTCTTGGCTGTGAAGCTAAAAAAAAGTTTAATACATCTATTCAACGTGTACCAAAATGCAATAGAACCTTTATTAAAGAGTCAAAGCTGGAAAATTTCCTAGATGCAGAAATTTCTTATTTAATTTAAGTTAAGTTAATCAAGGTTCTACTGTACTTAAAATTATAAGAAATAAAAATTAGAATCCTGACATTTATTATTAGACCATTCTGCTCGAATTAAATTCTGTTGCCTATATATTGCCCGAATCCACTTTTTAACGTAACAGGGGTACGAAATGGTTCAATTTACGCACCATTATACTTAACTTTACCTAATATTAATAGTGAAATATAACGATAATAATTTATAATGAAATTCTACAATCATGATTATTCAACTCATGGAATTGCTTAACTTCAAGTCACTTGAAAGTCGAAGGAAAGTACATTCGATTTTAGTTTCTTAACTAGTAGCCCCCAACTCCTAGAAGCAATCAATTTTTATGCTCCATTGAGGTTTCTTAGGATAATGAAAACATTCTACTCACAGAATAATCTCTTTATGGAGGTTGAAACGGTGAAATAAAAAAGATATTCCATCCGCCGTTGTATACAACTATTCTAGGTTTTTCAGACCCGATTAATCGTATACCTAATATGGCGAATAATTTTAGTGAAAGTTTAGATTTTTTGATTTTTTGATCTACTGATTTAACAAAAAACTGGATAATCTTGTAATATACGCTGTGTATGTATTATGTCATAACACTGCTATTATATTCTTCGACTCTATGTTTAATTTTCCAATGCTGTATGTAACTATCTATAAGTCCGTTTAATTCTATGTATACCAACGGAATTGTATCTCGTCTAATGATACTAATATTTGTTAAAAATAAGGTGTATTATAAATGGCTTTAGAATGATAATTAAGGCGTTTTCTCGTTAGCAATTCAATAACCCCGAAAGTACTGTTCTATGTTACAGAGATGCAAAGAGAAGCTAAATACCCTCGCTATCTCGGTAATGAACCAGTGGCCGGGGGTGAAACTGAGGGTGACGGAGGGCTGGGACGAGGAGGGGAAACATGCGACGGATTCCTTGCATTACGAGGGACGTGCCGTCGACGTGACGACAAGCGATCGGGATCGCTCGAAATATGGGATGCTGGCTAGGCTCGCCGTCGAAGCTGGTTTCGATTGGGTCTACTACGAGTCCAGGTCGCACATCCACTGCTCCGTGAAGTCTGGTCAGTTGTCTTTCAATTTTTTTTACATCATCATAGACATTGCAATACAAAACAGCGTACAGAACTTTACAGAAACATGCATGGAAAACTAAAACAAAATTCTATTATGAAGATTACAATTTTGGGAAATGTTTGGCAATGTTCCTCAATCTCTGATCTTTAAAAGAGAATTTTCTGATCTTCGAAAAATATTTTTTAACAGAAAATTTAGCAATCTTCTTATCTCCTTATTTTATAATTTCTTCCATTTTTTATGCATTTAACCATCACGCGTTCATCGTATTTTCTCTGACCAAACTCTGTTTTCTACTTTTTCCAAACATTTTTCTAATTTTGAAAAAAATCAATAAGACTCATAGAATTATTTACTAAGGCTCCATGCAATTATGTCTAGACATTGTAGACTCAATTAACATTGAGACACAAATAATTACAAATCGAAATTTTCGAGAGGGAAACGTTATGATTAATAATGCTAAAAATGTAAAATTGCAAGTTGTGAGAATTTTGATGTTAAGTTTCATACATTTCTTGAATTTCTTAATCTTGATAAGAAACGCCAGTAAATAAGCAATTGCATATCGATCGACGAGAAACATTCGCAGGGAGTCCATGTAAATTGTTATTAAACCCATCTAATTCGATGGTGACGATTCATTTCCGCGTAAATTTCAATTACGTCGACAGAGGACAATTTACTCTAGCGAATACTCCAATACAATAACGTTACGCGAATACAATCGATAGATCAATATTTACTGACTCGTCGTTTCAATGATCTCCACAAACAACGGTCCATACATACTAACATTGCAGTAATAATAATGCTTGTTGAATTTCTAGATACTATAATTGTAATTTAATATTTTATATTTGAATGACACATTGCGTTAAACTGAAATTATTTTTTGTTACCGATGACGCAATAATACTTTAACCCTACTGTTTCTTCTTAAAATTCTAATTTATTGCAACTTGAATTATTAACACATCATTACAAATATGGTCAATGAAATTTTTACAGAATATCAAGAAGCAATAAATATAAATATTAAGCCTAATTTTCTCATATTTTTCTTAAAATTGGAACAGTTATTTAATAAAATGAAATGTAGGATTTGGTCAAACAGACCCGAAGCCCGAAAGGAACATCAGAATGACGTAGCACGCGCAAGAAATTATAAGTCAGTGAATTATCAGATTTCCCATGAAAAGAATGATTTCACTCCGCGAATAAGGCGCTAGAAATGACTTAATAATGACTTTATCTTACGGTTTTAAAATAAATATACCGTTTATTAGCTAAGCTATAACGCTGCGAAGAGTCACATAATTAATTCGACAAATATTGGTATTAAATATTTATCAACGATTAGCAAAGGAATTTGTTTATAATATCCAGGTGTTCATATTTTAAAGGTTGTAAATAATTTCACATACCAACAAAATGACGCTGTTTGATTTCTTTTCACGCCGTCAAAAGCACCTCATCAATTATACTAAAATATCTTTGACAAAGACCTTAAACGAGTCACGTATCGGTGTTATCGTGAGCTATATCAGATATCTAATTTCTCTTTGACTCCCACACGGCGTTTATGATTTGTTGTTGATCGTGAACAGATAACGGCACGCTTCATTTTTGGGCGATGACGACAGGATGAAATTTTTAGAAAAACAATGGGATCTCATATTTTTTTCATATAATTACAATTTTAATTGAAAAAAAATTACTCTCAACGATTAAGAATTTTGTACACCTTCAATTATAATTTTATTTGATCAGGAATATTTTCTTCTTATCCTTTTCATTTACATTACATTTTCGGTTTTTCTAATTTCAAGAAAAGGTTTAAAGTTTATTACTTTTTCCCTGACATTACAGACAAGATTTGCTGTCTACCTTTGTATAATTATTGGAGCTCCAACTTATTTTATTAAATATTCTCTAGAATTTTTATTTTCAGTCAAGTTTTTACCTTCAATAAAATTTTTATCTTCCAAAAAATTCTTTGAAAAGGATCACCACTGTTTTGAGCGAATTCTCCACTTGCCGCGCCACTGCCTTCTTCGATAAAAAGTAGTTATCTGTTTTACCGACTCTCATAGATCTTCGGGGTATTGCAGAAAATGATCGAGCTCGTAGGAAATTCTTCCACCAGTGAAGCACGGACAGTTTCTGAATACCTATCTATTGAGGATAACTACTTACTATAGTGCTCTGTCGTGGCAATTTTAATGCAACAACAGCGGTTTTGACTCAGTAATTTGCTAACGAAGAATACAGGATAATTACATTTATTTGAAATTTCTTCTTCATCTCAAAACTCAAAATTTTACAGCAAAAACATTCTGATATCGAAATTCTTCAACACCAAAAATACACATTGTTTCAACAGATGAAATGAAGCATTCAAAAAGGAGCAAACGATGTGTACGATAATTCGAAATTTAAAACAGAACGATGAAAAAAAATAATACAAAGTTTCCCAGCTGAACTAAAAATGAACAGTTTCATTCCATTGCGCCGATCCCGCGGATATTTCGGAGCGTCGACGCAAATAACCGCGAAAAACTCGCGATCCTCGAAGCGTTCGGCAAACAAAACTCGATCGCGAGTGGGAAAAACGTGGAAAAAATATTTCACGTTAACGATCGGTCAGTTTCGTTGCTCGGCCGGGGCTCGAGTTTCAAAATAAATGCCGATAAATCTAGCCCGCACCTGTCGGATCGAATTAGATTCCGGCGCAACGATCGCCCGCGAAATCGATACCAGTCGAAGGAACGATATTCGAAAGAGGGACGAAGACTTCTCTTTCTCCCGAGACACGAAGCGATATCGTAAATAGGCGCGCGCGTCGATTCCCACGCGACAGGCTCAGGACCCGGATCGATCCTAAATCCTGAAGGATCCATCGATCCTTCCCGTCCCTCTCGCGCGGTGGCTGCGGTTAAGCTTCCCGAACGGCGGAAGACGAACTCGCGTGGAATTTCACCGGGAGTCTGAAATGAACAACCTGGTCGGGGGGGGGGACGCGTCTCGAGGATGGAGAACGAGGATCGATAAGGTCCTGTGCGAAGAAATTTAAATCCAAATGAGACACGCTCAATCTCATCTGTCGCGGCAGAGGCTCCCAGGGGAAATCACAGCATCGCTCGCTGGGAACTTAAGAACGAGGTGGGTGCTGTGAATCAACACCGACTTCAAAGGCCCCGGTCGCTACGAGTTTCTTGTGATTATGGCTCGTTTCACGGAGACATACTGTTTTTCGTTATCCCTCCGTCGTTCTGGAGATTCATCTCACTGGTGACTCGAGAACAACGGATCCGATTACGTGATTTGGACGCCAGGTCCTTTCCGGTTCGACGGATGCGAACGAATCCCGATGTTTCGCGGATTAAAATAGATGTGGTTTCTTTTTTTTTTTTTTTTGTACTTTCGTTATTTAAGATCGCATCAACCACTTGTGCGGGTTATTAACGACCGAAGGTTGGTTTTTAGTTTGTTTGAGGTACTGTAGTAGATTATTGACCAAATTGAATTTTAAGTTGTCTGCTAGGATGGGATGTATTTTGGATTGTTGCATATTTTCTGCAGAGGATGAGCATGTGTTCGACTGTCTATAGTGTTCGTAGGTTCTTTGTAGGTTCGAGGTTCTTCTTTATTGAAAAGGCGTTTGTGTGTAGTTTTTGTATAGCCTATTGCCATTTTTGTGATTGCAACTTGATCGTATCTTGGTAGGGTATGGGAAGTACATAGCCGTTTTGAAGAAATCTTCGTTTATTGTTGTTATTCGGGATTTCATTGCGGATTTCCATGTTGCATTCCAGTTTTCTTCTATTGTTTTTTGTTGGGATGACGAGTGTGGTTTCCAATGGTAGACTGTTCTGTGTGATACTATTTCACAAGGGATTTTAGTTTATTATTACGTCTGCTTTTTATTCCTATAATGGCTAAACTAGTGCAGAGTGCATCACTTGCTATCTCCGTTCGGTTTGTGAAATCGAAGAAGATAATGTTTGATTCGTTCTGCACTAGTGCAGCCAGTGCAGAAATAGAAAACAGACCTATTACTTACTTTAATAGAATTCTTTTGTATAGTAGAATTTTGTTTAACCCTTTCACAAAAATTTAAATTAATTCGACCTGCATTTTATCTTTTTCTACATGGCAATGGAAGCAAACAATGCACTAATCGTAAGAAGTTAAACAGTAGATTGGAACAAAAGCAAGTTTCTGTATAAAAGAAAATGATTAACATTTAAAAAATTATCTAAAGATTGCAGTTTTTAAAAACAGGCATAGCTTAAATATATCACTCCGATTTTTATTATTAAACTTTCCATCTATCTACCTACAACAGGCAAAAATATTAGACACGCATTTTTATTATTTGCGATCATCCATTTTTGAAGGGTGAAAATAATTTTTAAAGAACTGTTTATATTGTCTTTAAATTGGTATTTCATTGCATTATAGTGAAATTGGTATAATTTGATATTTCTTGAAGCTGTTTATACATAAAAATGAATTCGTCATTAAAACATACGCATTTTCATAATTAAAACTTATTATTTGACGATTTCTGAGATATTCTGCAAAATGTATTTTCAAGCTTTATCATTGAGAATTGTTTGCTACCTTTTAATGTCAACGATTGCCAATAAAAACTGTGAGTCAAATATTGTTGTCTATTCCAAGAATTTATAAAAATTCATTAGAAACAGCATGTGGCACTTGAATGATTTCTCTTGTAAAAATCATCAACTTGAACTAATGTTTGCTAGTTTAACTTAAAAGATTAAGAACAAGAGTTTTACTAGAAAATGGTTACATAATTTTTTCCTCTTATTATATTCTATTAAATATGTTGAGGAATAAGACGGTTCGACAAAATAATGTTCACGAGGATTTCACAGAAGCTACATTTAGTCGATAAACACGTTTAATAAAACGACATTATGGCGTTGATTAAAGTGATAGCAATTACATTATAGAACTCTAGAAAGTTTCATCAAATTCAGATACCTTATGAATATGTACTATTCCTTGCAATATGCAACACTTTTGAATTATTCAGCACCTGACTTCTTCTTCAATCTCCTCACAACCACCAATTGTGCAGTTGAAACGTGTCCAAAACCTTTTTTCTTTCTGTTGATATTGTTAAAAATCTATGGTAAGAATGTTAATATTTATTCATAGGTAGTTGCAGAAATTGAAATGCTTTATGAGTCGATATACTTAAAAAAATATGGAAATGCGAGCATGGCTTGCAACTTGAAATATTTTATAATAACTGTAATATTCAGTAAGCTGACTGACAGGAAAAAATTACTATAAATAAAAAATTTCTGTAACTTTTCCGGATAATACGCAATCTGTCGCAAAATCTTATTTACGCTCTACGTATTTCTAACATTGTAGAAATTACTAATATAAATTAAAAATGAATGTTGCAAGAATAGTAAAAATATTAAATTTTCTAATATTTACGATCAGAAAAATTTCAAAAATATTTTAATACTGTCTTGAAATTACAGCATCATAAAAGACACTTCCATATTTTCAGAAATTTTACGAAGTCATGTGTGTTGCATGCAGATTTCCATAACTGACGTGCACCAGCTAAAAGGCAACATTCTTCCACTAATAATAATATTCCTCATTAATACACTGCGAATTTTCAATTAAGAGTCAATCAAGATGTGAATAGATGTGAATGAAAGTGTATAAAATACAAAAAATGAAATACATTTTATAATATTGGGACGAGTGGGAAAGTTCATGCCGTTTGTACAATTTTTAGCCTTGAAACTTGAGAAATTCTACAGGAATAAAATAATAATGTTATACGAAAAATAGCTAAAAATTGCCTTTGAATTTCTCCAAAAAAACGGCACGAACTTTCTGCTCAACCTAATATTTAGAAGGTAAAACACCCTTTTATTCAAGTTTCTATCCTTCTTCTGCCCCTGCAAAAATATGAATTTGCATAAAAATCCCGCGGTCCATTCACAAAAATGAATTTCTGCTCCAATCGCGTACATCAAAATCCCCAACGTCACCTACAAAAGCTGCCCACCAAATCTCAACAAACCTTAACCTTCCCCCTACTTTCAATTTCCAGAATCCTCGTCAGCAGCGAAATCCGGCGGCTGCTTCCCCGGCAGGAGTCTCGTGCGAACCGAGGACGGCGCCACGAAGAGGCTGGACCAAGTAGAGCTGGGCGATCGCATCGCCGCCCTGGATTCCCGCGGCGACATCGTCTACAGCGAGGTGATCGCGTTCCTGGACCGATCCCTGAAAGAGAGGAGGCAATTCGTGCAGCTGAGCACGGAATCAGGCCGCGTGCTGACCCTGACACCTGCCCACTTGGTGCCTGTGGAGGGTAGATCGTCGATATTCGCCGGCAAGGTTCAGGCAGGCGACAGGATCCTGGTGAGGGATCCGGCGCACGAGAACGAGGTCGAGCATCGTCTGCGGTGGGACAAGGTGGTGGACACTCGGCTGGTCCTCGAGGAAGGCATCTACGCGCCGCTGACGACGGAGGGCACCGTCCTGGTGGACGACGTAGTGGCGTCGTGCTACGCGTTCGTGGACGACCAGGACCTGGCCCACTTCGCGTTCATGCCGTACAGAGCTTGGAGCGGCGTGCAGTCGTTGTTCGCGAGGTTCCTCGGCGTCGAGGACACGAGGCAGCCGGACGTCCGGCAGGAGGAGGAGAGATCGCAGGAAGGCATCCTCTGGTACGCGTCCTTCCTCTACTGGCTGTCCTCCTACGTCACGCCCGCGAGGATGATCTACCAGTGAGGATTCCGAGGAATCGAGGACCGAGACTTTTTAGCTGTATAGAACGGACCGTGAAACGCGTCCGGAGAATGTTAGCCTCGTCGCACGAACGCCTCGAAGGACGAAGGGCGAAGGGACTCGGTCGTCCCCGGAGAGGGCATGGCGCGCGTACGTGAACTTGGAACGAACGAGGACGTAAATGGAACGCGCCTCGTGCTCCAGTCGACTCCTGAACGTGACGACCGGCCGGGGAAATCGTGTCCAGCTGGAGAGACAACAAGGATCCCCCTTACTCTGGCTAGTCTTGTCTCTCTTTCCTCGTGCGTGACGCGCGGATCACGTTGACGACGAAACGCAACGCTGAGGAGACTCAAAGTTCGTTGGCCAGTGACACACCTTCGTTCACCGAGTGACGTGTAGTATACTAGATATAATATTGTAGGACGAAGAAACGAAACGAAGCTTTAGGGAGAGTCGGAGCTTTTCTCTTAGCGTTGTAGCGTGTGTACATTGCAAGTATATGATATAGAAACCCTTCCCCCCTTCTCCCCCAACGCCCCTCCCCCTATGACCCAGTTCTTCGACGAACGTGCGCGAATCGTGTTTTCTGAGATGGATCTGCGACAAAGCCCGGTTAAATGTGACGAACGATCCGAAAATCGGTAAATTAGGTGATACGAATCGACGAATCGATTCAGATGGAAGCGATTTGCATGGAAACTCTCCGAAATTCGTTGTCGGAAAATGCTAGAGCACGGCGCTCTTCTTATCGTACGATTTCTACTTCGATTGAAACGTTTCGATTAGAGGTCATGGTTTTGAACGTGTAGTAAAATCAGGGATTGAAAACAGTTACGATATCGGCATCGGTTCTTGAAACTGTTATGAGAACCGAAATAATGTTACCGTCAAGGACCCAATTCCTGATCACTTAAGAGTAACTATCATGTTTTTTCTAATGTGTAAATGTCAACAAAATCTCAAAATTTGTGTGATATTTGAGTAAATCCATGTTCAGTCTTTAATTTGACATGTATAAAAGTGCAAAAATAACAATAATTAAATTATAATCAAAGTTCTACAGTCAAAAAAGCAAAGGGAGCAATTTCTGATCACCTAAATTATCTCCAATATTAGCTTTCAAATTTTATTTTTAATTAGTGTTGAGGATCAATTGTTAGCATGATAATTTGTTTAATAGTTATATACATACTTAGCTGATTAGGAATTGGGTTCTGATTCGAAATTGGGTCCTTGACGGTATAACTGTCATGGATACATCGGTTTTGGCCCATATCGGTTTCGGTGTCGGTTCTTTAGAACCGACATAGGGGAAGGTGGGGCAAGACGGGGTAGTTAAGGTTCAATAATGAATAACACATAGGTTTTTGTAGTAAAAAAATGAACTTTATTTTTTTCTAATTCTTTGATGAATAGTCTTACAATTTAACTATAGTTAAACCGAGGTTTTCACAGTATTGAAATTATAAAAATGAAAACTCACAAAAAAGCATTTCTCCCCATCTTGCCCCACGGGTGGGGTAAGACGAGGTACCCCTATGGGTAAGATGGGGTACTTATTAATACCTACCACATTTGGATATATGAAGGAATCAATGAAATCAGGGATGAATGGATGAGGGAATGGCTAGATGAAATGTAGTATGCGAGCAATTTATAACATAATATTGAAGAAATGTTAAAGGGAGATGTGGTTATAGTGGCATGCGAATATAGTGTAAAATTTGAAAAACGAAATTAATTTCCTAATCAGGGAAATTAGCGTTGACATCGCGATTGGGGAATTTGCGAGCGGTCCATCGGATTGGGTATTAAGAAATACAAGGTACCCCATCTTGCCCCTTCTCGTCTAAACGCAGTAATACCAACATATTCTGTAAATAATATTTACAAAAGTAAAAAGTAAAATACTTATCTTGTTACCTATGAAATTCTGTTTCAGAAACATATACATTCATAGGGGAACTTCAACAATTTAACAGTAATTCCACAAGTGAAAGACTATGATGAAAAAACAAGAGAATTGCAAAATATGATAAAATATGTGGTCTAATTCAAATATGCCAGCACGTGCTTCGCTGGATCGTTGATCGTCGTCTGCGATTGAAGCAACATAAATCCGCATGATTAATTGTGATTGACACATTTACATCACGTGGTACAGGGCCTACGCCGTCTTGCCCTACCTTCCCCTATCAGTTCCATAACAGTTATTTTTAGGTTCTTTATCGGTTCCAAAACGGTTCTGAAATCGATACTTATATTCACGTCACAGTAAATGAAACCATTAGATATTGTTGCAAATTGTTTCTATGGCTGCAAGCACAAATTACGCTAATCACATGTTGGAAAAAATTGAGTGTATGCCTTAACTCAAGCCTAGAAAGCAGAATTTATACTATTATCCGAAAGAAACTGTATTAAACGAAAGTATTACTTTAAGGATGAACTTCAGTAACATTAAAAATGAATGAAACTTTCTGAAAATTGAAAGAATTAATCTTTATGCAACAGTAAAGCCCCCCATAAAATAATAAAAAAAAATGAATTCGGTAATTTTTAAATTATTTAACATTTAATTTGACGTGTATTCTTATGGGAAAGCGAAGGAAAAGAAATATAACTACAAAATTCAGAGTCAAGTTGCTAACAGTTGCATTTAAAATACATTCTAACAAACAAGTTTATAACAAAACATCAACATTTCTGACTGGTTTTCATCACGAGAAGAAGCCTCAATACCTTGCAAAATTGATTAACTTTTGGCTAATATTGTTATTGCAGTTCATCCTTAAAAGCAAGAATTCAACTAAATTGAAATCATGCTACTGTATTGGTAATCCGAACTTGAAATGTGGATATCTCGAAAATGAAAATACGTAACGTGTTGCGTTTTGTCTTATAACCACAGATTCAAACGATTGAAGGACGCGTCAGTTCTTGCCAAATCACTGCGCGCGATTAGACAATTGTACCCTTTTCCGTTGTTATTTCAATACAAAATTTAGAATAATGTGCAACAATAATTTAATGCTTTTAGCTACTTTAAAGTGACTGGGAACATCGATTCCAGAACCGTTTTGGAACAGATACAGAACCGAAAAAATAACTATTATAAAACCGAAACCGATATGGGCCAAAACCAATATATTCATGACAGTTACGAGAATATTTCGGTTCTCATAACTATTTCGCTTAGAACCGATAGATAACAGTATAAAATAGTTATTTTCAAAACCGTTTCATTCCCTGATTAAAATACACGAATACCCGTGACGCGAGAACCGTGTAATTAAAAGTCCGTGAAATAAAAATACATGGATAATACGTGATCCAATCATATGTCTACGGATCAAGTTCACATGTTCTTCGAGTATCGATTTTGCGATATTCCTTTATTTATGTCAACGCCAAGCTGATGTTTGACACATGTCTCTACATACACGTGTAATGAACGGATATCTGTGTGTTAAGCTGCGTCTACACTATGTAACAAAACAGTGTTATATAACAAATTATTTTATAACTTTGTTATATAACATATTTTTATAACTTGTTACAATATTATGTATTTAGTACTGTTTCTCAGCATTTCTCACATCAATGATTTCAAACGTGGAGGATGTTTAGATAGCACAGCAAGATTCGTTGTTAAAAAATAAATAAATCCTGTGGTTAAACTCTTGCTCTTTAAACAAACTTTTGAAGCGATTTTAATAAACCCCACGGCACTTACTCCAGAATCGTCAAGGGAAAAATTTCGAAATCATATAATTTCTGACATATAAATGTTATATAACTATGTTATATAATATTTTTCTTTTTTCGTTTTCTCACAAGTTTTATAACTTTATTATATAACGTGTTTTGTTATATAGTGTAGACGTAGCTTTAGAAATGACATGGACTGAAGTCCGCTGCGGTTTATTACACTGTAAAGGCTGGTTCAGTCACGTTTAGTAATTTAGTCGAGTGACAAGTAACTACATTGTTTTACTAAATTACTCGACTAAATTTTATTGTTCATACATAGTAAATTACTAAAATACTTCTACTTGACTAAATTACTAAACGTGTGTGAATCAGCTTTTAGACGCATGGTGGAAGTAGATAAGTTGTCCCATTCCCGAAGATGCGCAGTGGTTCAGAAGTAGTGGGGAGCCGTTAGTCAATCAGCTCTGCCCGAAAATGCAGAAACCTAATATGGCTGCCTTTGAACACTGCACGAGTGTACAAATACCTCCGAGAGATACATTCTGCTGTATGGAGTATTATATTCTTATTTAACAGTTTACAACATTTTGTTAGAATTTCTTAGACATCTTAGACCATTGCAATGAATACAAAGCCCCAAAATATTATTAATGAAGATTTCTCATACACCGACATGATCATGATGTCTATTAACTCTAAGTTTTAACTAATAAATTGATTTTAAACTTGCAAGAATCATGATAAAATCGATAATAAATTCGAATGAAATCGTATTCCTGCGGAAAAGTCGAAATTAAATTAACTTTTAGGTTTGAAATACGCGGAATGCATTTTCGGGCGTTCGCTGTTGGTTATTCTACCATCCAGCCACCGTATGCATAATAGGACACCTTATCTACTTCCACCATGGTTAGACGTGTATTTAAGGGTCACCTCAGATGGACCACTTTCGAATCACTTCAGAACCATATGACAATCACAATACGATGGCTGATTGTAGTCGGTTTGTCGCTGCAACGAATCACACATACACCACTTTTTGGAGAATGAATTTCGCAAAACACAGACAAAACACACGTGTTAAACTGCGGTTATATTACTGTTTTTTTTTTTTTTTTTTTTTTTTCTAAACGATGAAGCAGTTCAGACATATTCCTCCGCATACGCATCCACTGTAACCGCAGCCTTAGTAAAGAGTAGTCGAATAGTGGTCTATGAGTAACCGATGTGTCGTATTTAGCCACATTCGGCCGACCTCCGTTTTGCGGTTGTTGTGTGGTTCCAAAGTGGTTCCAAACTGGTCTAAGTTGACCCTCAATACACGTGAAATGGGGATCACTAAGTTTCGATGTTTCCCTCGATGCGCTTGTGGAGTGTCTTCGATTATGTATTGTAAAAAGTACCTAGCAAATTGGCAGGATATTTGCGATCCATTAAGCGTTTCACCGTTTTAATGGAACGACTGTGAAAAATATTTTTGATCGCGCGGAATGATCGTTGAAACGCTTCAATTAACTGGCTTTCACGCATTTTATAAAATATCGGAGCGAACGTTCGCGAATATACATGGTCAACCTTTTGCCATTCCAGTTGCATATTTTAATTATAACAAAATACTTGACAGGGTGTTTTTGCAAAGCAAAATGTAGCATTTCTATTAGGGATATTCAGACTGTTTCAGCGGTTCTCCTCCCCCTCACGAAACGCTTAGAAAAGTTTTATGAACTGTACGTAATAACTTAGTATATATTTTCGAAAAATATTTTAGCGAAGTTTCATGGATTGTGGTGAACATACGATCTCCTCGTCTTAGAACTGTTTATAATACAGTTTATCTTTATAAAATGCTTGGAGAAATGTGTCCAACGATCGTGTATTTTATATTTTCCTACGGTACATTATTTATTTTGTCACAAATTAGTCTGATACAGATTAGAGACACATTCGTGTTCGCTGCAACGTACTGTCCCTTCTAATCGCTTTCGAATCCTTCGATATCTTCCGCGTTAATCCCTTTCAATGCTCCTAACATTCGAATTTGTTAATCTTATTGCGACACTCTCGTCGATCTACGCTTTCCTTTTGCCCTTTCGTTCTTTAGAGCAACCGACTTTAAAAGGAAAAAAGAAGTATTACGTTCCTGCCACTTGTTTCAAGCGGTTTAGGGAAAAAGAATAGACTAAGTGTGATTAAAAAAAAAAAAATAATTGAAAATTATTATTGTACATAGTCCCTTATCTATTGTACCGCCATATTATTTTCCCTTCGCGAAACTCCCAAGGAATGTTGTGACAAACGCTGCGCCTTCTCGGCTCGTTTCAACTCCATCCGTAGTATCGATTGTTGCATATAGTGCTGTTCGCAGACTAAAGCATCGAATTCCTCTTCCCCTCCCCCTCGTTGTATAGTAATCCCAGAGTCCTGATCGCATTGCGATCCGCGAGGATAATTAAAGACTAACTGGACGAGATTAATTACTTCATGCTAGAGCGTTTGCTAGATTGCCACTTAAATTATCCCCAGAAATTTATATATTATATATTATTATATTATAGTAATTATTATTAATATTATTATATTATTATATTATTATATTTTATTATATTATTATTATTTGTATGTAGCGCAAAAACAAATTATAAATTATGTATATATATACTATTAATAGATTGAATTAAATCATTAAATTGAGCAGAAATCAGTGTCTTATCATTTTTTTACCTTTTCTTGAACAAATGAAACGTCTATAAACTTAACAATGATGTACCTATTTTTCATACATCGATACAATATTAATAAAACCATAGAGCAGACGTAGTTGATATCAAAATATAACGAGTCGAAGATTAGCCAATTCAATTAAATTACATATACAAAACTAAAAGAACAGCAAATTAAAAATTCCTCACGGCTACGAAAAATCGAATAGGTAACAGTTCGACTCAAACATTTGAATATCTATAGGCATAATACATAAAAGAAGTGTACAGTATACAAAATCCAGTGAAGATAATTGAATGAACGCCTACGTATTTCGATCTGTATCCACAAACTTCAGCTCCCCGGGTCGAAAAAAAAAAAATAAATGAAAAGGAATCGTGCTGGAATTCACTCCTTTTGATGTTTCTTTATTCTCGCAGCCCTTTATGAAACATCCACGACTTGGATCGATCCTCCGTCAACTTGTTTAACGCGGACGAGTCGAAGTTATTTCCTCAATAGGTGCCAGAGTAATTAAGACAGACGCGTGCTCAGAATGGCAGAGGCGGAGGACGAGAACACTGTGAAAAGGGTGAGTGTTCTTGAATAACAATTCTTAAAGGTTATGTTTCGCCAAAAGTCACTGAACTGTTCACAAGTTTAAGGGACATCAGTCACTGTCTCAGCTTGTGACGAGCTTCGTCACGGACGTTCGTAACGTTTACATAATTGAGTGCATGAATTATCATTTTACTAATCAATTTGTTGATTTTTCAGGACTCCAGTGTGATGTTGCCCTTTCTACAGGAAGCAGAAAAGCTCTTTTTCGAGCTGGTAACTAATGGAGGTGTTGCGGATGTGAAGGCGTTCCTTGACGCACATGTGGACTTCAATATCAACGCTATTGACTATCAGGTGAGGCAATAATTTGATATCGCTGAAGGACCGACTAGAAATCATTTGAGGTGCTGGCTGGTGCATAGACTGCGAATATTTATGTAAATTTATATTTTTTATAGGAACACATAAATGATTGGAGTTTAAATTGAGGTGTATATTACTTTTTAAATGATGTAATATGTGCTCAGCTTTTTATATTCTATGGATTTCTGTATCTGTGCACATTCTTGCACTTTTTTGCATACCGGAAAACGGGATGAACAGAAACGATGGGATGAATAGAAACAAAACTTTAGATTAAGAGATCAGTACGGGTTTATCGTACATATTTTCAAGAATTTTTTTTCATACTAATATTTATTTTTACATTTCCCTATTTTCACACATAAACATTGAGGTTTTAAAGTAATAGAAAAAAATTTTTATTTCATTTTTTTATTGATTTATCTTGGTAATCTAACCGCTTGAAGTGAGCACTGCTTGTTCCTGGCCGACATGATATCTGGACTTTGGAGCATTTAAAAACAAAAAATCGAGTAGTTTCTTAAAAAGTAGAGTTGTCGCTATGGCTGGAATTAAAATTTTTCACTTCCAATGAAAAATAACAAAATGGCGAACTTTTGAATTTTTCGACCTTTCTTTTACAACTTAAATTGTTTAAAAATATGGTTAAATATAAATAAATATTTATAATTCTAGTTCAGGCTGAAACTATGCGTGTTCAGAATAATCCCTGAAAATTTGAGCCCAATCGGTGCAATAGTTTTTTGTAAATCGTGTCGGCGAGGTCGAAAAACGTTGTTTCGAGAAAAACGCGTTTAAAGTTTTTATCGTAACATCATAAAAAAAGCGTCTTGCCCTCAATCAGCGATGCCTGCGCCATACATTATTCCTTCAACTACTTCATAAACATCATTTCCTTGCAATCTTTCCGATGTTTTTAGGAAATCGAATTTTTGAAAAAATAAACCCATACTCATCCCTTAAGAGAAGTAATACATTCATTAATATTATTTGATAAGTATCATGAAAACATAGATAATATTTTTGGTATTGATGTTTATCTAACCATAATGTTTAAGGACTTAAATATTATTGAAACTCAACTAGAAATCGGGTACGAATTTTTGTACTTACCTAATATTTTGATTTAGGATAAACTCACACGGATCACTTTCCTGACACTCTCGAGCGACAAGACAGCCACAAAACTGTTAGTAATGGTGTTCAATTAATTTATGTTTGTGAAAAACATAGTTTTGTGGGTGTCAAGTCGCCCCAAAGTGGCCGAAAAGTGGTTAGTGTGAGTTCACCTTTAAAATTCTGTTTCTATTCACCCCAGTGTTTCAATTCATCTCGTTTTAGGGTACTTAGATATGAGGTATATGTATGATATATAAATGAAGCATGCATGTCGATTCATGTTTAGAGGAAGAATGTATAAATGGAGACTTCATTTAAAAAACTCTGTTTACTCTGTATACTCCTCGTTAATGTATCGAGTCATGTCGTTCGTTTGATACGAACCACGGTGTATTATACAGGTGTCGCAAGTTCCCTCAGAAATGTGTGATCATTAGATGGAAGATCTTCTAGTGACCGCTAGAGTGCGTCTGAGTAGAAACATCCATGGGGAGCGCTTCTATTGGTTCAGCGAGCTCAAGTGGTGAGGAGACCGAGCGCGAGTAAAGCTTTGTGATCATCTGTGTGATACACTTCATTCGCACACATGCATGCCATGCGCGGAGTTCTGACTACGACGCCCCTAGCGGTAATCAAAGAATCTTCCATCTATTGATCACAAAAAATCAACTAGACAGAGGTGCTTTGTCGGAACACCTCTACAGGGTGTAACAAAACTGTTGCAGTTCCTTGAAAGAGGTGATTCCTGGGGTGATTTTAAACAATTTTTTCCTTAGCGAAAATGTTAGATGGGGCTTTGTTAACGAGTTATTAACGAAAAACACCGACCAATCGGGGAGCGAGTACGGTGGATTAATGATGACGCGGACGATGATGGACCAATACTACTCACAGCTAGAGCCCGTGCTGAAATTCATCCACAGTATTCGCGATTCTATTGGTCAGTGTTTTTCATTAATAACTCGTTAATAAAGCTCTACTTAACATTTTCGCTAAGGAAAAAGTTGTTCAAAATCACTTCAGGAATTACCTTTTTCAAGGAACTGCAACATTTTTGTTACACCCTGTTTAATACACCGTGATACGAACTGACAGTTAATGTCGGTAGTCTAAATGAAAATTCTGAAAGTAAACAGTGCCTGACATTGTATCTTTACAGAAAAAGTCGCAGTAGAGGTCTGTAGTGAAATCCATAACACCAGTCGTGTTAAGTGTTAAGTGTACGTGTACTAAATTGATTTTCAAATATGTTTTAAAAACTTCAAAAAGCACTTCACTGAATACTGTCAGAAGTGTTGAAGTTTCTTAATTATCAAAAATTAGATTAGTACCATAAAAAACACAGAAGACGATATAATTTTAGTAAGCGTGATTGTAACGCGATTATATTTTGTTGGTGAAACAATGCACATCACGACAGCATGTAACTGCAATGGCACGGGAAGATTTGTGGCCATTTTAAAACTAATAGCACGTCCCGGCTTTGTCCGAGTTTTCTTTGTATAGTTTTATTTACAAAATAAAATGTGATTCCAGTTTTTTTAATTATATCTTTCAAAAGCTTTTTCTGATACAATTTGTGTGCAAAAATGGAGCATTAGTAATCAGGTTCACTGTAAGAAAAAGATAAAAGAAATCCTTATTTCCCGAGACAGCCGAAGATTCCCGGCACAGATTATTTCGAAACTCATCGTCACCGCCACCGTAGCGGCCTCTGCGTCAAAACGACCCCAGAAACGATTATTAATTAGCCGCCTACCATTCCGAGCTCGCTCGAGAGCGTTGGAGCAGTCACAGAGACGCGGCGAGCGGCTCGTAAAGATGCCCCGAATTTTATCTCCCATCACCGGGTTCCCACAACATAACCGTAAGTGGTGTCGGCCGTTTACGTTGATTCAACAGAAGGCGCAGGTAAAGGGCCGAGACGCCGCCCGGTTTTCCTCCTTTTTCCCGCGCCGAGTCCTCCCCGGCACTGTCAACCCCTTTCCCGGGGGATCATTTCCGACCGATGATTTACACGGTGCCCTGTTCCCGCGTCCCGCGTCGAGTTCAAAGAGCAACGCCGTCGTCGGTTCGGGTCGCGGGAGACGAAGCGAACCGAGCGGCGAGCGAACGAGTCCGAGGAGAAAGACGACGAGACGCGGGTGGAGAAGAAGGTAGAGCGGTGGCGGGGCGAGGGAGCAGCCGAATCGGAAGAGGAAAGCGAGAGCAAAGACGAGGCCTCGTTATCTCAGATCTTCACCCCGTCGTGGTACACGTACCCCCCGTGGAATGTTACCCCTCCCTCCCCTAGGCTCGTGCTGCTCGTGTCATCCTCCTCTCTTCAGGGTTCCCAAAAAGCCCAACCCTCGTTTCACTTTGAGCCGGAGACACCGACTCCGTCGGGGCCGTGCCTCGACGACGAGAAGGACGGAGGGATGCGAGGGAGGAAGAGATATGGAGAGACCCAGAGCGAGGAAGAGAAGGGAAGAAACGCGAAGGAAGATGAGGAGGAAGAGAAGAAAAGGCAGGGAGTGCGAGTGAAACGGGACGAAAGAAGCTCGCTGCCTCCGTGTATCTCCGGCCATATTTCAGGCCGTCCTTTACAAGACAATGGTTTCAGCCGAGGACCGATAAAAATTATTCAAATGACTCGTCCCGCTGTAAATTCCATCCGGGAATCCCCTTGCCACCGTCGTGCCCGCGAGCTCCTTCAGCTCGCGTTTGCTCTCGTTTTCGGAGGCGACCTAATATCCATGAGATATCGGAGTCATTCGGAGAATTTCCATACGGCCGCTTGGTTATTGGAACAATGAAACGCGTCTCAGCGATCCGCGCGAAGGGGCTGAGGATTTTGATAAATCTCTGCTCCTCTACGGAATTTCGGGATTTCGCGAACTTTTGGCCAGGATGTTTTACGTATACCTCTTGGATGTAATGGAATTTTCGGAGTACAAATTGGGGATTCGAACGAGTGTTTATATGGACGGGACCGTCTCAGTGGAACGTTAGGTATTTGAATACCGTCAAGGAACTAAATAGTGATGAGCGATATAATATCGATATTTAATGTTACGATATATTTCCGTATCGATACTTAATTCATAAATATCGAAATTTCGATACAACCGTTGCACTAAAAGCTGGAGGGAAAAAACTGATTTTTGGTCATATGTACCATGAAGATTTAGTAAATTTAAATAAATTTTTTAAAAATTACGAATTATAATGATAATGAAATGCCAGAGGAGTTCAAATATTATTTGGATCAAGTTCCAATAAAAATGAAGGACTCTCCAATTGCATTTTGGAAGCAATAAAATAATTCTCGTATAAGTAAAGTAACCACCAAATATTTAACTCTGCGACGTCCGTTTCATCCGAACGGCTATTTTCTAAAGCAGGTAGAATTATTAATGAAGCCAGATAACAAAGAGAAATATTTCTTCGAGTTCTGTATTATACTAAAAGTGCATCAAAATCTGCGTGTTCCTTGAAGAACAAGAATATTTTATTTGTCTTTCTCAAGAGAAATAAAACATTCACTCACACCTCAAAAATTTGAGCGATAACTACAAAAATAGAATGAATATTTTAAAAGTTTTAGCTAACAAAAACTGGGGCGCAGAGAAAAAAATGTTATTAAATACCTACAAAGCTGTTGTAAGATCCAAAATTGACTATGGCTCGATTGCATACAATTCAGCAAAACATAAAATTTTGAAAATGTTAGATCCTATACAAAATGCAGCACTACGAATTGTTACAGGAACTTTCCGTTCTAGCCCAATACCAAGCATACAGTATGAATCAGGTGAAACGTCCCTGCACCAAAGAAGAAAACTACTAAGCTTAAAATATGCTATTGCAATACAATCCACGCCCAATAATTCAGCCTTTACTAATACAATTGCTTCAAGATTTAATCAATGTAACACGAATAAAACCAATAAGACCACTCTACCTCTACCATTTTACAAAAGAGTTAGCAAATATCTCGATGAATTGAACATTGAACTACCCTGCATAGCAGAACGAAAACTCCACCGAAATCCTCCATGGATTCTTAAAACACCACAAACAAAGGTACTTGAGTCATATGATGAAAGTAATTTAAACGAGGATAGTATGGACAGCAAATACATATATATTATAACACAAAGAATCAACGAAAGATTATTCTATATAATCAAAGACCAAACCTTGAATGTTAAGTATGCAGTTCCAGGAGAATTTAATAAATTGACAGGAGATATATGTGCCCATAATTATGAAAGTGGTCTAAGTCATATTGAAAAAAATTAAAAATTACATTGAATAAATGTAGTTTAAAATAATGTGGTGTGAAATAACTGATAAACTCATTTATTTTTAAATTTTGACTTAGACCACTTTCATAATTATGGGCACATATATGCTATTCTTATAGCAATAGACCAAGCAATTACGAACAAATATACAAACACCATAATATTTACAAATTCGTTAAATGCGCTAAAGGCTGTCACAAATAACGAAACATCCAACTAATTTATAATACAAATTCAAGATATGATTCACGAAAACTATTCCAATAATACCATCACTTTAGAATATCTAATACCAGGAACTAACAGCATCATAGAGGAAATACCAGAACAAATTCAAATATCCGATATTAAATTAAAATTCTTATACCAAGACGTCAAATTAACAAAATTATCAAGGAAGATTGGAACATCATTTGGAACACCAAACACACGAAAATTCATGACATAATCCAAGAATTTAATTTTAAAATACAGGATAATTCACTTAGTAGGAGAGACCAAGTCGTTTTAACCAGATTGCGAATTGGCCACACAAACATATCACATGGACATCTTATGGACAAATCCCTACCAAAAATTTGTGAAGAATGCAATACTCCAATCACAGTGAAACATCTTCTGTACGAGTGTGTAACATTCAATAACCTTAGAAACTCGGGTAGCACCAGTGTGAAAGAAATGTTAACCAAAAATGAACATACGAAGAAATTAATAGATTACCTAAAAGAAACATCAATCTATTCAAAAATCTAACTGAGTAAAATTATATAATAATAGGTAATAATAGTATAGCCTAAGTTATATGTACGATGTTTGTAACCAAAATTTTTCTGTATATAATATTAATATGCAAGTATTACCTTATGTAAGATGTATGTAAGCCTTAATTCTGTGTCGCTAATAACCATAGCAGTTGATGCGACATTAAATAAACGTATTATCACCATCAAAACATTCACTACTGCTTTCTTCTTCTTTAAAATAATATATTCTAACTGTAATATGACTGCGTTTTCGCATTCAATTTAAATACATTGGCATATTACAACAGAGAAAACGAAAGAGGATAAAAAGTGATATCTTCAACCAAAACTAAATCAAAGTAATTTTTAATTACACCAGGACTTCGACAATATCCTCCGGGAAAATCTTGCAAATTATACAATAATCAGCTCAACGACCGCAACGTTCACTACTCAGCATCCTCCACGGCATACCAAATACTAATTCATTAAACAATGCGATATCCTCGCATCTTCAACACACTCGAATATTCAAGAGACAACGCGCAAACAAGCGAGCCGATGAATAATCGACGAAAGACAAGCGTATCCATAAATACTCGACGCCACTAATCCTCGGAAGCTCTCCTAGACATTAGGTCCGGAGCATGAACTGTCAACTTGTTTGTCGCCATAACACAGTGCGTCTAATGTATGAATATTCAGGGCAAAATTCATCAATTCTAAACTAATCCATCTTCGACCAAAATTTTCAGTTTTCTATATTACTGCCATGCTTCAATTAAGATTTTGCAACAAAAAATGTGACTTACAAGGGACATTGCCCAATCCATACACGCTGATTTTTAAGCACTTTTAGTATAATATAGAACTGGAAAAAATATTTGACACGTATTTTTTTTTATCGGCAATCATTCATTTTGAAGGGGTGAAAATCGCCCCCTTAAAGTTTGGATAGAAAAACATATTTTATCTAATATTTCAGGAACCATTGAACCTAGACTAATGACTCAAATTGCAATTTCTGAGTTTTTTAATGGTGATTTTTATTACAAACAGATTTACAAACATTGTATTTGCGTAAAAAAAAATTAAGAATTTTCATATTTTTGTAATTAAACACAATTTCTGTAACACTGTTTATACAATAAAGATTGTCATTAAAAAATGGACAACTTGCAATATGGTACATTAGTTTAATGGTCCTAAACTAAATCGTTGAAACTTGAAATTTCAAGCTTCAAATATTTAAATTTCAAGTTTCCAGTCTTTAAGTTTCAAAGTTTCTCCTTTTCAAGCTGTAAACTTCGAAGATTCAAATTTTCAAGTTTTCAAGTCTTTAAGCTTCAAGCTTTCATGTTTTTAAGTTTTAAACTTTCAAGTTTTTGAGCGTCAAGCTTCAAACGACGTATTTTTAAGTCTTCGAGTTTCGAGCTTTCAAGCTTTTAAACTTCAAATTTGCAACTATTTAAACTTTTAGAATTTTAAGCATCACAGATTGAAATTTTGAGCTTCAAATTTTCCTGTTTTCAGTCTCAAGTGTCAAGCTTTCAGGTCTTTAAGTTTCAAATAACCTAAATCATTGAAGCTTGAAATTTCAATCTTTAAAGCTTAAAATTCTGAAAGTTTGAATATATGTAGTTACAAATTTGAAGCTTAAAAATTTGAAAGATTGACACTTTAAGGAGTAGAAAATTTTAAATTTGAAACTTGAAACCAAAATACCTTAATCAAGTTCAGAAGTTTCAAACCTTCAAGATTCAGGCTTTCAAGTATTCATTATCAATTTTTCGTGCGTCAAGCTTCCAAGGTTTTAGTTTCAGCTTTTCAAGCTTCGAAGCTTTCAAGTCTCAAGTTCTCAAGCCTCAAGCTTTTAAGTTTTCAATTTTAACTTTTGAAGTTTTAAGCTTCTAGTTGTTAATTTCAAGTTTTTAACTTATCGAATTCAACTTTTCAATTTTCGAACTTTCACTTTCAACTTTTCAAGCTTCAAGCTTACAGTTTCAACGATTTAAGTTTTATGTTTCTAAACTACAAATTTGTAATAATATAAAATATGCTTTTCATCCTTAACTTTAAAGGTGATTTTCACCCCTTCAATATGGATGATTGCCAATAAGAAAAAATACGCGTCGAATATTTTTTCGAGTTCCACATTATACTAAAAGTGCATCAAAATTTACGTATATGGATTAAGTAATGTCTTTTGTTAGATAAGAAAATCTTTTTAGCAAAACTGTACCACAAAAAAATATTAAAAGTACTGAATTTTATTCGTAATTAGGACATCTGAAACCACAGTGCGGCACTGTAAAGGCACAAACAGAACTATAAACAAATACGGTTGCATAAAAGTCATAAACAAATTCGAGTCCCGAACATTTCAATGTAAATATTAAATGTTAACAAATATAAAATATTTGAGTTTTCGATTTTTGTCCATATGCCGACGCACTGTGTACAAGTTATACATATATCATCCACGTATCGCGGAACCCGAGCTCAGTTAAGCTTATGTACACGGGTTCCGACATACACCCCCGCTCAAAAGTATGTGAACACTAACCATTTTAATGAAATTTGTATACTGTTGTTGTTACACGGTTTTTATTGTTAAATTCTGTTACGTACATGTATGTAATGTATTATTAGAACATTGTATACAACTACTTGAAAACAATAAAATTTTATTTTTCCGATGATACTAATAAATAAAATTGGAACTGATTTTGGATTGATACGTTGGATACAACTACTTGGAAACAACAGAATTTTATTTTCTTCGATGATACTAATAATATAAAATTGGAATTGAGTTTGAGTTGATACGTTGGATACAATTACTTGGAAACAATAGAATATTACTAGAATACATTACATACATGTACGTAACAGAATTTAACAATATATACCGTCTAACAACAACAGTATACATAATATATCACAAATTTCATAAAAATGGTTAGTGTCCACATACTTTTGAGCGGGGGTGTACAATGTGGATGACCCTGTATATTCCCGGCGCAAACCACACGATATATTTTTCCGGCCCGTGACACTCGTGTCCACAAATTCTTCCTGTATAAAAGTTTGCCCCATCCCGATTGTTTCGAGCGTCGCGTTCGCTGTACGAAAATTGCGCGCGGTCACGAGGGCGTCGAGTTGTACAGCTGCCGATCGTGAAAGGTGAGGGCCCTTCACCGCGGCATATATCACAAGGTGGCATTGTGGCGATGCGTGTGAGACGCGCGTAGGTCCCCTTCGGGGGGCCTCACCGACGAAAAGCTTGGATATCACGGAATATTGTGACCGGTGCCGACGGCAACAATGGGGGCTGGTCCATTGTCGGGGGGCCGCCGCTGTAAACGCGCCGCAGATGGGGCGACAAACGTCGTCGTCCCATTCTTCGTACAAAAAGGGACACGACCGACAAAAAAGAGGAGAGGAGGGGAGGCGGAGATAGAAGCTCGAAAGTCGATTTCACGTGAACAGAAAAGTGGTGCGAGGCTGGCCGTCGAAGGAATTCCGTGATCGTGGAAAGTCTGTCTGCCTTGGGTACCGGCGCGGCGGCTTTGCCACGCGTGGAAACGATCGGGAGGGGAGGAGGGAATTTTTGTCCGGTCGATTGCAAAACGCTTCCTGCACGGATTACAGAGATTATGCGGAACGTTTCGTAACGAGCCGTCGCTTTGGGGTTGCGCTTAGCTTGCGGGGATAATTGGAAACACTTGTATCGGGGCCTTGGATTGTGAGCTGCGAGTGGAAATTGGTTTTTAAAAGCTATGTCGATGAGGGAAACTGAGTGCAAGTTGATGTTCTGTTGGAGATTCCTATTGACGAGGGAAATTCTCTGGCTGCAAGAAATAACGACGCAAGTCATATTTTCAAAAGATTTGTGTTTATGCTTTAGTTCTAGTCTAGAAAGCAGAATTTATATTTTTAAGCGTAGAAATGAATTCTTTCGGATTTTTGAGCAAAATAAAAGTTCTATTAAGAAAAAGATATAATAATTCAGTCATTGAAATATTCACCATTGTTATTAATTACTGTACGCCATTTTTTTGACTAATATTTTTTTATTTTATGTAGAATCAAATTACGATACTAATTGTGTGAAAAAAATTCGTTGGAAAGAACTCATTGCTACACCTAATATTATCAGAGAGAAAGTGTATTAAATGAAATTTTCCTTTAAAAACAGTAATAATAAAATAATAAACTGGATAATAAAATTCAAGATGATAGTAGAGTATTATAACCAGAACTTTGAACGCCAGAATCTCGAAAATGAAAACATGTGACATGTTGTGTTTTGCCTTGTAACTGTAACCACAGAATGTAAGTAGCACGTTCTTTTCTTATTTGAATGTTGTATGTAAATTTAAAATTAAAATGCTGAAGTACATTACACGTATGCAAAAATTTTCTATGCATTACAACCAGAATTTCTATCTAGGAATGAGTAGATTACCTTTCTTTTTTGTTTTGTAAATATTCAGTACCATTTGCATGAATTTTAGTAAAAATTAGTTTATTTAGTTTTTAGATGTTCTTTTCAAAAATCATGATATGTAATTATTTTTATTATCAGTCTAACATTGTGAATATAGACAATTAATTGTTGAATTAATGTCAAAAAACTAGAAAAATAAATAGTAATAATAATTTCTTTAAGTTTTTATCAAAATTGAAAAAAACTTAGAGAAACAAAAAGTATGATTGGGTTAAAAAAAGACCCAAGGAACGCTTGAGGCTTAAGAATTTTATAAAAAGTACACTGAATAAAAAAGTATTCGTTATTTATTATCAGAAAATATAAACGAGCTTTTGCATTCAGTGGCATATTTATTTTTTATAGAATAAGGTTTCTTAAACTGATGCATATCTCTTAATTTTCTTTCGTCATTTCTGGGAGAAAGCAATTCGCATACTGGGGAGTGCCATGCTGATCTCTACCGAAATACGACAATGTTTCCATGTTTTTGTAATCTTCTTTTATGGCGATTACTATCGGATTTACATTTTGATGAGTTTGTTTAAAAATATATGCTTATAAGGTAACTCTTTTTAGAAACGTTTGAAAATCGAATAAATTAGGAGTCACTTATCTATTTATGTAAAGAATAATCTTTTTTACAACATATAATGTTTATAACTAGACTGTGTATGTCTATGAAAATTTATGTTTTCAAAAACATAGAAAAAAAACCAGCTTAAATAAAAGTGTCTTTTACCTTTTAAATATTATAACATATATTTATTTTCGATATTTCATGCATTTTTGCATTTCACAGTCTATTTATAATACAATACCTTTATAAATAACTGCGACAAATAATTTTCTCTTCATTTTCATCTTCTTCAATTATACGGAGTGTTCAGAAGCCAATCAATATAAATCACTTTTCACTACTAATGACTTGTGTCGCATACATATTCCTTGTAACAATTTTCATTCGAGAAAGCAATTTGATCATAATATTAAAATTTCACTGATAGAAAATGGTACATTTACTAAAAAATGTCTCAGCTAATTATTCCTTAATTATTTCTAGACTGCGGATTTTTATACAAAATAACAGTTTTACAAGTAGAAATAAAGAATTGGAGGTAGTATAACATTATGTTTAATTTTCTAAACACTGTCATTTGAAGTATACTTTTGATATTTTGTATATAATTTTTGCGCACTTGGAATTGCCATAAATGCATAAAAATCCGCAGTATAATTATTTCGTACATTTTGTGACTTACATCGATTGGCTTCTGAATGAAACTCTTGTTCCATACTTAGGGAACTCGAAAATTCAGAAAATTATAAAACTTGGTGCGCAAGTAGAGTAGTTTATGCCTATCATAAAACTATTTTTTGTTCGTGCCATAATGCGATTTTAAGTATTGACATCACACCTTGAAAAAATGCGAATTTCTCATTTTTGTACAATAATTTTATAACTGTCAATGATAGAGAAAGAAGTTTAAACAAAAGTTGTAGCCACCTTTTATATCTACAAAATTACATAAAAAATTTTTCGAAAACTCCATATTTTTTTATGACGTATATAAAAAACATTGATTTTTTTATTTTATATGCAATTTTGTAAATATAAAATTTAACTACAACTTTTTTCACTTATCTCTTACAATTCTCAAATTATGCCACGAAAACGAAACATGTACTTACTTTTCTTCCAGGGTCGATTTCAAGCCTTAAAATCGCATTATGGCATAAATAAAAAAATAGTTTTGTGACAGGGATAAACAACTCTATTGACACACAGAGTTTAACAATTTTCTGAATGTTCGAGTTTCCTGACTTCCCTTGTTAATTTTCCTAATTTCGTGTTGACCGAAAATCGAAACGATTGTTCCAGGGTGGCAGCGCACTCCACATCGCAGTCCGCGACAGAAACTTGCCGATGGTGGAATACCTGTTGACGCACCCCGACATCGACCCAGGTGACACACACCTACACGCGATCAGGGACAACGAAATAAAACTCGCCACCGTTATTTTGAACAAACTGAACGAATTGGCGCCGGGCCTGGAATACGTGGGCGTCACGCACAGTTCCGATTTCCCGGACGACACGACTCCCCTCTTGGTAGCTGCACAATGCGGTCACTTCGATTTAATCACTTTACTAAAGGATAGACTACACAGACTTGAAAAACCTCATCCGCCGAGCTGCGTCTGCGCACAGTGCAAGTACGAATTTCTTGGTCCTCAATGCGATATTTCGGCGGAACGCTGATCGAATAATTCGGGACCCGTTGCTTCCGCTAACGGGGGAAGGTGTGCAAGTGACACACAGATTTTGATGAAACTTCGCATAATTATTCTGTGCTTCGACCTGGAGAATTTCAGCGTATTCGTAACTCTGTTTTGGAATTTAAGGGAGAAATCCTTTAACGAAAGAAGCTCCACTTTTATGAAAATACTCAAAATACCTATTTTTATTAAGGCTTGTGCATTTCTTGAAATGGAACAGATATCGAAAAATATTCTAGATCAAAATTTTGCTGTTGTACAAAGCCTAGGTGATAAATAGACTGCGATTGTTTATGCATTTATGGCAATTTTGAAATTATAAAAACCTAAAAGGATCCCTACAGAGATATGATAGATACCTTACATTAAAAATATAATACATTTCATAATATTTAGAAACTAAAATACACATTTATTTAAGATTCACTTGCTGTTGCATGTCTGTAAAAATATGAAACAAGTTTTGAATTGACTCGTAGAAATACTTTGGTTCCAAACTCTTTGTCACCTACTTGTAAGCCTTATGAAACAGTAAAATTTTTATTTACAGTTTTTAATATTCTTTCTACCTTCAAGAAAATAATGCATGTGTGTAAAAAAGAATGATTTTTCGTTTAAAATCTAAAACGAGCACCAATTGAATACAGTATACAGTTCACAACAAAGAATAATTGAACGAAGCCGAAGACGCGTTCGTCTTATAATCTTATAAGATATTAAAGGTACGTCCTCGCGTGACTGTAAATCGCGAATTTTAGCGCTTTGACATTAAGTACCATGACTTTTGTGATCGTAAAGACTAGAAGTCGTGTTGCAATGACATTCATACCACAAATTTACATTGTCATAATATGATGACATCAAAAGTCGTGACTTTTAGTGTCACGTGAAAATGTACCTTAACATGCAGTAAGCTCCAATTAAGTTATCAGGTTCAATTATCAATTAACTATCCCTGAATCGTTCCGATAGATTCCCCAAGGGCTTATAGATATCTAGTCGAGGAATGATATTAAATTAACGATTTTTTCCGACAGAGTAGAAGCGACAGAAAAAGACTCGATGTGCTGACGATGGAGAAAACGCGATTATACGCTTACAAGGCCGTCACAAACCCCGCATACATTTGCCAGACTGTCGAGGATCCAATTTTGGAAGCCTTCAATCTATCGCACGAGCTCTATAAAGCCGCCCATTTCGACAGACAATTTTATTTCGAGTACAAGCATCTGTCCGAGGTTGTTTGACCGTCTTCTTAAAAATCAAGCTTACCGACCAAGTTAATTGCATTTTTTCCAGACAGTCTCGCAGTTCGCGACCGATTTGATCGCCTGCGCTCGAACGGTCGACGAAGTGGAAATCATCTTGAAACGATCGACGGGATTCGCTCATTCCTCCAAGTTCATTTATCCACGACTGCTCTTCGCGTTGCATTACAAGCAAAGGACTTTCGTTGCTCACCCGAATGTACAACAGGTTCTGATATTACATTTCCGATGTATGGAAGCCTCGATTATTCGGCGCTTAGTTCTGTGACTGCAAGGCAAAACAACCTGTCACATTTTTAAAAAATCTGATTTTATGCCATAATTGAGATTTAGGAAATGGAATTCATATTTTCATCAGAGAAAAAATGCATTAAAAAATTGTTTTCCATTGCAAATAAGAATATAAGAAAATTCGAGTACATAACATGACAGTATTGGCATTTTAAAACTTCTCAGAATTCTCTCCGATTTTTATTGTTTGAGGTTTCAGTTATTCAGTGCAACGACAATTAGAATACCATAGGATTTCGAGTGAAACTTGAACTGTGATCTGACAATGGTGCATTAATTTTTATCGCTTTGTGTTTTAATTGGAGGGTTCAGAAGCTAATCAATGCAAGTCACTTTTCATTAGAATTGACTTATATCGCATAAATATTCATTCCTCGCAACAATTTCCTGTCGACAAAATAATTTTATTATAATATAACACTGTTAAAATCCATGTACTTTATATTTATTTCAATAATTAATGCAAACAACCTTGCGACAATTTGGTCATTTGCTTTCTACTATATTTAAGTGTTCATAAGCAATAATTTGTTTCAAAACATGGAAGATTTAGTGAATTATTAAATTTATTATGTTTTTGAGGTTTTTAATCTTATTTTTGATTCCTTTCAAAATTATATTACAGTGTTTCGTGAAAATATTTATTAACAGTATCTACACTGCTCGCCAAAATTAAGGGACCATTAAAATTTTCCGAAAAAATTGATCAATTTCCAGTGACTATATCTTTGCAAAAAAAGAGCACAAAAAATATTCTAAACCATCATTTTGTAGCTTGGAGTTTGTAGTTTTTGAATCAGGTACCAAAAAGTTTTTCACACCATATAGTATTATTATTTTTTTTTTTTTTTTTAGATGAAGCGCAAGCAGGGAATATTATAAGATTTTTTTCAACTTTGAAAGGATGCATGGGTCGAGAAAAATTTGTTGCTAAATCCAATGGAATGTTCTCAGAAAGCACATCTTTCCCTTCAATTTCCATGTTTTAATTTTATTTTTTGAGTTTTATTCACCAAGTTATATTAGGCTTTGTGTAGAAAATGGAACTTTCAACTTTGAGCGCGTGTAACTTGCAAACGCATGATCGTAGAATAATTACAATGTGTATTCTGGAAAACTGAGAGATTTCCTTTTAAAATCCCAGTAGTTGCCAAGTGGATAATATTTTTTTGTCATATATGATCCATTTCAAAATGAACTGGAAAATAGCAGCATGACTAGCATTTTTCACAAAACATGATGCCACTTCAAGAAAAGTCATGGAATCGTTCAAATGTCTATGTTTTTTTCGTGTTAAAAGTATCCGTAACCCTGTACCAAAAGCCGAACTGATCAGATATTTTTTTATCTTGTGATCTCGATAGTGAAAAAACTACTAGTAACAGCTAAAACGCTGTGAAACTGAAAAAAACGATTTTGAAGAAGAAACGTACCGTGGAACAAGTGAACCATCAGTTTTTCAAACCGTATCGCACATTTCACAAAGTACAATTTCAATTATACCATTCGATTAGTAAATGTAAAAGTTATAGATCTTGAAACTTAAGTTTCCTTTAAGGGGAGAGCCTCATGTAAAACGCCTGAAATTAGGGTTATATTCGGGAATTTTTTTTAAAGAAACGGTAAAATGAAAGTCTTTGAAGTTTTTACTACATATTTAGCAACATTTTTTAATGTATAAAAATATTTTTTTATTAATACTTTTCGCTACCGAAATCTTTAAACGCGTTTTTCTCGAAACCATGTTTTTGAAATTGGCGTGCAAGATTACTCGAAAACTATTTGACCGATTGACTTGTCCTTTGGCATACATTTAGACAATAATATTCCCTTGTCTGTAAACCTAAAAAATTCATAATTTTTTAAAATTAAACTATTTTTATTGTATAATAAAGGCAAAATTTTTGGCCCTAAAATTAAAATTTCTTCTTCTAAGACGTGTAACACTTCTAATTTTGCATTTTTTACTGAAGTAAGAGGTTTACAGACGAGGGAATGTTATTGTCTAAATGTATGCCAAAGGGCAAGTCAATCGGTCAAATAGTTTTCGAGTAATCTTGCACACCAATTTCAAAAACATGGTTTCGAGAAAAACGCGTTTAAATATTTCGGTACCGAAAAGTATTAATAAAAAAATATTTTTATACATTCAAAAATGTTGCTAAATATGTAGTAAAATCTTCAAAGACTTTCATTCCATCGTTTCTTTAAAAAAAATTCCCGAATATAGCCTTAATTTCAGGCGTTATACATGAGGCTCCCCCCTTAAGGTTTAACTTAACTTTAAAGTTTTGTACAGGTTCCCTCTATTTATCTTAACTACAGAATAGTCTAAAAAATTTCTCACTTAATTATCCCTATTAATATATTTCGTGATTTATACTGATTAGCTTCTGAGTCGTCCAAATATTAAGTCAGTGTCCCATTAGAAAAAGGCTCGGTGCGCGCGGTCCTGCAAACCATGTGAAAAAGCCAATTTTGACAAGTACATAGACTCGTCCTGAAGTACTTTAAGTGCTCTGTCAAGGCGCGCTTGGTACTTCATGATGAGTCTGCTCGTAAAAGTCGACTTTTTGAGGTGGTTTTCAGAACTGTGCGCGCTGCGTCTTTCTCTAATGGGACCCCGGCTTTAGGTCAATTGATCGATGTCCTATTGTATTATAATTAAGTCTAAGTAATTAACGCGGTTGGGTCTGAAAATTCTCAAAGAACCGACAGTAATTTAAAGATACTCTTTAAAAAATGTCCAGGTGGTCGCAAACAAATGGCTCGAGGGCTGGTACGAATGGAGGATGATGCCGGTATGGAGAAAATGTCTGTCGGTGATATTACGGATCATCGAGCTGCCGTTAATCTTAATCGTCGTATTCTTCTGCCCGAGATCCCAACGATCAAAATTCTGGCAGACACCGGTGAACAAGTTCATCTCGTCCACCGCCAGCTACCTGGTGTTCCTGCTGATAGTCTTCCTTCAGTCCAACACGGACAAGAGCGAGCAACTACGCGGACCGCCCAATACCGGTATACAAACGATTTCCTGATATATCGCCCATATCGGACAAAAATCGAACCTCCACCGCTTCGATTTCTGACTTCGGGGTGCTTCTTCAGTATACGTCTGGTTTCTGGCAGTCTACGTCATCGCGTATGTCTTGGCGACAATACGTCTCTGCATATCGCATGGCTGGAAGAAGTTCGCCGCGACGCCCTGGTATTGGTAAGTTTTCAAGTTTGACATGGTACGACAGAGTTTGGGTGAAAAAGAGATTGCTGGTCTTCGTTTGGAGTTAGAAAAGCAGCAGGTTTTGTGAATTAGTGGAATTAAAGCTACGAGCACTCCCGCGATTTTCTGTTGTTGCGATTCTGTATAGAGTCATTCGGGGTAAAAGGACGCACTTTTGCTGTTTTTGCTTCACTGAGCCGAAACTACCATGATATTAGGAACACTTTTTTGCGCTATCGGTAGCATATTTAATAGACTCATAAAATGTAATGAGTATTTGACGATAGGCCAAACGGTTTTTTTTAAATTAAGCAAAAGAGTGGCTTGGTCAGACTACGTACCTTTACCCCGACATGTGGGTAAAAATACGCAGTCGTGTGGGTAAAAGTTCGCATATAGAGTAAAAGTATGCATTCAGGTGTAGTAAAAGAAAATGAACAAATAATACACAGATGGAACATATTTTTATATTATATTTAATAAATGAAGCTAAAGATGATAAAAACAATAGAAATTAGGAACTTCAAATTTAGGAAACTATCATAAAATTATAATTTTTCATAGATTGAACAAAACGAAATTATGCTGAAGCCTTTATTAGAGCAGATATGTTTTTACCCCAAATATTATTAAGAGTTCAAAAACAAGTAGACAGTAACCTAAATACCGTTAAGGAACTAGTTTTTGATCATTTTAGAGCACTTTCCAATGTAATATTATTTTTTAACCTAATCAAATTCTAAACCATAGACATTTTTGGTACGAAAAGAAATCTATCTTTAAAGTTTAAGCAAAAATTTTTAAACATTGGAAATAAGTATAATTTAATTATTTATAAGCAGTGGCGGTCTTAGGGGGTGGCGAGACGGGCAACCGCCCGGGGCCTCGCGCTTGCGGGGGCCTCGCGTTTGCAGGGGCAACGCGAAGCAATCATGTTGAGGGTGGGCCTATCTAACATAAATTGCCGAAACAAAATGTAGAAAAGTACACAAACAATTTTTGTGTTGTGTGTCTGGCAACAACGCTAATACAATGAAAATAATTATATGAACGACGATTTATACCATCTTATATCTCTATGATTTATATCCGTTCGTTGCTATCGGCGGACGGCGAAATCAACAACCTCGTCGTTAGGCGCGAGCTCGCAGTCTACGAATTTCTGGAAACTTCGCGAAGCTAGCCACTTCTAGAATATTCTTTCAATCGATACAGCTTTCCCGATATTTCGCGAATTTCTATTTAGTTTCATGTCGCTCCGTGTGCTCACTTGCAGGGGATTCAATGATATAAAGTTTTAGTGAATCTTATATCATTAACAGTATAGTCAAGAGTGAATTGTTAAAAAACTGAAAGTAAAAGTGTTCGTAAATTATTTCTGCACTGGTATCACGAAACAAGTGTTTACAATCATACTTGATTCTGATCTATTTTTTTCGATTTCAGTTGTAAATCATATTATTATAAAATGAGTTTGCGTGATCGTGATATCGGTAGAAAATTTGAGTCCGGTAGTTCAAAAAGGAAACGAGCTATTAAAAGAAAAGAGCTAGAAGAAAATCTACGTGGATCTTTACATAAATATATTAAAAGTGATAGTCAAGAAACGGAAGAAACAATTAAAGACCCTGCCTTGACTGAAAATGACGCATTATTACACTCTAACCCTATCCCGGTTGAAATAATTCCGTCAACATCGTCAGGGGTGCTACCGTCACCTAGTAGCGAGGATCATCAGTCAACTACTTCATTGTGTCCTACACCGCCGCCGCCGCCGCCTTCAACACTGTCCGGCCAAGAACACGTCTCTGTATTTATGTCTACGTCACCGTCCACGACTGATGAAATTGTAAATCTGAATCCTCAAAATGACCCAGGCTTATGGCCATCAATAATTAGTGATGTAGACCGAACTAAAATTGTATCAAAAGGTCCAATCCGGGTTAAAGTTGAGTTTTTCCCCGTAAATGATAATGGACGCCGATTCAGCGAATACAGCCATTACAGTAAAGTATTAGTTAATGGAGAAAAACTCGACAGGCGCTGGATGATTTATTCACAAACAAAGGATGCTGTTTACTGCTATGCATGTCGACTGTTCCGATTGGACAATACAAGATTTGCATCCAGTGAAGGAGTGTGTGATTGGAAGCACTTGGGTCATTACCTAAAATCGCATGAATCTAGCCGACTGCACAAAGATTGCATGTTAAAATGGTTAAATTTAGAGCACGGGCTAAAAGATTTTAGAACTATTGACTCGTTAGACCAGACTCAAATTGAACGCGAAAGGCAACGCTGGAGAGATATTTTAGAGAGATTGCTTGCAATTGTACATTTTTTAGCATCTCACAATTTGGCCTTCAGAGGTCATAAAGAAAAATTAATATCTGACCCAGGTTTAAGTAATACTAGCGGCAACTTTTTGGACATAGTGAAGTTAATAGCCCGATTTGATCCGACGCTGCGACTTCATTTAAAACAAGTAGCAGACAAGACGATTAATGACCATTATCTTGGGAAACATATTCAAAATGAACTTATACAATTAATGGCCAGTCATATCAAGACTAAAATTATTGACAAAATAGTAAAAAGTAAATATTACTCAATTATTCTGGATTGTACTCGTGACGTCTCTCGTGTTGAGCAACTGTCTATAATTATAAGATTTGTTAATAGAGATACAGCTGAAATTGAAGAACATTTTATTGGCTTCTTAGCTGTCGAAAAAACTACAGCAGAGAGTTTGACTAATTGTATACTCACAGAGCTAGAACAACTAGGAATATCATTGGAAAACTGCAGAGGCCAAGGATACGATAATGGAGCTAATATGCGTGGAGAAAAAAGTGGTGTCCAGAAACGAATACTCCAAATTAATCCACTTGCTTATTTCTTACCTTGTGGGAGTCACAGTTGGAATCTCATCCTAGGAGATGCGGCATCTTCTTCTGTTCAAGCAAAATCTTTTTTTGGTTTGCTACAAAGGCTGTACACTCTGTTTGCCGGCTCGAGCCAGAGGTGGGCAATTTTAAAAGCACATCTAAAAGCCTTATCGCTAAAACCACTTTCCGAAACTAGGTGGGAATGCCGAGTAGAATCGGTGAAGGCCGTTAAATATCAACTAAACGATATATGTGATGCTTTGAAGGATTTGGTTGAAAACACAACAGAGTGTCAGCTGGTTAGTGAATGCCATTCTGTAGAAAAGGAAATAACTACCTACGAATTTGTAGTTTCTCTCGTGGTATGGTACGACATTCTTACAAAAATAAATCTTATAAGTAAAATGTGGCAGAGTGAAAATATGCACCTAGATGTGGCTATACAACACCTAGACGCGTTTATAGACTGGCTTGACAATTATCGCGAAAACGGTTTCCAGTCATCCTTGGTAACAGCGAGAGAAATAGCTGAGGAAAACGATATTGAAACAGAGTTCAGAGTCGTGAGAAGGAGACGTAAAAGAAGGAACTTCGATTATGAAACGGAAGATGAAGCTCCTGATGCCGAATTATCTGCGGAAGAGATGTTCAAAATCAACTATTTTTATGTTATTGTTGACACTGTGCGTGGAAGCTGCCAACCTAGATTTGAGGCACTTAAACAGCATCAGGACATATTTGGTCTCATGTATAACATAAAGAGATTAAAAGAAATGACTGATAGTAAACTTTTGAAGCAATGCAGCGACTTGCAAATATCTTTGACAGTAGGAGAAAAATCCGATATTGATGGACATGAATTGTATGAAGAACTAAAGATGTTTATCCATGCATATAAAGACAATGATGACATAATCTCGGTATTGAAATATATAATAGAAAAAAAATTAAGTGAAGTGTATCCCAATATCGAAGTAGTCCTGAGAATTATTGCCACCACACCTGTGACAGTTGCGTCCGCAGAAAGGAGTTTCTCGAGATTAAAAATAATTAAAACATATTTGAGGAATTCGATGACAGAAGATCGGCTTTCAGCCCTTGCTATTATTTCAATTGAAAATGACGTAGCTCATTCGTTAGATTACTGTGCTTTGATTGATGATTTTAGTCTTAGGAAAAGCCGCAAACAATGTTTCTAAATTACCTACTTATATCTTTAAAAGTACTTATATCTTATTATCATTAATAATTTGTCATTTATGATCATTCTTTTGTTAAGATTAATACATCTACTAATATAATATTTTAAAACTCAAAATTTAGTTATTTATTACTTTCGCATTTCTTTTCATATATCAGACGTATTTTACAGTTTACATACTTTGCACAAGGGCAAGGGCCTCGCAAAGATCTGCCGCCCGGGGCCTCGCAACCGCTAAGACCGCCACTGTTTATAAGCTATTAAATAATAAGGTAACTAGGAACTAGTTTTTGGTCATCTAAATTATTTGGAAACTAATTTTTGATCAGATAAGGAACTAGTTTTTGATCATCTAAATTACATGGGAACTAGGTGATTTTTAATGGTGTATACAACTGTAATGGTGTATATTTAAGTATTTAATAAGTATGAAATGAATATTAATATAAAATAACAATAATAAAATATTTCAAATATTAAAATGACACACTTAAACTTTTTCCTATTAAAAATTTGTTTGTCATTTTCGATCAATTCCAACACCAGTACTAATTAAAAAGAAATAGAAATAAACAAAACAAACTTGTACTAATAAAAAATAAACTTATTTTTAGTATTATAATGAAAAATTCATTTTTTTATAATTTTATGATGTCCTAACCTATTTATGATTTAAGTGATCAAAAAACTAGTTACTCGTGAAAACATTGGAACTAAATAATTGATCACTAATTTTTAATAAAAATTATACATAAATTATTAAAATTCTTACTCTACATTGTAAATAAACTATTTAATAAGCAAAATGTATAAAAATAACCTTCAACAGTTGCTACAGCATAAACAGATCAATTGTATTACTGACGGTACTTTCGGTACTCTTTTACGCCGTTCAGTAAGACATGGCGTTCAATAAGAACTTCCTGCAAGTGTGCTACCTTTCACATTTATTTTCACGAAAACGCACAATACTGCCTGCTTTGACATGCCATACTTATATTTTTGAATAGTCAACCTTAACTTCAGAAATTATTTTAAATAATTATTTGTTGGCATAAACTTAAAAGAATGATTTATTTCACGAACTGATCAAAAACTAGTGCCTGACCAAAAACTAGTTCCTTAACGGTACCAGTGCGTACTATTACCCCCGTCCTTTTACCCTATTTGACCGGTAACGAAAACAATTCGTACTAGTTCGAATTCCAATAAAGTTAGGTTAAAATGTTATTCTGGAAAAAATCGTTCAATAACTATATAAAATCAACAAAAACAACTTACCTCGAAAAAATACATAAATAATACGTCCACAAACTTATCCCTGGTACGAAAAAGATCGAAATAACACGACAATTTAAAATTTTTATTTTTAATTCAGAAAGCGCAACTCGCACCGCTTAACAGGCGTTGACCCAAAATGGCGACCCACGCGCACTCAATCCTGACGAGCCAGCGTCCCCGTCCTCTCGCCCCCCTCAGAGAAAACGGCACTGCGTACTTTTACCCGCTGCGTCCTTTTACCCCGAATGACCCTACTGCTATGTTTTTCACAAACACAAACTTTTTTTTTAATATCCATGTTTATATGCAATCTGTTATAAACATAACAAATGTTTCATAAGTACAATATATAATTTATAGATTGTATGCCCATTGGCACACATTTTCTGTATCCTATTTTGTGCTGTATTTGCAATCAGTTATTTAAACCTGTTTTCTATTTCCAAGGGTTTGAATCGCTTAAGTCTTTGTGGATCTGTTGTTTCTTCACGTAGTCGTTTGGCAAGCTGATTGGGATGGTGAACTAATTTTTGTATATGGTTTTTTGCAGGTTTTGTAGCTTTCTGCCTAACTGAAGGAACTTGTAGCTCTTTTTTTATTCTGTCATTGGTTATGAACTCTGAAGTATTTGTGATTATTCTTAATATACAGAGTGTTCCCATTAAGTTATGCCACCATTTTTTAGGCATTTCCGGTAGTGCAATTAAAAAATGTTTCAGACAAAAATTTATCAGTACTCGGTTGACTACATGTTCGCATATTCTGAAATCTCAAAAAATGCTTATTACATAAAAAAGTCAAGGTCACCTTGACTTTTTTAATAGCACCATATGTTTTTAACATCGTAGGATTGTTACTGACGTTGGGATGAATTGAACAATGTATTATACTATGACCTTGAAATGACCTTGAACTCAAAAATTTTGTGCAAACGTAATTTTAATAAAAAATTATTTCTGACATAATAAATAAGGTTAAATCAGATGTTCGAACTGCGATCCAGGTGACCTTGACTTTTTTATGTAAAAAGCGTTTTTTGAGATTTCAGAATATGCGAACATGTAGTCGACCGAGTACTGATAAATTTTTGTCTGAAACATTTTTTAATTGCACTACCGTAAATGCCTAAAAAATGGTTGCATAATTTAACGGGAACACCCTATAGATAAAGATAAAAGTCTCATTCAGCGGCTCGGATAAATTCGCTTCGAATAATCAAAATTACCCTCGGATAAATTAACTTTGAGTAGAAAAATTATTCGTCATCCTGGAATAAATTGACTTCGTATAAAAAAATTCGTCATTTTCATAACTATACATATCTATGTTCACTGTTTCTCAATTTTTACTTATAGTTTAAACATAAATTTATCATGTAATAGTAAAAAATTTTTGCTGTTTGAAGGATTATTAAAACAAGAACACCTTTAAAATGATACAAAATTAGTTGTGTGTTGCATCTCATAAATTAAATATTTCTACTGCTACATATACACTGCTATATACATATATACTGCTATTTTCTTCAGAAACTAACAGTCTCAAAAATGTTAAAAATTACTGCAGGTTCGACATAGGGATGTTGCTCTTATTCATTTTAACGTTCGTATATTGGATTGCCGCCGCCGCAGACATAAAGAGAAACGGGCAGTACGATTTAGAGAGAAAATTCTGGCATAAATACGATCCGACACTGATAGCCGAAGGAATCTTCTGTTTAGCAACGATCATGGCTTTTTTAAAACTGCTATACATCTGTCAGTTGGATTACCATCTGGGTCCTCTTCAGCTGTCCTTAGCGAAGATGATCACCGACGTCAGCAAATTCTTCACTCTCTTCAGCATAGTTATACTTGCCTTCACTACCGGTAAGCGTTAACCAGTTTTCGTTCGGTCGCACTCGCAGCTCGTCGTTCGATAATTCTGTAAAACCAATTTGCTGCGGTTCGCCCCAGCCACGTGCAGACTTTACCAATATTACGACGAGATGGTGCAGATCGACGACGAATCGAGGATCAAGACCCAGCAAGTAAGCTCGTTCGTCGATTTCACGTCCACGCTGAGGACCCTTTTCTGGGCTCTCTTCTGTATGAGCCCGATCGAGAGCGCCGACGTGATAATCGAGAATCTGCCGGGCGAATCGGAACGCGAGACCGTTATCAATCATCACACGTTCACCGAAATGATCGGCTACATTTCTTTCGCTGGTAAGACGCCAACCCAATTTCTGACCCTTTTTCGCGTCTGAAAATATAAATGAATGCCTCCACGAGTGTGTCTCGAGGACTGCACGTGCGAAGAGGCTTCATCAATTTCGTGCCACCCTTTCGAAAGCTGCACGCCATATTTTATCCTTTCCTTAACGCTTTGACTGTCACCTCGTGTCCGCTAACATTTTGTTCAGGACATATACTATCATTGTTCTAATTTTAGCTTCCTTCATAGATATTTTTCTAACAGTACTCGAACCTTTTACTTTATCCTCTTGTAATACTTTCGATCAGAAATTTTCGTCAATATTATTTGTAATTTTATTTATTAATTTAGGTCTTGCGTTTCGGCTTTGACCGATTTTCAGTTACATTGCTTCTTAGCATTCAACTTAACTTACAAAATTATAGAAACATATACTAAATTTAAAACCTAATTCTTTTCTATAATATAAGATTGCATGGTTGATATCTTCATTTAATTTAGACTATCTTTCCCCATTTCAACTTCGTCATTCTTAACTACAGACTGAATTCGGAAATGCGTTTTATGCAGTGCGAAAGAAGGGAATTTTGAAAAGTTAATAGAGGAATGCGAGATGAGTGAGAGAGTGACAATACAGGTGAACGAATTATTGAATGAGAATGGCAATGATAGAGCGATAGAATGGATGAAAAGTGTGAAAAGCAAAAGAAAGGAGCGAATGAGAACGGATGAATGACAATCGCAAAAAAGCTGTAATAACCAAGTCCCCGAATCTAGGCCAGCAGACTGATTTGATTAATGATTATATATAACCACAGACTAAATTATAACTACAAAGTGAATCTTGAAACTATAAATGAACAAAGAACAAACATGAATGCTAAATTCTGATTAACATAACAAAGATTAGCATAAATTAGAAAAACAGAAAATAGCAACAACAAACGTTATCAAGAATGAACAAAAAGACACAATTTTTCTTTTGCTAGTCTTCCTACGTTTTAAGGAAGAATTTTAATAAAGGCTTTAGAATTCCCACAAACCTGACATTTCGGATTTTATTGTTTAAACATAAAGCAACACATGTTGTAAATTTCGAAAAGATTCGCTTAATAGTCCTACAGAAAAAGAAATCCCAAAAATCAACTTCTTTTTACCGTCCTAAACCGAATTCCCTCTTAAGAAACCGTAAATATTGTTTCCAATACAAGATTACTAACAGTGTTGACATTATTGGAATAACAGCAGTTATTTTTTTCTAGGATTCACGTTCATCTCCGTAATAGTAATCCTGAACATGCTAATCGCGTGTATGTCTAATACGATGACGAAAGTCACGGAAAACGTGATCGTAGAGTGGACCTTTGGCCGAACGCAGGTTAAATCTTCAACTGGTTCAAGTATAAATACAGTATTGTTAGAGTTGTTACAGGAAATCACGCGCAAAAGACATCCTGTTTCAGACTTACATCGATTTCATGCTCACGTCTGCGCTTCCACCACCTTTGAATATCATCCCAACGTCTGTCGGTTTGCAGCCCATAATAGAATATTTTAAAATATTGTTCAGACCACCAGCGGATAAACGAGCCAGGTGGAATTTCACTCACTGTTTCTATATTGTGAGTATTTGCGTCGATTCAAGAGATTAACGAGAAAAATCAACAATATACAGGGTGTTCTGCATAACAGTCGCCATTGCTTTTCAGATATTTCCGATGAAATCTGACAAAAAATATTTTGACTAGAGGTTGATCAATTCTTAATCGACTACGAATAAACAATTTCCAAAAAATTGTTTTTACAATAAAAAGCCAACGTCATCTTAAATATTGGCCTGATCAATGGTAACGCTATCGCTTTAAATTGTTTTATAGCGATCAATATTGTGATTTGTAGCCGATTCAGAATGGATCAACCTATATTCAAAATATTTTTTGTCAAACTATCGGAAGTGACTGAAAAATCATGGATATAATTGCGCGGAACACCCTATAGTTTTAATTACTATCAATAATACTACAATAATACAATCCTTCGCTTTATAGAAAAATCGTTTGTTATGTTAAAAATCTAACACTTTCAATAAAAGTGTTTTTTTGTACACGAAAAAATATTTCATAGCACTGTCCTACTAGTGATACAGACTATTCGTCAAATTTTTATCATTGTACGATTGAATAAATTAATTCTACTACCTACAACTAATTTTTTCTTAAAATTTATACATTTTTTTGTGCTAAACGCTTGAATTTTCTTTATAGAACAAATATTTCTAAACAAAACCTTAATACAAATTTTGGAATCAGCTAAACTGTCCATCTACTGGCTTGCTTACCCTAGTCCAAGAAAAATTAGTACTTAAATATCTGTATTGTTTTTGAAAATATAAAAAAAACTTTCTTAAGAGAAGTTATTTAGTATAAAGATCTCTGTGATGTGACAATCATAAGTTTTTTGGATAAATACTTTTGCCAGTTTCAGTACAGGGAATGAACACTTTGTTGTGATATTACTCATTAGTAGACTGTGCATATTTACGCAAATTTATATTTTTAGGGACTCAGAAAAAGAAAACCAACTTAAATAAAAGTATCATTTACCTTCTAACCATTATAAAATGTATTTTATTTTCGATATTTCATGCATTACATCATGCTCTACATTTTTGGCACTTTTAAAAATGCCATATATGTATATTCGCAGTCTACTCATTATTAACGTTAAAAACAATCTTCACTTTATGCAGCAATGATAAGTACCTTTGTGCGGGCCCCTTCTTCTAGCGGGCCTTAGGCACGTGCCTTATTTTGTCCAGTGATAAACGCGGCCCTATCATCTTTTTTAGGAAACATTGGAGATCGATAGAAACGACCAGTTCTCTATGGTAATGTCGCAACTTGTGCAACGCTACTTCCGGCAGAAGGACAAAGAAAAGGACGAGAACGAAATCGATAGACTGAGAATGGAAATCGTAGACCTGAGAAATCTATTAAGAGACGCCTTGTCCACGGATTAAAAGCAGTTGCACGAAACTGATTCGTTTTTTCGTTTAATTTCGAAAAAAAAATTGACAATAGTTAAATATTACGTAGATACTATGCGTATAATGTTACCGAGACACGAAGGACGATGAATGTAGACAGTTCGTTAGTACCTATGTTCGTAATTTAAAATAATTTCAAACAGTATGTTTGAACGATAATTACGATATTGGTAATTCGATTGAAATGTATGAAAAATAGGGTACTTACTTTGTAGAATTCAATATAGAGTAATTAATATGGAAACAGAAAACAATGGATATAGTTTGATTTCGACAAATGATTGAGTAATTAAGAGCGGTATGCACGGAGTTTCGTTACGCTTTGCTTGCGCTTAATAAAGCTGAATCTACCGAGATAACTAAATTTTCACGGAAAATTATTGGAAAGCCGGAATCCATACTAGAACTGAAAGCTTTCACTGAACCACGTAACGTAATTGTGCGAGTTAACTAACCGAAAGACTAATACTAATAAGCGAAACAGTCTATAGTTCGGATTAATTCTTCTCGTCAAATAAATATTAGTTGATTGTGATGCGTTTGGTCTGATTTAGGAAAGAAAACGCATAGAAATAACAAACAGGTTTCTGAAAGTTTTGAGTCTTTTAGTTTTAAAGTATATTTATTTTACACATGTATATATTCGTGGAGTTACAATTATTTTTTTATTAAAAGTACTTCAAAGTAAACAATTTGATATCCTTAGTATTATCCACTTATCAAAATTAATATAGAACTGTTTAAGGCAGTGCAATAATTCTTATTTAATACACGGACGTTGTTCCAAGGTTTTTTATGAAATAACTGAGAAAAAGCTAGGTTTATCGTTGCCACCTGAAACCCATTTCCCGCTGCATTGGAGGTGAAAGAAACCTACCCTGTTTCCAGCACATTTCCACAGAACAGTAGCTGACCTACTGCTACGAACATGTACAAGCCTTGTAAGCGAAAGAATTAACGATCCCGCGCAGGACCTTGCGACGACGATTTTTCCCATCGTTGCAAAAAAGAATATAAGATTCTGCAGCGGAAAGATTAAATATCGTCAACATTAAATACTGTTCGCGAAATACTCGTTTTAGGGTTTCGGAGTACTGATAGAGTGACCATGAGATTGAAATTAGGCGTACTTTATTACAAGTCACTTGCCCGCATAAACAAACAATTAAACAAAACGCAACTAATCTAAATAGGCTCAAACTACTTAAAGAACTAGAAATTGTCTTTTAGAACAGCAGGAATAGATTCTTGTCAGCAGTGCCGGTTTAAGAGTACGCGAAGTTGGTTTTCAGCGCCCTACCTGTTTTTTAGTTAAAATTTGTAAACTTTGTAAATTTTACAAAAAGGTCATGTGAAAATACAATATACATATTGTAACCCCTTCGTATCCCTGGATGAAATATCTCGCGCGCCGTTATTAGCCGATAGATGCTTTTGACGAGATATCTCGTAACCCGATACGTTAGAAATTTATGATACATTTGAATGAATGATTTTCCGACATATCTTTATATGTCCTTTAATTTTCTTGAAAATCTCGGAATTTTCTTGATTTTCCTTGAATTTCCTATTGATTCTCTTTGAATATTTTTTAAATTCCTTGAATTTCCTTGATTTTCCTCAAATTCCTTGAATCTTCCTTAAATTCTTGATGAAGTTCCCTAAATTTTCTTAATTTTCCTTAAATTTCCGTGACATTTGTTGAATTTCCTTGCAATTTATTGATTGTTCTTGAAATTTATTGATTTTCCTTGAATATTTTTTAAATTTCTTGAATTTCTCAGATATTCCTCGAATTTTCTTGAAACTTCTCAAATTTTCTTAATGTTCCTTAAACTTTTCTGTAATTCCATGAATCTTTTTAAAGTTCTTGTTGAAAATCCTGAAATTTTTAAAATTTTCCTTTAATTTCCGTGAAAATTCATGAATTTTCGTTAAATTTTCTTGAAATTCCTAGAATTTTTTTAAAATTTTCCTGAAATTCTTTTTTGCCTTAAAATTTCTGGAAATTCCTAGGGTACGAAAGAGTTAAAAATCTTACATAAAATATAATTCAGAAACTTTTATTTTTACTTCGCTTGGTGCGGAAAATCAAATAGGCAAACTGAAAACACAAAATGCTGAAATGACGCCACTTGCAATACATCGGTAGATAGTTATTTTATTGTGCGATGTCGCGAATTCCACTTCTTCATCACAGCGATTCAATACTATTTTATATAACAATATTAATTTATTAATCTTCCATCCTTTTATTCTCAAAGGAGAAACTATTATCATTAATTAGAACTTTTGTTTAACACGCTGCATTCCCATTGCATTATCACCCATTATATTGCACACAAATTAACGATCAAATTGTTTATTCGTCCTGCCTAATCCCATTACTCGCATAACTTTTACAACGTCTTTCGCCGACATTTTATCGATAGCAGTTCGCAAGAAAACACGTCTCTCTACTCAATCGACACTCGAATACGAGCAACCAATCCCAAGTACCTTCTACTTCAAATATCGACCATTTTTCCTTCTTCTACCATGATGTTGACGCTTTAAAAAACAAACTAGCTTGGGCTGCATAAAAACTGAACGTTTTCACCAAAGAAAAAAGGATGCATCGGAATCGCTATTTAACTGCAGAGTACGAACGAACTACGCGGCAATAGTCTTCAATGTTATCCAATCACGACATTGTTCTCCCGTCTCCTCATTTATTGCTTTATCGATAATATGCTTGCGACGGTTCTCCAATACCTACCATTCCATTAGCGCAAATCGTATTGTTCCTGACGTCGTTCGCGAGTTACGTCAGGGGAAACTCGTCTCCGGGGTAAAGTACTCTGAAAATGGATTAGAAAAACGTAAAAGTTGTGGCTGTTCGATTTCTTGTTTTTTGGGGGGGATTGGTCGAGATACTTTTTATCAAATTGGCCCAGTGTCGTCTTCTTGATGTTATTAGATTAGGGTAAACTTACCTAAATCGTACACATTGAGAACAAATGATTATTACATGACAAATAACAGGAGCAATTTTTCTACAGAGTGTCAACACGACAAATTTTTATAAAAAAAACTTGATGCAAGAAAATAATATTTATTAACATCTTTTTTTGCTTCTATGCAAAACCAATTACTTATAACCATATAGATTGTGACCCCCTTGGCAGTTCCATTTAGTGTCAAGTACCGACAAGTAATCACGGTTTACAGCCCATCAAGATACCGATCTGCACGTCGATTTACACTCCCAATCTCCACCCCTTCGAAGATAGAAGAAAATTTTCAGAGAGTTTACGATCAAAACTAAACCTATCTATTCTCTCACACACACCACGTAATATAGCAAGGGAAACACATGTTCTCCAAAGTCATTCCACTCATGTTTTCTGCGATTCCATGCGAGCGGACTTCTAAATCGGGCGTCCAATTATTCCAGTCACAGCTTTTCCCTCGTAAAAATAAATCGCGTTCGGGGAAAGTACGCGAGTGCACTATCGTCGTGCAAAGCTTCCGTGATTCACGCTAAATCCAGCGTGTCTATTTTGTGGGGAATTCGACGCTCTTGAGATTTTTCATTCCTGCGATGATGTAGGTGCGAAGAAAATCCCCGAAAAGCGGACGATATGAATGATAAAACTCGGAGATAGAGAATTTTGATTGACTAAAAAGAGAATCGATATTCTCCATTAATTTGCAAACGGTGCAAACGAAGTTTGGGTGAAAAATCAGAGGCTGGGAAATTTTTATTAAAAATAAATAACGATGTCTGTAAACTAATACCTAATTACTTTTTATGTTATTAAATTTCACTCCGAAATTTTTACAAAGTTTCTGTGTGTTTGGAATGGATATACAGAGTAAGTCAATAAGTAGTATTATTTAAAATAACTGTTAGTTGTATCAGAAAATGTTTTAATGGATTATGTAACATTTTAAGAGACACATCAGATGGATACAATTTTATTTTTTTATATTGTAGGAGAAAAAGAGTCGGCCGATCGGATTGTCTGGACCGGGATTCGAACCCGGATCTTTCACTTTCCGGGCGAGTGCTTTAACCAATTAAGCTATCCAGGCCGACCGACAACTCAGATTCTCCTAAACATTATAACCGAAACGTAAACACAAACTCAGGCATCCAACCGCCTACAGCTCGGCCAGCCTGACAAATGTGGCCGCCCTCGGCCACGTATCCGCGAAAATCCCAACAAATCATAAACACAAAGACAGGACACGAGGGCTCACAATCCCACTTCTGAAAACTGTAGGAGAAAAAGAGTCGGCCGATCGGATTGTCTGGACCGGGATTCGAACCCGGATCTTTCACTTTCCGGGCGAGTGCTTTAACCAATTAAGCTATCCAGGCCGACCGACAACTCAGATTCTCCTAAACATTATAACCGAAACGTAAACACAAACTCAGGCATCCAACCGCCTACAATATCTGATTATTTTTCTAGACATTAAGGTGACCCTGAATTTTTCTCGGGTCATCATATTATATTTTTTCCATCAGCAACAAGTAGTATTAACAAAAAGATGCATTGATCTTGAAGAAACTCAAGGTCAACTTGATATCTCAAAAGCAATAAGATATTAAAAAATTGAATTCCAACATTTGCATTTCTTAAAATACTACGCAATTCATTAAAATGTTTCTTGATACAACCAATAGATAACAAGTTATTTTAGATGATATTATAAGATAGTAGAATAGTGCGAGTGGTTTTAAGAAATTTGTATGTTACTAAAAAAGTGTTTGTTAGTTTTCTTCTGGTGTTGAAAGATATTAATAGACTGTGGATATTTATCCATTTTTGGCAATTTTCACTATGCAGAAACTGCAGTAAAATGCATTTTATAATGTTTAGAAGATATGATGTATTTTTATTCAAGTTTAAGTTTTAAGTATCACAAAATGTATTTTATTTGCGATATTTCATGTATTTCGCGGTATTCTGAATAGACCTATTTGTATTATGCTGCGGATGTTTATGCATTTATGGCGATTTTAAATTTATTAAAACGCATAAAGATAAACATAAAAACAAAAATACATGAAATATCACAAATGAAATACATTTTGTGATACCTAAAATGTAAACGATACTTTTATTTAAGTGTTTTCTTTTTCAATCCTCTTGAAAATGTAAATTTACCTAACCATCTGCAGGCTGCTTCTTATAAATTAATTACTATAATCTATCCACGCGTTGTCTCATGCTACCATTGTATTCTAATGAAATATCCCATTTATATTGAATAAACAAATAAATTAATCAATAAATTCGGTTATTAGAATATTAAAAGAATAAAAGAGTTAATTTGAAAAAGAAGACGATTTAAATCGAAAAACTTGCAATACTCATAATATTTCATTAATTAATAACAATAGTTATTAACAAGTTGCAAAAAACAACGAATCCGATTGTTATTAACAATACAGGTAGCAAAAATTAATGAAAATAGGGCTGTAATAATTATTTTATCGAAAATATAATTTTCTGGTGAATTGAATTAAACTGATGACTTTCAAGTAACCGTCAATTTTTGGGTATAAATAGAGCGACGGGACGCAAAATTCCTCAGTCTGCGGCGATCCGCCGCCGCGCCGGGAGCGAATCGCCTTCGCGGGCCTTCATGGCCATCGCGAGTCCTCGGGGGTCCTGGGGTGATCATGGAGGGACATCGGCTGGACATTCACTGGACATCCTTGACCACCGAGTGGACAATGGTCACCTTTGTTTCTGATGGATGTTCAACGCTTTTCCACGTCCTTGGTGCACATCCTTTGGGTTTTCTCATCGAAGGGGTTGAATTGTCTATCCAATTCTTTTTTCATTGTTGCTTTCGAAAGGGTTGAATCACTCGTGTAGTTCTTTCTACATCATCATGATCTATTTTGAAGGAAATGCATCACTTGTGTGGTTCTTTCTACATTATTATCTTCGAAGGAGTTGAATCACTCGTGTGATTCTTTTTACATCATCATAATCATTTTCGAAGGAGTTGAATCACTTGTGTGGTTCTTTCTACATTATTATCATCCTCGAAAAGGTTGAATCACTCGTGTGATTCTTTCTAAATTATTATCATCTTCAAAGGAATTGAATCACTTGTGTGATTCTTTCTAAATTATTATCATCTTTCAAAGGAGTCGAATTACTCGTGTGATTCTTTCTACATCATGATCATCTTCGAAGGGATTGAATTACTTCTGTGGTTCTTCCTGCATTATCTTCAAATGGGTAGTATCGCTCTTGTGATTCTACATTGTTCTCTCCACAAGGGTTGAATAACTCCAGTAAATCTTTTTAAAGCCTCTTGCCCTCTGTTTGTCCTATTTCGAACTTTGACCCATACTTTAACCAATAGTAGGCCCTACTAATCTACTAATAAATTTCATTTTTGTCCTTAGTGCTTAAGTCAACACTAGAGGAAAATAGAAGATCAAGCGAAGACATCGAACGAAACCATCGCAGCCACCGTGAGATTTAATATAAGTTAATCTAAGTTTTAGTTCCTACTGTAAGGCTCCATGTACAATTGCCAAGCAATCATTTCTCAGTTTTTTTTGCTCGTTTATTTACTCCTCATCTCCGATGAGGAGATCACCTCTGCTTCTATTGATAGAAGCAAGTGATCGGCTGTGGAATCGGCACCGATGGGTCAGTCCATCCCTTGGGAGACCGGTCGAGGGAAAAGTATTTTGGACGTAGAGGGGTGCGTGGTGACACGTAGGGAGGTATGGTCTCTCCTCGTGAAGTGCTGATCACTTTCCTCTTTACTGCGATCTCGAGGTGGTAGGATCTGCACCATCGAATGTCGGTTCTCAGTTGCGACGCGGTAGCGTCCCTTTTCCCCCTTTCTCATAATGATAGCTTGGCAATTCTTCGAACTGAAAGGATGGATGGAACTTTGATTCCATTCATCTGCAAGGTTTGCTAGATTAAGATCCGATCCGAAGGGAGGAACTTTGGTTTGGGAACTTTGATTCCTTCCATCTCTAAGGCTCTGTAGTTTTAGGATTTTTGTAAAGGGAGTCTCTCTGGGTCTCCACTAGCAGCAACCTCCACGTGGTGAGACCTGGGCAATCGATAATAATCGAGCTAATTGGCTGCGAATTTGTAATGAAATAGATATAAAATCGCGGCTATTAGACTTAGCGATTTAAGACTAAGTGTAATTGAGCATATAGTGTAATAACTCATAATAAAAGAAAAAATGATATTCAAAGTGTTTGAATTTATCTCAATTCCACATTTCCGTCATTATAAAATAAAGAGATTTGATAAGATACAGGCGTTTAATAATGTATTGCTCTTCAGCCGAGGTTCGACGAAGCATCAAATATCGCCGCAAAATTAACCAAGTCGACGCGCGACGTCTTGAGAGGAGATCGCGCCGCGTCACCTCGAACAATCTTGCGTCTCAGATTTAGAGCCGATCGGACACGAGCGACAAAAGGTCGCTACGATTCTCCATTCTGCAAATTACTAAGTTCTTCACAATTAAAAAAGAATCGTATGTACATACTTACTACGTTACTGAGATTACCTACTCAACCTACTTCGTGCTTATTCGACGTTTATTCGAAGTTTATTTATTCCGCTAAAAGATGAATAAACAAGAAAACCCATACATATAGCGCAATGTGAAAACCTTATTCAGCGGCTAAGATAAATTCACTTCGAATAAAAAAATTATCTTTTATTTCAACTAACTTCACTTCAAATAAATTATTTTCATCTGTGACCCTCGAATAAAGATGAATCGCGTTATTCCTATGCTCGGATAACGGATAAAAGCGAAGTTATCTTTTATTTGATTTTATTTAAATAACTTTTTTGCCCAACTCTGGCTTCAAACCACAGACTTCTATATATAGATATATATTCTATATATAGAAGTCTGTGCTTCAAACGCTTATTCGAATACTGCGAAGTTACACAGAAGATAAAATGTACTGCAAAGGATAGGTATGTGAAGTTTTGCTGACGCTGCGTGACCGAAATATTTGATCTCGCGAGTGATGTATCTACGGGAAAATTTATTGATACGTTTTTGGAATTCTGTTGTTTCTTTCATTCCGTACAAACCATGGATATAGGTTTGTATTATTCCTATATCCATGATACAAACACAATCTTGGAAACAAAAATGAAACGTAGACAGAAAGAAAACTGTTTCTTGAAAATATTTTACAATCTAACAGCTTTCTGTGAAGTTATCTTGAGATTACAAAAATGTAGAAGCTACATGTCATCACAGAATCGCTATATCAGCATAAAAGGGAAATTAGTTATAGAAGCGTGCATTTACAGTGCTATCTTTCAAAGAAGAGCTTCGGAAAAAAGCTAGTGGGAAAAATAATAAGAGAGAGAGGGAATATACTAAACAATTTTGATAAAAAAAGTGTTGTGATAGAGTAAAGCCAAAGAGCTATATTAGTTTGTAAGCGTTAATGTAAAGGAACCAAAAATGTTATATTTTGTAGAACATGGAAGAAATAAATTTAAAAAAAGAATAGTGTTTTATTGTAAAGTTGTTAGCTAACTATAACAGTGAATCTCACAAGAAATTAAGAATCAAGAGAATTTCAGTACCCTCGGTAAATCAGTAGTAGTTTGAGGTTTTTATCAGACGCAAAGCGTGCTCAACTAATTAAGTAATAACGTACGATATGTATCAGGCCAAGCGGTAATTAAACGTCTGTGTATTCTAAATAGTCTGCAATCGTATGCACTATTAATTTTAAATAATAAAAGTATTTTTACATTAACTTTGACTTTAGTTTAGCAATTCATTTCCCTTTATTATAAGAAATTAAGAAACAATTACTTTACCATGGATCAGGAAACATTTTAAACACCTAGCAATGACATCTACAAACTGCTATTCCCATTATAAAATATATAGAAGATGATTTCGTTACACACGTTTCAGGTACAGTGATACAAAGAAAACCAATTTAAATAAAAGTGTCTTTTACCTTCTAAATATCATAAAATGTATTTTATTTTCAATATTTCATGTATTTTTGTATCTATAGATATCATTATGCATTTTAGCACATTAAAAACTGCCATAAATCCATAAACATCCGCAGTCTAATTATTACGTAACACAAAATGCTATTAGTAGACTGCGAATTTTTATACATTTATGAGAATTTTAAGTATGCAAACATCTATAAGCCTCTTAACGAATGCTAAAATCCATAAAATATCAAAAATATAATCGAAGTTAAAATAATTAGAAAATAAAAAATGCTGTTATGCAAGTTTTGATTCTCTCTATTTGTAGAAATTTTATTTTCCATAAAGATCCACAGTCTAGCTATTTTAGCATAGTGTATAACATTAAAATACCTGAGTCAATATTTACAATAAATAAATTAAATTATTTATCATAAAACACAGTTGATAGAAAATAGGAACGATAAATTGAAGAGATTATTATATTATAGCCATTTGTCACCAAATTGGCGGCAAATTGATAGCAGATTAAACAGACTGTCGCCAATCTACCAATAGTCCTGTGTACAATTACCGATCCTGTATCAAATCTGCTGCCAATCTAAAAACCAATGCTGTAATTGCAGATTCTGTAAAAATCTACTCGATCATATCTAAGGCTATCTAATGAGTTCTATCCGACGAATTTCTTCACACAATTAGCATAGTAACAGAAAAATTTGATTATTTCAGTGCTTGAACAATTCTGTTTTTTTCTTGATAAAATTTTTATTTTACTCAAATATCGGAAAGAATTCATTTCTATACCTAATGTAAAATCAAGTCCTTTTAGCAAAGTGTATAACTTCAAAATACTTGAACCATCACTTTTAACAAGCAAATGAAAATTATTCTTCAAAAATGAAATATATAGCTATGTAAATAATTCTTTAGGGAACAAATTCACTGATACAGTATTTATTCCACAGATTATGCCGGATTTTAAATTTCACTCATCTATTTATCCGCGAACGTTTGCCTCAGCTCCCTGTCAGTGAGTTATTGAGTGAGGCACCGATTCTTTCCCAAGGGAGGCGTAGCGTAAAACTCTTTAAACGACCTACCCACAGAATAGCTTTCAGATAAGCTTCATAAAAGGTACAATCTTTCGAGGAACCCGCGAATTCGATGTTAAAGAACTCAAAGAAACGCGTTCCGTGTGATTCAATATCTGAACAAGCATCTCTCTATTTTTACCTCATCGCGCAGACAAAACTGGATATTGCACGTTGAGCGTTGATTTCCATTGAATTGATAAAAAATAGAAACTGCAATTAAACTACCCATGTTGCAAAAATTAATTGAAATTCTATAAATCGAATACGAAATTTAAATATGAAAGATTTCCATTTTTCCGCTATTTTCCAGATTTCCACATTTTTCTGTAAACAGAAGAGCAACATATTCTTTCACATGAAGCTAATACCTTTTACCTCTGAAATGAAACATCCTGTGTTTATTCGACACGCGTAATTAAACTCTTTACTGGCACAATTTTTCCATCTGCATACAGAATTGCGCAAAGAATGCAATACCGGAATCACTCGAAACCTCGATTTCCCAGAAAATTAAAGATATCAAGGAACTACGACTTTTTTCATGCTTTCATTTCGAACGTTTCAATGCAATTAACGTGCAATCCTCGCTTTAGATACAAAGCTTGAACTTCATGAAAGCGTTACCCTGGGAAAATATAATTTACAACAATTGCACCAAATGGATATATACAAGCTGAAGTTGAAATAAAATAAAACGAATTGAAATTGAAATTAGGAAAAATTCAGAACAAGTATTATTAGCCTGCAGATTTTTAAGTATTTAAGTTAAATATAAACCTACGAAAAGTATAAATATTCACAAACGTCAAACTCTATAAAATACAGGGTGTCCCAAACTAAGTGCGGGACCCGGAAAGGGTGGATTCCTGGGGTGATTCTAAACAACATTTTCCTTTGCAAAAATGTCCTCCGAAGCTTTGTTAACGAGTTATTAACGAAAAACCCCGACCAATCAGAGAGCGCGAATAGCGAGCGCTCGGCCGACCAGCGACGGTGCACAAGCTACGCGTAGCGTCTCCTACTCACCGTGCTCGAGGCTTGTACAAGAAACTCAAAATCTTTACGTTATCGGCCAATTTCTCCTAAACTATTCGATGAAAAATTATGAAAAAAATCAGGGACACGTTAGTTATCACGACACATATTATGGAATTTTTTGAGATTTTTTAATTTATTAGCAACGTTGCAAAAATAAAAAACGTGAGAAGACACGGTTATTGGCCGATTTCTGTTAAACTATTGGTTAAAAAATTATGAAAAAAATTAGGGACACGTCAGCTATCGCGACACATATTATGGAATTGTTTCAGATTTTTTAAATAATTAGTTAAGTTGTAAAACATAAGAAACGAGAGAAAACAAGGTTATTGGCTGATTTCTATTAAATTATTGGTTAAAAAAATTATGAAAAAGATGAGGGACACGTCAGCTATCGCGACACATATTATGGAATTTTTTCAGATTTATGAATTAATTAGCCAAGTTGCAATACATAAAAAACGAAAGAAAAAATGGTAAAAATGGGGCTATTGTATTTTAACTAAACTGGATCTATGATCATATTAATTCAGTACATAAATATCACTAATATCATTGTTCTCAATTTTTTTTTCACTTTCTTTAACTTCATAAGTCATAATAAAAAAGTAAAAAGCAATGTTTCCGTACTTCTCACGGATTGTAAATTATTCTACTATGTAATAAAACATTGGAAACTGTACAAAAATACTTACTGCGTAAGGAATGTACGAAAATTATACCTGTTACTTGCTGTAATCGGTAAAAAGTACGGAAACATCGGTTTTTATTTTTTTTTAATTATGACGTACTAAAGTAAAATATGTTTAAATAAATTGAAGTTAATAGTATGACCCCCTCATTCGATTGTACCCCTTATGGAATAGTGAGTAAGTAGGCATGCAATTATTATCGATGAGACTCACCCATTCGGAGAGGAATTCACCTGCTGCTTGAACACCGATCCCTCTGGGTCAGTGGCCGATCCCGGTCGTTAGGGGATGATGCAAACCGTAGGTCCTGCTGGTCGCAGGTATTCGGTGCCACAAAAATACACCTTACGTTTACCACACTCCGCGTTCACCAACACTGATCACTTTATTGAAATTACCATTTGAGCTACTAATCACTTATAACCGCGGAACACACCGAATTAAAATCCCCACGGTGTTGAATCATTTTGGAACGAGATAGTTCCTACGTTTAAAAATAATTCAATGCGGTTCGCGGTGGTCGGTGCGGGTACTTCTCGCGATACATCCATTCCGCGAATTCCGCGTTGTCTCGGCAATCTGCAGCGAAGAAAAAGAAGAGGTTGAAGCCCTCAGCGGCGGAAATCATGATCGATACTAACGATTTTTTCCGAAGTCTCCTTCCTTCTGCCCTCGCATCCCTCCAGCGTGACTTTTCGGGGTGTAGCTTCGTCGAAATACTCGAAGTTGATTTGTTAATTGGCAACAATGAGGGAGGGCCTTCCTCGGCCAGCTTTTTTTGATGGAGGTGGAAGTGTCTCCTTCAGATCGAAAAGGTAGCGGAAAAATTTAGGGTACAAGGAAACGGTGTACGAGGAGGCGGTTATGAGTGTCTCGCAGATGCGGCCGTTTATGATCATGAGTATTGTCCTGCAATTTGGAAGGAACCATCGGCACTCGAGGCCGAAGACCGCGAGGGCGCGTGGAGCTTACCGTTAAAGTCCTTTCGATGCATTCGGAGGGATGAAATATGGAATTCCCTGTTATTAAAAAGCGAATTGGGGAAAGTCTTTCGCCGTCAAACATTTGGTCAACGGATGTTTCGCAGAGACTAACTCGTCACCGTGCCGAGGGTAAAATACAGCTATTGTATTCTCATCCTGCGACCAAGTCTTGCTTTTTATCACCCTGAACATGTAGTGACCTTCTGAAGTTCGTGTAAGCCATCACACAACTTTATACTTTATACTCATACTTTTACTAGATAAACCCTCCAAGTTATTACTTCTTTTTACCCTGTTACCTTTCAAGATAATTTTATGAAACAAAATAGGCACATATTTTCTGAAGAATTGTGAAGGAAAAAAATATGGGTCAAATTTTCTTGTTGGAAGGATAGGGAAATGATACAGAAATATAACTTATTTTATATTTATATTGGAATGGCAAAACCAGATAAAGGTTTTGCGATTGTATCGAATTTAATGTCCAAGTGATTTACAAAGGAGATCTTGATTTTACGTGTAACTAAATGCTCGTATTTGTGTGAATGTAAAGGATCCGCGTAATCTTTAATACATAGGTAAACAGCCTCCTCTGTAGCTCAAGGAGGTTTACGAACAATGGAGAAGGAAGAAACAAAATTTCGGAGTAACGTGAGATAGATCCCCGTGAGTGACCCCCAAACTCACCATTCATGACTGCATTGTTTCGCGGACAGGTGGCAACCGTCGGCGTTGAGGGCGAGGTGATTACCTCGCGGACCCTTACCGATAGCAGGGCGACTGGGTCCACCGATGCTTTACTGCAGGGGCCCATAAACGGTGAGCTGGGGGTCACTCGCGGGGAGCCGTCACGTGTTACTCCGAAATACCGTTTCTTTTCCCTCAATCTTTCCTGAACCTCTTCGAGCTACTGGAGACGCTTACCTGGGCGCTATTACGATTTACGATCCTTTGGCTACATTTTCGAAAAAGTCGAAGAAAACATATGGTTAGTTTTCTTTAACAATTCATTGATGGACATGAGGGAAACTAACGGTTAATCGTTTATTGTGCACCGCATTTGGTCGCCAAATGTTTTCTTCCAGTATTTCGAAAATGTAGCCAAAGGATCGTAAATCGTAATGCACGTAAATAAGCTTGGTCTACAGTTCGAGTAGATTGACGAAAAATTCCCCGCGAGTATCCCCCAGCTCACCGTTTATGGGCCCCTGCAGCAAACCATCGGTGGACCAAGTCGCCTCGCCATCGGTAAGGGTCCGCGAGGTAATCATCTCGCCCTTAATGCCGACCGTTGCCGCCTGTCCGCGAAACAATGCAGTCATGAACTGTTACTCCGAAATTTCGTTTCTTCCTTCCTCATTGTTCGTAAACCTCTTCGAGCTATAGGGGAGGCTGTTTGCCTGTGTATTCAAAATTACGCGGATCCTTTACATTCACGTGAATGCGTGCATTTAGGTATACGTAAAATCAAGATCAACTTTTTTACCTTGTGCTGTTAACAGTGAAATATGCGATACGATCTGAAGAAGTGTCAGACCACTTAGGTGCTTCCCAAGCTACAAAATAGCTGTTTTCAATATTTCTTATACTTATTTTTCACGGAGCCACTTGAAAATGACTAAATTTTTCGAAAAATGTTACTGTTCCGCAGTGTAGTAACAGCACGAAAATAAATGTAACAATGAAGAAAGTTGTGTTCAGGGTGATAAAAAGCAAGACTTGGTCGCAGGATGAGAATACAATAGCTGTATTTTACCCTCGGCACGGTGACGAGTTAGTCTCTGCGAAACATCCGTTGACCAAATGTTTGACGGCGAAAGACTTTCCCCAATTCGCTTTTTAATAACAGGGAATTCCATATTTCATCCCTCCGAATGCATCGAAAGGACTTTAACGGTAAGCTCCACGCGCCCTCGCGGTCTTCGGCCTCGAGTGCCGATGGTTCCTTCCAAATTGCAGGACAATACTCATGATCATAAACGGCCGCATCTGCGAGACACTCATAACCGCCTCCTCGTACACCGTTTCCTTGTACCCTAAATTTTTCCGCTACCTTTTCGATCTGAAGGAGACACTTCCACCTCCATCAAAAAAAGCTGGCCGAGGAAGGCCCTCCCTCATTGTTGCCAATTAACAAATCAACTTCGAGTATTTCGACGAAGCTACACCCCGAAAAGTCACGCTGGAGGGATGCGAGGGCAGAAGGAAGGAGACTTCGGAAAAAATCGTTAGTATCGATCATGATTTCCGCCGCTGAGGGCTTCAACCTCTTCTTTTTCTTCGCTGCAGATTGCCGAGACAACGCGGAATTCGCGGAATGGATGTATCGCGAGAAGTACCCGCACCGACCACCGCGAACCGCATTGAATTATTTTTAAACGTAGGAACTATCTCGTTCCAAAATGATTCAACACCGTGGGGATTTTAATTCGGTGTGTTCCGCGGTTATAAGTGATTAGTAGCTCAAATGGTAATTTCAATAAAGTGATCAGTGTTGGTGAACGCGGAGTGTGGTAAACGTAAGGTGTATTTTTGTGGCACCGAATACCTGCGACCAGCAGGACCTACGGTTTGCATCATCCCCTAACGACCGGGATCGGCCACTGACCCAGAGGGATCGGTGTTCAAGCAGCAGGTGAATTCCTCTCCGAATGGGTGAGTCTCATCGATAATAATTGCATGCCTACTTACTCACTATTCCATAAGGGGTACAATCGAATGAGGGGGTCATACTATTAACTTCAATTTATTTAAACATATTTTACTTTAGTACGTCATAATTAAAAAAAAATAAAAACCGATGTTTCCGTACTTTTTACCGATTACAGCAAGTAACAGGTATAATTTTCGTACATTCCTTACGCAGTAAGTATTTTTGTACAGTTTCCAATGTTTTATTACATAGTAGAATAATTTACAATCCGTGAGAAGTACGGAAACATTGCTTTTTACTTTTTTATTATGACTTATGAAGTTAAAGAAAGTGAAAAAAAAATTGAGAACAATGATATTAGTGATATTTATGTACTGAATTAATATGATCATAGATCCAGTTTAGTTAAAATACAATAGCCCCATTTTTACCATTTTTTCTTTCGTTTTTTATGTATTGCAACTTGGCTAATTAATTCATAAATCTGAAAAAATTCCATAATATGTGTCGCGATAGCTGACGTGTCCCTCATCTTTTTCATAATTTTTTTAACCAATAATTTAATAGAAATCAGCCAATAACCTTGTTTTCTCTCGTTTCTTATGTTTTACAACTTAACTAATTATTTAAAAAATCTGAAACAATTCCATAATATGTGTCGCGATAGCTGACGTGTCCCTAATTTTTTTCATAATTTTTTAACCAATAGTTTAACAGAAATCGGCCAATAACCGTGTCTTCTCACGTTTTTTATTTTTGCAACGTTGCTAATAAATTAAAAAATCTCAAAAAATTCCATAATATGTGTCGTGATAACTAACGTGTCCCTGATTTTTTTCATAATTTTTCATCGAATAGTTTAGGAGAAATTGGCCGATAACGTAAAGATTTTGAGTTTCTTGTACAAGCCTCGAGCACGGTGAGTAGGAGACGCTACGCGTAGCTTGTGCACCGTCGCTGGTCGGCCGAGCGCTCGCTATTCGCGCTCTCTGATTGGTCGGGGTTTTTCGTTAATAACTCGTTAACAAAGCTTCGGAGGACATTTTTGCAAAGGAAAATGTTGTTTAGAATCACCCCAGGAATCCACCCTTTCCGGGTCCCGCACTTAGTTTGGGACACCCTGTATAAAACTACAATACAGGGTGGTTCAATAAAAATTAGCACTTAAATATCTCTATTGTTATTGCAGATATGAAAGAACTTTATTTATGCATTTTTGTTGTTCAATATAGAATAAACTATAGTATGGTCACAATAATTATTTTGTTAAATTAAACGTTATGCCGTTTTCCTAATTAATAATTTTTTATTCTACGTAGAATTAAATCACTATACTAATTGTGCGAAAAAGTTCATCGGAAAGAATTAATTTCTACACCTAATATATTACAATATTTAAAAAATAAAATTTATTCTTATTCAAACTGCAATTCTTTATTGGTATTTGTAAAGATTTGAGTTTGTATAAAAAATATCCACAGTCTAATTGTTACTTTTTATTATACCCACATTTATGACCACATAAAATAAAATGAAAAAGGAACGCAAAAAATATCAATACACAATTTTTCTTTCTCCCTTTTTCCCTTGCTTTTCGTTGCTACAAACAGGAAGATTGTAATTGCATACCCTCGTATCAGAAAAACAGGGTTCCACGAAAAGTAACGCTGCTTGTGCGGTTTCCGGGGAGGAGGATCAGCGCCAAGGGGTAGGAGAAAGCACGATTCGAGAGGATGCGCGAGCTGAGTCCTGCTCGCAGTTCTCGTGCGACTTTCCTCTTGCGAGGATCGTTCGTGAACGATCTCGAGGTTCGAGCAACGTGAATCGGTGAACTCTGGTCGTGCCACGCATCCCCCGATAAACCAATTCGGCGGTTCCAATTTCTTTGAATCTCGCGAATCGTGCTCATCGATCTCCACGGGAAAATGAAATTACTGCGTGGCTCCTAGAGTTCGTCTCGGTAATCAACAAATATAGACAGAAAGTGTGTATCTGTGCACGTGAAACGTGAACATTGGATAAAGTGAATGACAATATATTGTTTCGAATTAGTAAATGAATTTATTACATTTTTTTTATTAAGGAGGAACTTCAGTAACATTAAAAGTTAACGAAAATCTTTGACAATTGGAGGAATGAATCTTTGTGCAATAGTAAAACCCCCCGCAACATTTTAGGAAAATTAATTCGGTAGTTTTTGAATTATTTAACTTTCAATTTAACATGTAATCTTGTAAGAAAACAAACTATATTTAGAAATATACAAAATTGAAGCAGGAAATAATAGACCAAAGTTCCTTAAATCTTGTGTATAGAAAGATTAAACACTGAACAAAATTGTCACAAAAATTCTGAATTCAATAGTTTTGGATGGTTTCTTTGTAAGCAAAAAAAAAAATTATAGTTTGATCATTCAATTCACATTCCAACAAACAAGTCTATGCTAAAAAACCAAACATACAATACATTGACAAAATAAAATAAAAAGTAAGAGCGAATTTGTAATAAGATTCTAACTGATTTTTACTACAGGAAGAGACCTCTATAAAATATCTTGGCAATTAATTTTTTGGCCAAGATTGTTACTGAAATTCATCCTTAAGCTTCCAAATACTGTAAAATATTAGATCTCCTTCCATATGATATAATCTCATAATTGAAAACAACAATTATACAAACACAAATCATATAAATACTTCCAAAATTTGTATAAATAAATTCTGATTTGTCTTTCGTTATTTAAGTTCTACAAACTGCCGAAATAATTTACAAGAAAACTTCTTGAACTGATCAAACAATTAAAAAGTATTTATAAAACGTGAACAGTAATAGTATTTTTAATGTTAAGTAACAGGACACAATTGTCGCAACATTAAAATTGACATCGAAGTGGATTAAGGATAAAAGCCGTCGAACTTTCGTCTTGAACAGCGTCCAAAGTCCGACGCAACTGTACTTGAATGGATCCGTGAATCTCGTGATTTCGTATGCAAGTTTATCTTGTAAACTTACCGTGTTTTGTCCGCGACAGAAATTCCTATGCAAATTGCTGTCGCGCTCGTTGGAACAACGAAATCACTTTTCGTCGGCATGGGGCTTCGTCGCGAGTGGAAAACACGGAAGCACCGCTGATCTACGCGCAGACGTGGATCAAGTTTTACATCCTAAATTATCTCGACGAAAGATCAACCGTTATCCTGGATAAAAGGGAAGGGAGCTGTTCGAGGGGAGTATTCCCTGAACTACGTAGGGAATGGCCGATGTTTATGGGAAAAATCAGCATCTCGATCGGAAAATTCATGTGATGGGGAACAGGGCGATGTTATTCGTGAACGTAAGACCGCCAAGCAGAATATTCTTTTGCGTATTGCGATCAATTCGAATAATCCTGAACGCGTTGGTTAAAATAACCAGAATGCCGACTTCTAGATTATTTGAAAACCTAAGGGAATTTCAGAGAATTGAATGCGTTGAAGATTAAAACTCCCAGTTATTTAAAAATTTATAATTATTTTTATTCTTTAATCATATGGAACACCTTGTATATCATGAAGAGAACTTTTTATGATTTATCTACGACTGACTTCTTTACTTCTGTACTTTCAACTTGGCTCATCATTTTCAAATACTCCATAAGGTTCAAATACTCTATAAATGCTCTAATAGTGGACAATGATCCTGTAGTGAAACACTTTGAATGTGAAATGTTAAAATACAGGGTGTCCCACGTAACACTTTTTACGATTTTTCAAGTACTTGCGATAATCTGACAAAAAAATATTTTAAACAAAAGTTGATCAGTTTTCGATGGGCTATACATTGCAATAAAAAAAAAGTTTGAAAAAATTTTTTTTCAATTATTGTCAAGGCCACCTTCATTTTTTAAATGGCACTTCAAGGTCAACCGAAGGTCATGGTATACTACGTCGTTAAATTCGTCTTGATACGGGCTATAATACTGTTAAGTCAAAAATACAAAGTGCCATTTTAAAAAAATGTAAGTGGGCTTGACAATAATAAAAAAAAATTTCCGAACTTTTTTTTATTACAAGGTGTAGCCAATCGAAAACTGATCAACTTTTGTTTAAAATATTTTTTGTTAGATTATCGCAAGTAGTTGAAAAATCGTGAAAAGTGTTACGTGGGACACCCTGTACATATAACATCAAAGGCGTTGGAATTACTATAGGAAGTAACCAAGAAAATTCTCTGCTCCTTTCATGGAATTTCAACGCCTTTCAGTCTCATTTTATATCATCTCAAATTCAAAATGTCCACTACTGAAGCATTGTCCACTATTAAGGCATTATTTACCTTATATCTACGCGCGTCATGAAAAGTAGCACGTTTAGATTTTCTTACGAAAAACTGCACGTTTGTGTTTGTTATTACGAAAAATAACACGTTTCGTTCTTCGCTGCAAAAAATAGCACGAAAACTAGCATGTTTCATCATTTACCACGAAAACTAATGCGTTCGAATAATTTGCTACGAAAAGTAGCATGTTTCGCATATACAGGGTGTCCCAAACTCGACGCGGGAGCCGGAAATGGGAGATTTCTGGGGTAATACTAAACATCTTTTTCCTTTGCAAAAATATTATCCGAAGCTTTGTTAACGAATTATTAACGAAAAACATCGGCCAATCAGAGAGCGAGTACAGCGGATTAATGATGGCGCAGACGATGACGGGCCAATACTACTCAAAGTTGGGGCGCGTGCTGATATTCATCCACTGTATTGGTGCTTCTTTTGGTCGGTGTTTTTTGTTAATAACTCGTTAACAAAGCTTCGGAGGACATTTTTGCCAAGGAAAAAGTTGTTTAGAATCAATGTTAGGAATCTCCCATTTCCGGCTCCAGCGTCGAGTTTGGGACACCCTGTATAGCCAAGACAAAAAGCACAGATTTGATAGATTTCGCCACAAATTCCGAAATGTTACTACATTTTATATTAAAGTAGCAGAATAGTAGAACGTGGGGTGAAAATCCGAACACAGTGTAGTAAAAATTCAAACACAGTGTAGCAAATATTCTTAGGAAAGGCTGAAATTTCAAATGATTTTACTACACTGGGTTGCAATTTTTATTACACTATGTTAGGATTTTTATTATACGTGCACTTATCCTGCTACTTTAGTACAAAATGTAGTAACATTTGGAACATTTTTTTTTTCTCGGTGTAGAACAGTGAAATGTGTTGATATTCACGGCAGAAACCCAAACGCGCTAATATTCGTCAGAAACTATAAAAGGTGCTTTTTTCGCGGTAAACCGAAACTTTTTGTTTTTTGTGAAAGAATCAAAACGTGCTACGTACTTTTCGTAACGCACGTCGATATAATCTGGGACACTTAGACCCGCGCACTATATAACAAAACAATTTTGTTGCTCATAAAAAGGCTTTGATTTATATGGAAATACACGCACTTTGCAGCAGCGACTTTTTTGTTTCTCTCCCTTTTGAATTTAACGAAAAATCGTTTTGCCCTTTTTGGCGAAAAAACAGTTTTGTCGCTAGCGCGCGCCTGGTCTTAATTACATGAGAAATCGATAAAAAAAGGTTGTCTCGATAAATGGCCATTATAGTATTACAAGTTAATTGAAAATAAAATGTAGACGTTAGCATCATGAAAACAAAGCGTTTACCTTTTTTCCTGTAATCGGTTCGATTTTTTGTTGTATTTCGCTTCGATGTTATGCAGTTTAATTAAAAGCAGTAAATGACTGTCTCGATTCAAGCTAAAATCCAGTCACACAGAATTTTAATTTAGTTTCAATAAGGATACCTCGGGCGCTATTTCAATATTATTTTCATTCCAATCCATTAATTAAATGCTGCTGTGCGTTGCTATTGTTGCATTTGAATTAAAATAAACAATTCATACACGCACATTACATATTAATGAGTGTTGAATAATTTCAGTGTATCAACAAATTTTGTTATTAATGACGCTCCTAATAATCATGGCGGATCGAGGAACGTTCTGCGCATTAATTATTCATAACTTTTTTCTGCAACATTATACTCCTTCCAGGGCCGCGTCTAAAATTTTTCGGGCCCTAGACATAAAACTGAATCTGGGCCCTTCTTACATAGGGTGTTTCAAAAGAAATTGTAAATATTTTATCTCTATACCCATTATAAATTAGACGCATGTTTACATGAACTTTATTACTCGAACTAGTGAAACACATTGTATAGAAAAGAATAAGGGTGATATTTGTTTAAAAAAAAATTACAATTTGTGAAGTTGTGTTAATTTACATTATTAATTTGACATTACAAAGAAATATAAAATGAAAATAGAGATTGCACATTGCGTCTAAAATGCGAACTACAATATTAAATTATTTAAAAAAATTTTTAATTTCTGTTTTCTAATTTTGGCATCCGTAGATTTACTAGAATTTTAGAATATCCTTTTCTATATATAGTATTGCCAGTGCGTTAAGTTTTTCTTACGAAAGGGTGCTATGTAAATAATTTCTCACTAACTTTAATACGGAAAATGAACGCTCTCCTTCGGCATTACTTATTGGTAATGTTAAAAACAACATTAAAATTCTTTCAACGTTAGGAAATGTGGATTTTCGATTATAAAATTCAATTTTTCGGAAACAGTGATTACATTCTCTGCCTTACTTAATGTATACATATTAGACTGTTCCATTTCTATAAATTTCCTCAATATAAGTTTTACATTGCATGAATGCTTCTTTGCTATAATCATAAATAAATTTAAATTTATTATTTACATTTTTATACACATAATAACTCCTTCTACACAAATCAGTATTCAATCACAAACGCGTAAAAAGTACAAAAAAGGTTCACTCCTAAAAGCTTCGCTTCCTTCTAATTGTACGTTATTCTCATTATTATCATCAAAAAATATTTTTTTCGTGATTCGACTTTTTTTTATTATATTTTTAATATTTTTAATAAAATTGCTTATGCTATTATATAATGAAACCACTGTAGATATTGAATCTGTGGATGCTTGCAACGATTTGCTCACAACATTTATTCTATTTAAAATTTTTTCCCAAATATAGAGGGTGATGCATTTAAAACAGGTCGCCTGAATTACTCGCTTGCTTTTAAAAATAGAAGAAAATACATCAAACTAAACTTGCTTGGTACTGAGGGGCTCATAATTTGATGTTATTAATTTTTTTATAGGTAAAGGCGTCATGGAGATATAAAGATCAAATTTGTTTGTTTAAATAGAACGTTATAGTTTTTTATTTATAATCTGATAGAGTATTTTAAGACTAATACAATGACCTATTTTGAAGGATATTCGAGGTCATTGAAGATCGATTGCAATAGGAAAACTAAAGTTACTCACGAACAACATTATGGATAGCTCGACTTCAACCAATTAAGTTTAGAAGTCGAAGTCAGGGAATTAATTTGGTAAATGTTTACTTTAGGGTACACCTCACCGATTTTGATGAAATTTAGATATATTATAAAACTCGAAATTCTGAACAACTTTTTCCTATACATATAACCGCCGCTCTGCTTTGGTTTCCGAGATATTCGCGAAAAACCGCCGCTACTACTGCATTGTAGTTAAACTTGGAAAAACACTATTTCCTCACCGATTTTGATGGGACTTTTTTTAATCACTTTGTTTGATCATTCTGGACAACTTTTTCTTATACATGTAACCATTGATCGGCCTCGGTTTTCGAGTTATATACAAAAACAGTTTTGTTAATTATTCGGAATTGGGATGACCTCACCGATTTTGATGACCTTGAAATATGTTGTCAAAGTCATAATTCTAAACAACTTTTTCCTACACATATACTAGGCGGTCGGCTGTAATTTCCGAGATATTCGCAAAAAAAGGAATCTAACCCAGATCTATATTTAGTTCCGATCACTTCTTTTGCGAATATCTTGGAAACTAAAGCCGAACGGCGGTAACATGTATAGAGAAGAGTTGTTCATAATGATGACCTTGACAACATATTTCATGGTCATCAAAATCGGTGTGGTCGCTTCTATTTCGAATAATTAACAAAACTGTTTTTGTGTATAACTCGAAAACGAAAGCCGAGCGGCGGTTATATGTATAGGAAAAAGTTGTTCAGAATTTCGAGTTTTATAACATAGTTGAGTTTCATAAAAATCGGTGAGGTGTACCCTAAAGTGAACATTTACCATTAATTTATGCAGTAATGACAAATACCGTCGTTTACCTATGTTTGCCTATTTTGCCTATTTAATACGTTTGCCTATTTTGCCCAGAGATATACACGGCCCTGCTTTCGATTAATTTTAAAGACCTCGGCTCACAATGGAAGCGTTGAAAGCCGATGTATTACGTTTCCAATTGAATTTTATCTTGAAATCGATATCAGGACATGGTGCGCGAACAAAAAACTGTCCGCCGAGTAGTATATGAAATTTTATAATCTGATAAAAAGGTGTAGCGTTACGTTCCATAAAAGCATCGTTTCTCATGGAAAATGTTCAGAAGGAGACCCTTCGACATCAATTTAAGTCACGAGAATATTTCGCGCGCTGAAGGAAAGGAACAAAGGCGCGGGCGTTATGAAAATAGGAGGTTCGTCGAGAAACGGACGTAGAAAATTTCATCCCTTCGCGTTATTGAGTTATAGTGTCACGCATTTTCCGTGCTATCACTTCTTCGCTTCGCTGTTCCTTCACTGTCCCTCTTTCTACCATCCATAAAATATAAAAGGTGAAGCACCGCGACTCTCCTTTTTTTTTACGCGACTTGTCTCCGATATCAACGCATGCTTCGCGCTATCAAACGGGTTCAATCTTTCGTGAAAAAATCCAACGTCACACAGTGCGTTGAGTATACCAATAGTGAAGCATATTTGTTTTTGAAGCGTATAATATTAATAAACATTGTGCTAAAGGACAAGTCTCTATTTTAACTCGTGTCTGTAATTAAATCGGAAAGGAATGCATCATTTTCGATGAAAACGACTGCCTACAGTTAAGAAACTACAGTATTCTCTCGCTATATGCTCGCCGTTTTCGTCGCTTCATCGAGCCACTCTTCAATTTCACTGCGTAATCATTGACGACGCACAAAAAGCTATCGATTCCATTATTCCATTACCTTCACGAACACATGCCTTACACATACTATTGCTCGATGAAGCGACGAAAACGGCGAGCATATAGCGAGAGAATACTGTATGAAGTTGTTATTAGATTTTACGTACTTAAATTAATATTAATAAAGTTTATTAGTAACATCGGAATCTAACACATTCAACACTATTAAATTAATAATACAATAACGTCAATTATCACGCGCACCTATTGCTGTTTAGCTTTCGTGGAAGTCGCGAACGTGACGCAATTAAAGGGCGAAGGAAAAGTTATTGTGTTCCAAGAAATTCTCACCCTTCGGGTTCCCCGTCTACGGTTCGATTCATTTTCTACGTTTGTCAGACATAGAACGCAATAATTTTATTTCACAGCGGTGGCCAATTTTCGAGTAATCTTCTGGCGTCAACTGCAACAATTCCCTCGCGAACCCTTTGTTTCCCGCAGCAGAAGTTAACGAGACATGACAGTAATTCCGCAAGGTAAATTCCCTCTTTGAGATCCTAAACACAGAAACGCGAACCGCCGTCATCAATCATAATTCCTTTAACGTTGGCTTCGATTCAGAGTAAAGGAGGTATTATGCGTTCACGCCGAGAACGGATACTTGTTGAAAAATATAAAAGGGAAACTGTAAAGCGGATTAGTTTATAAGTTTTGCAGAGACATTCATTAATCTCTGAGGCTCGTTTACTAAATATATTCATGCTGAGATGAAAAGTGGTATAAAGCAGACATAGAAGACATAAAAGTTAAAGCTATGAAAGAAAATTTACGTAATTTTATATATACATTTGCGCGTTTAAAAAATTGATGGAGCTACAGAACACGTCCAAATCATCGCCAGAGGTATTAACTATTTCGCATATACGGTTGATTAGGTCAAAATGCGAGACTTTAGAGGTATAAATTAGAGGAAGAAGAAAGGTCTGAGGATGTTTAGGATACGTGCATAAAAATTAACATGCTAGAGAAGTTTAGGACATTTAATGGAACCATTGATGATCTTAAAAAGAAACAGCAGATTAGAAACAGTTCTCCTAGTTTCTAAAGGCTTGAGTTCAATTCTGTTCATAATCGGATAATAATTGTAATCAGTGACTCATCCTCCTGCAATTGGATGGAAAAAGGGCACCTAAGTTAAAATGCCGTTTCAAGATAATCAATTTCAAAGTTTTCATTACAATATAATTTAATAAAAAGGAATGCAATTGCATTAAATTAACAGTGTTCTTACAACGTTCTTGAAAACAGAAGTAATGATTTGAAAATATTTTGTGTTTATTTATCAGTTTTAAAAAATCGATTATGTGCCCTTTTTCCATAAAAAGGTTAAACTTGTAAAAAAATTTGTTTATCTTTACTTATTTAAATATAATTTGATTACTTATTCAGTTATAAATTTCTTCTATATTGTTTAAATAAATAATATAAAACTAAATAGATGAAAAATTTAATTTCTTACGTATATATTTTTTATATAAGTTGAATGTGTAATTGATGTTACTTAATTTCCATAAGTTATATAAAGGTATATTCATCATCTTTTTTTAAAATTATTACTATGTTAAAAATGATTACTCATGTTCTTCATCGGATGACTGTAACAATTCTCTCGCTATAAGCTCGCCGTTTTCGTCGCTTCATCGAGCAATAGTATGTGTAAGGCACATGTTCGTGAAGGTAAAGGAATAATGGAATCGATAGCTTTTTGTACGTCGTCAATGATTACAGTGAAATTGAAGAGTGGCTCGATGAGGCGACGAAAACGGTAAGCTTATAGCGAGACAATACTGTATCAAGCAAGCTATGCAACACAACAGTTAATCTAGCTAACGTAAATATTAAAAACGTAATTTGTCCTTGGTATATTACATAAAAAACACATTCCTGAATCGATTTAAACAATTTAGGGAAAGAGGATAAGCCTTTGTGCCCTTTTTCCATCCAATGCCTTAATTATATTGCAAATGACGAATGATGACAGATATCAAAATATAAACATTCATTAAGTTATTTCGCAAAACATATTACCAACATTGACATTGACAGTGGCATCTTGTTAAGAGTCAATTAATTATATCAGTAGTCAGTTAATTATATCAACGAGTATGCGATAACGATTTCTAGGACGTGAATTTCTTGGACGCAAATCAACATACTGATAACGTTCAAGATAGTGGAACATTTCTATCCCAATTGTCTATCCACATTAATAATTTACCATTTGACTTCGATTTCACGTAGATATTTGCTTTTTTAAGATATATTGACGAGAAACGGTTCACCCGTTAAGTTGAAACCAGGAAAAAATTAGTTTGTACCAGATACTTGTAGGTAATTTAATTAACGTATTGATTTCCAGCAGTCACTGACTTCGAGAAAATGGAGCCGTTGCCGTTTTATTTTTATAGCTACGTTTTGTAACAAACATTTTCTAATATTTTTCAAAAATATATAGCGCTGCATATAGCTCTGTGCTGTTAATTTACAATTAACGAAAATCACGATAATGATTATTGACAATCACAGCTATGGTACCACTTAATCACTTGCATAATCGCTATCATGATAGATTACTTTGTAAGTACATCGATCGATTAATTTCTTATATAAGTGTGTATTAAGTAATACAATTTTTTAAGTAACACATTTACGGTATATCGATGACAATTCTATTATTTGAATATCCAAATCATTGGTTGTGATTTTATCTTTATAAAAATGTTATCACCATGTAAAGAAGAGACCAGGTGTCAAATCAGGTAACAATAGTAGTCATATTGATCATGAAATTAATCTGTTTGGATTAATATCACGAATGTAATTACAACAAGCATATTGCAAATATGTAATTTGGTACTCATGATAATTAACGCACAGAACTGGGGAAATAATATCGATTACTGCTTCGTTCATAATTCAATTATGGTTCGTGAAATACATTATTATTGCGCATATTATATTATTTTAATTACGTTCGAATTATGATATATTAAATCTTTTGTTCGACTCTATTAACGATAAGCTTTTGGTCAAAATATGGAGTATCCATTAAATTAAGCAACAAACTTATCAGTACAGAAGACCGTATAATTATTTACAGGCTTCCTTTGAAAGTTGCTTAATCGATATAACTTGTTAAAGTTTGCTGTAACTTTCGACGTGTAGAGTTTTTCAATATTGAATTATGAAATTTGAAGCAATGCCGGGATAGAAAGTTTACTAACTTGCAAATGATGGAACAACTCGGTCAAATTTTTAAAGTTTGAGAAGAAATTGCTGAGTGTAACTCATAAGCAACAGCGTTGCATCGTCATCATTTTGTCCGTTTTTGGCTCAGAGATTCAGTATATTGTGATGTTTGCGACAGAATTCAAAACTCCGACGTAAAAAAAAATGATTTCATTTCCGGAGCACCTTTAAATTGAAATTTCCTTACAAAAATGACTTTTAAAATCAGATACAAATACTTTTTATACGACGATTTTCTCAAAAATTCTATTACAAAATTATTACAATTAAAGTAAATAGGAAACTGTATGGTTTGAATACAGGAAATGTTTATAGGAGGTGGCAACACCTTGCTGTACTTACAAGTTGTATCTACTAAAGAGTAAAAAAACGTGTATCGATTTCTGTTGCGCGAAATGATATACAGGGTGTCCTGCGAATAATCGCAACAAAATTTAAAACCACTTTCTAATTACAGAAACCAATATTCCTTCCTACAAAAATGGCAAATTTGTGTTGCCAAAAAAATATGGTAACTTCAAACACAAACGTTAAAATGTAAAAAAGGTTGGCGCAATTTTATGAACTTCTTTTTACAAGACGTGGACATTTCTATAACACATTTTACTGTTCTGACTATTTCCAACAATAGAATACGAGATATCGTTTGATCCTTTAGAGTACGCTCGATACGAAGAATTCCCTTGATTCGTTCAACGATTTTTCACGCGTACGTGACTGCTACTGAATAAATTGGATTATAGAAACAGTAGACTGATCCTTGAAATTCTGAATCCAAGAATTCCTCGTTTTAAGGACAATACGATTATTTAAGGACGAAATGGAAACGTCTTTCGCTTCACACTTGACTATTCAATTATCAAACAATTGTGACTCGAATTGCAATCATAGAAATTGTAATTGAATTTAAAATTATAGAATTCGTAAGTAGGGCTTTTAAGAATATTCGAAGTTTTAGTTATTCGAATAGTATAGTAGCTTCGAATTTAACATTCGAATAATTCGAATGTTTGAATAACATTATTCAAGCAATTAAGGGTATTCGAATTTCTGAACATTATTCGAAATTCGAATACTTAGAAGTATGCAATGGTATGCTATTAGTATCAAAAATCAGTCACGCCGAATATTTAAATACTCCTAATTATTCGACGAATCTTCGAATACGTACAATTATTCGAATAATTCGAATAGTCGAAAATTTATAGCTTTATTCATAAGTATTATATAGTGTTACTTATATCAATCCTAAATTCAAATAAGAAAATAATTTAGTTAAAACAAGTTCATAATATTAAAGTATATATCTAATTTTTGTAAAATTATTATATTTCAAAAATGGAAAAGTTCCTCTCTTGTTCTTGTCAAAAAGAAAAAACTATGAAGATTATTTTTTTTTATTTAATATATTACTAATGTTATAGAATAAGTGGGACTAAAAATATAATGAATTCGAATGTGCATAGTGTTACTTGTATCAATTCTCAATTCAAATAAGAAAATAATTTAGTCAAAACAATTTCATAATATTAACGCATATATCTAATCATTTTTGTAGAATTATTATATTTCAAAAATTGAAAGGTTTCTTTTCTTGTTCTTGTCAAAAAGTAAAAACTATGAAGATTATTTTTTTTTTTATTTAATATATTACTAATTGTATAAAATAATTGGGACTAGAAATATAATGAATTCGAGTGTGCGTTTCTCTGTTAAGAAATATTATAAATAATCGCAGTAAAATATAATGGGATCAGAACTTTAGAAAATTGGAGTAACTAAATGACGAATATAACAACAGCGATAAATGTTTCGAGATAGGAAACATCAATTCCACTCACGTTCTCTCCGGAAAAGTAATTTATTCAGATACGATTTCTCGTTTTTTCTCTAAAAATTATTTAAATATAAATCCATCCATTATTTTGCAGATAAGAAAAAAGCTAAAAAAAATAACTGTATAAAACTGTAATTCGGAAAAAAATTCATAAAGTTTATCTTCGTTGAGTAATTGCGAAAAATCTAGGAAAATAAAATGAACCTTCCCCTAATTGTCTGACTAGAAAATGCCTCATTCCCTTGAGGAAGATAAGGTTTCGATTCTAGACACCAACTCAAAGTGGGTTGTAAAAAGAACGTCACTCTGTTTCATGCCTATCGTAAAAGAAGCAATCCGAAATTTTCCTTAATTAAATTAGGGACAAAAACAATATTGTACTCTTGGTCGATAGAATTTTTCTTGCATTCGAATTGACAGAAACAAAATCTGGAATTTTGATTCATTTATTCGTACAATGATATATAATAATTTTTGTTACAGATGGTTTGAACGTTGGCTAGCAAGGATTATTCGGCGTAGAACATGGGCGACGAAATATCGATCTTTCTAGTGGTCATTCTTGCGATCGGCGGTTTGATGATGATGAGTGCGTTGCTGGCCTGCTACGCTTGTATTTTTCGGGATCTGTGTTGCAGACCCGAGGAAAGGACGAAAAGGCGTCGTCCTCAAAGTCCTCGGAACGAATCTTACGATCCTAATAGACCTAAAGTCGACGCGATACTCTTGAACGATATCACGCAAGGAGAAAGTATGCCCACGGAGTCTGAGAAAGTTTAAATAGATGCGATTCTAGTACGAAACTAATGTCAATATGTAAACCATTATAAATAAGGATCGACAATATTAAAGGAGAAAGCTACCTGAGAACAGTTAACGATCGACAACTGTAAATAAAAAATACACAGACGATTGAATCATGATTCCAAGCTGCTATATTGCAGATTAATATATTATGTACATAGTAAAATACATTCACATATATTATACATACACTGTGTATCGTATATATATGCAGAAAAATTTATGTCATAAAAAATCTGTGGTAAAAATATTTAACATTGTTTGGTCACCAGTAATGGCATAAGGACATTCTTGTTCCATGTTACAAGGCTATATCTACATCAGTATTAGTATATAAAATAAATTTCTATCTGTACTTTTCATGCGATTATTATGCTACCCGTATTGCATATAACACACATACTCCCATCCTTTCTGGTAACTCTACTAATGGTCGATCTAAGTACCCGCGAAGAATTTGTATAAACAGCATATTGTGCGATCACGATTTCTAACAATATATTCGACTAGCTGATTTGGCTGTTAAGCTGCTGAAGTACGGACAGTACTACTTCGCGCAAAGTCTGAAACATTTATTACAGATTTATAAAAAGCGGTAACTCACTTAATAATAAAGACTTACCTGAGGTTTACAATGTTCCTCCAACCAACTGAATACACAACCAGACAATTCCGCGAAATTTGCTACCGAAATGTTATTAAACGTTTGAAAAAGTCGATCCATAATTGCCTGGAACTGTAATCAGATTAAAATTAGATCTCTCGAGTTGAAATATCTTAAATTTATGCGAACGAACGCGTTCTGAACTTGCCACTTGGAATTTGGTCTCATCAGACACTCGCATCTCCGCATGACCCGGTTGAGTTTGATGCGCTTTAACGATTTGTTCGTAATTAGCTTGCATAATACGCAAAGCCACAACTTCTTTCCTCAATGCATTACGCTCTTCCTCCTGTTTCTTCTTCTGTTGTAGCAAGAACTGTATGTAATCGATCGATTTCTGTAATACAGTAGCTTTGGAAAGCTTGTAGCCAGACGAATCGGTATGCTGACAAGTAGGAACCAAGTCTTGGAGAGAATCGTATCCTTTTTTAATGGCGTCTCTTCGCTTTTGTTCCGCTTGAGTATGCGCCTCTCTTCTGCGCTCTTTGTAACTTATGGTCGAATTTTTGTTATCGCTATCTTCGTCCTCTACAAATAGTTCCACAAAATTCTTTTGAAAGTATAATTATTTTTTTGTTCAACCAGTTTCGATATCGAGCGTCGACAACAGTTACTAAAGTTCAATGAAACTATTTACCTGTGTTATGAGCGGATGAAGATGGCGTGTTCACAGATCCAGTACTGCTACAACGGGAGAATGTATACTTTTCTGTCGGGCTAGATGGTTCTAGCTTCATATCGCTGTCTGTTCCCATATTACTGCTTCCACTGCGCATAGCTAAGTTTGCTACTCACGTGCATGAAACAATATATTTTTTGCATTAACGTACAGCACTTATTGAGAAGAAAATTTATGGCGCTAAGAAGAAACATCAATATCTTCTTCACAAGAACGTATTTATATGCTTCGAACGTTTTATTTCACAGTGATTAACGAATTTATTCCACGACTACACAGACGAGTATCGCAGCAAAAGGATTAAGATATCGATAAGCGAGATGTAATATTCAATCGTTTTATTAAGTTCCTGCGAAGTACATCGAGGCAGTAAACAATACAAAGGCCTTGATCCGAGCACTTAATCGCGCTAACATTTTCACCCCTGCTAGATGCATTGTGCTCGCTACGTTTCGTTCACCCGCAATACAACTTTACACCGTGAATCATATGATAGCGACGACGATGCGCACGTATGGGATTAGCATGATTAAATTCGGTTCCACTCACATATCTCGTATCCGTCCTTGTGCATCGTGTCTGCCATTACGTTGACGGTTTGTTTGAGGAGAATCAACGAGAGAAAAAGACGGAATCGGATTAAAATGCACACGTGGAAAGGTTACAACAAAGTTGCAACAAGTAAGATGCACCCGAAACAGAGAGCGATACGGTACTGTTCCCCATAAAGATCCGGTTAAAGAACTATCAGGTTGGCAAAGGCGAATGATCCTCGAGGAGGCTCGATGTAATCGTGTGACGCGCGATCGTCATAACACAACAAACAATCTGAAAATGATACTGTAATATCGGTTACTGTAATATGGTGACAGCCATCTTCGTCGGAAATGCAACTGTTGGGAATGGTTGACGATCGTAAGGAGCAGGGTCGCCACCTATCGAAACAAAGAGAGTAGTATGGTGATGGAACTGTCAAACGAAAGCCACGTGCTAGACTAGCAGACGAAAATGAAAGTCAAGGTCACGCGAAAGCCATTTAATTTCACCGTATTTTGGAGGGGAGAAATGTCAGTAATTTCATTTATCATCGTCGATTCGGTATTAACGTAGAAGGCATCCAGGGATACGTTTTATGTTAAATTACGTTTATTATAAGGTGTATCTAATATATATATATTTGTATATACATATAGATATACATACATATGTATATACACATACATATCGATATATACACATGCATATACATATATACATATACACATGTACATATGTATATATATTTACAATCACTTTAATACATGTAAAATGCTTTAAGACAACTCATATTTCTCGGCGATACGACAATCTCAGGCCGTAACGCTGGCAAATTGTATTCCTATGTTCCATTCTCGTGTATGCGTGAATTTTGAAGTACACGTGCATGGGATAACATTTATCCTCCGTAATTGCTTATTTGTGTACTTGATCCGGTGACCATCACCCTCTTGCTAAGTATATACATACCGCGAACGAACATGGTCCTCGGATTAATTCGTGACGAATTCGAAATTGTAAATTAATTAAACGTTCTGTGCTTCTCTGCCCGCGAATCTTAAACGCACAGCACTACTAATTAGGAAAATTAGTCTACCTCTAATTGTGTATTCATCGTTATATTCGATTGCATATCCTTAGTAGATTCAATATACGTAGTACACAACGCTATATGTATTTGTATCATTCGGGGACGGATAATGTCGGAAAGCCGAGGACTTGTGAACTATTTTTAAGAGAACAAACTGGCAACGTGTATCGTTGAGAGTGTGAATATTTCGGTAGGTGTACGCAGTGTAACATACACACGTGTTCGGCTAACGATTCGCGAATACAATAATTGTTTCAAAGTTACGTACCGGATGCTGTTACATCAGGGGCCTAAATGTAATCTTATATTACACGGTTTGAACCATCTTTTTTTCTCTCTCTCGCTCTCTCTCTTTCCATAATTTTTTTACTTCTTTTGTTCGTCTATTTAAACGTACCGTTACTCGCGACAGAAGCGTATAGTGCAAGCATTTTGAAATTTCCGACACGGCGATTTAATTACGCCCGCCCCCGCAATCCTACTCAACATAACACATTAAGTAAAATTCACACATTTTCTGTGTTTTCTTCTGTAGCCAGAAACGCCCCACATGTATTTTATTTGAATAAAGGTCACTTTCCCGCAGTTCAATCGATAAAGCATCACATCATAAATTCTCATTAAGTTTGAATTTAGTATTTTTCATATATATATATATATTTGTATCACGCGCTCTTATATCCTTTCGCTCATATTCTCACATACATTCGTGTCGTGATGTACACGTTTACTGTCCGCTCGCTATGTTCACTTCTTTTCCTAATTAATTTTCGACATCGATAAAAAATTATATATATATATATATATATTTCGATAATTATTTCATCATTAATTAATTATTATATCTTATTGTTCCATTTAAAGTTTAAACTAAACTGTTCTGTGTGGTATGCATATCTGGCAAGTACCGCACTCACATATATATGTATATATATATATATACACACACATATATATATATACATATATATTCATAATAAAGTATCATTTACTTATTATCAGTATCCTTTATATTTATTAACTAGAATCATGAATAATAACTCACAATATTTCGAGCTATGCATCTTTGAGATTAATTAGGATTGGTGCAAATAAAATAATTAATTGAATCTACGCAGACCGATCATCGAGCATCGCGCAGGGTAATCCGTCCGATTATAATCGCGTAAAGTTCGATCGACTCGCTTAAATAATTGTTTCAATCGTCCTTTACTCTTTTCATTCCACACGTGGCATGGAAATAGTAAATTTCAATCAACGTAGTTGATAAATTAAGAACTTGGCTTTCCGTAATTTTTCTTTTAAATAATCTGATTAATCATTTTCCTATAAATAATTTCCTAGCGCTATTAATATTGCAATATATACCATCCGACGAAACGATCGCTCATTTAATAGATGGTATGTTCAAACAAAAAGTAACACCTTTAAGGTATTCAGCATGTTTTCGCTCATATTTTCCATTCACTTTCTCTCCGACGTGGCATTTTTTTAAGGCTTACAAAATTTTTTTTATATTATTTAAAAATGTTTTTGATTTCATCTAGGTGAGCTGCTCCAGTTAATTACAAATTCAGTCGTCTATAATGAAAACAAATAAACCAATATCACATACCTATTATGCAAAAGCATTCCAATTTCCAAATCCTTTGACATACGCTATGCATTTTGTAACTAAATTTATCATGGCGTAAATGGTATACACAAATTATTCGACAAGACATTTTTTTTCCTTTTCCGTTCAATTGAGCAGACTTAGATAAATTAAAAAATTGATATGAATATTGATGAACTTGGAGTACCTGCGCGAACCAGTCTCACTCAGTCCTCTCAGGTACTTATTTATTGATACTGCAAAATAAAATTTGCTAGAATCATATCTAATGTCCACTCGAAATTTTTATATAAAAATTTCTACAAAGACAAGATTATCTTTCCGACTACACAGCACAAAATTTATCACGTACAGCAATTTTTTTTTTCCTCTACTTAAAACTGTCACGAACAGCAATGTATGCAATCAGAATTTGTTCTGTCTCCCAGATACCAGAACGTAGATTTTCAGTGACTTTAATAGAAAGATTCTCGTTTTCTCTCTGACTACCAAACGTTGCATTATGTATTTATAATCTGTATTGTCTAATATGTATTTAATTGAACCGTTAAAGATGAAATGAATAAGACGAAATGTGTCAGTTACAGTTAAAAGAAAACATTAGAAACGTTTATCGACTAAATTATAAATCAGTGCATTTTGTTTCACGTTCAAGAAATACAGAAGGTGAATTTTCTGTACGTATATCACCACGTGACAAATTTCATCTATTCTATCAACGTGATATTGTTTCTAAAATAAACATTTCGCGTAATATTCAATCCTTCCATTGTCCTTGTGTATACCGTCGTGAGAATAATAATAATAATAATGACATAATTAGAAGGGTCCGAAAAAAGTTGCTCGTTCATTGCTTTACGAACGACACGAATGATCAGCTATCATTTAGAATATTTGTATACGTCACCGTGTATGTGTGTGTGTGTGTGTCTGTGTACGTACGAATGTCGATGTGTGTGTGTGGTGTATACGTCGTGTGCGACGAATTCGCTCCTAATAAAATAGGAAAATTAATCGCGTCAATTCCCTTCGCGCGGCAACCGACATGGCTGGAATTTTCAAAACGAGGTTCGTTACGCGAAATTGCAGGACGTTCACGGGAAAGAATTTTGTACTTTATCTAAGATCATTCGTTCGCCGACGTAAAGAAACACGTTTTACTTTAAATATAGAAAGACCTATTCCGAAAACCCAGAAAGGATGCGAGATAGATATCTTTTTGTACCATGATCAGAAAGAATTTATATCTTCGAACGTTTGACCTGACGTGACTTGGCAATACGACGAGGTTTCTTTGCGGCGTCGTTCGGTGTCTCCTCCGCGCTCGATTTCCGCTTTGAAGATAATGAAGGCACGGGAGCCTTCGGTGGTGCCATTTCCACGTTCGACTGCGGCGACGAAGGCTGCGTAACTACTGGCTGCGGTGCCACTTCGGTAGGACTCTGCGCGTCCGCTATAGGAATAAAGTCCAATCCTTCATCGGGCGTCTCTGGTGGTACACCTTGGTTGATCGCGGCCTGTGTGTTATCTTCGGCTGGTACCAACACAGATTGACCGCAAACGACACACACTGGTATCGCCGGTGATTTAGATCGCCAATACTGAAGCTCTGTTTTACACTTGTTCAATTCCTACGCAATACACACCTATGATTTAGTATCTCATAAAGCACGGAAAATATACGAACATTTCTCATGATTTTACCTTGACGTCTAAACACGTTAGATTTTTCTTTCTACGCTATGTTAATAATTTCCGTTAAATATATACGTGAACGAACGCATTTCTGCATTTAAAATATCCGTCGTGCATTATTCTTGAAAATACTAGAGTGCATCTCACTAAGTATACCTTAGTAAATACCTGTAAGAGTGTGCTAAATTTACGAGAGGTCTCCTCGTTCTTCTTATCATTCTCGTCCAGACGTGTAGCATATTCAACGATCTGCTTCTGTTGCTCCGCTACTTTTGCCTTGCAACTTCTCAAATCTCTACGCATCAACGTCAACTGGCTATTGTATCGTTTCATGCCTTGCTTGATCTTGCGAATTCGTTTTCGTAGTACCATATTCGATTGCGGAGGCGATACACTGGACTCCAAAAGACCTGGATCGTCTGAAGTATGCGGAGGAGATCCTTCCTCTCCACTATTACTACCACCCTTACCGCTTCCAACAGTCAAAGGTGTCGAGTCTAGGCATATAAATGGCTTGCTCACATTACTAGAAGCTGCAACATTTTAACAGAATGTACATGTAAATATTATAGAATCGCGTGACACAGTATATAACAGGTTTAAAGATATTTAAATGTTCCAATTGTTTGCTTACAAGAAAACGTTCCAGTAAGATCTAAGAAATCGGCTCCGAAATAAGGAATTTCTGGTAATGTTGGTTCGATACGTTCCTTAAAATACTCCATTGCCATAGTACTTAAATCAAATAACTCATCTGTAACTTTATATGGTCTTGCTAATTTTGGAGTGACTTTAATATAATGTAAAATGCGATAAACTTCGTCTAAAATCTAAAATATAATTAGAAATTACAGTCTTTATTTATTTCAAATTACTTTTAATTCTACTTTAATTCAACTTTATATAATCTAAAATAAAAATAGTGTTCTTATTTACCTCTCCAGGGAAAAAACAGCAATGTTTACGTTCAATATGCTTTCCAAAACTCATTTGAAGTAAAGTAAGTCGCATATGAAGAGTTTCAATGATGTCTGATTCGCAAGCCAACGGATGGTTGCGACGCGCCGATTCGCGTCTTGGCATCTGTGCTTTGATCGCCTGAAAGCGATTCAGCATTTGTGCTTGAAGCTTTTGAAAAGTGGAATTTAAAATTGATCCGCAAACACGATCCATTTGATGGCAAACCTGCAAGAAACAATATACAAAATTTTATAAATTCCTTCTCATTATTTATAACGGTTGAATAAACATTTCATATAGTGTACAAAATGCATTGTAAAACTGTAATTAGAATTTCTACTTACTGGACGTAAATGAGCTACAGTGTTATAATCCAAATAGCTGAAAATCTTTTCAAGAATTTCAACTGGTAAATCAAGAAGATTCAAGTTACTAGTAAAAGGTGGATCCGAGACAGACGTCCCATTATAAGAATTAGCCATTGTCATAGATTGCTGTCTCCTGGAGAGACTTACATCTGCACTTTCCCCAACTGGCCCACCCCCATTACTTCCTCCCATATTACTTGATTGACGAGTCGATACCATATTGTTGTTTTTTTAATAATCAACCTCACCAAAAACCTAAAATCAAAATTGAATAAATGGCTAATAATTATTTCTGAACAGTAATTTTCAAAACAAAAAAACTAGGTACAATGACTATCAACATTAAGAGAACATCTTTAGTTACACTTAAAAATATTAAAACACACTTCATTCACAACATGATAATATAAAATCGTTTTAGTGCAAACTAAATTGTATACGTATTGTCATATAACAAATCCTAAAATTGCTTATCATACTGTTCAATGTATTAATACACATTACGAATTACATAATTATGAAATAAATAATTAGAGCCCTCAATCCAATTCACTAATTTATTTTCATACATCATTTATACAGTTAATTCGATGTAAATTAATAAATTATTTGATGCCACTGAACTACGAGAAAAAAACAGTGCAAAACAATGACAAAAAAACGGTGAAATTTCCCGTTAATGCAGCGTTGTTTTTCGATTGCTAATAAAAAACTGTATAGGAAGAACTTTACAAAATTCCATTGCAGCTTCGATGCAAAAGAAATCCACGGAATAACCTATAGAGATTTTCGAAAATTTTTCAGAATAGATCCAATTTCCCTAATCAATTTTTATAAAATAAAAGAATCGAGCCACATAATAGCAGCAATACTAGTGAAAGTTAACAACGAATAACAAGATGAAAATAAAAATTACCAACGTTTAACATAAACTTTCGTTACAGGAAATCGAAATCGCTGAAAAGTTTGCCCTATGTAATGATACTACTGATGCTTTCGTTTCGGCGACGACGAAACGCAATTATAGAATATCTTTGTTGATATTGTACATACAATCATTCTTGGCTATCAACAAGGAGTAAAAAAACAGAAAGAATATGGGCATAAATACCTTTGCCCATCACTAGAACAAAATGACCGTGGTGTGTTGTGCACACAACACGCACGATAAACTTATGCGAAACTCGAAGGACCGAGAAGCTGACGAAAATTTGTACTCGAAGTTAAATGCAACCCTAATTATTCTATTTAATAGAAAAATAACTACTTTAGAAATCGAAACTTTCGTTTAGAACGATCGGTCTTTCGTTTTCATTGTTTTGCTTTCACTTAACTTAAAATAACATAAATATGAAAATAAAAAAAGAAATACAGACGAGTTTGCAAACCCCATAGATTTTAGGTACTTTTCAATCTTCGTCTTATTTTAATATTAAATAGTTTGTTCTGTAACAAATGTACTCTAATTTTATACTAAATTATTCGAAACCTATTTAATTTTAAAAGTATTAATAGAAAAATTTAATTTAGATAATGCAAATTTTTATACTTAAATACTATTCAACCTTCAGTTAAAAATTGCACACTGACTGCTAAACTGTTTTAAACCAGATATTATTTAAAATACTCAAACAATTTTAAGTAGAATAGCAGTTTAGGTATAATATAAACTTCAAAGAATGAGAAGTTTATTTGTACAGTAAAAATGAATGAAATAACAAACTCTATACTGAATTTGATATTGAATACAATATTTTATCTTCAACCTTTAAATATATGAAGCGTTCAATAATATATATAAACTTGAAATATTGAAAGATGATGAAACAGACACTAAAGTGAACTAAGAAATAGAACTGAGTAATGTTCAAATAATATGGACAAAAATAGTATAAAATAAAAATAATTTTTCTGTTTGACTTTGTAATGTACAAAAAATATGAAAACTTCTGTAACAACGAGAAAACAATTGAAATATAATAAGGAACAGTGCGTTGATAATTAAACATGTACTTTCAACATTTTTACTTATATTTAATATATTGAGTTTTCTAATTACATTTAAATGGTTCGTAATGCTTTTGTTTATAACACAAACTGAATGCAGTTTTGAATTCTGTAACTTCCTTGAGCTGTCCATCGTCAGAAAGCGCAATGAACAGAGACTCTGACCGAGGTTCTTAATGTTTCAATGTAAAATAGGAAAAATTCTTCTGATTTCTAGTCCATGAAATCTATTCTATTTTAAACATTCCTCAAACTTAATCTACAATCTACATTAGCTTGATTTTAATTGTCAGAAGCTGACTTGACTGGATTTAAAATACTTTAAACGGTTGATCACTTTAAGACAGAGCCAAACCAAAATAGAACGTTTTTCTTTCACTTTTTGACTATTGAAATGAAACTATTTCAGTTTTCAAGGTTTCATGTCAAGTTTGAAGCACAATCTCGTTTGTACTCACTTTGGCGTGAAATACTGAGCACAGTATTTCGAGCACTCTTATTTCGAAGGATACTAAAATTTCGTCTGTTACACTTTCGAATAAATAATTTGGAAGAAAACCGTTCTTCTATTTTCACGATAACACGAGCAAAGTGGTGTACCGAGCACCGTTTCGAAAATTTCGAAGCCGAGGCGACGAAACTTCGGTTCGGATCGCGCTGCGACCGATTCGGAAACGAAACAAATCCTATCTTCTATTTGCCACGCGAAAATAGTGTTTTTACCCAGGTTTGATGGAAACAGAGGGAAACCGGGTGACCGTGCGCAATCGATGTACCTATGACTTTTCTCTCTCTGCTTCGAAGAAGCTGCGTATGTTTCGGACGCCAAGTAACAAGACATTTGTCGCGGGGTCGCGACAAGAAAAAGGATAAGCACGAGGAAGTCGGGAAAAAGAACATACCCCCAGCTAAATGACGAAAACCAATCAATGTATCCGCGTTGGTGTTTTCAGCGACATTTTGACGGAGATACCTTCCTTCCCCTCGCAACCCTTGTTAACGCTCTCGTTCTCGCTCCGTTTCACTATCGAAGCTTCTCTCGTTTTGCTCGAGTAGCCCTATCGCTCTCGAACGTTGCTCCTTCTATGCGTTCCTCTCTCTCGCTCTCCCGGTGCAATATACTCTGCGTGTAACTATGGGCGCACTCACACACGCGCGAAAAACTGTACCTGGAAAAAGCCCGCGCGTGCAGCGTCGAAAACGTTCCTCCTTTCTCATTCGCCTAATACCCCCGATCGACCTGTTCGTCACGGCCTATCGAAAAAAAACCCGCGATCCCGACGCATCAGCCCTCGTCTCTAATAAAAAACCAAGCGGACAGAATAACCGACGATGCCCACTATCTAACGGAAACTCTCGTTCGCGAAGGCGAGAGAGAGAGAGAGAAAGAGAGAGAGAGACAGAGAAAGAGAGATCGGCGCCTTCGTAAAACAATTCGTTCTTTACTCTTTATCTGTCCGTCTCTCGTGTTTTTCGTTTCTCCTTCTTGTTTGTTTCCTTTTTTTTTACGAGGCGATCGTTCGTTTCAGAATTTGCTAGAGAATCGAAATCGGCGCACAAAATATCAACGCCGACGTCGACAATGACAACTGTCGCGACAACGACGACAGCGCAACGGCAACAAAATGTACATATGTGTTGTATTCTGTAACGTAATATCGCCACATTGCTCTCGTATACAGCATACAGGCTCTCGCTCTCTCACATTTCCGTGGAAACATACCCACCGACTCACGAACGATTGGTCGACTCCAGTCGACTGGCGAAGGCCAGTTCGCAACGCTACTCCAGCAACAACATTTTAATGGTTATTCCACAATCCAGTGCAGAGGCAGAGAGATCATCTCTGTCCTCCAGAGAACTGCGCTATCCGTTTGTGTTCGTTACACTACAAACGGACTAAAACGGTGGTGTCGTAGGTCGTAGCTGGTCGTAGTACACGGAGAGAGAAGCACCGTGAAAATTTTCATTTCGGAGCGTACGATGGCGACATCTATAGATTGCGCTAACTAAACGGAACGGCGTGTAATTTGAATTAAATATAATAGGAATGTTCTGCGAATTGTTTCGCAAACATTTTGCGGGTATGAGGCAAGAATTGTTCGGAAATTAGTTGCGGTTCAAGGCAAAGTAGTAAAAAGAACTGTTACTGTTCTTCGCGCAGAAATACAGTTGTGGACCTCAAAACAAGAGGAATGTTGTTCCATTTTTTATACAGTGTGTAACAAAAATGTTGCAGTTGCTTAAAAGGGGTAATTTCAGAGTGATTTTAGACAACTTTTTCCTTAGTGAAAATGTAAGGTGGGACTTTGTTAACGAATTATTAACGAAAAACACCGACCAATAGAAGCACGAATACAGTGGATGAATTTCAGCGCGGACTCCAGCTGTGAGTAGTATTGGTCCGCCATCGTCCGCGCCATCATTAATCCGTTGTACTCGCTCCCTGATTGGTCGGTGTTTTTCGTTAATAACTCGTTAACGTAGCTCCACCTAACATTTTCGCTAAAGAAAAAGTTGTTTAAAATCACCTCAGGAATCGTCCCTTTCAAGAAACAGCAACATTTTTGTTACACCCTGTAGTTTTTTTAATTATGACTAGACTGCATGTGAATTTTATGCATTTATGGGATAACTAAGTATGCAAAAAATCTACGATGCTAAAATAGCAAAAATATAATTGAACTTGAATTAAAGTTTTAATTCTTTATTTGTGCTTATAAAAATTTTATATTACATAAAAATTCGCAGTCTAGTTATGATGTACAATACACATAAAAAATTTTACATTATTTAGCGTATGTTGGATATAAATTCGATTATAAATGTATGATTTAGGTATCGCAATTTTTGGACCTGCATTCCTTATACTGTGTTGTGCAATTTGATTGTATGTTTGATACAAACGGAGCTACAAATTAAATTCTTCTTATTAAACAGCCTTCTTATAAGATTCTTGAATGTAATAGACTAAAAATGAAAATATCACAATGATAAACGAGCAGACTAAAAAAAAGGCCTTTTTTAATATCTACAGAAAGAGTATAGTTTTTGCATGTTTGATTTTTTTATTATTAATTTGAGCATATTTTAAATTAATGATTGTAAATCAATAAATTGTGTTCTTCATTATGTATAGTTAACAAAGAACCAACATTCTTCAATTAGTGTTAATTATTTTATGAACACCTTTTTCTAGTTTCTTTGAAATAGATCAAAATTAAACTGTATCAAACATGCTACAAAGTCCTCAATTTCAAGATTGATAAATAAGTGTATTATTGTCAATGATGATACAAAGTATGATTATTATTGGTTATAATAAAAAGCGTTACTGATAACATTATCGGTAATAGTACTGGAAATTTTAGTAGTAGCTTAAAATTAGAATGTGATAGAGAATTCTAAGATATATTATAATTAGAAAGAATTTAATAGGGATAATTTGAACTTAATCTTATTATCAGTAGGATGAAGGAAATATTGTCGATAACGCATCATCGTCGTACTGGGGAAGTTAGTAATAGTTTAAGATTAGAAAATGATATTTTATTATACTGAATAATACTAAATATACAAGTACGATATTAATTTATTTTTACTAAGTCACTCTTGAAAATTCTAAATGGAGTAACTTTGATATTTGATAACTTTTGGGAATTGTGCTCATAAAATATTAATAAAAAGTTCATGTGAATAAAGAAATTGCACTGTCTTGAAAATTATTTCATCGTAAACAAAGTTTATACATAATTTCGGAGTTAATATAAAAATATGATTTTCTCTGACAGTTTTATATGAACTTTCAACTTTATGTACTTATCTTAGATAAAAATATCTTTAATGAAGCGTACGAAAATTAAAAAAAATATTTAATATTTTTTTCAATATATTTATTTTTTGCTGATATAATTTAATTTTCGTACATTAAACTAAACATTAATGTAGATTTAAAAAAGGGAGTACTCTTTCTTTCAGATGAATTGAACGTGAAAAAATTAGAAATTCATATAAGATCATGTGCAACACGCTGCACTTCACAACTACCTCTACAATGTACTTGTAAATATGTTTATTTTGCAATGAAAAAATTCCCCATCACTGTCCAATATACAGGGCGTTTATCTAAAACAGACCACCTGAAAATATATAGACATAAAAAACATGGTTGATCTGACGAGAAACATAAAAAATGACACTTATAAAGAAACAATTTTACGGTTGAATCATCTATTGAACCATTTGATTTACATTGAAAATATTTTTTGAATTTGACGAGATATAAAAAATATGTAAGAGGTCTGTTTTAAGCGAAGTACATTTCAACTCCCCATGCAATACTTCTACGAAGTACGAATGCCCCAAAAATAATTAATAAAGAACACTTTCTTCACGAACGTCAAAATGTTGTTCCCTTTAACACTAATATTATTTTTTTATATTTTTTTTTAGAACACTGATTAAAAGAAGTAAAATATATAATTAGGTTGAAAAATATCTGAAGACCGTAGGAAGGTTAAATAGATAATTAATATTTATCAATAGACTTTGGATGTTTACCTATATGCAAATTTATAATTTCACAGAAATGAAAGAACAATTAGAACTTAAATAAAAATTTATTTTCTACTTTAAATACTATAAAATGTTTATTGTTTTCAATATTTCATATTTCACTATTACAAGTTTTATAAATACATAAATATATACACAGTCTATTCAACCATTTTTTATACGCCAGAGCAAATAATTAGACGTACGGAAAGACAAAACTAAATTTATTTTTTAACTCGATTTTATTTGCCAAAATACTGTCCGAGTATTCAAGTGGAAAACTAATTTAATACACATTTCTAATAATAGTACGTTTCAAAAGAATCGCCATTATTTTAGAAACTTTTCTCTACAAGCATCTAAATATACAAGTCCAAAAATAATATGTCACGGGGAGAAAAATATTTGCAATGTAACTAGATATCAGAAAGACGATATCACAATCAGCTTTTATCTTTTATGTTATTAAGGAGATGACACTAATATAAATTTATTTGAAATAAAAAGATGAAAATCGGTCGCGCGAATACAGTTTTTCAAACAATAATTAAATCACGTTTATCATCAAGAATCAACAAACGCAGATAATAACGAATAAAATAATATGTAGCTCTAACTCGTTTCCGTCTTCCTAAAATGATTATCTATCTAGCTGACCTTTACGAAAAAATTCGCCTTTGCCCTTGCCTTCCACCAGAATGTATACTGATTCGAAGATTACTTTTACACAACATAGCAATTTTTCCAGCCGTTGTATAATACTTGCGAAATTGGGCCTAACAATCTGCCCAGTGGTTTTCATTGACATTTTTATTCCGAAACGTACGAAACCGGGCAGCCTTCATGGAATATTACACAGGCTCGTTATAGCAGTACGTATAAGAAAGGAAACTCCAATAATTCAGTACGCTGTAATAATACGTATTTATGTCCTGTCTATAGTTTACAGACGAATTAATATTCCAGGCTGACGTTTAAAATTTACAAAAACCAGGATGCCATTTGCCAGCGACCAGCGACGATGTCCATCGCGCCGATTAGGTAATGTCCAGGAACGTTTCAACAAAGAGTCGAACGAATTTTCAAGGCTTCACGAATCTGGTCGCCAGGAGAAAATCGTGAGCGGAAGACGATCGTGTCGAACGGAAGTTGACGCATACGAGACGCACTATTGGACTTTTGGGATCTTAAAGTACCGCAAGTCGTTGGCCCGCTCACCGTAAGGCTCTTACTCATACATTCGCTCTTCCTTATTAAATAAAATATCATTAATAAGCGACTATACGAATAATTACTGTCGACGTGTACTCGTGTAATACGTGCGAACTCGATCAAAACTCAACTCAACGAATTTCGCTGTAAATAATTTCTGCAAAGTAAATATTTTATTACGAACATTGGGAATGTTTATGGACGTTAGTAGAAATAATCTGTATGCAATCCGTTGAGGTGAGCCTTGATCAAGTACACGCGCATTCGATAAACTTTAAGTGAATTTTTTTGAAAACAAAACTTTGTATGAAAAAAATTTGATTCATTTTTCACACAGAATCACAAACTACTCAATTATACTACCAGTTACTTGACACCCTGTATATATATATATATATATATATATAGCATTTTTTCCAAATTTGACGTTTGCCCATAGCGTTTGTCTATTAAATGTCCGGTCTATATCACACGATGTAATTAGGAATATTATTCTGGCACATTGCTATTTTTTTATTTTTTTATTTTTTATCACATTTCAAATTCTTATTACATTTTCGGCAATAAAAAGTTTCGTCATCATCTTCGTCAATAACAGAATTTCCGGCCCAAATCTGTTTTAATGACATTTTAGGTTTCCGTACTTTTTTAAAAAGCATTAAAAAAATTTTAACACATTTTTAAAAAATATGATAAAATACGTGTTGCTAGAAATTATGCTACTTTGCTATATTATCTACGATATATTATAGTATTATACTAAATTATACTACACTGTTATATTATTGAAAAATACATTTATTGTTAGCTACTTTTCACTATTTCACTCAAATCCTGTTGGTTACGATGAACGAACTAAACTGTTTGAATTCCAAACACAAACTGTCAAAACTAACAGTGAATTACAAGATTACTCAATTAAAAAAATATGTATGTATATATATTCCATATAAGCACAACAAATACTTATGCTGTTAAACATAAATATGCAAAGCATATGCATTATGCAAAAAATGTAAAGTAAAAAATATATTTTTAGAATCTTCTAATCACAAGACAAACTTCTGTCTACGTCCGATTACATTATTTATTTTCTATTAGGGCTGTTATAAATATTTGAATACCAGTAGTATTCACGAACAATTCGGACATCCAAAAGTTCAAATGTTATTCGAATAATTAGAATTATTCGAATATTCGAAGTGTTCTAAGTACGTATTATTATATTGACTACGAATTTAAACGGCGAGAAGTTTGCGGTATTATGACATATGACGAAATTTCAATCATTCGAATAAGCTTAGAATTTTCTAGGAATATTCCTAAGTGTTCGAATAATTCGAATAAATTATTCGTGTTCGAAATCATTGGAATTATTCGAATAATTCGAATAAATTATTCGTAATCGAAATCATTCAAACTATTCGAATACTTTTTATTTATTTATCTATTTAGGTATATGACGGGCATAAATTCGCCCAATTTCGTACAAACTATGCAACAAACTAAGATAATATAAAATAAGATTAAACTACAAACTAAAAATAAACCTAAATCTAAAAAACAATTACACATATACAAACTGAAATAAACTGAACTAAACTAAACGCACAATTTGAAAAACGAAATGAAATAAATTGCCGTCAGTCCATGCAGTAGTGTAAAATTATTAGAAAATGATAGCCTCAACAGATTTTTTTAAAAGAAAAGATTAACGCAGAAAAAAAATAGTCGAATATTTACAGCTCTACTTTTTATTAAACTATGCATTTGCATAAAGATTCGCTGTCTAACGATAACACTGATCGCATACTTCGATCAAAGAATAATATGTAAAGGAAGTCCTAGCTGCGAAGTGACCGCGGATTACAAAGTCATACAATTCGATATTCTTCGCGCAAAGACACGTCTAGTATGTTAATTATTTCAGTCATCGAATTATTCGATCGATGAACGCGCAGAATATTTCTCATCGAATTTTCCGTGATTATTTTCAGCTGTGTTGGAAACAATTTCTCATAGGCTGGATTGCTAAACAATGAAGTCGTTGAACCACACCGTGGGAACAGGAACGGGAATTCCATGAAATAGTGTTTGTACAAATATCTGGAATCGCAAGGGCATCCAGATACCGGTCATCGGTTGAATCATTGGAAACACCATGGGGAGAGACGCTCCCTTCTCCCCCGACGGTCCCAGTGTCGCGTCTACCTGACTGCCGGCGTGCCTCCTCGCTTCTGTTTGATATTAAATTTGTGCAGAGTCGATAGGCCACCGCGAAATAAAAGTGGCGTTGGACTCCTATTTAACATAGCGCAGAAGCCGGCAGTGCTCAGTCGACCATCGACCGTAACAGAGTGTTCGCATTTCTAAGTCAACAGATCGCAGAATCGGCGAAGGATAGAAGAATAGTGTTTTGAGAAGCTCTCCTAGTTGGTGCGAACAGTGAATCGTTGCCTTCACCATGACTTTCTTTATCTTCGCGTTAGCACCGGTTTTGTTATCGCGTAAGTCTCCTTTTCCACCTTACGCACGAGTTTCCGTTTTCCTTTTTCGCGCTTCTTCGACTTCTCCGAATTCGGACGTTGCATTCTCGGACGGAAATTCAGTGGCTTCCTTTTGTTCTTTTATATAACGATGAAGTGGTAATGCGATCATGAAATTGTTGTGAGTGGTACGCTTTACTTTTTGTCAAAAGTACATAAATACGATGAAACATTTAATTTTAATATGGAGTGGATAGAAAGTGATGCGAATGTTCTGTTATTAAAACACTGTATTTTGAAAACTACTTATTTAGTTACAGTAGAATCTCGATTAATATACTTATTTATATTAAGTGTAGAAATAAGTCCTTTGCGACGAATTTCTTCACAGAATTAGAATAGTAATTTGATCCTACAAGGAGAACCCCAGGTCTTCGGATCTTTAAAAAATTTGATAGTTACTGTGCGTAAAGATCTTGAACATTAATTTCTCGAAATAATAAGGTGCGCTGCTCAAAATATGTTGTGATTAAATACTTAATTGTTAGTATAGATTTTATTAGAGTTGCATGTAACATGTGTTATTTTAATAAATAAAGAAAAATCCCGGGATTACAAGTCTGATGCCCTGCGCCGTGAGCTACGAAACATTCTACGATAATGTTACTAATTTGATTTTCTCGAGTTCGTTTGAAAAGCGCATCTTACTATTTTGAGAAATTCATATTTGAACATAGATCTTTACGTATGGTAAGTATCAAATTTTTAAAAATCCGAAGATCTGAGGCTCTCCTTGCTAGATAAAATTAAAAATTGTTTGCCAGAAAAATTGTGTAACGTTATTGATAATAATAACAATATGTATACAATACAATATCAATATGTAGCATTTTTATTTTACTCAAATATCAAAAAGAATTAATTTCTACACCTAATATTTATAATATAAAATAGTAATGATTATATATCGCGCTATTAAAATAGCGTAGTTCAAATTTTACATAAATTGCTACCGTATTTTTATATCTGGTGCGTGAATTACTTGAAACTTTGCAGAATAAAAATTAGAGATAATTATTGAGATTCTACTATAATAATATAATTATTATAATATTAGTGTTACTCTTATTTTTTTTTATTTACGCAGTTTTAATCTCGAAAGGGAGATCATTCTGCAAAATTTACTGTTATTTCTGAACAAGTTTATAAAATTGAATTTCAGTAAAAGCTGACCATTTAAAATATACTTAACGCAAATTCTCATTACTTTTATATCAACGCAATAATCAATACGACGGAGTGGTTTCTCGAAAAATTTTGAATTGCTATAAAAACGTGATAATACGTGTTTGATAGTATTAATTTTTTTTTTTTTATTAATAAAGCGTATCAAAAATTATTCTCAAGACCAATATTTTAATCATGCTTTTTTCTTATCAAACTTGGTCATGAATATTAAAAAATTGTGACACGAATTTCACAAAGAATAGGTCATTACGTGCCACTGATACGCTTTTGAAAATGTTACACTTATGTTTTTTTTAAGAGGTGCTCTCGAAGCGCAAATTTCGCTTAACGTCATGAACATCTTATCGACACTTAATAGATTGTGCGTTATGCGTGCTACTATTCGACCCTTGCCGCAACTTTTGAGTTACCGATACTTATTATTAATATCACGAATCCGTTTTAAATTCATGGAGAGACGTTACCGTTACCGGTGCATATGCAACTCTGTCAGCTTTTGCATCGTGAAAACGGACATGCACATGAGAATTAGAATATTGCTGAAGATTTCCACCCGAGCGGAAGCGCAACAGAAGAAGAAGTAGAATCGTTACATAAAATTCATGAAAAGGGAAAGCTGAGTAATGCTCAGACGCGATGTTACGTTTAGCTGCATAAATATGTGGTGACGTCCAGCCTCTAATATTTATATTTATGTTAACGTGTATTAACTTCATCGAAATTTTATTACATTTTCAAAAGGAAGAACTTTGATCGTAACATAAAAAAAAAAAGTGGATGGATTGAAGTTTTCAGCATTGTCTGTTTTTCATTCGCAAGTATTTAATACACGGCCGAAATTACGATAATTATTATCACACGGAAACGTAATCGGAGTACAAACCTAATTCGCTTTGAAGAATTGTGTCACTCGCGAATGCTCAGCCTTATGTAACCCATTTTCTGTACGTACACTCGTATAGATGAGCTTAACGTGTGATTTACTGTACATTAATAAGTTTTAATGCCTTTTGGGAAAAGATTAACAAATTACTGATAAAGTGCAACACTATACTTACAGCTTACTTTCATTATCATTCGAAGAAGAAAGATAATCGTTAACTAGTTCAGCGATTAGAATAAAACGAGATGATACGTTTCTTGAGCATCGCTCGAGGTTAATTAACGCAATTTATCATTTAATCGAAACTACCAGTTAACGTTTTTGTCAAATTCTGCGCAGCCTTTTCCACCTACTTTAAAACTGGTCCTGAGCTTTAATTTTACACTGAAGTTCAATCGCAAGATTTATCGTAACATTGAGTCTTGAATTTTTTTAAATAATTCAAAAATGCTACTTTCAGAAAAGACTGAGAATTCAAAGTTATCAGAAGATAATATAGCACTGAACTGAAAATTAATAGTTTAATTTATCTACAATCAGATAGATGAGCAATAATAAAAATAGAAAGACCCTGAGCATTGCAAAATTGAAAAACTTGTTATTTGAGTGCCAACATGTTCAATCGTTTATGTTAGATAAGCACACCTATGTCTACCTTCGGCAAACCTTTCGATATCGATGTTCCCATCGTGGAAGCTCCCATCAGTTCAACTAAATTCACCGCAATCTCATCAAATCCAGAAAAATAGATTTAAAAAAGGAACGATTTGATCTGCAAAGAATAGTGAAAAAAAAGCGTAAGCTTTTTAGACGGAGCAAGAAAAAAAAACAAAGGAGAATCGAACAAAGCGTGTTTAGAAAATTTTTAATTTGTTAAGTATCCGAAGGCATCCTTCAACGACACATTATGTGCAATTTTCCGATGGAAGGACGGCTTTAGGATAAACGGAGTGAGAGAATGCCGCGTTACATCTTCTGTGCCATTATCGTTAGAAATTACGCAGCTCAGAAAAATGTGTAACATCCACGTACATTTTGCACAAATTGCTGCACGTCACTTGTTGCGCAACTCTCTGACGGAGGAATTGTATCAAAACCGAGACGAAAAGTCTGAATGGAACTTATCGACGCGATTCCACGATTATACCCATTCTTGCCTGAAACGTTTATCTGCTTAGGTGTATATCGCAAGCTTACATTTCGCACGAACTACAGAAAGTTTTCGCCTTAGAGCATAAAGTCTATATCCGTCGGTGTTACACGGTACTTACCGATTCCCTGTTACTATTTAAAATTTAGAGGCGTTTTAGCCTACGGTGTATAGTTCATATCGGATGACTGCGACACGTGTCAGTGCTAAAAGTACGTGTAAAAGGAATTATCGTCGATCCATTCTACGTGCGATATGCAAAATCGTAATACAACTCCTATCATAAACGATAAGTGAAATTCTAGACGAAACTGGATGATGAGAACTGAGTTCGGGGAACGTATGTAACATTTCGAAAGGGATCATTGTTCTCATTGGAATTGCGTGCTATTGCACGTTTCGCAGAATCGAATCATTTACAACGAGAACTCGCTGAAATTCTTTGTTGGTCTTCCTCCTCGAAAATGTTAAAGATTTCGCTACTTGACTGGATAAAGTAGGACAATGAGACTTATCGATGGTCAAGAACAACACGTCATAGAGGAAACTTAGAACGCGGTGCAAGGTCATTATAAAGTTCATAGTACAAATACAAGAGAAATTATATACATACAAACTTGACGTACTTTCGGGGTTGTGATAGGGAAACTCCTTCAAGATTTCTATGTATAGATCCTCTTAAAGAATGTATGTTAAAATCTTTCGTTGTATAATATGTAATCAAAAAGAAGTGATTCTAATTCGAGATCGTAGCCTTCGCATAGTAAAAAGAACCGTAGGCGAATAAGTCTTCTAATTATAACGAGGGCTGATCCCAACTTTCTCGTATTTCTATCATACGTTACACACGTTGCTCTCGTTTTAATTGCCATCCTTGAACACCTCTGCACGCGGTTCACATCCGTCACTGGCACATGTTCGCGCATTAAAGATTTCGCGTGTTCGGAGGACAATCGTGACGTCAGATGTTCTTTGACGATTTCAGTGAAATCAGCTTTTGCATGCGTCGCACAGCGATTCAGAATCTGAAAAATCCAAAACTACTGGAGTTTCAGTATTCTATTGAAAACGTTAGAAAAGTAAATTGCGTTCATTAGAAAAATTGATTTATATTGCTATTTTAAGAGTTTACTGTTTTCATACTTCGATGAATAACTGAACGAATAAATTACGAACAATCTACTTTTTATGTTATATAACACAATATTTTATACAATTCCGTATATAAATTCTATACTTATGGAAATGTAAATCTATAGAAGTCTTATATCAATTTTACATTTAAAAAATTCTGTATTTACGAAAATTCTACTTTTGTAAAATTGTAAATTTATAGAAGTTTTATATCAATTTTACTTTTAAAAAATTCTGTATCTACAAACATTCTACTTCTATAAAATTGTGAATCTATGAAAATTCCATATCTTAAGAATACTATTATTGTATATTTATCATATTCGATATCTATACGAATTCTAAATTTTTCAAATTTTATGTCTGCAGAAATTTTGTATTTATAAAATTTTATATCATTGAAAGTTTACAATAATTCTGCATCTATAAAATTCTACATTTATGTACAGAATTCTATATTTGTAGATTTTTGTATCTTTACAATTCTATAATTATTAGACTGCGAATTTTATGTATTTATGGCAATACTAACATATGCCAAAACATACAAAATATCAAAAATATAATTCAAGTTAAAATGTTCAGAAAATTAAAAATACTATTGTCCAAGTTCCAAGTTTTTATTGGTGTCTAAAAATTTTATTTTGCATAAAAATCCACAATCTGATCTGTGAAATTCTGAATTCTATATCTCTAGAATTTCTTTTTAACTCCTTCAGAATTTTTTCTTGTTCTTCGCGATATTTTTTTAATGTTTCTTTCGAGCTTCTAAAACTTCTTTTAAACACTGTTTCATTGATAAAATGACTTTTTTAATGATTTTAGTAAAAATTATCTATATATCTTAATAAGTAAATAATTATTATACTTGATATTACACAACTTTTGTTTCAAACATTTCTTCATCTAACAAATAATCAATAACTAATTAAAGGTATTTAAATTAAGTACGCTTTATATCATGCTAAGTAAAATGAAACTTGTATTACGTAAAAATTCGTAAAAGAATCCAGAATGAAATCTGAACCTTATTGGAGAGCCAAGCTATTCGTATGCAAACATTGTTATTGAGCATCTAAATTTTTTCCTGTTTCTGCACAGTTCAATGCAATATTTCAAAAGTAACGCAACTTCTGGCGAATATATAAAATACGAATGCTATTGAGAACATGATTTCTTAAGGGAAACATTGCTGGGAAAAGTGGATTCCATGATCATAAAAATCAAAGAGTCTCGGAAACTAAAGGAATGGACATAATTCTGTTCATATTGTTATTTGTTATTCTTCAACTATTGGACTGCAGAATGCGGAATGCAGAATGAGTAAAAATTCATTACAAAACGTTTTATATCCAAGAATTTTAATCAGATTTCTCAGATCTTTGAACCACTGTGCGAAACACGGTCGCAAGGATCCTTCTGCTCGAACGTCGGGAATTCGCCTCGAAACAATATTCATCCTAAGGAAATCGTCATTATTCGACACACGTGTTGAACATATGTGTAGGATCTGAAGGCACGAGTTCGCAATTTATCTTCCCAGATAGATGAAGGGAACTCACCGCGGCTGACTCATTAACCAGTAATCGAGGAGCGTCTTTGTCGTACGCGCGCGCGCAAGGAAGTAGCCCATTTCCAACCGGGAGATGTCAAATTTATCGTTAGATCATGAATTATCCATACTTCGGCCTCTAAATTATTACGTCGCGGTAATTTCACGGAGGACACTTATCATCGCACTGCTTCGACGTCCGCGAAACTTCCCATTTCTTCTTTTATTTACGAAGAAAGAGAAAACATGGTTTATTTGTATTAATCGAGATGCGACCGAAGGATAACAGTATAACAGAGCATTAATTATTAAGCTTAAATACATAAACATAGGTTGCCCTTGATGCATGCATGGAACAAGTTTACATTTTATTATTCAATAGCACGTTACACGTATATGCATTATCTAAAACTATACGATGGCTGCGATCGAAACAAATCGATAGCTGTTGTTGCAATGCGGCCGACGAGACAGCCAGTCTTTCATAAAGAGGATGAAATAATTCATCTGTGACGAGTCTGAATGCAGCGCTCAGGCAAACCTAAAATCTTTCGCAAATCGACTTTCACCCGGCGTAGCGCAGAACTTTGCCCACGGTACGCGAAACTGTTTTTACACCTATTGTTGCCCAAATTCGCCGTCTGAATTACAAAGCGGAATCCGCGCCTTTATTATTGATAGGGTAAAACTGTGCATTAGGAACATCCCAGTTGACAAAACGCCATAGACATACCATTAGAAATAACATAATTGAATGTATCTCAGTCGTCTACAAGCGCTGCTAATATTTATCAGGCAGTGTTTGGCATTATTCAAATCAATTTTTATTTAAATGATTATTTTAATCAAAACTTATTTATTATCTAAAGGTTCAAATGAAGAGACAAAGTAATTATTTATTATTTGAATAAACCTAAATGAATAGTTGAAATTAATAAAATTAACTGTTATTTGCAAATATAAGTTTTATAATTATTTATTATTAACCGGGTTGTTCGAATTGCAAATAATATTACATAATGAAAACATATTTGAAGAAAAGTTTGTATGAATTTTCCTTATTTTCTCGATTTCATTCACGTGTTGTATCGATTTTACCCTGATGTTTTGTAGACATAATAAAAAAATATATTAATATCGCGAGTTTTTTATAGTACAAACTAAAACAGATATGAAAAGACAGAAAACTATTTATTATTCGTATTTTGTCCGAATTCAAGTATGAAGTCACGTTTCATTTACAAATAAGAAATAGTAAATACAGTTTCAAGCAATTTTTATTTTCAAAAATGATTTATTTGTTATTCGCCATTAAATCATACTTTCATTTATTATTTAGTATTTGTTTGTTCAAATAAAAATATTTCCAACACTGGTATCACTCTTGTCATTATCCAAATAAATTATTTAAAAAATAATCATTAAGCTAATACATTATTTATATTTGATCTAACTACATGTTACTTGATGTGTTATATGTATGTGTTAGTTTATTTGATCAGATAAATTATTTTTCTTGGGATTATTTTCTTATTTGGATTTAAAATAAAAGAATACTTCATTTTATTTTTTATTCAATCTAGTAATAACTTAATTCTCAGTCCATATGTACAAAATGTCTTTGGGTAGAGTTTGATCTGTTCTTAAGTTTAAATTAAATCTCACTATACTCGGTTTGTCGTCACGTTGACATATGTCTTATTATTAGAAGCTAATAATTTTATTAAGTTTCACTTCTGCTAGTTTGGTAGGGTGAAATTTTGTTGCTAATTTTGATTCTCTTCTACATATCCATCAACTTGAAATTTTACACACGTACGTAGTTTCGATGGCAATACAATATTCTGCAAAAAATTGTTTTCTTTTTAACTCAAAATTAAAAATTTTTTCATTTTTTAATTACTATAGTTTGTTAGGATGAAATCTTGTAAGCTAATTTTGACCGGCATTGACACATTTAACCAACTTAAAATTTTGTATACATACGTAGTCCCGATGACAACACAATATTTAAAATAATTTAGATAATAAAGATTAAAATTCTCGAAGCATAAAATGAAATTATAGTAAAAAAACATTTTTTAAACACAAGCATTTATAAAGGATTAAAAATGTACTAAAAAGAAAAAATAATTTTGATACCGATCTAAATAAGTGTCGTAGAAAAATATAAATAAAAGCCTGAGGTGCAAGGATTGTATAACAAAGGTTATGCGAAAATAGCTGAAGGTCATGATTTTGTTTTTACTTTTAATCGGGTTAGATATTAGAATAGATTTTGTGCAGTAAGGACAACCCACGTTGCTACTATATAAGAAAAATGAAGGACCTCACCGCAAAGAAAAAGCAATTTCCGACGATTAAAAAAAAAAATATAGATATTTTAAAAAACATTTTACGCAAATAGTTACCTAACGCTTATAATTACAAACTAAGTAACAACATGCACACTTCATCATCTAAACTGTTCGATTATCCGAACAATTCAATTTTCCGAACCACCTCGGTTCCAATTACTTCGGATAATTGACGCTCTACTGTCATTTCTTTTTTCATTTTCATTTGAATTTATTATCTTCTAGTCATTGAGCTTTTATAGAACTCAATGCTTCTTTCTAACGAACATTGACACTATCAGCACTCCCTGGGAATCCCTTTTACGCGACTCGATTCACGTTTTCCATTAATACTTAAGAATTCTGTTGCGCAAAGATAATAGGATTCTCATAATTGTTGGTGAGTCGTATGTAAACGCACCGCGATCAATTAAAAATAGAATCTCATTAATCCGCGAAAATTTTATACAGGGTGAGGCACTAATTATTGCTACCTAGAATAACTCCGAAAGTATGATAGTAGTCGAAAATTTTCCGAAACAAAAGTTGCATGGGACAACACGGACTATAGTATGGTGTTAATCTTCTGTTGCTAGGTGGAGTCGCTTCAGAGATATGAAGGTCACCTTTGTTTTTTTAAGTAGAATGCTATATTTTGGTACTTGTTTTCTGATAGCGGCTATTGAGACGAATCCAATGAGGTGCAACATTAAGGTCTTTGAAGGTCAAAAAAGGTCTATTATGACAAAAAAAAACGAAATAAACTTACTTTTACAGAAGGTGTTCAAAGTGATTGCCATTGGCATCAATGCAATGCTGCAATCTTTTTATCGTGGATTGAATAGTTTTCTTATCACTTCGACACTTATCGAATCATTTATTGCAGCATGTGATTCGATAAGTGTCGAAGTGATAAGAAAACTACTCAATCCACGATAAAAAGATTGCAGCATTGCATTGATGCCAATGGCAATCACTTTGAACACCTTCTGTAAAAGTAAGTTTATTTCGTTTTTTTGTCATAATAGACCTTTTTTGACCTTCAAAGACCTTAATGTTGCACCTCATTGGATTCGTCTCAATAGCCGCTATCAGAAAACAAGTACCAAAATATAGCATTCCACTTAAAAAACAAAGGTGACCTTCATATCTCTGAAGCGACTCCACCTAGCAACAGAAGATTAACGCCATACTATGGTCCGTGTTGTCCCATGCAACTTTTGTTTCGGAAAATTTTCAACTACTATCATACTTTCGAAATTATTCTAGGTGGCAATAATTAGTGCCTCACCTTGTATAATGCGCGATAACGTGTAAATTGCTATTTAAGTTTCATAAATCTGTCGGCTTTCCTTTCCAGAGACGGTCGTCGGTAATTTCAGCTACGATGGAAATAACGGTGAGTTAATTCTCCATTTCGATACGAATATTGAATAGTTATAATGTATTTGACGTTAATTCGTTAAGTTCCTTCTCGCTAAATTGGTTATTTGCAATTCTAATGCAGGGGATTCACTTTTTACTACATGATCGATTAATTTTCTTTTTCCTTTACTCGACGTATAATGATAGTGTTCGCGATCAATAATTTACATAGCTTCGCGCGTCAACAATTGAAATTATTTTCCCGATAGTTTATCGTAACGAAACAGTTAACGTTTGTTTAATATTAATAATGTTTCGAATTTATTCGTAAATGGTTTTTTCACAGGCCCGTCGCATTGGGGAGACGAGTACAAAAGTTGCCTAGGAAAGTACCAGTCCCCTATTGACATAGAAGAGAAAGATGTGACAGTAACCACTTTCCCCCCTCTGTACTTTTCTAATGTCCAGAGTCCGCATGCGGTGTACATGATAAACAATGGACACACAGGTATGAAGTGGCAAGGTCGAAATGTTGACGGGCGTGAGCGCGATAACCATTGTCTCGTTTGTTAAAATGTAAAAACACCAAATACGTCTAAATACTGACGCACGTGATTATCGAGCCAGACACTTTGTCACCGACAATTGCCGCAGTGGAAAGTCGTAAATAGAGAGTTTATGCAGTTTCATATTCTTAAGGACGCAGAAAAAGAAATGAAACCTGAATAAACATCAGTCTTATCTTCTCAACAATACAAGATATATTTCTCTACTTAGATTTCGTATGTTTTCATATCTATGCTCGTCCTTATACGTTTTCGTACATTTAAACAAAGTATCGAGTCAAAAATAGATTACTATTTCTGCCAGAATGTGAATTACGTAGTAAAAACACAATTAAACGGAGAAACAATTATTTCATCATCAAGCGCGCGAAGTAGCTAATTAAATTATTCTATGTATGTTTTCACGCATAGCAATTCTTGCGATTTCCAGGAAGATGAGAAAATATTTAATTCGATCTGTATTCCTCTCGATCGCCGCGAATGTTTTAAACGTTTTTCACGTGCGAATCTCATCCTTGAACGACTATTAATGAACGTTGATTATTGCACACCATAGACTTTGTCTAGTTGTAATTAAGACATTTCTAGATTCTAAAGAGTTGCTAAGTCTGAGACATCACCTTTGAAGAACGCGGCTATTTAGTAAACAAATAAAATCTGCATGTATAATATATCTCGTATAATATAGCCGTTTCTATGATTCACTCGTTGTAGTCATGATTCAAAGTAACGATCCCGACGTACCAACGATATCGGGAGGACCTATCAACGATACGTACATTTTTCAACAACTGCATTTCCATTGGGGACAAAACGACGATGTAGGATCCGAGGATCTCATTAACAATCGTTCATTCTCGATGGAGCTGCATGCTGTTTTCTATAAGAAATCGTACGAATCGTCGGAAGAAGCGATGAAACATTCTGATGGTCTCACTGTGATAGGATACTTATATCAGGTAATAATTAATTATCGGCATCACGTACATTGCTTCTGGAAATGTTGCACCTGAAAGATTTCTTCCAAGAAGCGTTTAAAAAAGATTGAACGCGGCCAGAATGCGAACGTAAATCGTGGAAAAATAAATGATCCCGGAAAAGGAAGATCCGTATATTTGTAGTCGTGTTTCGTAAAAATAGATTTCTATAAAGCGTTCCTTTTCGTATCACTTTATACGTTTCAACGAATCCATTCGATCTCATCCAATCCATTTAGAAATAAAAATGATGATTATTTCCTTCGATTATTTGATGAAATTTTTTTTTTTATAATTAAAATTGCTAAAATATGTGTATATTTGTATGCTACAGGCAACCGACGAAGCGAATCCTATTTTCGATTCGATCACGCCACAAATATCAGAAATAACAGAAGTTGGCTCTAATACGACGATAAATGACGATAATGTTTTAAACAAGTTGATCGCACCCGATATAGTAGGGACGCAAGAGTATTATACTTATAAAGGATCATTGACCACACCTCCTTGTTCTGAGATCGTTCAATGGATCGACTTCAAACAACCACTAACTATATCTCATGAGCAGGTATTTTGAAAAACTGTTTACTTCGCTGCTCTCTAAATGATTGGTCAAACTCTACCTTAAATTTGTTGAAAGAAAGGTGCAAATACAATCCGTAAATATCCTCGAAATTCGAGGCGAGTATTAAGCATAGCGTAGAGTACACTCGTAGAGAAAGTAATCTCGAGTGATGATGTAAGCTCGCAATTTCATCTCAGATACTCCCGAGCACTTCTGAACGTTGTCGAACCGTTGAACTCTAATTTTAGTGACAACAGTATTGCAATTTTGAAACAAAATATGTGTATAAAGTTCCTTCACCTTTCAGAGTTTGGCTAATCAGTTTAAAAGCAATTTTGGTAAAATGATTCGTCAAACAAAAATTCCAAAATATATCTTTGCGAACTTAAATTATTGTCTGTATTTATGTACTTTTGTTTTATAGCTAGCTGCTTTCCGTAATATTCACTCCGTCGATGGCAAAAACGTAACGCACAATTTCCGCCCAGTGCAACCATTAGATGGTAGAGTGATTTATCGTAACAGTGCTGGCGGAACTACAGAGGCTCCCAGTGCAACAACTACTCCGAAAGCAACTGAAGAATCAACAATGACTCCAGCTCCTCCGACTTCTCAGGCTCCAACGGCCCCACCGGCTCCTCCGGCTTCTAAGGCTCCACCAGCTCCTCCGGCTTCTACAGCTCCAGCGGCTACACCAGCTCCACCGGCTCCACCGGCTCCTCCGGTAATGACTACCGCACGGCCAGAGCGTAAAAACGCAACTCAACACTCCGGACAAATGGGAATGTATAGCACATCACGTATGTATCATTCTATTCTTATTTCCTTTTTTTCTATAAAAATATTGGAGTTTAAAGAATGAGCTTCAGTAACAATCTTAGTCAAAAGATATTAATAAGTAGATTGCGGATGTTTATGCAAATCCAAATTTTTACAGTCAGAGAAAAAGAACTGAATCTTGAATAAAAATACTTCATATCTTCTAAACATTATAAGATGTTTTACTTTTGATATTTCATATGTTTTTGCTCTTATCCACATTCTTTCAGGTTTTTACATACTGAAAATTGCCAAAAATGCATAAACATCCGCAGTCTATTAATAAGACTTCTTCTTGCTATGAAAACACTGATTTTATTTATAGATCAGTGGATGAAAACCAGTCAGAACTGGTCAGATCTTTTGTCGTAAATTAGTTTGTCAGAATAAAATGTAATTGTTAGCAACTTCACCCTTAATTTTATAATATATTTCTCAATATTGCGTTTTCTCATAAGAATACATATTAAATTGTAAGTTAAATAATTTCAAAACTACCAAATCAATTTTTTTTAATTTTCCGGAGAGTTTTACTATTGCATAAAGATTCATTTTTCGAATTTCTAAGGATTTTCGCTTATTTTTAATGTTACTAAAATTCCGTGGAATCAATTGACCGGGATTTTCGTGACAATTTTGTTTAGCGTTTAATCTTTCTATACACAAGATTTCATAAACTTTGGCCTATTTCACCTTCAATTTCATAATTATATTTCTCAATAGTAGTGCGTTTTCCCATAACAATACACGTTAAAGTTAAATAATTTATAAACTACCGTATCAATTATTTTTGAATTTTGCGGAAGATTTTGCTATTGCACAAAGATTCCTCCAATTTTTAAAGATTTTCGCTTATTTGTAATATTACTGAAACTCGTGCTTAAATTTATATTTTCCTTCAATTTCTGTTTCAGCATTGGCGTTGATATTTGGAACCGCATTTTTCCTGCTATTCCAATAAAGCTGAAAATTCTAGTCAACTACTTTTACGTAAAGTAAAAAATAAGAATATTTGAAATAATTCGTCTTGAGAAAAGTATTATTTTTATTCTCAGGACTGATTGGATAAAAAATGCCGGTATTGACATTTTATACAGAGTGGGACAAAATTCATGGTATACGTGGAATTAACTAATTACTATTCTCGTCGTTAAATTCGCGTCTATATTCTTCTAATTTGTTTTACCATGAAGAACAAATTATTATCATTATTGACCATCGTTAGTAAATTGATAATGGTATGACACTAGGATGAGTAAACTAAACTCATGTTTGACAAATCTCATAAGCCTTTTCCATAAGAATAAAGCCTTGTGTGAACGAAGCTTGTTTAAAAAGTGTAGTACATTCTTACACACGGAATCAGTCACTTCTCAATTGTACCGCAAACGTTGCCTCATTTTGTACACTACAAGTACTTAAATGCTGTATATATGTACATTTCAGTAAAACATTGATTGATCTATCGACTGACTGTAAGCACTGATAGAAGACAAATAACATGCAGTCTTCATTTCTTTGTAGTATGACAAATCAACAGAATTGGAAATAGTAAACATTTACATAATTTCTTTTCGCTTAGATAAAAAAAAAAAAGTAAAATTTTAGAAAAGAGAGCATCCAACATTAATGTATGTTTGTTAACAGTTCCTAATATTGCCATAATAATTCATTATGTTAAATCGCACGAATAATAAGAGTTTTTTTGTAAATGTATGTGCATACGTATGTGAAATAGATAAAACTGTGAAACTTAAAAAAATCGTGATTTAAATTGTAATAAATATAACTATCTTAAACACGTTTAATTATAATGTAATATGTACACAATTGTCTGAATTCTATCTGAACCTTATTAAAAAAAAATATGTAAAAATTATTTATAATACTAGCTGCGCTCTTCTGTCTGCTCACTCGCCGCCATATTCACAACATCGGCCAAGTTATGCTGTCCTTGTTTGAGCCGATCTCTTATAAGCTCCGCTATTGCCTTCTGCGTCCGCCTTTCCAGTTTCTCTAATTTCTTTGAGACGTCTCGTTTCAGATCCCAGTCTGGCTTCCTCGGCGCGAGATTACTAATGTCCTGAAGAATTTCAGTCTATTAAGCATCAAATGATAATCAATACTTCGATGTGACAGTTAATTACTTACGAGTTCCTCAATAACAACTTTGGTATTCGCCGCACTTAATTGATCCTCCACTTCCGCTTCCACATTCCCAGGTTTCGCGTCTTCTACTATCTTGTCTTTTAAACTTTCGTCCTGTGGCTTGTAACTTCGGAACTTCGGTCTATTAAAAACGAGATAAACATAATCGAGTCTCCGTCTTAGAGGTTAGTTGAGGTTAGATTCCGAAATTTTTAGATAAACGACAGAAACTTACTTTGGTAATTTATTACTGGCATCGCCTTTGTTTTCCTTGCTATCTTCGATCTTCCTTTTTAGAGCATGTAAACGCTCTTTTCGCTTCAAAGCTTCGTCTTCTAAGGAACCAACGTTATCGTCCGGCATCTTTACCATGTTTACGGTTTACCATTTACTTTTATACTTCGCAGACTTAACACCAGGGCGCTACTGTCGTTAATCGATTATCGAAAGTCTTTCTATCGCAGTTCTTTAAATTCGACAATGAACTATTTCGTGGTTAAAGTGGTCCTAGACAGTGTCTAGATACAAATATCGTGAAAATTTATGTTTATCTCGAAAAGAAACTTATATAAACGTTGATAGCGGAGTTCAACCAAAGAGTAGATACTCTCTGGTAGATATAACAGGAGGCGACACTCGAAAAGAAAACCACTTTCAGAGAAAGATAAAATAAAACAGCCAATTTAAATACCCATAGGATGTTTTGATCGGTAATTTCAGTCTTAGAAAGAGACGAAATGACACAGCCAATTTAAAGGGACACTTGGAGTGTCGCCTCTTATTATACCTACTCTTTGGTTCAACTTCAGTGATTAATGGATCATAGACGCCGGACGATCTTCTAAACGGTGAGTGTTGACATTCAAGAAATCAAGTTCGATATATTTAACGAATTAATTTATTGACATTTTTACAAAGGATCATACAGTTTGGCGTCAGATAAATTACAAGCAAAACTTGTCGATTACGTCTAACGTATCACCTATTTAATGTATAGTAATTTTTATAACGTAAGCTTAACATACATTTAAAAACAACGATGACATATTTGAGACGCTTATATATTAACTATTATATACTGTATACAGTTTTTATAACGTATCTCGCCTAAAGCGTGCATCCCGTACAAATTTCGCGTTCATTTTTATACTTATTTTCGTTATTAAAGCATGTCCATCGTACGAAAAGGAAGCACAAACTTTCCAGAAAATTACTATAATTACACTCTTTTTCTGTATTTACTGTACTCTTCATAATTATTTGAAATTTGACAAATTATACCAATCAGGGTGCATGAAAACGTGACTCCAAGAACAACACAAATGAAAGCAAATGTAATAAAAATTCTAATTCACCTTAATAAACTACGAACAGTTGTAAACAGTATTGTATTCCAATATATTGAATATACTATAGTCCAATATATAGTTATATAGTCCAAATTTATAAATGGCTATTCGAAAGTATAATTTCTCGAAAAAAAAGTTCCATCGATTTATGAAAGTATTAGGTATAGAAATGCGTTTTTCCCAACAAACTTTTCACATAATTAGCAGAATAACTCAGTTCCACATAAAATAAAGATTATCAGCTAGAAAAATTATAACTTGATAGATTAACAGTATTAACAGATCGGGAAGCAGACTGGTGTCAAAAACGGAGTAGATCATGTCAGCAGTATCTGTTCGAATTCTGCTGTCAATCTGTTGTCAGGCCGGTAGCAGCTCTGTCAACAGGTATTGTTAGCAGGACCTGTTCGGTTTCTGTCGCCAATCTGCCAACAGTCCTGTACATTATAGACCCTGCATCAAATTTGCTGTCAATCTAATAACAAATGCTGTAACGGCAGATTCTGTAAAAATCGGTTCGAGCAGATTTAGCTATCTGGGTTTCGACGATTGAGTTATATTTTTTTGTAATAGGGTAATGGTCCCTATTAATGAGCCTGTACTTATTAGTGTGCCTATGCACTTAAATAGATTGTAAAGAAGAATATCTTTAAGAAATAAAAGAAAAACATTTTTTTAAGTAAAGTCAAAGTATTAAACTTAATGAAAAAAAATGTTTTTCTTTCATTTCTAAAGGGATTCCTTTTTTATAACTTATGTAAATGTAAGGGCACACTGATAGGTTCAGGCTCACTAATAGGGACCAGTACCCTAGATAGAATTTTTATTTTACCCAAAAATCGAAAAGAATTCATTGCTACGCCTAATAATTTACTAGTCAACGGTGATCTACGACGTTTAGCAGAAGTTTATTGGATATATCCAAACAGCAAGAAGTATCACAGGAATATTACATGAATATTGCAATATTCCCAATGTTGCAGTAATATTCCTTGCAGAATAAATATTGAGTAGGAATATTATTGTGGCAATCTTACCTTTAATATTATAATATAAAGGTCAAATACTCAATATTACGCCAACATTGCAATGAAATTTTGCTGTATTATTTATTTCTCGTATAAGGTGGAGGTACTAAAAGTCGACAATCCTTTAGTCGACTACTCTTATTTTGTTTAGCTTAAAAAAAACGAATATTGAAATCAAAGATTTGTTAAACGATAATTTTATATTGTATTTTAAGGGGCGAACCTCATTTAGAACATTAAAATAATAGTAACTTTTTGAACATTTTTTTCGCAGCAGAAGAAAAATCGTGTCTTTGCATAACTATTGGTGTCTTATTCTACATTCAAACAATAAACAAATTTTTCTTTATTCACAATTAATTACTTACATGTTGCTCTATTAGGTTGAACAAAAATTTCGTGCTGCTTCTTCGATTAAATTAAAAGACTTTTTTCTATTTCAATGAAGGATTGTTTATGTAATTATTCGTCATTTTGCTCTATGACTTTTAGCCATTTTTCGTGTAACGAAATTATTCTATCCCTATAGGATGTAGAACTTCTCAAACTTCAGGGCCAAAAGTTGTACAAACTTTCCACTCATATGGTATATATATGTACACCGTAGGACATTAAATTCTGTTTCATAACATAAAAACCAATATTATTTTTAATTTTCTTAATTTTCACTATTATTATTCTTAATTTTCAATATTATTTCTAATTTTCTTAATATTTTGTAATTACACTGTAAATGAACTTTAAAAAAAAAAAAAAAAAAAAAAAAAAGTGTGAAATTGAAAAAATTTCGACTTTACAAAAGAAAGTACGATTTTGATAAAAAAGTTTCAACTAATTTATATAAAAAAACTATTGTAGTGAAAAATATTGCTTTTTCAGGTTTCAGGCAAGATACGTAAATACACGTAAAAATTGTATTGTACATTGCGAATGTAGAGTAAAACACTACCAAAATTTTGCAAAGATTCGGTTTGTCTTCTGCTGCGAAAAATATTCTCAAAAAACTATTATTATTTTAGCGTTCTAAACGAGGCTGTAAGTCTCTAACTTTAAAATACAATAAAACTCGGTTTTCAAAAGTAAAGGAAAATAAATGCTTCTAAAATAATTTGTAAATAATAATAAACAATTGTATTTGAGCATGAGACACTTAATATGAACGGAAAAAGAAAGTTGATCTCTTAAAGAATTTAATGTATCTATTCCATCATCGAACACTGGAGTCTTATTCCTTTTTTTTTTTTTTGGTATTTTTTGAAAATTTCATCGAACAACCCTTTTGAATATTCGTCGATTGGGTCCCGCCGAGAGAAATCATGAATCTATGCCAAACGTTTGTGAAATTGAGGACATGCACGCGCGATGTCTTCCCCGTTGGCATTGTGAGGCATCCACCGCGGCGAAAGTTTATTTACAGTCGGCGAGCTATTTTCGATCCCCGAAGCCTGGGCCGGATACACGATTTTGCGAGATCCTTGATCTTAGGAGAGTTGAATTCCTCGCCGTGCAACGTCCCGTTCTACACGTACACCTAGATAAATAATTAATAGTCGACGGGCGAAGGCTGGTCGAGGCGCCAAAGATACCGCGTCGGTTATCGTTCTCCGCGACGTTGATCTTCTTCAACATGAGAAACCTGACCACCGTCAGGGAACTCGGAAAGAAAAGGCCAAGGGTTGCCGCGTCGACCGCGACAACCCCGAGGAGATACGATCGTATCCGGTGAATTCTGACTTTAACTGAAAACGTCGCGTTTCTACGGTCCGCTCTTCGCCATTCCCCTTCGTCGAGTGTCTTACATTTATGACAATTACGATTAAAGAGCCTCCGAACACCATGAAATCTGCTCGTAGTCTATTTCTTTTCTATCTGGGTTCGTTGAAGTCGATCACCAGCATCTGACAACGTCCTATGAAGAAACTTCACGGTGCTTGGTTACCTGTGATTGAGCAGGTTCCACGAACCCGGCGGTGCAGGTAATGTGTAAAATGGAAAAGGGTAAGCGAAATTGAAAATAGGAAATGGGAATCGTGCGATTATATACAGAATCAAGTGTTGCAACGCGATTCAAGCTTATGTAATTCCAGGATTCGAGCTGGTGTAAATGGTGAACCTGGGTTTGAAGTATTCTTAATTGTAATTAATATCATTGTGACCCTTTATAAGGACTTCCTCGTTCCAGCGGACTACGTGGAAAAGAGGTTTTCCTCGATCCCACGCACGATGGAGCGCAAATTTTACGCAGCTATGCGAACATCCTGGATCGATTTCACCTGCGATTACTCGACGTTACCCTGGCCTCCGTTCTAGGGGTGTGCGAGTACTCGGAATTTACAAGCTGAGCAAAACTCGGTTCGATTATTTGAGTTGAGTCCGACGTTAAAATTTTTCAAACTGTTGGTAAAAATATGAACTAGAAATGACTCGAATATTCAAGCCTTCGTGAGAATCCGAGGTACATCAAGAAGAATTTTTAGCTAAAGATTTTCGAATTACTTGAATACATGTGGATAGATCTTTGACGTACTCGAAAATATTTCAGTAAAATATATAATTTTCAAGTGTTTCGAAATCTAACTAAATCTCGAATATTAGAACCGTTTGGATTATTCAAGTAGTTCGCGTTTTTTTCGAATAGTTTGTCTGTTTGAAGCAGTTCGAACAATTCGAATGCTCGACTTGGTTCGACGAACCGATCATTACTCGACTCGAAATTCGAGTACTTGCACACCCCTACAATGCATCCTGTGTATTAAGGTGGATCTTACTTTTGACTTTAACGCGCATTTTCTGCGCGGCACTCTCTGGAATAGTTTGAATTGAGAAAAAAAATTTTGTAAAGTTTGCATCCGATTGGATGAGGGGAAAACTAAAAAAAAACTTAAAATATCTGCCAAAGTTTTGATTATACGAAAACAAACAACTCAAACAGAAGTCGTAGACTTAGATAAAACGCATCTTTCATATTTGATCACTTTCTTTTGTGCGATAAACAGTTTAAAAAATAATCCAAAAACCTGGACAGAATTGAACAAATTCTTTTCCTTTTTAAATTTGAGAATTGCAATGTGTCTTCAACATTTATTAATTATAAAGACCAAAATAAATGTGTATTTATTTAAGAACCCTAAATGACAATTTTTTTAAATAATCGGAAAACTGCATAAGTTATTGTAATGGAAGTTAATAAATAATGGGTAATGAGGCGGAGAAGGTTTATTAAAAAATAAATAGTTTATTGATCTTTAGCTATTTAAAACTGTTGGCTTCGGGACAAAGTTTCTTTTTTACAATCTGCAAACTTTCAACAACAATCCTTTACAATTTAAAGAACATATTGGTTTTGCTTCTCATTTTTCGTGAAGAATTCATTATAATCTTCTATTAATTTAATTCCTCTTTCTGCCGTATCATTGGCAATCCATAGTTTATTTACTAATTTTAGTCCTTCAATAAAGCTTCTGTTTTCTGACTTTGTTGATGGTTCTATTTGAAGGAATTGATCGTCTAATTCAAATCTCTTAAAAAATGTTTTTGCTTTACTGGAAACAAATTATTCAATACCTTTCTCAAAAGTTTCAGAACTTTTATCAACTTGTATTTGATAGTAAAAACGCATTCAATCGATTTTTTAATATTAATATCTTACTCGTATCAACAAGCATCGTTTTTAGTAGAAATCTTGAAACAATTTCAGAGAAATAATACAATTTATACAATTAAAAAAGTAGCCATTAAGCATTCTAGAGGGAGATACACATATTTTTTATCTTTATAAGTAATAAATGTTGGAAACACAATAAAATTCCCAAAATTAAAAAGAATAAAATTTGCACAATTTTTTTCAGTTTCTTAGATATTTTTACAAAACCATTTCTCACATGAAAATAGTTAGTACAATGTAAAAGATAGATTCTATCTAAATCTACAAGTTTTGTTTGACATGTTTTTCCATATAACCGAAAACTTGGCTGATATTAAGAAGAAAAAAAACAATGTCATGCGTATTAAAATAATAATTCTAATCTTCAAGGGTCCAAGTACACATTTTTCACAAGGACAAACTTTGCACAAATTTTTTTTATCAACTCGAACTATCACAGGGGGCGCCGCGGAAAAGTCTTGAAAAAAATTGTTTATCAAGCATAAATAAGAACCACCCTACAGTGCATTCTGTTGCGTTAGGTATTTCGTCGGGTCTAGTCGCCTGATAGATTACCCATAAACGGCGAAACAAATCTTCCGTGTCCCACTCTGAATGACTCGGATTTGTCAAAAAAGAAAGTCTTCGATGATGGTCATCGTTCCGTAACGCGCCGAACGAGCGGTGATCGACACGTGAATTAATGAAGGCTTTAAGTCACTGCGTATGTCTGTACGGAAGACGCGTCGAATTCGAGATGAAGAAGATGAATAAAGGAGGCGATGAGAAAAAGTGAGAGCTCGATTTCACCTGACTAATATCGTCCTGCAGCGATTTACATGACTCGTCCAACTCCTGGTCACCGCTTCATTCTTCACGCGGATGATTTCCCGAAAGGTACGACACCCGGGCTCACTTTGAATTAAAGATTTTTGTTCGGCACGGCGCCGACGTTCAGAGCCAGAACTTTGGAGACGATGTTCAGATCCTCCTGGTTCCCAGTGCCTGGCACGTTGCTCAAGTCGTTCGCGATGCCAGACTGATACAGCAGATGTTGAATCTGCTTAGCGGGCGTGGGAGGCTTCGCCTGTCGGAACTGCGTGTACGGATTGTAAAAGTTCGCGGGGCTCCTTTGCGGTAGGTTGAAGCCGAAGTTGTTTCTGTGAGGCGCGGCTTTGTTGTCGGCGTTGAAACCGAAATTGCCGACAGCGTTGAAAGCCTCTTGCCGATTAAATCTCGTGGTCGGAGCCAACGAAGATTGGAAGTCGGCGGAGAAACCAGCGAAGCTTTGCTGCAGTCTCTGCTGTTGCTGCTGCGTCGGATGCAGTTGCTGAGGTTGTTGCAACGGTTGCTGCTGCGTCGGATGCAGTTGCTGAAGCTGTTGCAACGGTTGCTGCTGTTGCGGTTGTTGCAGTTGCGACAACTGCTGCGGTTGCTGGAATTGCTGCAGCTGCGGATGTTGTAGCTGCTGCTGGTGCGGCTGCTGATACTGCTGTAGTTGCTGCTGCTGCAACTGTTGGGGTTGCTGCGATTGTTGCTGCTGGCGGAACGGTTGCAAGCGCAAGCTCTGATCTTGGAAGGGGAGGAAAGCTGCCGGCGCGGCGACGCTCGGCACTTGTAAGGTCAGGCTCGGTTGCAGACGAACGTTGGACTCAACGGGTGCTTGGAAGGTTAGGAGATTGTTGCTCTGCTCGAAGAAGAATTGCTTCTGCGGGAGAGGACGTTGCTGCTGAAAGCGATGCAATCTTTGCTCCTCGAGTTGCTTGAAGCGCTGCTCCTCCAGCTGTTTAAGTCTCTGCTCTTCGAGTCGCTTCACCTTGGCTTGCTCCTCTAGTTGCTTGACCCTAGCCTGTTCCTGCAGATAATACTGCTGCTGTTGCTTCTGCCTGAGCTGCTGCTCGTAAAGCTGCTGCTGCCTCACCAGGAACTGCGTCTGCTGAATCTGCTGGTGTTGGAGCTCCGCTAGTTGCTTCTCCAGCAGCTGTTGCTTGAACTCCAGTTGCTCCTGGAGAGTCAAGGCTTGTCCGTCGTTCGGCGATCGGAAAATCGGCACCACGCTCTTCGGCACGCCTTGCTCGTCCTGCTGGACGGTGAACGCGGCGACCAAAGGCGCTTGGAAAATTTTAACCTCCTCGGTTTTGTCTTTCGCGTCGCTCGACACGGTCACGTTGCTATTCATCGCGATTTCCGGGGCGGGTGCCACCGATTTTTGAGCAACCAACGCGTTGGTCGACGCGATTCCAGTGCTCGCGCTACCCGCGAGGCTTTCAGAGATTTCCGTGGACGGCTTCAACGTGAGACTTTCCACCTTGCTCACGGTGAAAGTCTTGACAGAAGATTGCGATTTTTTTGTTTCCTCCCGTTCCAGTTTTGGCTCGGTTTTGGCCCCGAACATCGGGGTACTTTTTGTCGGTAATATCACGTTCTGAACGTGAAAGCTCCTCGCGTCTTCCTGGCTCGCCTTCTCGATGTTCATCACAGGTGCCTTCAAGGTTACGTAACTAACCGGTTCGATGAAACTCGAGTTTTGGAGTTTGTCTTCGGATGGTATGTCATTATCCCCAGGGAAACCTTGGAAGGAAAACATAGGCTTCTGCATCCCAAGATTGGCCTTCTTCGCGACGCCCTCGAAGGCGCTCGTGTCTCTTTGGGAAATAGATTCCCTTTCGTCTTGATGCTGTTCCGCGGATTCAGCCTCCAAATCGCTCAGAGCCTTCAGGAGAGCTCGACGAAGGTTTTTATCGATTTTCAATGGGAACTGCGATGTATCCAGACCTTTGGCAGAGATATCGGTTTCTTGACATCTCGTCGGGGCTATTGATGACGCGATCGCCAATAGAAGCACTAGCGTTACCTGCGAAATTACATTAAACTGATTATTATTATTATTTATTTCATATTGCAACGGAGTGGATCCTTTGTTACAAACAATACATAAAAATAGGAGTCATACAGTATAGTCGTATCGTGAGAAGTAAAGCTGAGCGCAAAGTATTGTGGTGGTAAGAAGTAAATAAATAAATATAAGATATAGAAGTAAGGGGGGAAAAGGAGGGGAGGGAAGCAGTTATGGAGAATTTCGAACAACATACAGTGTGTCGCGTATATGGGCGTTCGGAACGAAACTCATAACTTCTAAACTATTTAATTTTTTACCCATGTACCTTAATACTTTTTTAAAGAAAATGCAAGAATACATCGATTAATGCATGACAAATATACAATTATATAAAAAAATTGTTGACGAGATATTGATTTTTAATTAAATAAAAACTTTTTCGGTAATGTTTATTATTAAAATGTATTATCAATTAAGAACTGTCTAACTTTTGATTAAAACATTTTTTCATAAAATTGACGGAAAAGCATGAAAAATTGTGGCGAGGATTATACGGTACCGTACTATGTAGAACATTATATTTATTTACAAATCATTACAAACGTTAAAATTTTAAGATCTACATTCTTTTATTAAAATTTCAAAATACAACAAAAAGAAAAAGGAAAGAAAAGAAAAGCTGAACGTTAGCCGAAACAATCTCAAATGCTAATCGCTACAGGCCTGAACGGTGAGCGCCTTGACAATGATTTTAATTATTTTCTTCGTTTCGGGCAAATTCGGGCAGCTAAAGCTAACGCTAATATAAAGTTTAATGTTTCCTAAATTAATAGAAAAAAAATTACGGAGGTATTTTTTTGGTGTTTTTTTTTTTTTTTAAGTCTTCTCAAAGGTGATAAAAATTTAACATTAAAAATTCGAATAAATTATTATTATTGTAAAAAATTTTCTCTATAGTTTTAAGAGGATTATAGTATCAAATACGATGTATAAAAATCAAACGAAAAACACACACATTTAGCCAATGGCACGTGTTTAAAGAAATACACCGAAATTTGGAATAAACTTTTAATATCAATTTTGGCAACAAATTAGTAAATTCATAAAACGTGATGGGTAGGATTAAAATCTACGTTCTTTCTTAACATCTGAAGATAAAACAGATTGTGAATTAAACACTTCAGATTTTTGGGTTTTGTCTATTGAGCGACAGATTGCTTGAAGGAATATAAAGAGTTATGAAAGAAGTCTAGGGCATTTGAATACTAATTATTAATAAACGATTTACACTATTGTAATGCTCATACAGTGTACGATGACCGATGACACTCAGGAAGAAAGAGTGTATGCTTATTAAAGCTACGCACTGCAGCATAGAAAGTTAATTTTCCGAGAATTTCTGGATAATTTATGAAGTTGTTGATCATTTTGAAAACAAATAGCAGATCGGCGACCTTTTGGCATTGACTAAGAATCATTAAGCCCAGACGTAGCAACATTGAGCATAATTATGACAAAGAAAGTACATTAGGCGATTCTGTAAAGTAAGATGCGAGTCTAAGGAATTAGACTGCAGATTCTTATGCATTTATGACAATTACAAATGTACCAAAATCTATGAGGCTGTTGACAGATGCTAAAATATATAAAATATAAACTATCGAAAATATGGTTCACCTTAGAGTGTTTACAAGATTAAACATACTGTTACTCAAGTCCTAATTCTTTATTTGTGTTTGTAAAAATTTTATTTTGCATAAAAATCCGCAGTCTACTTAATGCCTTTAATCGAAAATGAAATGTGAAAGACAGAAGCATTTACACCTACAAAGATTAACTTTGAAACTTGAAGTTTTCTTCTTCAGTACCTAATCATTATCGTTCGATAAAATAGTTTTTTTATCATTTTTTTCTGAAGTAGTAGACTCGATTGAGCAAAACGAAGATAGATAAAATGTATAATTTTAGAGATACTCGTCCGCTAATCCTATTTAATTATAATCTCTTTTAATGAATCGCGGGGATCGTGAGAACGAGGGAACGCTGTTTACACGTTATTGCGGTACCACAGGATACGTGGCATTACACGACACATAATTAATCCAATTAAAATCAACAACGGACTGACATCAAAATTTGCCTGTTTCGATATTAATGCGAAGATCCTTATCAGCCGTTATAGTCCAGAAAAAAGAAACACATGCGCTTGGCAATTTCATTGAGCCGCGTTTGAGCTAGTTCACACGGTTCTATAGGGTGTACCGAAGTTCAACGACAAAATTCCAAGTGAAAAATTCTCGATCTTTTAAACAAATCAAACGTAACCAAGATTTTCTATGACTTCCAAGAGAATTCGCCAATTGCGGACTCTGCGGAAATGAAAGACCGTTATATCACGGAAATGCTAAAAACTTCGCTTATGTCAGGCTTGCAATTTAACTGAACTTCCCGGCCGATTCTCGCAGGCAACGCCTCCTTCCTTCGGCCGCGCGCCTCCACTCCCCGCGGCAGCCGTAGTTCTCGGCACACGTGCCAATCGCGCCTGAGGCCTTCCGAGCACTACGGTGGCCGCGGTAAGTGAGGCGCGCGGCCGGAGGAAGGAGAGGCGTTGCCTGCGAGAATTGGCCGCGAAGTTCAGTTAAATTGCAAGCCTGGCTTATGTGGATTCAACTTTTCACCAAATTAGTACCTGTTACGTTTTCAGTCCCGTAATAGTACAACGGTACAGAAAAGAAAATAACAGTTCACGTTTCCCGGATTATCGCAGAAAACTGCAATTATTATTCGTTCTTGGTACGCGGCGCGGCGCACAGTGGTTTGGCGTATATAAGAATCGCGGAAAAAACTTCGTAACTTCTTTACTTTTTAATATTTTTGAATAATTTTTTTTTTAGATTATTTGTTGAATAACGATTTTTATAGTACTATTATTATTTTAACATAATATTTTTCGCATAATAATATTTTTTACATAAAACAAAGTTCATAACAATTTCTAATATTACGGTAGGTTGTATATATACTATGTTTTGCAGTTTTGCATAAAACAATTACTGTTGTTGTTACCTAATATGCTTTTCGTAAGAACATTTTTATATAAAACAGAAGAGGATTACAATATAAGTTACATTGTCATATCACATTTTTTCTGTAAAAAATTAATATTTGAAAATACCTATTGTGGATTTCATTATGTATACATATGACACATTGTATTTAAGTGACAATATTTACGCAACCCATATTTATAAGTCCTAAACTAATTTTTAACTAATTGTAAGTAATGAACTGAAACTGTAAAGCAGTATAAAGAAGGAACAGGAAGAATAAACTCGTGGAAAGTCCGAGAATTTTATGAAGAAAGTATCTCAGGATGCGACCGGCTAAAACTTGGGCGGGGTTGGTTCCTAAATGTGCAGGAAGAATAATCAAGCCTACTCGAAACCTTCGTAAAGAAGTTATAAAATGAAACAAAGTATAAAGAAGTGACAGGAAGAATAAACACGTGGAAAGTCCAAGAATTTTATAGAGAAAATATCAGAGGATGCGACCGCCTGAAACTTGCCTGAGTCTGGTCTCCAGATGCGTGCACAAAGTAATCGAGCCCAGAATAAACCGTCAAAACATTCGGAAGAGGAAATGTAATAGAATAGAAATGTTGGAAGAATAAAAGCTATGAGTAGCAGCTAGTAATACTTCATATGGTATTAGCACAAAATATTAAATACATATTCATGTAATATTAAAAAGAGATTGAATCTCTTTTTAATATTTAAATATGCATATAATATTTATTTCATATTTTGAACAAAATATTTTTTCCTGAATATACAGAAAATATTTATTTTATATTACGAAATAAATATTTTCATCCAAATATGAAGTAAATGTTTACTTAATATTAGAAATAAATATTTTCATCCAAATATGAAGTAAATGTTTACTTAATATTAGAAATAAATATTTTTATCCAAATATGAAGTAAATGTTTACTTAATATTAGAAATAAATATTTTCATCCAAATATGAAGTAAATGTTTACTTAATATTAGAAATAAATATTTTTATCCAAATATGAAATAAATGTTTACTTAATATTAGAAATAAATATTTTTATCCAAATATGAAGTAAATGTTTACTTAATATTAGAAATAAATATTTTTATCCAAATATGAAGTAAATGTTTACTTAATATTAGAAATAAAATATTTTTATCCAAATATGAAGTAAATGTTTATTTAATATTGGAAATAAATATTTTTATTCAAATATGAAGTAAATGTTTATTTAATATTGGAAATAAATATTTTTATCCAAATATGAAGTAAATGTTTACTTAATATTAGAAATAAAATATTTTTATTCAAATATGAAGTAAATGTTTATTTAATATTGGAAATAAAATATTTTTTTGCGGACATGTGAGATATATTCATTCCAGATTAAGAAAAAATTTTTTTTTAATAGTATAAAAAATATTTATTTTATATTGCAAAACAAATATTGTTTTCAATTATAAAATAAATGTTGATTTAATATTAGAAAAAAATGTTTTGTTCGGATGTAGAAGAAATGGTTATTTTATATTTAAAGTAAAATATCATGCAAATTGTATTTCTGTTAGCCAATAAAGTTAATTTTATGTTTGGCAAAACACTTATTGTTTTCCTACAAAATTTTGTTTGATATTTCTTATAAGTGATTCTATCACTTTTGTAAAAGTATAGGTTTGTTGAAGTAATAGACTATATTTAAAATACGTTTGTCCGTCATATGTCGTAAAACATAGATAAGCTTGCAAAAAAATTTCTAAGGAAGTGTCCCATGGCTCATTGGGAAAGTAAGTAACGTGTAGTCTATAGGTTTGGAGTTCGAGTCCCAGCAGTGCCAAAAACATTTTTCAAAGGTAAAAACGGTTTAAATGTAGCATATTTACAGCGTAAACGATGAACTGTAAGATAATATCGAACTTTGTAATCCCCTCCCCCGAGCCATGTGAAATTAAATTTTTTAAAAATATTTGTTTAGATATCAAGTATAATATTTACTCAATATTGTCTGAATATTCAATTAATATTTTATAAATATAAATGAAACATATTTTAGATATTTATTATAGATCTTCTAAATATCTCTTTCATATTTTCTGAATATTCCTTTTATATTTTTTGTATATGTATATAATATTTGGATACAATATTTACTTCATATTAAAAAGTGTGGCTAAAAAAATATTTTTTCAATATTTGAAAAAAATATTTAATGAATATTTTTGTGCTACTAGGGGTACTCTCAGTTCAGCCCTCCGTAAAGCTAGGCGCAGCGAGAAGGAGCAGTAATTTGACGATAACAGTCAAAGGTGCAAAAATATGCAGCTAATTTTTACAGGACGGTTACTTGATAGTATTTACTATAAATCAATGCCATTAAGAACGCGGAGGAAGGCGGAGCTTTTTTTATATGCCTAAGGGAATCAAACAGTACTTCCTATTTTTATTACCTTTATTTTAGGCTCTGTTATGTAATATTGCTTGAGTGATTTCGAAAAGTATTTATGTATTCTATAAGCTAAGACTATAAATATTAAAAATATATGAAATAAATTATGATATATATTCGCAGAAAGTAAAAAAAAGAATTAGAATTCTGGCTAGAAAAAGGTAAGATTCCAGTGAGAGTATGATAGGCCCACTTTAGATAAATTTTTCTTCTTTATTGACATGAATTAGCTATATTCAATTTCATAGCAAGATATATTGGTTCATTAGTTATCAGAATATCCAAGTCTATACACAAAAATCACACTTTCAGAATTTGGGGTTTTTTCCGCCTTCGAACCACTGTGCGGCGTGCCTCGAGCGAGGAGAAAATATCGTTACAGTTGAGAAACGGATCATTCGCGGCGGCGACCGCACCTCAAGAGGTCGTAAGTTCCCTTCCGTTGAGTAGAGATTACCTCAGCGGCGAACTTTCACACCGGTCGCACGAGGGAAGAGGAAAAGCGATTTTCATTTCTGCCGATGAAGAATCCCGCCGCTGACGAGACAGGAATAAAACGCCTCGTTTCTGTTCGAGACGCCACTCGTCGTAACGTCAAGACGCAATTGTCGGGTGAAAACGATTAACGTTCGGTGCGTTAACTCGCCAATAGGAAAATCCTAACCGACGGCCGAATGTACCGGGCACACCGCATGACATTTACAAAGAAAGTTGCGCGAAGAAGAGTTTGCACAGAGAGAAGCCTCTCCTCTTGGTATAACAAAGTGACGTGTACAAATGTTAGAACCATGGAACGGGGGGACAATGAAAAATATACGAGACGATATTGCCTTTTGTCGATTGCGAAAGTGGGAAACTCATTTTACAATGGCCTGAATGCCAATGAAAATTTCTCGCGTTTCGTTCATGGACTTTCTGCCGGTCACTTCCTAGTTCGCACGAATTCAGTACTCGCAATCTTATGTAATGGAAAGCGTGTCTTTGCTATTAAGTCGCGCAAAGGTCGGGAAACTGGGTTACGGATGGTTAATGAAAATTTGTTAAGTGGAAATTGAATTCGGGACCGTATTTATACTTTTTGGGGCCCTAGGCGCATCATTGAGTGACTTGAGAGGGGAACCTGATGTAATCGGCTGAAATCCAGGTCATTTTTTAACATGTTTTCTGAAGGAACTATATCATGCAATATTTTTCAAACCTCCAGAATATAGTACAGGGTGCGGCAAAGAAACGGGCGATTATAAAAGTTCAATTAATCGAAAATGCATGCGATTTTCCTTGAGGCGAGAATGCTTAAAGGTGTTAAACGTCGCTGATATTCTTACCATTTAATGGAGTTGATAATTTCTGTCGGTCAAGTTCAATAGGCAATTATAGATACGGAGTTTCTAAATGTTATGTTGAAACGCGGATTCACCTTGAAAAGGTGTCTTACATTCTATTAACACCACGCTTAAATACACGTACCGTTTTTGGATGTTTCTCTTTGGAGGAAAGAGAATGACAGGCAGCAGTTTGAAGCATTGAATGAGCATCTTTAGAAACTTTCTAAATCGCCGAATAATCATGCGAACACGTTAGTTATCTTTGGTTGACCATTTCACCGAGTTATTTAGTTTTCGCAATGGCGTTTCACTTTCGAGAATCACGTCTGTTGACTGGATGAATTAACAAGTGTTCGAACAATGTCTTTTCATATTTTGCATTGCAGAATATCGAGGTACTAAATGCCTACGCATCAGCTAATGGAAATTACAAACTTCGTATTGATTTCATTTTTGAAAAATTTGGGAGGAGAGTATATGCAAAATGGAAATTTCTACTGAAGAAACTGAATTTCAAATTGAGCAAATAGAATTATAGTAATACATATAAACATGTTTTTAATGGTAAAAAAATTGTAAAAAGGGAAAATAAAAGCAAGTTACCGTTAACAAGGTTTGGACTCATAAACTTCTATTCGAAAATGAGGAGAAGGTACTATAATTTTATGGAATGGTTCAACGCACTCTTCTCTCAATCACAGAAAAATTTGTTTAAAAAAATCGGGAAACACTTGGCGCTATCCTCGCGTTATAGGAGAAACTAAAATACGATATTGAAGAGGAACAAAATACATAATATTAAAGGTAAAATTTGAGAAACTCCATTTCAACGAGAAATCCTTAAGTCATTTCACGGTGTAAGGTGTAAGTCTTCATTGACAATCGCCTTTCTAAGGCCGATTTTCCAGAAGACAATTCCCTGACCCATCATTTTCCAACATACGAACGGATCCACCGTGAATTTCTCCACGCTGAGTGCATATCTCGACTATTAGAAAATAACATTGACACACAAGAAGGCTAATGACTCGTCGTTTCATCAAGAATGCGAATTGAAAACACGCATAAGCGAAAGAAGAAAAATTTTACAATCGCGTACACATAACACATTTATAAAACATAATTTTACAAACTAAAGTACGCTTAATTTACGGCATAAAATGTGATAGCTAAAATGAGCATCATTTAAAAAAAAGATGTCAGCACAGTTTGAGTATTTTCGCACACCGGATATGTCAAACATCAATTCTCACTTTTCATTCGCTAGTTAAAATAAAGTTTGCCCTACTCGCAGAGGAGTACTCGCGCACGATCTTCGCAGTGAAATCGCCTGGTGTTTATTATCGTGATTCTAGATAAATTTCCACATGGTTCTCTCCAACAGCACCGGTAATACGAGGTACACGCGGCGAGCGACCGGTTAACCGAGCGTCATGATTCTAATGAAGCGACAATGCTGGGCGTCCCCAATTACAAAATTAATTAAATTACTTTAAATTGACCAATTATTAATATAATTCAGAATTATTACTACTCAAATCAATAAATAACCTGCTATTGAGTATGTTCAAAGATTAAAATTTTAATTATGAAGATAATTTAGTGATTGTTAGATCCCAAATTCTAAATTATAGAATGTGTCTAAGAATTCGAAAAATCTAATCATGAATTGCAGTATTTTATTAGACATTTGAAAAATCAAACCGTGAATAACACACTATATTTAAGAATTCGAAAAATCGAATAACAAATAACAGAATGTAATTAGGAACTAAAAAAATGAAATTACAAATTATAGATTGTAATTGGGAATTTGAAAAATCAGATTGTAAATTACAGAACATAATTATTAATTTGAAAAATCAAATTGCAAATTACACTGTAATTAGGAATTTGAAAATGGAAATGAATGCAATGGAAAGGAATGTTGATATCGAAATTGAAATAATAAAATACCTTAATGATCGGAGAACTGAGATACAAATGCTTGATTCGTACCTAGTAATTAAGAAACTATTTCTCAGACATAATACACCATTGCCAAGTTCATTTGCAACGTTGATGGATTGAGCTAAGTTTAATCGGCTTACAGTGAGGTTTTTTGAAATCTGAATGTTGAGTATTGCTAACGCAAGAAAAATATAAAATTGTTTTCAATTATCAATAATAAAAAGTTCGTCTTTTTCGCTTTCGGAAGAAAGCCTAGTCTTCGTATAAATTTTAATTGATATGTACGAATTACTAATTATTTTTGTAATTTGTAATTGATGAATACAAATTACTGATTTATTTTGTAATTTGTCATTGATAAACACAAATTACTAATTATTTTTGTAATTTGTAATTGATCAATATAAATTACTAGATACTTTTGTAATACGGAATTAATGTATACAAATTCGTAATTATTTTTGTAAGTTGTAATTGATGAACACAAATTACTAAATACTTTTGTAATTTGTAATTGATAAATACATATTACAAAGTAACATTGGAATTTCTAGCTCATTACTTTAAATGATTCATTATCAATGCATTTTGTGATTATTAAACAAAAATCATTAATTACCATGACTACTTCATATTTGTTCTGTATTAATACTAGAGGACTTTAAGAATTTTTTCCCGGAATGAAAAAAATTACTTAACACTTGCGATATTTGCATCATGGTTGAATAATACCTTGTAATTCTTTTTCTAATTTACTATTTCAGAAAAAGAAATACAAAAGTGGAGAACAAATTCTGTCCTAGGAATTGAAAATTACTTTCTTGCCCAATGCTGTTCGCTTCAGAAGCGAACAACATTCCTGACATCGAAAGCGTCACGCGAACAGATCCACCGACCAGCGGTCCTCGCAAAAAGTTGCAGTCATTGCATCATGAACGCAACCAGATTTATTCCGCGCCCTTGATGCATCGGGCGACAAGGTAACCGGTGTTAATTATGCGCAGCGGTACCAAACAATACATTAAATTGAATTAATTACTAATTTAATGGTAATCAGAGTAAGCCAATCAAGCTCCAATTACGTTAACGATTTTTCACTGAATTTTTATAAAGCAATATTTTATGAAGCGTCAAGGAATCCCACGGTAAACTTCTCATTGTTACATTTGGACTCTTAACACAATTCTGTCCCATATATTTTTCACGATCTGATTTCGTATGTTTTATTCATTCGCAGAATAGAAAACATGAGATTTACCAATTACTCGTTAACAGAAATTGGTTCAAACATCAAAATAACCCGTCAAGTATTCTCTCTTTAATTAACTTTTGTTTAAATGATGCACGGTCAATAAATATAGTTACCGATTTTACCGCCGGTTTTATATAATGTTCTAAATATTCGGATATTCGAATGTTCGAGTAACAGTAAAATTCGAATTTGATATTCGAACATTATTCGAACAATTAGGAGTACTCGAATCTTTGAACATTATTCGAATAGTTAGAAGAAAGCAATAGTGTGCTATTAGTATGAAAAACTGATCACTCCCGAATATTCGAATACTCATTATTCTAGTAATGTTCGAATATTCGAATACTTTCAATTATTCGAATAATTCGGATAAATTATTCGTCTTCAACGTTATTCAAATTATTCGAATACAGAAAGTTTTAAATCAATAAAAGTAATAAAGATTATTTTAAAATTAGTATTTATTTAGAAGATTAGGATTTATTTTCAGAAAATGTTAAAATAATAAAATCAAGCCATAACTAGACTGTGGATAGTTTATAGAAAAGTAACTAAATTAAAAGTGTCTTTTACCTTCTAAATATTATAAAATGTATTTTATCTTCGATATTTCATGTATTTTTGCATCTATACACATCCTTATAGATTTTGGCATATTTAAAATCGCTATAAATGCATAAAGATCCGCAGTCTAGTTATAATTCATAATAGCAAGTTAGAAACTACACAATATAGGGTAATGGTCCCAATTAATGAGCCTGTACCTATTAGTGTGCCTATGCATTTAAATAAATTGTAAAAAAGAATATCTCTAAGAAATAAAAGAAACACATTTTTTAAAATAAAGTCAAAATATGAAACTTAATGAAAACAATGTTTTTCTGTCATTTCTAAAGGAATTCTTTTTTTATAACTTATTTAAATGTAAGGACACACTAATAGGTTCAGGCTCACTAATAGGGACCAGTACCCTAATCTCTTTTCCTGCTTCCCACTGTGATTTATTTCTTTTTATGCGACACTAATATCGAGGGCTTGAAATCTATTTACAACTTTCTTAAACAATGCAATATAGGAGTTTAATTATAATTAAGCAGCTCCAATTAATAATAGTAGTTTAACATAATACTTCTAAGTGGAAAAGTTTATAATATACAACCTGTATTTGCTGTATAAAACATATCTGGTTTAAGGCAATTAAATTAATAAATACATTAATAAATTATGTTATTCTATTATCATTAGATAGTAGAATACTTGTATTATATCATTATACATATAATACTATATTGTTATCATTATTATATTTTTACCTATTTATAATGTTTATCAACATAGCAAAGCTGTTTCATTGCTTCGACGATTCGGAACTTAGACAGTCGAAATTGGTAAAAAGTTAATGTTCTTTGGGAATTTATTATACCAGGATAAAAATAAAAATTGTGTTGGAAATGAAGTTCAACAAAATATTAAATGCAGCAATTAACGCCATCGACATCGAGGTCATGGAGAACGATCTGAATAACTCCGCAAAAAACTGACATACAAACATAAACAAATGTAAACAAATATACCCTAAAAATTCTAGAAACTTTCATGAAACCAATTATTTGAAAAAAATCTCTGAAAATCGCACCATTCTGAGCGGTTATTAAGTCATTTGGGTCATTAGGGTCATTAGGGTCATTTGAGTCTCCTGTCTTAAGTATAAGCTTCAGTAACATTAAAAATAAGTGAAAAACTTTGAAAAGTGGAGAAATTATTCTTTATGCAACAGTAAAACCTCACAAAAAATTTTAGACACATTAATTCGGTAATTTTCAAATTATTGAACTTAGAATTCTTATATGAGAAAACGCAATATTAAGAAATATATTACAAAATTAAGAGTGAAACTACTAACAGTTGCATTTCAAATACATTCCAATAATCAAGTTTATGACAAAAAATTAATATTTCTGGCTGATTTTCATCATAAGAAGAAGCTTTACTAATATCTTGGAAATTGATTAACTTTTAGCTGTAATTGCTACTGAAATTCATCCTTAAACAACTTGCTGTTTCTATTTGAACAAGCAATAACGATTAAGATCCAAAAAGATCTCCGATCTTAAACTTCCTGACGGTAGTGAATTTTTTGTTCTAAAATCCTCACTTTCCGATCTTTCCTGGACCAAAAACAGGTTCCCCGAACATGTTAGAACATGGTTTCCCCGCTTTTGCAATCTCGCGGACCGCGCACAGTGAGAAAGTCGATTAAAATTCGTCGGTCGGCGAACGCGTTAAGATGGAAAGTCCATAAAACGCGTCTCCGGGTTTTCATGGATCGTCGCTATAACTTATCCTATCGCCGCGGCGTAACACGGGGCTTTCGTTTCGTCACGAATCGCCGCTTTGAATGTTTGCAGGCGCGTGAAGTATAATCCCTATGCGGGAGCTAATCGTCAGGCGTGCGATAATTGGTATCGTTAGCCGAGCAACTAAGCCGGGAGATCCGTGTGCTTTCAGTTTCGGTGATCGCGATTCGCCTCGAGAAATTGGGAGGCGGTCGCCGATTCCAGTGGTTAATGAACGGTTAGTTCGAAGCGATCGGAAACAACATACATATCGTGAGAGACCGTATTCGCGTTCGCGCGGCGAAGATACACGGCGGTGATACGAAGGATGCCACGGGCCAAAGGCACTTTCACTCGACGCCGCGCCGCGCCGCGCCGCGCCGAGAGTTACACGCTCATGAACTTGCCGCCCGGTTCGATGCTGTGACGAGCGCTCGAGCATGATATTACCAGCTGTAGAAGTTCGAGTTTTGTCACGTGTAGCCCTTGACGCGCTTCTATGAGTGATTCTACATGCATGACACTAAATAGAGGCTTCGCGTGCAGTCGTCGCGAATGCGTCAGTCATTCTACTTCGCGTTTTTCATACACTTGTTTCTTTAGAATATTAGAAAGCGACTTTAACGAGAGTATGTTCTAAATTTTCATATACAGGGTGTTCGGTAACAGGGTGAGACTAAATTCAAGGGGCTTTAAATTCTAGACCCTGAAATGAAATGGAAATCAAGAATAACGAAACGACGACCGTGACTTTGTTTTGTAGTTATTAACACCTCAACTTGGGGCGAGGCACTGCCGTGCCTCTAAATTTAAAACTTTATGCAAAAACCTCATTGTTCACATCACGTCACTGTAACTGCATACATGATTGCTGACGTAATGTTAGATGTGTTCTAAGACAACGATGCCTTGTTGTAGGCGGTCTTTAACCGAATTTTTAAACAAATTTTTAAACGACTTCGTTTCGTCATTCTTGATTTTCGTCTTATTTTAGCGTCTAAAATCGTCATTTAAATTTAGTGCTATCTGCTATCGAATACCCTATATCAGAAAACTTGATTGAAAATTAAGCTTTCGAAATGTGGTGTTACATCAAATTAATAAAAAATTAACTTACACCACTTTTGCATTAATCGGCTCATAAATAAATCAAACAATTTTATTACGCCGAATGATGCAAAAACTGTATTAACAGAATTTGTTCAGTATAGAAAAATCTATAATATGGCAATAATAATTTTTTTGGAGCCACAGAACTTTCGGAGATTTCAGTCATCTCCACTTTTCTAAATAGAATCGTATATTTTTTTATACATCATTTGATACAACTTGATATTTTTTGTAAAAAAAAAGTATTGAGCTATTTATGTCGAAAATTATTAATTTTGAAGATATTTTAACTTTAATTTCAGCTTTTACTGAATTTTTCTAGCTTTCTACGTAAATGATAAACGTATTGAATTGCTTTTCGAAAGAATACATCACGTACAATCGTTTTGTAAATACTAATACTACAGTATTATTTTTAACATGATGTCTTACTCTTTATAATATCAACAGGAAGGGCATTTATGAGCAAATCAATTATTTACTATGCCATGCTGATAACGTAACTAACTTTGTGACGGTATCTGTATTCGTTTTAGGAACTGCTATACAAGAAGCTTGAAAACTCCTACAAAACTGAAGTTTACATATCTCCTAAGCTAATAATTTTTCTGTCAGTACGTTTTTTATAGAGAATTTCATGCTGCATCAAGTAATATATGTAAAATATATGATTCCATTTACAAATATGGAGGTGACCTTAAAATCTTCGAAACGTCCCTAGCTCCAAAAAAAATTATTTTCGTCATGTTATAGATTCTTCTGTACTGAATAACTTTTGTTTATAAAGGTTTTTCATATTTTCAAAAACAACAGAGATATTTAAGTGCTAATTTTGATTGAATCGCCCGGTATACATATATGCATAATCGAATAACACAAAGAAACATATTGAAAATATGCACGAGCTTATGGACCACCCTAGTAGACAACTCTCTCGATTCTGGATCTACAAATTGATATAGTGGGACTTTCATTATCTGGTTCTCAATTATTACCGATTTCTATTGTCTAAAGTCTAGAGACGCAATTATTTGATGCATCAGCAATAAGAGTACAATAGGACTTCGAGTAAACCTTGTGATTTAATAATTACAGTTGTTTAAGAAAATATTCAAACACTGATGTAATTTTAACTTTAATAAAGTAATGATACTTGTTTGCAGTATATGAAAGTATAAAAATGTACTGTACAGATGTCAGAAAATAAAAATTTCTTGTTTAATATGCACCGTTGTTTAAAGATTAAGAGAAATGTTCAAAGAAATAAAAAGACAAGATAAAAAGGACAAAGTAATGTAGCAAGTTTTTATAGATGCTCAAGAATTAGTTTATACATATTTACAGTAGCTTAATATGTTAAAAATTAGTGTTTATCATTTATCGACGTTGTGTTTTACTCCTCGATTAGACGAAGTTGTGATTTTTCAATTAAGTATTTAGTATAGAATCCATGCCACTAACTGTTTCGAACAAAAAAATTCACCACAGTCTATCATTTTCAATCACAAATGAATTATTCAACCTAACTTTTTAGCAAATCGTTTCGAAAACAGACTCACAGTGACGCCATCGCGTATCGCAATAGCTGTATTTAATTAAAGCCCCACATGAGAACAAGGTAATCTAGGTAACTTGGTTTAAATCCAAGAATAATGAACGATACGTTATTTGAAGTATTCGTAACCCGTTGCCAACAGTCCTGTGAATCTTACGAAATCATCTGGAAACGTAACGCGTTTTAAGATTAAATTGATACCTCCAGACGTCGCGCGTTATCTTCCCTATCTGAGCCGGTGCAATTGAAACTTCACGTTTAGCAGGGTGCAATCGGGAGAGCGATCAGCGACGCGAACCGCTGCGGCGGATAATTCATATTTCGAACAGGTCCGCGCAGAAACGCGGAAATCTGGTCGCCGTGAAAGCGCGTTTTGACAGTGTCGTCAAGTACGCGCCGATTATACAACGAGTCCTTGGCGTTGAATAATGCACAGGTTCGGCCGGTCTCGGCCAAAAGATGAGAGCATATGAACGCGAGTGCAATTAAGTGGCAATGTACACCGCCACGCACCCGTAACACCAGCGGAGGAGTGAAAGTCCGGGATAACAGACTCGTAACGACGACGAAGAAATGTCCTTTTTCGGAACAGTTGAACGGTTAAGGCGCGTGTAACTCGGGGACATCTTTCTGATCGATTCGGTCCACCGGGTAGCCGATGGAAAGCTGATCGAAGACAATCGATCGTGAGAAGGAAGGACCCGCGCCCTGGAGTAAATCGTGCGGAACGAAATCGATCACTTTTGAATTGATATGAGCATGTCCTACTTTGCTCGCAGATGATCTGCTCAAGACACTTTTGAGAAATTACCGATCGTATCAGTGTGATGAAGTTGTTCGTTCCGTAACGCTCTTATCGGAACATTCATTTCCTTTATCCAGTTCGAATTATTTTGCATGCGATTTTTAATAGTCGCTGAATATTTTAAACTGTGATGGATCTTCTTGTAAGATCGAGCGTACGTCATCGACGAACATGGAAAAAACTTTCTTCTCAAGTAAAAGATGCCACCTGCTTAAAGTTCAACGAACCTGTCACCGAACGGGACGCATAGAGTATCCACACCCAATTCGAGACTCGTCATAAATTGTTTTAGTAATTACTTTCTCCTAGAATGTATTTAATTATACAACGCGAAGAAAAATCTGCGGTGAATATTTCGAAAGAACTTAATGGAGGGAATTCATGACAGATCTTGAAGTCAAGACTTATGAAAATTACAAAATGATTGAATATTAATTTGCAGTTTTCAAAACATTTTCACTTTTTCAAACATGAAAAGTATATGAGTCGCGACAATTGACATAGACTGTGTGTTTTTAAATATTTTAAAGAATATAGAAGTGTCTCTTGTAATATTATGCTTCTTGTTTATTTATGTATTGTTCTGAATTACTTTAATGACATATCGTTAATTTTATTAAATATTTCTAGCCTTAATCATTGAATAATTTAATATTTTCATTTTTTTCGGTATTTCAATTGTTTGTATGTCACTATAAATTACATGAATGTTTGAATGTCTGAATATTCAAAAATTCGAATATTCGAACACCAATAGAATTCGAATTTGATATTGGAATAATGCAAATGTTTGAATACTGTTCGAGTGAAAAGAAATTCTCGGTTATTTGAATAATTAGGAACTTTAGAATATTCGGAGTATACATATTTAAACCTGAAATATTTTTTCACACTGTATTAAAATATTCTATTTATTATTCATATTCATAGTTACTCGAATTATTCGAATATTTACAATTGTAATCTGGACCTAATAGTTACAGTAGTGAACAAAAAAGTTACCAATTTTTCAATTTATTTCATTTGTATTATTTTTTAATACTAACTTAAGATTTATTCATTTCATATATATTCTGATAAAAGATTAAGAGCTCTAAGTTAAAATTTAATTTATTCAACTAAAACTTTCAGCTTTTATCATATATTAAATAAGGGCAATACATTTTTGGGACCGACAACTTTACCACTTTTGTAATTTGAAAGTCGAACATATTTTGGCAGCGTTTCTTGCTTCTAAAACAGCTTTAAATGTTACTTGTAATTACTTAACTTTCAATTTAACATGTATTTTTATGAGAAAACGCAATATTGAGAAATATATTACGAAATTAAGAGTGACACAAAAGACACAAGATCAACATTTCTAACTGGGTTTCGTCACAAGAAGAAGGCTTATTATTATCTTATAAATTTATTAACTTTTAGCTAAGATTGTTACTGAAGTTCGTCCTTAACTACACTTTATAGAGGTTTTAATAATTTGCTATCAAAAAATATAAACTCAACACGTACTAAACTTCGTTGTAATATTATAAAATTATGCAATTAAAACCAATCGAAAATGTGGTAACTTTTTAGCTTGCTAGTTGCATATGTAAGTTTTATAAACAATTGAATAGATACTTTCATATTTATCGTACTGAAAATTTAATATTCACTGAAGCATCATGATTTACAGGTTGTGTGTAAATTGATTGTAAATTATTTATTATTATTTGTCAATTAGTTACATGTATTATTTACTTATGTGACTGATTCTAAATTATTTATCAATATACTAAAAAAAGGGGAAATATAAGAAACGTTGATTTTACTAAAACGGAACGCGATTGCTGTGCGAATTGTTTTCATTTTTCACCAGTAACTAGTTCAAGGCAAAGGTCGAGAAATCGAAGAGAAATGTTTTCTCCGTTGAAACGATAGATAGAAAAAGTAATTGACAGAAAATTACAAAGCGATGGAAGAAAAGCCACAAACCGCGACCGCAGTTTCCATGCGTGTAGTGTACGTTACACATGTAAATTAATAGTATCTGTGCCTCGTGTCTCGGTTCATTACCTCCGCGAAAGTTGCACGAAATTCACTGGCTTTTCTTCAGAAACGAAGATCGTTTCGAATTCGTGCGTCTCGCGTGTTTCGCGCCAGTCAATAACACTCGCGTGAAAGTAATTCTAATTTCTATTAATCCGCCCATGCAATTATATCGCACGCAGTGCGCTAGATAACAAATGGGCCGTCAAAAATGCAAATTAACGGGCCGCACGTGCTGCGCCCGAGGAATTCGAAATCGTTCTGCGAATGGAACACTTTGACAACGATTTATTGGGCGAATTAACTAAATGGAAACACGTGTAAATTGTACAAGAACATAGATTGCGAAAATAAGGAAGAACTCATGGCTTCCACTAAAGTATGATAATCGAAAGAAAGTTTTTAACGGTGAAGAAATGGTCGGTCGTTGAGCAGTGAAATTGAAAGCAATAAGGAATCGAAGAGTGTCCTCGATAGAATGATTATACGCGTCGAATTTGCGAATCGAAATTGATGGACGTGAATCAACGGCTCTTTAATTAAGTTAATAGCAAAACGATTCGGATCCTTTGTCGGTGGGATCGTCGTTTAACGTAGATTCTCGCTTACCGCGTGAATCGCTTTGTATGGAGTCCATCGATGGATAAAAAGAACGAGTCGAGCCTGCCCATAAAAAGAGCCGAGGAATCGATTAATACCAGAACGACAATGACACGTCGAGTTAAATGCTACCTTTGGGGGAGGCGCCTTGTACGCGTACGCCTGGAAATATCTGAATCGCGGAACACACGAACACGGGAGAAGAAAGTCGCCGGCATAGAATGCTCATCGGGAACTTCTTCTTAGTAGAAATCTGAATTTTTCCAGCATTGAGTCGCACGGCACAACTGACTTTCGATTGCCGCCGTGTCGACGCGGCTTACATACGCTCCTCGTAACACGGAAGCGACCTTCTGGCGAACGTTTCAGCTTTTTACAAAGGTCGAAACTATGCCTATTAAAAGGGAAAACTCACTTTTACCATCCTGCACGATCTCGCCGCGACGAGTCTCACCTAATTGTAACTGAACCGTTATTTTAATACCGAGACCTTGTTAAAAAAGAAAAAGAAATGAATGAACGTGGAGCGTTCTTAACGTAAAGACGCATGAATTGTTTCACGGTTTCGAGCGAAAATCTTCTCGAAGTCTTTCCTTCACTTGCTCTTTCAAGAAACCAAGAGTCAACACTTTTCACTGACTTCGTTAAGCCGCGTTCGGTTTCACTGTCACACGACACGGAATGAGCTTCCCACTGGTGGAAAAGGTACACGATGATACGAAAGGAACCGAGGACGATAGTGAAAATAGAGAAACTTATCGTAGAGAGAGAGGCAGAGTGAACCAGTAGTTTCGTACTCACCAAGCTCATGATGCTGTCTGTGCCCATGCTCGGTTAGCGCGCGGCTTTTACCCTGGAAGATGATCATTGGATAGTGATAGTTTTGTGAAAGAGGTGGGGTCCACGTGTAAGACACACGTGTATGGGACATACCGATCGCGCACGAAACCGGCTAGACAACGAGCTTCTTTCTTTGTTCTCCAAATAACGATCGAACTATCGTGTACACCATTATAGTACATTCTTACACGCGATTTTAAATGGTGACAATGACCTGCATTGATCCTTGCTCTTTCAGACTTACTGCAAAACCGAAATTCTCTTGGTTAACTGTCCCTATTTGTGTGCCTTTATATTTAAATAAGTTTCAGAGAGAAACGAGTGAAAATTAGTAGATAAAATATTTTTTTTTTTATTAAAGTCAGCCTATGAATATATACAGGATTTTCTCGATATAGGCTCTCTCCTCGAGACTGGAGACGAGCCTATATCGTAGGGCGTAGGGTACTACTTGTACTACCTTCTTTGTAATGTGCCGAACTCAGAAAAAAACAGCGCGCGAAAAAGACGCTGGTTTAAAGACGGATGCCGCTAGTGGTGGGGATAAAATGCGAGCGTGTATCGTACGGTTTTTTCGAGCCTATATGGAGAAAATACTGTATTTATAAAACACACATTTTGTATTTACATAAATATAAAATATAAAATTTATATAAAATTTTATAAAATTTTTAAATTCTGTTCTACGTTTACAAATTTTTGTGAATCGATCTATAACCTAACCTCGAAGGTTAACCTAATAGCTAACCTGAATCCGTCACTGTATATGTACTATCAAGTAAATGTATTTTTACTATGGTATCGGAACTTTCAGGTTAACTTATATATGAGCAAATAATATAACACGAAACAACGGAACAGTTTAGCCGAGCTGGTAAGGGTGCAAGCTTTTGTCAGTTTGTCGCAAGTTTTTCAAGGTTCATCTGTTCGAATCCCGGCCTGTGAGTTTTCGTTTTTCACCACCTTCTCCTGCGATTTGAGATGTGTACAATTTACAACGATGATAAATATACGACACAGAGAGATAATAAACGCTACGAGAAAGATAAAGTAAATTTGGAACCAAGCTAAAATTTTTTTTTTATATATCTGTAGGATGTCCTCTGAGATATCCGTAGCATATCACGAAGGTGGACACTTTCACATCCCCTGGATATCCCACGGATATCCCAGACCAACCAGGGATATCTCTGGGATATCGCGATATCCAAAAATGACGTCCCACGATATCCATGGGATATCCTTGTGCTGTGTGGGCAGTTTTAAAAGCGTTTCCACAAATAGGGTTGAATTTTATGGTTGTCTGTACTTATATATGTACTTACATCAATCGACTGTCAAACTTAATCACATTTAACCTAATTGCTGAAGCAAAAGTGCAGTACAAGCACACAAATTGGGGTCTCACAATTTGGGACAGGCACACTAATTTGGAGCACAGTGACATGTTCAATGCCTATCGAAAAGGCACACAAATAGGGACAATAACTTCATTTCTAATTTTATTGAAAACTTAATGAAAATATAATATTTTTTATCTTATAAACATGTCTTTACGAAAAAAAGGATAAAAAATCAATATAAATTTTGAACAAATCCCACAGAGCACACGATATCCTGAGGATATCCCAAAATGTCCCAGACCGACCAAGGCGATCCTAGGGATATCCCACCAGGATATCTTAGGATATCCCAGTGGGATATCCGTAGGATATCGTACAATAACCTAGGGACATCCTAGAATATCGTAGGATATCCCATCACGATATCCTAAGATATCTCTGAGATATCGCAACAAGTAATTTCGACCACTGCTGTAGTTTATGGAGAGAGGAAATGAGCAGTATGCTCACGCCCAGAATTTCGTTGTCCCCGGACAAGTGCTGCCCCCAGCGGCCGATTGTAGCAAAATAGTAGGAATCTAACCGTTTTAGTTCAACAACCGACTAGATAAATCGGTGGTTCAACGCTAGCATTTACAAGAACCTGTTTAGTTCAACTACCGACGGTGATTCTACGATAGTATATATCAGAACCACAATTTTTAGTGTCACTACAGGCATCTTCCCCTTTTCACGTTACACATATTCGAATGTATCAATTAGCACTGGCTTTACATTACAGCAGCATTTATGATGAAAATTAAAATTAGAAGTAGTGATAAGTATTTGTTCTTGTAAAGAATTTGAAAAAATGTCGAATACGTACAATTCGCAGCCAATTAGCTCGGTAATTACCGATTGCCCAGGTCTCACCACGTGGAGGTTGCTGCGGATGGAGACCCAGGAGAGATAGATGGTACGTCCAATCAGAGTTCCATCGATCGCCCTTCACAAAAATCCTAAAATCTAAGACTTTAAACTAGTGAACCTCAAAGATGGATGGAATCAATGTTTCAGCCTTGATTCCGAGTTTAAAGTAAAGAACTAAACTAAAGAACTGCCGAGATCAAAATTAGCAAAAATGAAAGAGGGAAGTCTACCGCGGCGCGGTATGAAATTAGACAATTTCTTGAGCAGAAATGGTACGAAAATTTTGGATTAAAATCATTACATTTCTTCTGAAATCCTACCAATTTAGCAATTTTGTAGTTTTTTATAGACTTTAAGGTTCATCGACAATGTACTTGTATGAGAAATAAAAACATTCTTGGTTGTTTCGTTTTAGAGAAGAATTAAAGGCTTCAGAATTCCCGCAAATTTGATTTTCCGACGATAAGGCCCTACAAACTTACTGATAACTGCCCGGACAGCAAGGAATATTGCAGGAACATTGCATGAATATTTAAGGTTGCGCAATGTTCCCAATGTTAGAAGAATATAAAAAACTACAAAATTGCTAAATTGGTAGGACTTCAGAAGAAATGTAATTTCATTTTTTTATTAAAGTTGAAAGTTCATCGACTATGTATATATTAATTATACGAGGAATTAGAAAATCCTTGGTTTTTTGTGTTAGAGGAGTAGAAGCTCCGGAATTCCCGTAAATTTCAACAAAAAGTTAACTTTTATTGTTTAAATATGAAATAACACAACCTGCAAATTTTGAAACGATTCGCTTCATAGTTTCGTAAAAAGAAAATCACAAAGATTAACTTATTTTGAGAAGCCCTGAACCACGTATTTCTAAATGACGCAATATTAGAAAAACAATAACGCATTGTTTAGAAGAATATTATGTTTATTAACAATAGACAAGCAAGTAGGTAGTTTCGAAAAATTCGTGTGTTTTCCTCGTTAATGTTTATAATACCCAAGCTCCGAAGATTCATCTATTTACATCGTAACATTGTGAAATCAGTTGTTTTTTCAAGTTTCTAGGAGGCCCGTGATCGGTCGTCGGTCGTCATCGGTCGTCGTCCGCCGACCGACCCCGCATTCACGCATTCGTTCTGTGACAGCCGTAGACGTTGGACGTTTTATAATCAAGTAAGTTTTGCAATTGACTTGAAAACTTGAAACTATTCTAAATCAGTTCCAATACTCTCCATTGTTACTTGTAATTACTGTCAGTGTGTTTCTTTCACTGGAAATTTGAAATTTCGGGCAAATAAGATCCGCTTCTTCTAGTCGTCGACCGTCTTCCCCAAAATATTACTTTTCGCGTTAAATTTCAACTTTGTAGAATCAATTTCGCGCTCGATCGTTGCTCAATCGCGATATCTTTCTACTTTTTAGCCATTTTTGTGGTGTTAACCTCTTTTTCGCCAGTTTCAGGTCCAAAAAGTGCAATCTGAGGAATGGCGCGGAATCAACCGACGCCAGGGGAGTTCGCAATAAATTAAAATCGCCTACCGTGAAAATTTGACATACTCGGAACTTCTTACAACGGAAAATTGGTATAATTTAGGCGTATCTAGATTTTTATTGCTCTTTATTGAAAGTTTATTGTCTTTATATTCATTCTTGACAATATTTTTTGGATTTTGTGATTTTTTTTAGTGTAGAAACGAGCGAGAAAAAATCAAAGCGTAGATTTTTCCTTTCGAACTGTTGCTTGTTAACTTGCAAATAGTGACGAACATGGCCGATCACTTTGTAACGGAAATTTTTTTAACTTTCGATCTTTTGAATTTTAGATTCTATTATATATTTTCTAGCTTCGTTTCTATAAAATTCATATGCATTTTGATTGTTCTTACTTACTTGTGTTGACGAAATCTTCGAAATTGTATTTTATAATAGTTTTCCATACAATTCTGGGAAAATCTATACTATTTGCGCAGATGATTGTTCAATTTGTGTTTTTTGAATAAAAGACTCGGATCTTTGCAACAAATTTTGAAAATTTATGAAAGTAGCTGCAAATATTAAATTTCCATAAAATTTTACAAATTTTCTACTCAAAATATAATACGTTACATACAGTATACAATTTCAAAAATGATTCAATCATTAAAAAGCATTGAATTTTTTTAATTACATTTGTTTGGGGAAGGAATGTTGTTTTAATTAGGTACTACAAACATTAATTTTTCGTAGTGTTGCGAAACTGTTTTTTCTAAAAATGCAATGCATTACAGAATTTAAAAAATTACGCAAATATTAATTAATGATAATAATTAAATTGATTGAATTGAAAATATGTATTTGTATTTGGTACTATTTCATAAAATAGAAAGGCAGGATACACAATTAAAAACAGCAGTATTTCCAATTGGAACATTTTAAGGGAGGATTATTCCCTCCCTCTAATAAAATATTTCTTGCAGCAAAGTTGTGGCCGCGCGCAAAGCGGTCGTAGAGTCACTTGCGTGACATGTTTTTGTTTTGATTTGGTAGAGCGAGTTGGCTCTGAGTAGGGTTCGGAAATGTTTTTTAGATTCCCGCGAGACTCGAGTCAGTGTTGTTCGAATTCCAAATGATTCCAGAGCCCCGCGAGGCTCGAATGCACCGCAATTCGAGTCAGTGTTGATCGCAGGGACATTTTCGGTCGCGTTGGTAGTTGATTATTGCTTTATTTTTTTTTTTTTTTTTTTTTTGTTCGCTAAAGTGTCGATATATCGCGATGTAGAATCATAGCAAGAGCTCCAGAGTTGGAGAGTTGGCGAATTCGGGTGCCGGAACGCGAAGAATAATGTAAGTACTGTTTTATATTATTTATTTGAGCAGTTTAAATGTTGAGCATTATCTAAGAGTTTTAAAATGGGGAAATTTTGAGGGTTTGAGAATTTTTAGTCGATTGAAAGCTTTGCGTCCAGTAAAATCGATAATTTGAAAATACAAAAATTTGGGAATTCGAAATTTGGATAGTCAAAAGTAATTCAAATCTTTATAAATTTGACAATTTGGAAGTTTGAGAATTTATAACTTTGAAAATTCAAAAATTTAGGAACTGAGAATGTGAAAAATTCGAGACTTTGGAAACTCAAAATGTGGAAAATTCGAAACTTTAGGAATTCAAACATTTTAGAATTAATGAGATTAATACATAGTTCAAAATTTTGGAAACTCAAAAAACTTTGTGTGTTTATTGTGGTCGCTAATCGCTTATGAAGTCGATGCGACATTAAATAAATAAATAAATTTAAAAAAAACTTCGTGATTTGGAAACATTACAAATTTTAAAATTTGAGAATTCATAAAAATAGTAATTCAAAAACTTTAGGAATTCAATTTCCCCAGTTAAACAAATATTTTATGTTAATTTTTTCGGAAGTTTCAAGTTTTAAAATGTACCCGTACCCGGTTAACCGAGGACGGTTCCTGTAACCCACACGTACCGAGAGAGAGCGGGTTTTAGAGTTCAGAGAGAGCGGGTTAACCCGCTCGGAGCGGGTTACTGGTAGGATAAGATAGATACTCGAGACAGCTTACTTCAAAGATATACGAATCATTCGTATTCGCATTCATAATACATGTACATTCGTAACGAATGTACAATGTACGAATGTACATCTTGTACTGCGTACAAGATGCATACATACAAAGTAAAAAAATATGAACATATTTATATTTTATATTAATTTGAAAGACCTGTATAATTGTACTCACACACGCATCGCAATATTACATATACACGCACACACCGCACGCACGCGAACGCACACTCGCACACACAAACGCGCGTATAAACTTGCATCTAAAAAATTGCGTTGGTTCGGATTACCATAATATCGTCTAAAATATCATTATTTAATCTTGATCTTTGATCATTTAATATAAATTTCAACCCTGAAAATAATCTTAAATAATTAATTTGTTACCCCTGGTTTATGGCACTACAGGTAGTACCCGGACCTTAACACGTTCCGTGCGGGACTCGATAGAAATATCGATAAAAATATCGAGTCCCGCGCAAGCACCTCTCTGGACTTAAAATGACCCCTTTATTTGTCGTATTAGAATTAAAAAATACAAAAATTATTCATCTCTATCTATTCCAAAAATATTTAATAATTTATGAAAAATCAATTCATAGTATTTGATACTGAACCAAAAATGACTATTATTTAGAGACATAATAACAACTATGGTTTTCATGATTCTACTATACCCTGCATATAACCAGGTTAACCGGGTTAACCGGGTTACACAAGATTTCTGTAACCCGAGTAACCCGATTAGGCGGGTTATTCTACGGTCCCAGGAACTGTACCGGGTACGAGTTAGGGTTCGCATCCCTGCTTATAAGAGATATTTCAATTCAATTTTTAAACTAATAAGTCACGCAATAAATCATCATCTATTACACGTACATCTGTTTTTTTTTTCTTTAAAATTCTACCTCGTATGTATATAATTTAGTTCACGCCTTCTTTTTTCTGTAAGAAACATTTTGTTTTACCTTGCTTCTATTATAAATATTCGCTACTCACATCAAACGTATGTATTTACGTACGTACGTACGAATGATGTACAACGTATATGTATACACGCAACAATGGTGAAATCTTAGTTATCTTTCCCCTGGCCAGGCGGCGTAGTTGATTCATTCTCAAAGATGGCGCAGTTCAAATAGGTCCACATTTATCCTATGCTAAGAAGCCACATACTGTATCCATAGTATATATACATCAGTGGTATATATATCAGTGGTGATAGGTCACCCCGTCAGGGGGTGAGTTTCTCATGACGTCATAGGCTGGGACAACATTCCTCTTGCAAGAATGCAAGTTCGACCCGAAGGAAAGATCGTTCGCTGTTCGGCGGTTTGCGCGAGTGGTTTGGCTTCCAACGGAAGATCGTTCGTAGAATAGTGTCGCTATGCGAGGGATGATTAATGTAACGTAATTATCCATGCCGAGGAAATAATCATTGATCGAAAACCTTGAAATGGCCCACCTGGAAACGCAACAAGCGTCAATGCACAGAACACGCATCGATTTCACCGAGAAAACATGAGCGTGGGAAACGATAAGCAGATCGACGCAAACCTCGCGTTTGATAACGGACTTCGATTGCGATGCGAATATTTCGTTGGGACGGGTGAGTGTTTAATTAGTCATAATTTATATGCTCTTAAGGATACGGTGATCTCAGCTGTCAAACGCAATTCAGTCGTTAGTTTTACCGGAACGGCTATAAAGATCTTCTCGGTATGCGATTGCGTTCTCGGCAATTTTTTAGTATTTCAGTGTAAGTAAATAAAAATATGAATCTTTTCTCCTTCGACGTTTTCTACATTTGTATATTTTAACGTGCCATTTATAGGTATCGTACATGGTAAAACAGCATTCTTGTATATATCGAAGTAACATCTAAAACTCACCACCTGTTAACTATTCCATAACAACTTCCTGCGCAAATGTAACAATTCTCTTAGATTCGAAGGCGAGAAACGCAGTTTTCTTTTACGTATATTACGCTTTGTATAATAAAATTCCGCCAAATTAGTAGTTTTGAGAGTAATTACGTACAAGGCCATGTCCTTTTTCACCGTCTGACTAATATAGCTTCGCACTACTTAATTTCGTAGTTTCGTTTTATTTGTTGCATACTCGATGCAGTTTGAACGTCACGCACACAAAACATGAAACGATTTAGAGTATTTTTGAATTCTAGTAACAGTCGCATAAAAATTGCCAAAACACTTATTTTCCATCGTTTCGATTATTTTAGTTGATTACATTACACCCTTATCCTACCATTTTCTTACGATAATGGAAAACGTACGTTATTCAATATAAATGATATTATCATTGTAAAGATGTACGTCGGAAAGCAAAGGACATGGCACACCTGTAGATACGAAATGCTGGACTAGTGGGAGTTGAAGAGTAGAAAATAATAAGCAGAGAGCCGTAGTGTGGAAGATATAGAAAGAATTGATGCGTGCGTAGTGTCAGCACCCTACAAGAGTAAATAAGGATAATGAGTCACGCTCAGCAGCATGTACTTGCAAGCGCAATAGTTCTCGCTCTGATAGTGGTCTTCGGCATTCATGTCTTCCTCTTCCCCATGTACACATCCAATCCGCCAGCTCGTCGTATCAGAATTTCAACGTACGAGCAAGCTCTTTGTCGCACCACATTGAAAAATGTCAGAATACCGCCGGATTGGAGAAATTCTTGTCCCAAGTACGGAATAGTATCGGCGGCCCAAGGTGGCAGACTTGGAAATCAGATCTGGGAGTACGCCTCGGTGTGGGCTACCGCCAGGAGGACTGGCTTAGAACCGTTCATGCCGCGCTGCATACTGAAAACTCTCGAGGAATACTTTGAAAATCTTAGTATTCCGCCCTTGAGTTACATCGGAAGGTGCAACTTGGACGTCAGCCAAATTGTCAACTCCCCTGGGCAATGGAACAGCACGGAACAAAACATCATCATACCGAGGCAAGTTTCTTCGCTTCCTTCGATGTTATCATAAACTTATCTTCGAACGTTTTCCTCGACAGGCATGCTGCGTATTGGTCTCTCATTCTCATGTGGTTGGACGATGTCCGAAGAGAATTTACGTTTAAGCCAAATCTAAGAATCCACGCAGATAGGGTACTAAGAGAGGCGGCAGAAGAGTTTAAAATACCTGAACCAACTTTTGTAAGCGTACATGTTCGAAGGACAGATTACATAGACTATTTGTGGCAGAAATTGAAAATCAGACCTGCACCGATCAGCTATTATTTCGCTGCGATGGATTACTTTGTTGGCAAGTATAATAACGTAGTGTTTGTAGTGACTAGCGATAATATAGTTTGGTGTAAGTATAATTTACATAGTAAACGACATAGAATCAAATTTGTCTCCGACGTGGACGGGAAAGGTCCTGGCAAAGACCTTGCAGTTTTATCAGCATGTAATCACAGTATTATAGATTATGGTACATACGGTTCATTTGGCGCGATTTTGTCCACCGGTGAGACTGTAGTGTATAACGTAACCACATACTTTTCTACTTTAATTGCCGAAGTTTTACCAAACTGGAAAATAATGAGTTAAACAAAAATCAAAAGAGCACTTTCTACGGACCTAAAATTAAATATAAAACGTGTACAAATACTTTATTCAAAATACTTTTTATACAGAGTCAAACAACAGTTTCTTTCAATTTTATGATATCAAGACACATTCTATATTGTTGCCAATTACTATATCTACTGTTCATGGGCGCCGGCAGGATTATTTTCAGGGGGGTGCATCTAAGTATACATTATATTCATAAATTTGATTTGACGTGCTTATTATAAAAAGTATAATAATTTATGTATAATAACATCAAAATGGAACCGATTATTATTCCTATTGATTTACGCAATAAGGCCCCTGGCCTGTGATCATTACAAACAAACAAAACGACGTGTATACACACGCAAATATTTTTTGTGTATCTTTCTTCCAAACCAGGGGGGTGCAAATGCACCCCCTTGCACCCCCCTCCCGGCGTCCATGTTACTGTTTATTTCGAAATTAAAATGGCTCAAGAATGAAATTTTTCTTTTCATCTTTATATAAATTAAAATGAGGCTTTTAATTCCATAAAGTTTCTTTGTAACTGTAAAGTTATTGTTCCATTTGCAATTATAGTTTATTTACGAGATGAAATATTACTATGTATTGTTAAAGATGCAATTTATCTTTAAAATGTTTATATCTTATTACGATTTCGTTCAGCAAATATTGATAGTTTATGACAAAATTTCTACAAAAAAAGAACCAAATGAAAGTGTACCATTATATTTCATAAAATTTTTATTGAACAATTATAATGCTGATAAATTGCTTAGGGATATCTTGCGTAGTTTTTCACTTGATTGTAGCACTATCAGGTAATGTTTAGAATCCTGCACATCTCTAACGATAGTAAGGAAATTAACATATTTTAAAGAGTTCGTAAAAATCTAACGTATGAAAGGGATACAACGGAACAATGGACCACTAATGTCTAAAATTTAAAACAGATGCTTATTTTTTTTACTACAATAATTGATATTCATGTGGCTCTGAAAAATTAAATAGGTTCGATATTCTTTTGACATAATGAACCAATAAGCTAAGCCTAATCTAAATATCTGCAGAGAAAAAGGATACAAGGTTTCCAGTGGTCAGAATTATATAAGTACGGTAACTTTTGGATGTTCGTATTATTATTTACAGACTCATTAGCCCTAAACTAGCTTAGAGTTGTTTCGTGATATAATGTAACAATCGACGAAATGTAGCTGAATGTATTTACATTATGCATTTAACGTGTCTTTCTTACGAAAACAAATTTGCAGAAATAGAAGTATTAATGATCTATAACTCTTACAATGTACAATGGTTTCAACTGTGATTCTATTTCTTATTGTGCCAAAATTCTTGATATACATAAAAGTGTAAAGAGAACATATATATACGTATGTCCTATGCGCATATGTAAGTATGTACAGACGTATGTACTTACATATGCGGATATAGAATGTATATGTATTCACTCGGATTTGCGTGAACGTATATACATACTACACATATACTGAAATTATATCTATACAAAATATTATATAATATTTACAAATATATAAAAAAAATGATAAATTATTCCTCCACTTAAATGTTGTGAAACCTGGAAAAAGAAATCATTAGATTGAAGGGAAAGATATTTCACATAAACACAGTATATAAGTGTTTCAGATTTATTAACTACGTGACCTGATATATTCGATTTATAATATTTTATAAATTAGTTTAGTTGATGTGTCTATGTCTATATGTTAATATATATGTATATACATATATATCTTAAAATGTATTTGTGCCTGTTGGTTGTTCATTATAAAGAACTATGGTCGTAGAACATGATATAAAACTATACCACTATTCACAGATTATAAAAATGTTGGAGAGACATAAATTGAATAAAAATAATTATAAATATATACAACTTCCAGGCACTGACATGATTGTACATTCTCTGTGATAATTTTATGTAATTTGTAAAAAAAAAAATATAATGAATGTGGTAAAACTTCTACATTTTATAAAATCATATCTTCTTTATGGCGATAGTTATATCTATATTTTTTTCCTACCATTGTTATTTTACTGTTTTAATGCTTCACTATGTGAAAAAATGTGCACTGAGGACTCAGTAAACAGAATAATGTATCTATGTACGTATAAATTATAGCATAAAGTACAAACAATTTTATTAAAATCTTATTAACTATTGATTTGCAGTAACAAGGCCTGCTGGTCCTAATCCTAACTTTGCACTAATTGCCTTGCTCCTTAAGGGTTCAAAACCGAGTTCACTTTTCGGAATTCCATATTCTTTTAGCTTAGCTTCGTACGTTCGCAGTAAATCGTCGTGAGCTTTACAAACTTTTGCCAATTCGTATTGAAGATCTTGTATCGCGGTATTCTTTTTGTGAAACATACTCTGTAAAATAAAATATGATTTACAAAGATATGAAACATAAACACATGTAGACATACGAACCTCCAATTTTTTATTGGCATTAACAACAATCGCAGGATCTAACTGTGCAGCAGTAAGTACTTCGCTAATTTGTGCTTCACGTTGCTCGAGTAAATCTGATAATTTTTCAAGTTTTTTCTCTAGAAGGACATTCTTCAATCCAGTCTTTTGCTGAAGCTCTAGTATAGCTGATACAAATTTTGAATGTAAATCGTTTCTTTCAGATTGACACTAAACAATGAGAAATATTTTTGATTAGTATTTTTCTCTGTCAGAGTCAGAATGTATTCTATGTAGACATACTTTTTCAAAACGTAATTCCAGTACTTCGTTTTCCCATTTTAAGTTCTCATAGTTCTTCGAAGTCGATGCTAGTCGTTTCTTGGTATTCTGAAATAATTTAAGATCATGTTTTAAAGATTTCAGTACAACCATACGGTGGAAAGAAAAAGTACTGACTGCTAAAGACTGTTTATCTTTTTCGTAATTTAGAAGCTGGTGATTAAGACGCATCACAGATTCCTCCTGAGACTTCAAACTAACAGACAATCTTTTATTTTCATTTAACAACTCTCGTAGTTGCTTCTTTATTCGTTCCTCATTACTTCTCATTGCATCCATTTGTTCCTATAATATCAACAGCTTCATAAAAGTGATTATTTCCTATTATACATTAATCATACCTTCATACTTTGTATTAAAGATAAATTGTTGAGAGTAATATCATTATAATAGATTTTCATTTCAGTGAATGCTGTTTCATGATTCTTTATTAAATTTGTAATTTGCGTATTTTTTCTTTCTTCCACTTCTGTTATTTCCATACGATGTTTTAACATAAGCGAATCATATTGACTTGCTAATTTTTGTTCAAACTTTTGCTCCATTTCTGATGCTTCAGATTCAAATTGCTTCATCATTTTATTTAAGTCCTCTGCATTTTTCTAAAAAAATACGTTTTTATTTATATATATTCATTCAATAACAATAACAGTTTATTTACATTCCTTACACACCAATGTCAGTGTATATATTTCATTCATATGTGCCATTTCTTGTTCCTTCTGTATCTTTTTTAAATCCTTCTTATCTTTTAGTAACTCATTCTCCTGAACTGTGTGATCTTCGTGTGCTATTTTAAGCGCAACCATATGTTCCGCTTTGGTTTCTGTCAAATTCGTTTGATGGTCGTACATTAAGTGTTTCACCTTCTGTTTGTACAACTTAAGTTCTGCTTCATGTTTTTCTGTTAATTCTTCTTTTTCACGTTCTTTGTTTCTTCACGAGCGTTGAATATTATTAATTATATATACCTCTAAATAATTATAGATAAATCTATGATACAAGTACCTGACAGTTGCACGCGCTTCATCTAATTGATGCCTTGTGATCTCCCAAAAAGTTCTGAGCTTATCTCTTTCGAGTTGGAAGAAATTTCTTTCCTCTCTTTCGCGTCCCATTTCTTCAAGTATTTTATGAGCATAAATTTCTAGTTGTTCCCTATTCATTTTTGTTGTATCCACTCCGTCAACAGTATCAGGCACCTTTGCTTTCTTTGGACCCTGCATGATTTTTGCAAGTAAATAACAAATCAGATATTATATTAAGAAATTAAGTAACAGTAACACTTACCATTTTTGTAAAAATTAATGTCAGAAATGTGAGAGAATTTAATACGTGATATCAGTTACAACTTCAAAGATTAAAAACAGCGATTTAACGAAATGAACCACTGACAATAGCAATAATGTTAACTGTATAGTAAACTATTTAGTCTCATACTGTCATCGCTCCAAAGTGAAGTTACTATGTTTTGATGGAACAGTTGCCTAGCAACCGAGACTAACGGGTTTGTTAAAAGGCGTTCATGGGAATATACAACACAAAATATTCTATTTTTTAGTAATTATACCATTTTATTGACAGTTGTACATATAAAAAATGCAACAATTAATAAATGCATGCAAGAATAGTGGAATTGATATCGTAAGTTCAATTCTGCGATAGTAATTTGTCTCCTAACACCTCATGCAAAAACATGGGATTATTTTTATTAATATAAAAAAACTACATGTTCCTGTTCCATAAAAATAAATATATAAACAAATCTATTGTTATTTTGTTTACGTTCGTACATATATTAACTATAACATTAAACTTATCGTAGAAACCTATAGTAAAAACATTATTTAATGCTATAATACAAATGTCCCCATGAAAGATTTCTATTTTACTATCCCTCGCTTAATGTTCACCTTGTAAAAAGAATTATCTAACAATACGTTACATATCCACATCTCTGAAGCACCTTATGAACAATATGCTATTGCACAGTATTTATAAATGTTCATTACAGTATTCCTATAGTTTTCGAACAGCTATAAAATACACATAGATAACTTCTAAATGTGGCCGCTAACCATTATACATATTTTATATTGTGTGCAATAATTAGCGTAACATAATACTAATCAATTGTTACATTTCATTTTTTCTAATAATTGATGTCGGAAAAATATCAATATCAAAATTAATAGGAATAATAGATATTACGTAGGATACTGATTAATATGGTTATGTATTTTTTTTTTTTTCGTTTTCGTTTTTTCTTATAGTTTTGAATGATCGAAAATTTGTAAAAACGACACTTCGTGCCTTCTACGCATGAATTTTGAGCATGTGTTTATAAAAATGGTTAAAAAGTAAAATATGAGGTAAACCCATATGACGCATGTGAAGAAGATTCGAACAAGTTGTACGCGTTTACAGTTTGGTCCATTGTAGTTTTTCATACTGGGTGTTTCATACATATATTATGAAATTTTACAATTTTTCTTTGACAAAATTTCCGTTGATGTTAAAGAAAGCTACTGAAATCTGATAGCAACATTTACGTGGAACACCTTGTATAAATTCGTGTAAGGTTTGTGCCCACATTAGGTCTCTATTCCGCAATCGTGTAACGCATGTTCAATCAATAACTTATCATACTGTGCTCGTTAATTAAAATCATAATAAATATGATCGTAGTAGAAGATAATACAATTCGGACTTGATCAACGAATCGCCGCTGAAAAATTGTATGTAATGTTATAACTGCATATACAACATATACAATAATTCCTGAGAAATTAAATATTATATAACAAAAATAAGCAATTATTTAAAATAATTGTATAACCATTCTCCCAAAAGAAATTCGTTCGAGTTGGAGTTTCAAATGGAATGATATATATAATAAAGATCTAACGTTTTAGCTTGTTTCGCCATCGAACTGTAGCAGACATCCTACCGCTCCGAAATAGCCCTGCAATTAAGAAAAAAAAAAAAAAAAAAAAAAAAAAAAATACATTTATGAAGTTTAAAGATTTTCCAAATTACTTGAGAATATTGCATATACTCCACCTCGTGTTCTAAGAACAAAGCTTTCATCGTTCCGTTAGACCAGTAATCCATAGCATAGGCCAGAAGCTTCATTGATATAGGATTTACCCTGAGGAAGTTTCCTGCAAACACTACCTAAATATTCCAAACACTGTTAGAATCGTTGTTATTTCAAAAATGTTTCGAACAAACTGAAATTAATTAATCCCCTTTACCCTTTCGATTTTTTCATTGACGGCGCACATTCGGGCAATAGAACCAATATTGTTTGTGATAGTTACGAGCGTTGCACGTGCGAGATCTTCTTTACTAACAGCATTTCGCCGATCTTTAGAATTCATCTGCCCAAAGCTACACACACAGTTAAGATAATATACAAAGCTTTTAAAGTACAAAACGAAAAGTTTAATTAATTCGCAACGTACTAAAAATACACTAAGGATACCTGCTTGCTACCAGATCTCCAGGAAGGCCGAAACGTCTATAATCACCGCCGTAAATATCTCTGACTAATTTATCTACCCTGGTGTTATCGCCGCCAGTCGCTAATTCTATTGCCTCTTCGAAACTGTTGCATCCAGTTAGTAGACAGCACAGTCCTAGGAATGTACCACCACCTAGACTAAATGTAAAACGAATATATTAATATCAAAGCTCAGAATGTCATGTGTAGACAGCGGATTTTATGCATTTATGGCAATGCTATGTGAAAAATCTACAAAATTGTTGTCATATGACAAAATATACAAAATGTCAAGAATTCTATTCAAGTTGGAATGTTTAGAACATTAAACATACTGTTTTTCAAATTCTAGTTCTTTATTTGTGCTTGTAAAAATTGTATTTTGCATAAAGATCCGCTGTCGTCTAGTCATGTGTTTGTAGTATTACAAAAACAACGAACCTAGTACCAGATATTCTTTTATAATTGTCTGGTCCATAAACTCCTAATATGCTTACTCCTGATCCTATATTTACAAGCTTCGAAAAATAAATACAAAATATAGCGTTTCGGATGTAAAATATTTTTTTAAGGAATTTAGATTAAATAAAACGTACCAAGAATGGATAAGGTTCAGAAAAGTCGAAAGGAACCTTCTGACATTTATCATCATCCGTAGGATGAGACCAATAATAACATTCGCGTGGATTTGTTGTCTCTATATAAAGCATACCACGTAATAAGCTAGATAATTCATCAAATTTTGCTAAATTCATATTTACTTCCTAAAAAAGAAAGAATTATACAGAAATGTATTAAACAGTAATGCAATGAATATGAAATATATGAATTTATGAATAACTGATGTGGTGTCTCACTTGTTTAAAATTTTTTTCAAATTTATATGCACCGCCACCAGTGGCGTAAACTGTGGTTACTAGATTAGCCATACCCTTAGACCTGGCAAATGCTAAAAAATTTGCCATTTCGCACGTAGGAAATCTAATAAAATGTAATGTGCCGCGTCTACCTCTAATACAGACATTATCCATCTGTGACATAAATGATACACTGAATAACATCTTAATAATATTAGAATTTATGATAATGCAAGCAATGAACAACTCCGAAAACATACCTGTAAGTGCATATCGCGGTGACCTGTTTTTCCATATGCAGAATTTTTAATCAAATATCGTCTGATATTTTTCAAAGTCTCCACTTCTGCATCGGCTTCGTCTCTTGTGATATCTTTGGGTTCGAAATATACTAATTTGCATAATGTACCACCTATGTCCATGCCAAACCATGGCATCGCTAAAAAGAATTGAAAATAATATAAGTAGTAGAAGTACAATATCGTATGAATTTAAAAATATTACAATATTTATTGTAGAATAAAAAGTTTTATGCAATCAAGGACCAAATACAGGCAAAAATAAAGTTTTAATCATACAGTGTTACTTTTGGAGTATAAATAAATATAGATGTAAATAATAAGTATTAAAACGATTAACCCGTTTGCTGCAGTCAAGTTCATTGAGCTCTATACTGCTCTATACCTAATGGAGAGAGAACGGCCAAAGGAAAAAAGAGGTGGGAGGGAGGTCAGATAGAGATTTCCAAATCCATGTGTATTCATCCTTGTTTATCCTTCTATCTCTCTCTCTCTTACAATAACTTCAGGGGCGCGAAGTTGATATTCAATGTAACAGAGGAAGAAGTCAAAAATGAAGTTGGTATAAATTTATAGGTTTGAAGTGAGACTACAACAGCAATACATGCGTTTAGACCTCTATCTGACTGGTCACGATCGCTCCATTCTTTCTTCAGTAGGTATAGAGCTCAACAGTGAAGTCTAATGCAGCGTCTAAGACTATTACTATGGATAATGAAACTTGAACACAACTACAGCTGACATCAACGTCCGACAACATCAACAAACTTTTAAAGCATCTAGGTACACTTACAGCAGTAAAAGGGTTAAGAACATTGTAAATTTTTCACGAGAACGCTTAAAACTATAATTAATCTTTCTAAAGTATCATTCCTTTAGTAAATATTATTAAATTATGCAAATGTTTAAGCAGTACTCGCATATAGGTGGCATTAGTATAATAAAAAATAAAAGTGGCTACTCTAAGCACACATACAATTAAATAACTCACAAGGTGACGAATGGTTTTTAGCCTCTTTCGTTGGAGTTTCAGTATCAGCATAACCATTGGATGCCATAACTTTTGGTGTGATATGATTTTTGCAACTCTGAGGACTCATTTCTTAACTCAGAGTCATTTATGAATTATGCTGATACTTTTGCTGAAAATGACAAGAAACATTTATTAATTGTAATACACAAAAGCGTTAGCTTAAATAAAATATAAACTACAAATAAAATCCACGCCTAATGGATTTCATAAAGTATTATTTATCTAGATAAATGCACTGTATCTTTCTTTATCTTAACAAAAAAGAATTCAGAGAACTTTGCTACCTCGTTGACCTATATTAATTATTATTTGACATAGGAATGGAAAATTATATCAAGAAGATGCTGTACGAATATTATTAAAAATTTAGTGAATTTTACAAATTACCATGCAGTGTAAATGTAAATACATAATCATATTTGTTCGAAATATCAAAAATTATTGTCTAATAAAAAGAAAATATTGCTCCTTAAAAATTAACAGAAATACAATACGCTTAAAAAGTAATCAGAATTCCTTCAACCTGCTTGTTGCTTCAACAATTTCGAAACAATGTTCATATTTTTTTTTTCTTAAACACATTTTATACACTTTTACACTATTTTTTAATTGTACACATCACAATACTGATGAAATTAACATTACATCTGCCAATTTTTCAAGGTAACTTTGATCTTCACAATTTTATTACAAAGTTTACATCAAGAAAGGACCATTTAACTCAAAAAACTTTCATTCCGATCGAAACAGGTGCATGACAGTGCATGGATGCTACTGGATGCTACTAAAAATTGTTTTGCGAGTTGATAGTTTGAGTTTGATAGTTGTACATACACATACTCGACTGATCAATGAAACGTCCACTTTTCAATGAAAATTATAACCGTATTAAAAATTATTAAAAACGACAAGTAACTGCGCGCAACGTCATGATCACTAGATAAATATTCGTAATATACGCGAATCAATTGATGGAATACAAGTATTGAAATACATGAACGTTATTCGCAAGGTAACGCCATCGGTGCTTATGACGATATCATTAAATGACGAGTCGTACGATGCGGCAGCCAGACACACATATAGGAAAAGTATGCGCGCGCGCGCGTGTGTGTGTGTGTGGTGTGACAGTCCACTGTCGAAGATCACGCGAATGGTAACTTTCTTATCAATAATTCGATTCACGAATACCGAGTAGTATAAGAATTAGTACCAATGATAATCGGCTGTGTGTTGACTGTTGACTGTTGGCTAATCGCGAAACGCGGAAGAGGACAAAATGCAACTACTAATTTTCATGCCAGCCAACAATAGAGAAACAAAGTGATCCGATATGTAATAACTGTATTATGTTACGGTATTGCGACCGAGAATGGGAATGAAAAGGCAAAAAGTGGTGCACACTTTTAGCCAGCTGTATCATTTAAAACGAGAATTAGATTCTTACCGATCGTCGAAGAATTATTGGAACATATATATAAATCATCGGTTTAGTCTGATTATTGAACGATAACTTTGTTTAACAATGTATTGGCGTTACTGCATCATTTCGAACTAAATCGAATCGAGGAAAATTGTCGAAACGTATCACAGTTACCGGTTATCTAGATTTAGCAATGTCGCGTGACAGCGGCTCGGTACTATCTCGAGAAAATGTTTCATCAGGAAGATTAGCCAATGCTTACTCCTTCCCCTTTAACCCTTATTTGCCTTTCAAATTTCGAACACACTGGACAGCAGTCACGAAGAGTATATATATATGTTAATTTTAAGTATATTCCCACGTATAATGTCAACTTGCTGACGTCATGGATTCGCGTTGTAGAATTTTCGAGGCAAACATTTATAAAGGCAACGTCATCGCTTCGTCCATTATATGCAATATCTTTCAGCTGTGGAACTTCTCTTTTTTCGGAAATTCAAATTATAAGAATCACAAAAAAAAAAGTTATGCTCATCAACGATCGTTTATACTACATACGTATATATACGTGCATGCTTATTTTGTAATCGCATGATCACGTGTGGCTGCTGATTTAAGATGTAAATAAAATCATGGCTATTTTTATTTTATGTAATTGAACTAATTTAAAATTAAGATTCGTATAATCTACGTCATGTGTACTTACTCCCTTTACGATATTTGGAACATATACAATTCGAAAATCATATTCGGTGATTATTAGTGACGTTAAAAAAAAAATTTTTTTAAATAAAAAGTTTGATTTTTATTTTACATAAAAATTGTTCAAAGTTCACCGCTAAATTTATTGGGGAATTTCATTGATCTAAAACGAATGAATAAACAGTGTACGACCTTAAATAGTTGTAATTGCTTTCAATACTACACAATTTTATTTATATTTGATATTTAACTGCATTGGGCACGAGCCATCATGGAGATCTTCTGTGCCTTTTGTATTATGTCAGGACAATGTCTACGGCGCACTAGTTTGCAATCTTGAAAGAAACCTTCGTTTCGAGGGAAACCATGCGATCCGTCAGCATAAGTGACCAATCCTAGATTAAAACAGATGCTTATGGACTCTACCTAAGATTAATTAGATACTTGTGACTGCTTTCTTACCTAAACCCCATACACGACCACCACGAAATTCACCTTCAAATTTCATCCCGTCTGATCTCCAAAACACTCCATGACCATGAAACCAACCTTGCATAAATTCACCTTCATATCTGAACCATAAAATACATTAAAATGCTAATAATTATGTAATTTAAAATACTGTTCTCTTAACATTTACTTTGCTCCATCCGGAAACACTATTACTCCTAAACCTGAGCACAGTCCATTTTGGAAACCTCCGTCGTAACGTGTTCCATCAGGAAGAAGCAAAGAACCAGCACCATGTTTTAAACCTTTTCCGTTCCAGTCTCCAATATATTTTGTACCATCTTGATATTTATGAGCACCATTCTTTACCACACCTACGAACAAATTTTCACACATGCATCTCTGGCTATTTGATCTTCGACACGGTTTTTAAATTTAATGAAAGTACTTATAAAAATAAGAAAACACTGTGTCAAGTCTTACCATCACCCATGTTTCTGGTGTACTGAAAGTATTAAGGAGTACCTTTTAGGTTTCAATCCAATTACAGAAATCAATTCTTTATTCAATTATGTACATTATGTACAATATAGTATGCATACAATATAATGAATCTGAATGTCCTTGATATTCGAAAAAATACAGTACAGACGCTGGAATTAGTTTTGTTTTACATGTACAAATAATCATGTATAATTAAAATTCCGTACATAGGATTAAAAAAGTGAAAATAAGTAAATGTATTTCTAAATTATGAAACATTTTATTGTAATTAATCTAATATCAACCAAAATAAGCAGATCATTGTTCTTTAAGTCCTCCGGGCGCGCCAACCAAAAACCAATGCGTTCTCGCTTTTACCGCGGCTTTACGAACTAAACGTTTTCGATCGTCGAGCGAACTTGCTAATTTTTCTAAGACATCTTGCTTGTACGTATTAATCAAAATTACTGGATAATTGCAATAATTTGTTAAACATTCTAGAGCTGCTACCCGGACCCTCTGAAATTTTTAATAGTATAGTATAACATTTTGTATAGTATTACAACAGTGGAATTCATTTAATAAATAAAATATTACCATGGTCCTATAGGCACATAGTTTCAAAAATTTTGGAATGAAACACTGTATTTTATCACCGAAAATAACGTGTTTAGACTCCAATAAAAGTTTCAAAGTTATCAACGTCGAAAAAATTAGTTGTTCATTATCGAGAGATAAAGATTCTATTAGAAGTGGAACCAACTACAAAAAGAATATGTATCATTTTTAATTATATTATAATTATTATGTTGAAATTTAATGGATACCTTTGTTAGATGCATAAATAGAAGTTCCATAGGCACTTCTTCGAGTAAAAGTACTAGCGCAGTTAAGTAATTTTGCCTCGAAGAATTCTCGAACTCGTGATTCTTTTTGATCAAATGTTCGAAAACTCTTTGTTTATAGAAAATTCTGATGTTGCAAAAATTTTCTTCCGTCAAAGCGTCCTCTTGCTTGTTCGTTAAAATTTTATATTCCTGGGCAACACCTCGACCTACTTGATCATGTTTAAAAATATTTGTCAGCTATAAAGACAATATAAAAAAAAATGTTAAATATTTCTGTGCAAGCAATTGGAGAAACTTATCATTATCTTTTACATACTTCGTCCAGAAATCTGCCAACATCGCAGGAACCTTTTGTAATAATGGCTTTGGTTAACCATATTTGCAAGGAAGCTGCTGCTTGTTTCATTGTAATATCAACATCTGTCTCTAAAATGTTACTTATTTTTTCTTTGAAACATAATAAGACACGTTGGAAGCATTCACCATTATCATTCATTTTGTTTAGTGTAACAGCAACGAATTTACACGTTATAAGTCTTATGTTTGAATAGATACTGTTAAGCGCTAAATTATACAAATTTTCTAATAAATTCGAGCTTATAGTTAAATTAACAGTTTGTCGTAATGGTATAAAGATGTTCATTAATAAGACAGCATTGGTTTCGGAAATTTGTCCACTCATAGTTGCAGCATATGTATTAACAATTTTTTGTTGTTCTTCGAGCGTAAGGTTTCTTACAATTAGTCGGCAAATATTTAAAATCAGATCTAATCTATGATCCATAGGAGCGAGATTAAGAGCCATCAACTTTTCTATAATATTACATTCATTGTACAGGTAATGGTGAACGTCGTAATTAATATTCTTTGTAGCGACTAGCCTGTGAAGACATGCTAAAGCGGTAAAGCTTATTTTAAAATTGACAGTATATGTCTGTGATACAATGCATGGGAGAACTTCGATACCTAATTCGTACGTTTTAGCAACAGCTGCTAATACTTCCAGTTTACGAACTTCTATTTGCTCCTCGCCTAGACACATTTAGAACAATCATTTTATATTCTTAAATTAATACTAAAAGTTATTGTAAAATTTAACTTTTACTTACCAGTGTTCGATTGGAATTTTTCCGTGATTAATGTTGATATTTCACGTGGATACAACGTTGCAAAAGCTAATATAGATGTGTAGCAAATTGTTCTCATTTCGTTACAACTTGTTTCAATGAAATTACAAATATTGTCGTAAAGCAAACTTCTATGAGATTGATTCAAATACACCTTCTGTAGTGTTAGTCCGTGTAATAGCCTTGATTGCAATTCTACATGTTCCGTTGATAGTTCTTTTAAATATAATTGCGGTATATCCGTCCAAGATAATTCTGGGACACCTGTGTTTAAATATTTTATGCTTAATTCAGTTTCTAAAAATATATATTTTAAAAGATTTAAAACACATACATACTCTTTATATTAAAACCATGATCGGAACTAATTTTAATAAAAGTATTTAATGTTTCGACCAAAATAGTTTTATCAATTATTGAAGTCTTGGTAGAATATTGACCGAGACATAGTGGAACCAGTGCTCTTAACACTTGAACACAAGATTCTTTGTTAATCACTGCTACGCATTCTAGCAGTTTCATAGTTGGTCTAAATAAACTCAATTGTACATCATACAAAGAAGACTTTGTATCCGTGATTATATTATCAATGAAACCTTCACAAAGCTTAGGATCGTTCGATAAAATTTCCACTATAGACGTAACTGCTTTTAAACTTGCATTTTTCAATTCTAAATCTCCACCTTGAATAATCTCTTTCCTCAAAGGTGACCATAAATCAGTTAAATGCGGTTTAAGGCCTTTTACATTGAACGTTTTTACACTTCTGCATAACAGATTCAAGGAGTCCAATTTGGCAGTTTTAAGATTGGAGAACAATTTATCGATTATAAGTGGCACACAGAACTCAGCAAACTCTGGTACAGCGCAAAGACATGGCGCTAAGCTTTCTGCTAAATCGTCGCGCGTTATCCCTACTCCGTCTGATGCCGACTGAAAAATGTCAAGTCAAATTATAATTCATATTCATAGATAACGAATAATTAAAATCTTGATTGGTTGATCTAATTACAGAATTGAAGTCAACTGGAAAGTAACACGCAATGACTTCGAACATTTCTTCGGTTAAATGGCCTAATGAAAATTCTCTCATGAAACGTGGAAGTATGCTAAATAATAGCATGAGATTTCTCGGATCCCTTTCTCCATCCATCGAACTAATTACTCCAAATACAAAATCTGGTCCCATGGCTTTCAAATTTTCTAGTCTCTTTTCTAACAACGTTTTAAGTATTAAGTATATATTACGCCGATCAGGCAGTAACTGAGACTGACACTGAACATGTTCGAAAAGAACCCTAAGGAAACGTTCTGGTGAATCTTGAGGTAAATGTTTCATTTGAACCTGAAACATGAATTGAACGTTGTTCACTTATTGTAATAAATCTATAAAATATAATATTTAATACTTACAATAACCAAAAGTCCTTTTAACACTGCAGGTATGACACTATGATGATCTTTAAGTCTATCACAATAAAATGAAGTTATAAAATGCAATTCAGTTTCGTTTAAATAATCTTTGGATAAATAATATAAAATGGAAGAGAGAGTTTCAATACCCTTCTCTCGCGAACTGACATCTTTGTCAGTCACAAAAGGTTTGAGTTCTTCCAGAATTTCATGAAGCTTCACGTGCCCAGATTGTATTTCTAAACAAATAAAACAGCTGTAAAGATTCTAAGGAGACATAAATGTAAAGAATTTTATTTTTTTGAGGCAGAAAATTACGAGAAAATTAACAGAATCTATTCATCACTTATGTCTTAGCAATATAATTTTTATTTTCGTTAGTATTTACACTAAGAAAATTACTGTTATACTTCGATGTTTTGTTTGATCTTGAAATATTTTATAAAAAAATTACATAGATATTATTCTAAATCGTTATTTTTTATTTTATGTCAATTAAATTTGATCACACGTCGCGGTATCAATTCATTTTTTGCGTGCATGTGATCAATTCGTATTTACCCGAGGCATCAAGGCCGAACATCAACATGTAGAGGAAGAACAATTATGGTAATTAATAGATACCTGAGGCGATCTCTTCGCATGTTGCATTTAGTGATCCGTTTTCTTTGATAGCAGTAAGAAGCCTCTGTTTAAGAACGTTATTCGTAAGTGAAGCCATCGCAAACCATGCCTTCTCTACTGTATGTCACTTAACCTCAGCGTAACGGCGAAATTATATTTGTGCGGGATTCGACTGCTATCAACTTCGTCCACTGTGAAACGTTGCAACTGGAGCGCAATTGATTTCTAAGTGCAATTGTTATATCACATGTATTACGTGTCTGTGAATTATCGTGCCCATTGAAGGGTGGTTCGAACGTTTCGTTTGTTTTATTTAACTTTGAAATCCATTTATGCGCGTTAGCGCGTGTTTAGGTTAAGTTACCGACGATTCGATTCAAGCGCCCCTAATGGTACCAATTTGTAATCTAATGGATAAGATGGACGAAAATGGCATGCGAGGTGTTGTTAAATTTCAGTGAAATGTTTGGTCATTCCAGCCGCCTAGGATGGGAGGCTGCATAGGTATAACGAGGGCTAGAAACGCCTCCGTCGATGACACCACGGGAAATTCGACCAGGGTAAATTCAGGTAAAAATCGGAACGAAATTAAGTGCGTAGTAACTTCGATCAACAGCGGACTAACCTTGAAGACACTTCAGCCTTTTTTCCTTACATTTGTATCTAACATTTACTGCGTGATATCCCTCGAAATTTGCATATTGTTTATTAGGCGGGCGAGTGACTAACTAATCGAGTAATTCCATATATCGTAACGTTTCGTTCCCAGTATCTAATGTAACAGTGCGTACGTAGCGTTAAATGTACCGTTTTCGTTTGTTTCCGGTAAATGTTCAATTTTCGGGATTATTCATTTACTTTTTCAAGTGTAAAGTTTAATTACACAACAATACATAAAATAAATCACGAATTTCGAGATATTATGTCTCTTTTTTTGTACAGTCTTTTAATATTAATTTCTCGATTTTAGAAAGAAACAAAATTAGTTTCTACTTTCTTAATACAAAGATACTCATCTTTTGTACAGGAAATTCAAGAAAAAATCACCCGCTATGTCATGAAGTGATCAGATGGAAGTCGGACGTTCCTTTGACAGAAGGTCAACTGAGGAGTAAAAGAGACGAATTTTGGGATACCGCACCTGCTTTTGATGGCCGTAAAGAAATATGGGATGCTTTGAGAGCTGGTGCAACAGCGGCGGAAGCTCAAGATTATCAATTAGCGCAGGCTATATTGGATGGTGCTAACATTTCTGTGCCAAATGGCTTCTTAACAGAATGTTACGACGAATTGGGAACTAAATACCAAGTTCCTATTTATTGCTTATCTTATCCAATTAATATCGTAAAAGAGGATAACGGAAGAGACTCTCCTGCTGATTGTTCAGGTGATAAACTAGATTTTGATAAAGGTGTATTTGTATAATCAATATTTCTGACAATCGATTATTCATTATTTATAGAACCAGTTGATAGCGGAGTTGAACAGACATTGAAGCTCAGATTATCGACAACGTTAGGTGAAGTTAAATTGCCTGTTTACAGTAAAGATACTATTGCTACTGCTAAAAAGAAACTGCAGATGAATATGCAGGGTTTGGAGCCGTCTCGTCAAAGGTGGTTCTTTGGTGGAAAATTATTAGGTGATAAAATGCACATAGAAGAAGCAAAGATACAGCCGGGTTATGTCATACAAGTGATTGTGAATCCAGAAAAATTGGATGACAGTCCGATGAAAACAAGCTGAACTAAGGTACACGTGAAACACGAATTATATTGAACCAATCGCTTACTGATACACACGTTCTTACACACATTCACGTAAGAATACATTTTTTTAATTTTATATTGTATCATCGTTAAGAGTAGAGCAGCAATTCTTGAAGTGATTTTTTACAATAAAATAGATTTACAACGTAATTGTTGTAATATACGTAAATATTATAATAATTAAACACTACTGCGTTTAAATTATGGGTTGTGATTATTTAATTTTTTGTTGATTTATGCTAGCATAAATGAAACGGGATTTGAAAGTGTTAAATTGAATCACGAAAGAATATAACCAGAGGCTAAAATATGATCATTGATTATACTTAAAAAAAAAGTGGGAAAAATTGTTTTTTAAATGAAATTTAAATTATAGTAAAAGAATGATTATAATATAATTCTAATGCTGTCATACTTATTTGTTGCTACCAACTAAGGTGCTGGTGCTGTAACACTCGAAGAAAAAAAAAAACTAAATATACATTTAAACAATTATTCTTTGCTGCTTATCGAGTATAAGAAATACTTCATACATTTAAAGAAGATAGTAATAATAATAATAACGATGAAAGAATTATGAAAATTTATATTGAATGTAAAGGTGTCAATGGACAATAGCGAAGAAAGAATCAAGATATATGCTGCTTGTTAAAATGCATTTCTCTAATTTTTTTCTTATGAATTCCATTATTCAAATTTACTGTTTCTGAATGTTAATCATATAACTTTCATTAAGATCGAATGAGAAGGAACAACGTCTTAAGTTGCTTTTGCATAATATATAGGATATAAAATTCTTTGACACTTTGTGTTTCAACACGATTCATTAAATTTTGATACATGTATTGTTTACGAGTCACGAATTTGCATTATTTGATAAGATATTACATGTTTGGCCTATTTCTGGCCTGAAATCTACGATTCCTTCCTGTAAGTACTAATAGGGTATTTATATAAGATCTTCACAGCTAAATAATGCACAGAGAAAAAATAAGACTAAATACTGTATCGCATGTGGTGCAGAATGTATCGTTTTTACACAATTTTATCGACACCATCATTCACGCATATTCGTTATTTGTGCTTACGACGGAACGATCAACACGATGAAATCAGTACTGTTAGTTTTAGATAGCACTTCACTCTTACTTCTGCTCCACATGTTGCACGAAAAAAAAAAAAAAAAAAAGATATTGTCAAAAGTATAACTATACAAAAGTAACATACTATGCGTGTGAATTTATTGACTGTATTACGGCGGTGATAAAGTTTGTTTCTTGATCATAAAATTATAATATATAGTATTGCGTGTGCGTGTATGTATAATACATAATATATAGAGAATATATGTATACGGATATACATATATCAGTTTCACTATTCCCATTTGAGTGTCAAAAGGAAAATATTTAATCATACGAATAACTTATTCTTGAATCAGATGATCACGTGCAAGATATAAACTGACTGGAAGAAATCGTTAAAACTATGAACATACAAGTGTATAAAATGTTGTTTATATATATATATATATAAAAAAAACAAACAACTTTTATGTTAACTATGATGCATTTCTTTGATATAATACAAATAAGAGTGCAAATAAAGGGAGCACATATTTTTGATTTACATATATATACCATTTTTCTGTCTCTCTATTAAGTCGTTGTGTTTAAGAACTGAAATTCCTTTATATAAGGAAACAAATTTCTTCACTAATAATGCATCAGCGACACAATGCGATACTATTGGTATCATCGTACGTACGATTTTTTTTTTGATAAAGTAGAAACCGTTTATAAGGCATTACTTTTATAAGTATATCTACTTTTGATGGTCACAAACATCTACACCGAAAGTAATTTCGCATTTATGAAGGAATACTTGTTACCGAAAAGTAATTAAGGTATATAAGATTCTTAATAGAATGGCTAATATTATCAGACTGATATTAGTTTTTGTAATGCAGAATTTTTGTTCTCTACTGAGAGATTACATTACATATACTATATTGTTCTCAAGCATAATATATCAATTACATCTGTGTGTTTTTCGCACATTGTTGCATAAATGTTTCAATGGAAATTCGATGTTCTTCTCTTTTTAAGTGGTATAATTTCTATTCGCGTGAACAATGGAAAAACATTCTTCTTTGATAATACTCATATCCGTATAATAATAAATGAAAAATGTGATGTGGTGCAATTGCCATATAAAAAAATTAAAATGAGAATGAATGTAAATAAAAAAAATGTTACAATAACGAAAGTGCAATTCAAACCGCCTAATAAATATTGCTGCTGCTTAATGTTAATATTGTTATGTTGGACCAATGGATACAAAGCGTTTTAAAGCAAAGAAAAATGAAGGAAAAAAAAATCTAGAAGCGAAAGATCGGAGATCGAATAGCCCAATAAAGCTGATTCACTGTGTTGCTGGTCAGAAATTATTAGGAAATACGATATTGTGAAAAAAAAAACTTTTGAAAAAGAACTTTTTGAATGCTAATACAAATGTTACTGTAATATAGATAGCCATTATCTATTAAGCAGGGTTTACAAATTTTTTTAAACTAATTGAACACATAATGTTATTCACCAAAGCTGACTTTTGAAATTAGGTGCCAGTACTAACATCATTTGGTACTTAATACTTTCTTACGTGCAAGGAAAAAGGCAAATGATGTTAGTAGTCAGGTTACATTGATTTACAATGTAGAAATACAAAACAATCAGACCCTTCATATGTAATTCTATCGAATTAGTGAAAAGAGAGGAAATTACATGATTTATACGAATATTAAATGATTTGTTTACTGTTATTTTAAGATAGTTATTTATTTGTTCGTAATAAATACGGAATTAAATATACTTACATTGTAAAATTACTTAAAGTTTGATATTCTGATTGTAGGTATATTATTTTAAGATATACACATGTAAATTAATTTTTATGAATATTGATTATTATAACTTAATGCATTGTCAAATAAAGCGTAATGTTGTGAACATGTCACAACCTTTCTTCTACCAGGTCCTAATTCATATTTAAAGGGAATAGAATATACAGTACCAATGCCATCTAATTTCATACTCAAAGTTCATATTTATTCAAAAGCTTACTTAATAATATACTTCAAATACTTTAATTCGTGACACAACCAAATCATTGAGCTTAGAACCATAAGGCTACCAGATTGATGAAGTGCGGCTAGCGTTAAAGGCACGTGATGCACCAACGTTGAAATTCCTAGCAATACTTGCAGATAACCCGCGCAAAGAACAGCGGTAACTGCTCTCTTCGCGTTTCCAGGAAGCGTATGACGACGTGCTAGGATTCCAATGCAAGTTATCAACGACAAAGTAGTGATGCCCTGCAAAAACATTTCATTATTAGCAATTGAGTTTACGTTCCCTTTTTTTCAGAAACATACCAAAATCCTATGATCAAATTGTACAGCAGTCGGATTTTCAAGGAAGTTTTTCCATTTAGGCGATATCGCGAGTAAATCGTCTGGTATCCATTTATCTGCCATTTTTGGAAACGTATTGTAAATAAGTCCCGCGTCCATTCCCGCTACAAATGCTCCCGACAACGCGGTAAAGAAAACCAATCCTTTGGTAGAATGAACTAACATTCTAAACCTTTTCAACCTTTTCATTTGGTTTATATTAATACTCGAGTTGTCGAGGTTTGGTTTTTGAGGAGGAAATAAGTAGCTTAAAGCGTTGTACAAAAATCCTGTGTATATAACAAATGCCATTCCTAAATGCGCGGCTAAACGGTACTGTGAAACGCGGGGCACGTCTGATGGATCCACGAAGCGATCTTCCAATCCTGATTTCACCATGTACCAACCCATCAGTCCTTGTAAACCGATTAACGTCCCCAAAACGGCTACTCTGATCTTCATTCCTTTGTTCAGCATGCCTTTAGCCCAAAAGTAACCCGCTGGCACTATGAAAACACCGCCTATCAGGCGTCCCCACATTCTGTGCAAATATTCCATCCACCAAATGCGTTTAAATTCCTCCAATGTCATGTTGTGATTGGTTCTACAATAATAATTTGTATGAAAGGTACAATTCAACAAGAATTCTACTCAATCTATGACACAGACTCTTACATTTTATACTCTGGAAATTGTTGGTAACGCTCAAACTCAGCGCGCCATTGGCTTTCTGTAGTGGGCATTTTTTCACCGAGTAATTTCCAAGTAACCATCGATAAGCCAGATTCTGTAAGCCTTGTTACACCTCCTAAATACGCAGGAAAGAAGAAACGATTCATTGAATGTATTTTAATATATTTTATTCATATATTGCAGTATATAAGGACTTAAATATTTATTTAGTATAAGAATTTAAAAAGTTAGAGATATTTAACTTATGTGGAAGCATAATTATGATTATTATACAAGTTTTAACACATCAACATTGGGTATTTTTAAAATTATATTAGGATAGACAAAATATCATGTTTCCCAATGTCAATTTGTTAAGAATTCACTTTCCGTAAGTTTCATCCGTAATCACTTTAACTACCTTACAAATACAGTAATAACATATAAAATAACCAATTGTACCTAAAACTACAGCTATAAAAACCATGCCGCTGCAAGTTAACATCCATTTTCCTACAATCTTATCTGATTTTCTGAAAGATTTTGATGCGAAACTTAAAGCTATGGTACTTCTTCGCTTCAACAAATCCTGTAAGTAATATTAGTTAATTCAACACTTTCTCATTGCATAATTATTATTCAAATATTGTAATACCTTTGGTAAAAAAGGGACACTTCTTTTTAATAATAGAAACGCTTTGTCCTCGATTCTTGGTTTTGGAGCACATGTATACAAACTATGCCGTATCGGTAGAAATTTTGTTGTGCTGTTTCTAGTGATTGTTGTAGCACAATATCTTGTTAAATGAAGCATGCTAAAGCAAAAATACATGGAAATTATTTGCAGTGAGCTAATATTTACTGAAGATGTATATACTTACATTGCTATATATCTTCGATTTGTACAATACTTTTGTCTTTAAATCTTTACCACTGAACAACAGCGTAATTATAAACAAAATATACTTATATCACATATTTTTCTTCAAAATGCAAATTAGTAGCTATGCGTAAAACATGACGAAATAAATGCAAAAAGCGAAAAGTTGTGCCAAAGTCAAAGGACAGGTTTAATCATCTTTTTATCAGCCGATATCTATGCAGCCGATTAATTAGGGGCAACAATCGAAGTTACGAGCATTATCGAAACTTATACAATATTGTGTACGATTTGCAATAATATTGATCTTTGCTTTCCAAAACCACGAAATGGTACGGCCATCTAACGAATAGATCACAAACTTCCAAATCGTCGGACAGAACACTGATCTATATACAGGGTGTTAGAGAAAAATGGGATATTTCTGGAGAATATCTCTTATGCGGGGCTGTATTTACCCTGAGGCGCATTAGACGTAAGCTGGGGCCACATTTTAAAGCTTTGCTTTGCATAAATAAAATAAGTTAAAATACATATTAATAAGTATTAAATTCATATATAATATAAACATTAGAAGTCATTGAAAATTGTTTCTCCATTCTTCGGTTTCCAATTTTAATTCTAAAAATCTTTTTGCAATTTGAAATCTTCAAATCTCTAATTCTTCAAATGTTTCTTTTATTTTCAATAATCGTAAAAACATGTATTTAAGTTTCATTAATTGAAACAGACTTCTTTTATTAAAGTCTCATAATAATATAATGATGCGCCTAGGGCCTCCGAAAGTGTAAATGCGACCCTGTTCTTATGCGATTTTCTGTTTACGATTATGATGGTAATTCTATGTATTATTCCAATGAAAATGGTACCAAATACAATAGAACAATCGTAAAATCTAAAGCCGAAGCTGAAGTTTTATATAAAACGAGTTTCCAAGTATGTACATTTTTAATTTTTTTTGCAACACTATATATCCAGATGATTATTATCCCAAACAAGTGGCGTCATCTAGCGAAAGTGTGGTAAAATTGAAATTTCTGCCTGTCAATGTAGGTGGCGTAAAGATGACATTTTTTAATTCATGGAATGAGTTGGTTCCGTACTTTGAAAAGTAGTTCATAACAGTATTTGTATGTATGTACATATAAATTATATTTTGACATTAATTTATAGTTTCTAATTAACTAAATATTATAAAATAAGTACATATCATTTCTATTTTTATTTGCATGAAATAAATTAACACCGGTGTCCAAAAGAACTCCCTTGTTCGAAAGACAAGAGAATGAAGAGTTATTAATGTAATATTAATTTTGTACTGAACGTTTCTGATAATCGAAAGAACGATCCGGGATTTAACATTTTCGTGGAGTACCTGATAAGATTATATTCTTACGATAAGCTGTACAATGTTATAATCGCGAATACATAGCGAGGTGTTGTCTGTGTACACAGTCACATATTTCATTTGATTTTTAAATATAACTGTTATTCTTGATCACGTAGCAGTATCTGACACGATTCCAGAGGAGTTCTAAGGTAAACTTCGAACGTAAAATAAAATAATTTCGTTCTGTTTTGGTTTACCATATGTTACACTTATTTCAGAAATATCAATATGGCCCAGAGAAACGGTGCATTGAAATTAACTAAACTGCGAGAGCTCATGGAAGCTGTTCAAGTGGGTGGTATCAAGGGAAAAGGTCTTCAGGCTTTGATCGTGAGCTCGGACGATGCTCATCAATCAGAATATATGAGGGAACGAGATAAAAGAGTTCGTTTTATCACTGGTTTTGGAGGTTCTTATGGCACCGCGATCATCACTCCGAATAAAGCTTTGCTGTGGACAGATGGCAGATATTATATACAGGCTCAGGCAGAGTTCGATCCACCGGAAGCTTGGACTCTCATGAAAGAGGGCACATTAGATACTCCAACTAGATCCGCGTGGCTGGTTTCTAACTTACCTCCTAAATCCACTATTGGCGCGGACGCTAATTTAATGAGTTACACAGAATGGGCAGTCTTGCATACCAGCTTGACAGCTGCTGGTCACGTTCTGATGCCGCTTGAGGAGAATCTAATTGACAAAGTTTGGGGAGCCGAACAACGCGCTCTTACAGATAATGTAGTCTTGCCTCAAACACTTGAGTTTTCAGGGCAGAGGGCAGGAGACAAAGTCGAATCTTGCAGGAACGAAATGAAAAAAAACGTTGTGAAAGCACTTGTGATCACAGCTTTAGACGAAGTAGCGTATATTTTGAATTTAAGAGGATCCGATATACCTTACAATCCTGTATTTTTTGCATATGTTATTGTCACGTTGGATGACTTGCATTTGTTTATTGACAAGCATAGACTCAGCGAAGAAGCTCAACAGCAATTAATAGACGAAGGAGTAAATGTAGTTTATCACAATTATGAAGATATACATACATTTTTGAAGGAAATCGCGAATTCCTGTACAGACAATGAAAAAGTATGGATAAGCAATAACTCCAGTTATGCTCTGCACGCTGACTGCAGGGGAGCAAAAATGCACACAGCTATCACGCCGATATGTTTAATGAAAGCCATAAAGAATAACGTTGAAATAGAAGGAATGAAAGCGGCGCACATAAGAGACGCGGTCGCGCTTGTGAAATACTTCGCTTGGTTGGAAGATCAGATTGTAAATGAAAAGGCGACCGTCACAGAAGTATCTGGAGCAACGCAACTTGAAAAGTTTAGACAGTAAGATTATTTACATGCAAAATTACGAAATTTGAGCGTACTAAGATATTAGTTACATGTGTATTATTCAAAAGGGAGCAGGAACACTTTGTCGGGCTCAGTTTTCCGACGATATCGTCGAGCGGACCTCACGGTGCAATAATTCACTACTTGCCAACAGCAAAGACCGATATACCAATTACAGAAAAAGAATTGTATCTTTGCGACTCTGGCGCGCAATATAAAGACGGGACTACGGACGTTACGAGGACGTTGCACTTCGGCAATCCAACGGATTTCGAACGCGAATGCTTCACGAGAGTTTTTAAGGGCCAGTGCCGTCTTTCGTCCGTTATTTTCCCGTTAATGTTACGAGGAAATTATCTCGATACTCTTGCGCGCGAGAATTTATGGAGCGTCGGGTACATACGTTTCTGTTTTCTTTATAAAATTCAAAATACTGTTTATTATATTAAATATACAATTACAGTCTTAATTATCTTCACGGTACTGGTCACGGAGTAGGTTCGTATTTAAACGTTCACGAGGAACCAGTTGGCATTTCTTGGAGACCGCATCCTGACGACCCAGGCATGCAGCCTGGCATGTTTCTTTCGAACGGTATAAAATACAAATATTATCGAAGTTTTAACTACGCGTACTATTAATATTAATATAACCGGTGGATATGATTAGAACCAGGCTATTATGAGGATGAGAAGTTTGGCATAAGACTGGAGAACATAGAATTGGTGGTGAAGGCAAACACGCCCTACAATTACAAGGACCGTGGTTTCCTTACTTTTGAGACTGTTACGTTGGTGCCTATACAAACAAAAATGCTCGACGTTTCCATGTTAACAGAGCATGAGGTATGCCTTTGGTTTACTCTTTGATTTTTTATTACTTTAAAATAACCAATCGCAATTTCTTTCAGATCGAATATCTGAATACTTACCATACGAGATGTTTGAGTACTTTAAAACCGTTATTGCAAGGCTCGAAAAATGCTCGAGCGCTTCAATGGTTGGAGAGAGAAACGCGTCCGATCTCGAAATAACGATTAATATGGAAAGTAAATTCTAAGAAAAGTTGAATTTCTGATTTTTTACACTTACGATATACAATAAATTGTTTATATAATTACTTTGATATCATTCATTTCGTATGACTAGCTGTATGTACCTTGATTTCGTCTCATGCCTTATATAAAGTTTAAAGTACACAGAGGATCACCAAAATAGTGTCGGTTGATGGAGTTTATCCAAAGAAGTCTGAGTTAAATTTACTGGGATATTGATTAAGGCAAACGGTTGATTCAAACGTTCCAATGTCTGTCGGATTAATTTACCATTCTTACCGAGTAAAAATCCAGCAGGAATGTTTACTGATTTGGACAATGGAATGGTATCGTCGCGTATCATTTCAACGTAGTAATAATCAGTCCATAGTGGACTAGTTATTGATTCTTCGATAGAAGACGAGTGATAGTCTGCTATGATCACAGCTTTTGCCCCAGCCTCTTCTGCCATTATACTTTTAGCGAAGAAGCTACAATCCCCTCTCTCGATTAATGCGATTCTATCCTTCAAATCTTTGGCATTTCTCGCTACCTCACAGCCATGAGGGGGATCGGTCGGGACCAAAGGAATTTTCTCTTCCAGAAAACTTGTGTTCTAGAAATATTTCACCGATTCAAAGAAATATTCAATGAGAATATGACTATTAATGTATAAGATACTCACGAAAGGTGCTCCAAAGTCCTTAGCAGGTCTCAACTTGTACGTGTACTCCAACTCTGGCGGATATATGATTTCAAAGAACACATCTGCACCGATGCTCGTATCGATAAACGATCCTCTCGACTTAAATTTAAACGAGTGCCCTGACAAATTTATAGCAATAGTCATTAATTGTAGTGAATGTATTTATCGAAAACGGTATGACATCGCTAACCTTCGCTGAGTCCGCTTGATATGTTCAGGCCGAGTAAAATAGAAATGTAGAAAGAAGCCCAAAATCTCGTTCTCCGTATTCGCATGATAGCATTCACATCCTCAGTAATGACATTACCATGAACATTTGACTAAACTTAACCTCATCGACGTAACGACCGAACCAATTAATCGTTTCTTATACGTCATTCGTGACGAGAATTCAATGTTGCGGTGTTCTAGGCAATACAACGCGACGAATGAAATATATATTTATAATTATCAGTTACAGTAAAAACAACGATGATTGTAAAACACTGATGAACACGCTATTAGGTGGCGTGACATATTTTCACTGCTTCGTGAGACAGCAAAAGGTGTGTGAGTTTGTTGGGAAAAAGTTTTATAATTAGACGCTATCGACGCAAAGTAGATTATGCTAATATGTAGCATATAGGGTGAGATTTTGGCTGCCACCGATTTGTAAATGGTATTTTGGAGGTTTCAAGCTGGGTGTTCAAAGCGTGTGCATAGAATTTGAATGATGTCTATTTGTCTATTCTGTGCGTATGAAGGTTTTAGAATTCGAATAGGATAGCAGTTTTTCATGACTTAGTTGCTATTTTATTAGTATAAAAGGGGATTTTGATTGTAGGGATTTGATATTAGTTTTATTTCGCGAGAGACAAATGGAGAGTGTTTGTATGGTTGCGTTATTCCCGCGCAAAGAGCAAGCGAGCAGGGCCGTTCCTGCGTTGCTGGTCGCCCAGGTGCAAAAATTTTGCGATTTACTTCTCCAATTTTAACCTTTCAAATATTTGTGTTCAATTTTTCGAATTTCCAATTTTAATTTGAAAATTCTCAAAATTTGAAACTTTCTAATATCCGGCGTAAAATCTTCAATTTTAACTCAACAAATTTTTCTTCAAACTTTCAAATTTCCAACTCCAAATTTTTCAATCATTTTTCAATAGTTTTTATAGTATAGTAATTTGAGTAATTCTACAAATAATTCGCATTACATTTACCTTGTATTTTCAATAAACATAAAAAAATGTGTTATAGTTTCATAATAACTGAATAAATAGTCTTCTTTTTTTGAAGTCTCACAAATTATGCGCCTAGGGTCTCCAAAAGTCTAAATGCGTCTCTATAAATGCTTAAAAATCCAAAGTCTTGTTATTAATCAAAATTTTGTATAAAGTAATCCAAAGTACTGTAATAGCTCCTAGATTTGGTCGCCCAGGTGCAAAGGCACCTTTCGCACTCCCATTAAGAACGGCCCTGGAAGCGAGAGCTTGCGCTATCTGGTGATTAGTGAGCGAACCTCGTGGTCGAGATTAATCGAAAATAGCGAAGAACAATTTGGCGGTTGATCCACGATCATCCGAAGATTGTCGCGGGTGAAAACGGGTGAAAAAATTCTCGAAGAGTGGACGGATGGACGCAATCGTTTGGACTATTGTTAAGCATAATAAAAGAGCCGAAGGCCGAAAAAGAAGGCGGACGCGAGGCGCATGCGCGTCGCACTGCCGCATTTCATGAATGGATGCGCGAAGTGAATGAACGAACGTCAGCTGGGTAAGTTCGGTATACAGTATACACACGCGTGTACACGCCCACACACGGGGGCATAAGTAACCCGAGACGTTGCGACCGCAGCGAAATAACAGGGGCGTGTATTCACAAATCAAAGCTCGCGACGGTAAATAAAACCGGCGAACAATTACTGATTCGCGAATGTAGGCAGAGAAAAATCGCGACGAACGTTCTGGAGACTGGACGATCGCGATCGTTTAGAACCGATCTCCCTGCCTTCGCGGTAGAAAGTCGAACGCTAATTGTCGTTTAGCTTGTCATCGATGAAGTAACAGGAATAAAACGGCGTGTAGCAACGCGGCGCATGTTTGTCGCCCACGATCCAGCACCGATCGAAATGAAATGTAATAACTCGTAACGTTTATCTGCCACGGCATTTTTTTTACGCGCGTAACTGTTTAATGTTCGGTCGGAACGAGCCGCGACGCGCGTCGCTATCGTGACGATTGAGTCGCGACCGACAGCTTTGATTGTTCCTGCGGTCGCGCTTCAAACAACTACATGCCTCGATTTTATCGTGCATAAATAATCGAGAGGAAACTAAGCGCAATAAATTTTACATTTTTCTTATCGGTGGACTGCATAAACTTTGCCTGGCAGGTGTTATTTCATTCGAGAGACCATTCGAAGATCGTTGGGAGAATAGGTTTTTGATCGGCATTCGTTAAACTCGAAAAAACGGAACAAGGCAGCATCGTTCTTGTTGCTGCACTTGTTAGAAGTAATGAGCTTGTAGAGAATACTGGGATTTCTTTGATAATTTAGAGACATTGCGCGTTGGAGGTTTTTTTATTTTAACAAAGGCAAGAAGAGAAATGGTAGAATAATAAGGAAACGAGAAAGAATTTTATAGAAACTATGTTGCATTTATAATGAGCGCACAGGGGATGTTTAAATATTTTAGATTTTACCTTAAGGTAATTAACTCTTTCGTGCAGACTTTAGATGAATTTTAGTAACAATTTTAGCTAAAAGTTAATCTATTTCCTAGATATTAAGGCTTCTCCTTGTAATGAAAACCAGTCGTAAGTGTTGATCTTTTGCCATAAACTTGTTTGTTGGAATCTACTTGAAAAACAATGTTTAGCAACTTTACATGTTACAAGTTACATTGAAAGTTAAATAATTTAAAAAGTACCGTATCAATTTTTCTAAAATTTTGCGTGGGGTTTTATTATTGCTTAAAAATTTATTCTTCCAATTTCTAAAGATTTTCGCTTATTTTCAATGTTGCGGAAGTTTATCCTTAAAAGACAGCGAAACAATAAAAAAAACTTGGTAGAATACCTAAAACAAACGAAATTATATACCGAAATTGTTTATCGCTTGTAATAAGCGACTAAATACAAGTATTAGTGGTTGTTTTGGTCTAATAATGCTTATATTAATAATGAGAGTGTAGTACAGTGAATTTCGCTTATTTGGGCTACCGGGTAATTGAAGCAGTTGTTTATTTGGGACAAATTTTAAAGAACAGAACTGTTCTCGAATAAATAGTTCTACTGTATTGTTTTACTATATTATTTCGAACAACAAAAATGACAATTTTATGTCGTTACAACCTAATGCAATGTGTTTTATTACTTGTTATATAACTCTACTTTTTGGTATCATAGTAACTAATTTGTATAAGGGTGTATTTCTGATGACAGAGATGATTTTTCTAGCAATCAAAATAAATCTAAACTTCCTTCGAAGAAAAAGTTCCAATTTTGAATACTTACTGGAATAAAAGACTAACTAGTGTGAAAATATTTTATAAAAATTATACAGATTTTGTGTGACCGGTAACATGTCATGTAACTATGTTTTATAACTTTCTTTCATATTCACCAACATGATGGATAGCATATAACCTTCTATACATAATGAAAAATGTTATTTAACCTAATGTTATGTAACATTTTTCTTTTTCTTTTTCTAACAAGTTTTGTAACTTTGCTGCATAACGTGTTATATGTGGACGCAGCTTTACACGTGGTTCTTTTTTACCCGGTTGAAAACGTTGATTGAGAATGATATAGGAAGTGTAGTCACGTAAGAACGTTTGATCCACTAGTGCAAATTAATATAAATAGGAAGGATGAGTAGATTTACGATTTTACGCAATATGGAACTAAAAATTTAACACAATTTATTGCTATCATAAAATGCCAGATACTTCGAAATTTTGTTTAATGCAGAAAGGAAAGTTTAATTCCAGATTCAACACTGAAGCTGCTTCGTTTTTTATTTCTAGAGAAACTTCGTGTTTGAATACATTATCAGATTGCGGATTTTTATGTAAATTCACATTTTTACAGGTACAGGAAAGAAGTTAAATTTGAAGTTTGAATAAAAAAACATCTTATCTTCTAAATATTATAAATTTTATTTTAATTGTATATTTAAATTATTATAATAATTTAAATTCTTCAAAGTTTGATGTTTTCTATATTTTTGTATCTATGCACATTCTAATACTTTTTCGCATATTAGAAGTTGCCATAAATGCATAAAAATTCGCAGTCTATCAATACTTTCGCTGCTGCATACGATGCATTGTTATATTTTTTAATATTCAATTTCTGCAGTGCTGTTAGAATAAAAAAATTTTTGCTTTGTAATTTTCAATAGAAGGAGAAATATGATCACCCTAAAGAAATTTATCTTTAATAAAATAAAAGCATAGCTTCTCTAAAATAATGCTTAAATTTGTAATAACACTGTAGTGTATACTTTTTTTTTTTATTTCTATTATTTATAGTCGCATCAACCACTAATACAGGTTATTAGCAACTTTATAATTTGGTGTACAATTTCGTTAGTTTTAGGCAAGGTTGTTCCTAAGGTGTTGGCCGCCCAGCTGCAAAAACTTTACTTTACTTCTTCAATTTTAACTCTTCAAATCTCCATCTTCAGTTATTTAAATTTCTAATTTGAAGTCTTTGCATCTCTAATATTCAACCTTTAAATTTCTGATATGAACTCTTGAAATCTGTAAAACTTGAAATTTTCTCATATCTAACCGGAAATCTTCAAATCCCCAATTTGAAATTTTCAAATTTTCAATTTTACCTCTATAGATTTTTCGTCTTAAATCTTCAAATCTTCATATCTAAAAATCTCTAGCTCGACTTAAAATGTTTGAACTTCCATTTTCAATTTTGAATTGCCAAATTAATGGCACTTACGATAGACACAGTACGTCTTATACATATAGTAATTTTAGTAATTCTTCAGTTATTTATATAAAAATCATTTCCATGGCAATAACATTTTGAACTAAAAAACATTATACGAAATTTTTTCCTTAACTTTTCATGTCAATTAACATTCTGTCCGGTTGAACTACGTTGTTCGCCACAAGCTGTACTTATGTTTCTTTTACTTATTTAATAAAAACGAAGTAACACTACATTCAAAATTAATTATTCAATTGGATTCTATTTGTCTAAAAGATTAAAAAAAAATTATAAAAGAAAATTTTGCTTATTATTGTTATTAATCAAAACTTTACGTATTGCAAACAGTTTGCAGCCTTTGCACATTTTGCACCCCCGCTAGGAACGGCCCTAGTTTTAGGTATCTATTACATTTTTTGTTGTTTCGCTGTCTTTTAAGGATGAACTTCAGCAACACTGAAAGTAAGCGAAAATCTTTGGAATTTGGAGGAATGAATCTTTATGATTATATTGTAATATGAACCATCAGCTTTAACGACTTTTTCCTCGAGAGATTCCAATTAAAATATTCTAAGTTTATAAAAATTAATAGTCTAAGTTCGAATAAATGCTTCGAATGCTCCAATCACACCTTCTAAAACTGACAATTTTCTATGATACTAGTACAACAGGGTTACAAAATGTTTTATAACATCATTCTGTCACATGACCTTGGCTTACCGAATACTTTTGCGTAAATCGTCGGACTCGTATGATTGCATCATCATCCCCTTGCAATCCTTGAATGGAGCGGACCCGGCGGAAAAACAACGATGACGAAACGGACGTACGCAATTTCAGAATTGAATATTCTGGTAGAGGGGTGGTGGAAAGTTCGCAGGGAGGTTGCAACGCGCGTGCAGGTGTGCCTCGGTGTTCCACAGATAACTTCACCCCCCACTCGGATTGCGACGGGGTTTAGCGACGTCGAGGGAGGCAGAGGGTCGCCAGGACGCTCTCCCCGGACTCGAGCGGTCAAGGGCAGTGGCGTCGCGTGACGTCATACGGCGCTGCAGTGACGCAATCAGTCGCCAGGGGCAACCCGCGGCTGACGGTCGCCTGGCAACCCTGTTGTTGCCCCTCTGGCCCCTGCCTCTACCCCCTGCGGCGGTCCCCTCCCTCTACCTCGCACCTCCCGCTCGCGATCCCTCTCTGCACGTGCCGTTCCTCAATGAACTCCCCTCGCCCTCCACCCTACCGCCCCGCCCGACCCCACCAACGACCCGACCGTGTACGCCGCTTCCACCGCGAGCCCCTTCGCCTCCTCGCGTTTACGCGACGGCGACCCTAACCCCCAGCGAGGACTTCGCCGGATGCTGCCTCCCTGCGGACATCACCCGCTCTCACGAGCCTTTTGAAACGCGGCGACCCCGCGGACGCCTCGCCTCCCGGCGCGCTCGATAACAGACTGCCTCCGTGAACCTGAGGGAGGTTCGAGGACCCGAGCGACCCGGGGGAGAGATCACCGGTGTCGAACGGTGCGGCGCGGCGCGGCGGCGGGACGACGAGGGGCATCGATGCGCTCTTCGATTGACCTCAGGTGTTTCATTATTAATATTCTTCTCAAGATCGACGCGGCTTTGTTTAAACTATCATAGACGCGGTACGGTTAATTTTGTATCGGTGCAAACGATGTAGTCTTTGCTCGTTATAATTAAATTAACGTGTTAATTAAGCTTTTCCTCAAAGAGATACGCCTACGGCGGTTCTACTGTTTATTTGAGTAAAATAAGAACCAGTCACCGACGCATTCGCTTTAGAAAAACGCGTTTTAGACAAGGTGCGGAGTCGGAGTCGTGAAGGCGGAACTGGAGTTTAGGAGCAATTTTTAATTATTGGAGTCGGAGGCGGAGTAAGAAAAAGCTATATCGACTCCGACACAAACTTTGACTCTTTTGTTTATAATATATCGCTGATAAGTCTATGTATGCGTAAATAAATTGCTAATATTTAGGAATTGATTCATTCAGTACCAAAAAGATAAAAGACAGCCCTAAAAGCAATAAGTATCTCTACGATATATTAGAGATTATATTAATTTTCAAAAATGAAAACTTTTTCTCAAATGGATATGTATTTTTAAACTATTTCCTGAAATTGAGAAAGTAACTGTCGTGTTGTGTTACATGAGAGTAATCTGTTCCATATTCTCAAGACTTCAATGCAATCTTTTAACTATATTTATTTAGTTTTATTACAACTTTTAATTATTTTAGATTCACAATAATTAGACTACGGATTTTCATGCAATATACAATTTTTACAAACGCAAATAAAAAACTTGCATTACAATATTTTTAATTTTTTAAACATTCTAATTCGAATTATATTTTTGATATTTCGTATACTTTGCCATCTGTTAACAATCTCAAAGATTTTTTGCATACTATTGCTAATAATGGATAAAATCTGCAGTCTAGTAATAACTAAACTACTAATTTTGAAAAAATTTCTATACGCAAACAGAAATACACAAAAATCTAAAAAACTGTTTAGACGTACTAAAATACACAAAACACCAAAAAATAAATATAATACATATTATAATACTTATAGAATAAGGCACATTGTTATTCAAACTTCAAATCTTCGTTTCTGTCTACAAATTATAAATTTGCATAAAAATCCGTTGTCTAATTTAACTGTATTAACCGTATAATTATGATGTGTAATTCTTACTGTAAGAATTACAGTTCTCCTGACTTTTTTAACGATTTACTTTCTAAATTTAAAAGTTCCTTACATTCAGCAGTTTAACTTTTAACCCTTTATAAAAAGGTTTTGTACCCATGAATGTTATAAATAAATAAATGAAATTTAATGTGTATTCTTATGAGATAACTCAATATTGAGAAATACATTACAAAATTAAAAGTGAACTTGCTAGCAGTTGCATTTCAAGTACATTCAAACAAACAAGTTTATGACAAACGATCAACATTTCTGATTGGTTTTCATTGCACGAAGAAGCCTTATTAATATTTTGGAAATAAATTAACTTTTGACTAAGATTATTACTGAAATTCATCCTTAAATTCCCCAAATGACCAAATCGTCACGTTTTAGGCGATTAGCTTCTGATGCGTCTTGATTAACGGTAGCCCCGTGACGAGAAACCAGTTCCCTAATTTCTATAATTTGGCGTAACCCGCCTAGAACCGCTTCATCCCCGCGCGGTTCACCGAATTGCGTCACAACGCTACCGGAGACGCGAAATTCGAGACCTCGGTGGTTGCTCGTTACATGTTGCCCTTGTATCGATCTCGCCGGAAACGTAAGAGTAGCAAAAAGCGTAAGTCACAAATAACCAAAGCGATCATGAAAGTAGTTGACTGCTACGAGGCAAAAGATTCCTTCATCTCCTGGAAGATGACCGTCCGTCTATTATCTCAAACTTGTAATTAATGATTGGTACCTTTATCTCGAATGGCTTCCGTGCGTGTAACTAGTAATCTATGGAATCGATGGAAATTGCTGCGAGTCGTGGTCTCCCGCGTTTTCAAATACTCGATAGGGAAACCAGTAACGTAATCAGAGTTGCAGAACTTCTTTGCTGTTCTGTAGCTATATACAAAATTAATACTAAGCTGATTACAACATTTGCGATCATTATTATCAGGATACACTCTTGACTTTTTAAGTTCGTTAAGTGATAAGCAATGATTAATTATTCTGTTCAGCGAAATGTTAGATTTCTACAATAATTTATACTTTGAGTAGTTTTTTTCAAGATTCGGTATATCAGCTACTTTGTACTTATTTCGATGTATTTCTGCACGTTTGTGAATACATTAGGTAATAATATACTGACCTTTATATCTAATGTTTGTGTGTTGCATAATTGGCAGATATAATCTAATAGTTATTTATAGCTTTTTCTTTTAGCAGTTGCATAATTTATTATGATGAACGAGTTTACAGTGTAAAACTCATGTTTTTGATACTAACAAATATGAAGATAGAAAAAATGAGAGATTTTAAAACAGAAAATATAAAAAGTATAAAAGACAGGTAATAAAAAAGGGATTCATATAAAGGAAGAAAATAAAATGTATTAGTTTTTTAATATTTATTTTAATTTTTAATATATTGTTTTATCTGAACTAGCAACTATAAAACCTAGAATTATTAAAATATTTATGGAACTGATAACATCAATTGATACAAAGGTTTACATAGTTGCTTTTTCTATATTTTTTATTCTGTTAGTTCAAACAAAATTTGGAACCGAGATGACAGTGAAATTAATGCATACGATTATGCAAATTCATATATTTACAGATCGTCAAAAGGAATCACAGCTTAAATTAGAATAAAGATATATTTTATTCTTTAAATTTTTTTTAACATATATCTTATGATTAATATTTTATACTTTCGTTTATATTATTTAATATCCCATTCAAAATCTTTACATATTTATTATACACTCATGATAAATAAATAAAAGAACGTAATTTGATAATATTACACGAAATATTCTCTCGTTATCACATGGACTTACGAAACTCCTGAAAATAAATACGTAACATTAATACGACAAACGATCCATGAAAGTAAAATTATTTTACGCCTTCAAAACAAAATTGAAATTAAATTTTCTTAGATATTTAATAAAAAGCGAATGTTTATGCGAATTGGGACCTGAATAAAAATTTGTCTCATCTTTCAAATACTACAAAATGTATTTTACCTTTAACATTTTCTAAATTTTTGCATCCTTGCTCACCTCTATCCACTTTCACATACTTAAAATAGCCATAAATGCATAAACATCCAACATATCTAATCACTAAACTCCTTTTACACGCTCTATAAACAAATACTTACAACCTCCGCGCTATAAGCTCATCTCCACTTCCCACTTTTCCTGTGTACCGTCTGCGAACTTCAGCCACCCCATAAATCCAGCACTTACTCGCTATAAACTCGCCCGAACAACTTCCTACAATCACTATCTAAGCCCTTCCATCATCCCAGAAATCCTGTCCACCCTTCCCCGAAGTTTCCTTTCCGTCAAGATAACCAACGTCCGCCAACGCGTCGACTGACCCCAGCGTCGCGTATCCTACGCCTTATAAGCTCTTCCCCGACATCGAAACCCCGAGATTCTAAACGAACGAACAACCGGCAGAACCTCGATTCTTCCCCGCGAATCCACGAGCAACCGAATCGACGTACGCGGACGGCGTTCCTCGTTCGAAACCCGCGGCACTCCGGAGGCCCATCTCGCCGGGATCTCGCGTCTAAAAACTTTCAGAGCGATTCCTGCATATACGAGCAGCTCAGACACCTACGTGCATACGTGTCTATGGAGTGAAGCCACGAGCGAAGCAGCAACAGGTTTAATCGCGTCGGGGTGTGGCTGGCTGGCTGGCTGGCCGGCTCTCGGTTCATTCGGCTGCTCTCCGCTTGATGCTGGTTTATAAGATCGATGCGACACCGGGTATCGTTGCGCGGTGCGAATGAAAGCTGAATGTTCGTTTTGCACCGTCGATGCGCCACTCGTTCGGAGGGGGGAACCAGACGACGAGAACCTGAACATCGGGCTGGAAATTAGAAAAAAAAAAGGGGATTCCGATTGCAGTATCTTTCGTTTTATTGGCCGAGGGGAGGGGACCGGGCGAGATTTCCCGTGGAACTCGGATGAGAGACGTTTACTGGGCAATTTGATGTGTTAACTCTTGCGGGGAATTTGTTAATTTGATGTGGTTAATGCGTTAACTGGGTCATTACTCGGAGGGGAATGTTTAGGTTGTGTTTACTATTCACTGTTCGTTGGTTCGTCCTAAAGGTTGATTCAGACACCTCCAGTAATTTAGGGTAAATTCAGGAGAGACGCCGCACTCGTGATATCTTCCGATCGAAAAGAGAGAATCACATGTGCTGTGTATTTTCTTAATCCTGTTTGAGCACTTAAAACAAATAAGCGAGTTCAGCTATCGCTGCAGGTGTCGCGTTCTTGAAGCATTAAAAACATAATTGTACACCGGGCTTAGGGGCGTAATTGCTTTTGAGGCCCCAACATAGTGAACAAAAAAGATAATACTAAAGGGGACCGAAAATTTGAAGCGTTGCGTTGGTGATATATAAGCAGTGCCGCCAAAAAGTTATATTGCAAGTGGCGCCATTTTCAGCATTTTGTCTTTTTAGTTCACCTATTTGATTTTTCACACCACGTAAAATAAAAATAATAGTTTGTAAATTAAATTTTATATAATTCTATTCCGACATGCCATTTTCGTAAAATTTGTAAAGCTTAGAAGTTTTAAATGAAAAAAAGATAGGCTGCTGAAAACCAACTTAGCCTTAGGGCGCCACATACCCTTGAGCTGGCCCTGTTTGTACAATAAGTACGTTAGAATTTTATGTATGCGAAATAAAGACGAAACAAAATAAATACATGATTCAAAATTAAAGTTTTATCCTTGCATAGAAGTTCAATTGTATTGAGTACTGTACCTAGTAGCATTGTAGCTCGGTGTTTACGACCAGGGTTTGAATCGCAATAGTTATACTATAATTTTTTTTCATTTACCTGTTAGAATTAATTAGACCTTGCATGCGAAAACGTATTGCTAATATTCAAGAAATTGTATGTTTCATGAAAATATCTTTTTTTTGCTATTAGAGTTTTAAATTTATTTGCTTATTGGCATTGAGTGAAATAGCATGAGCACCTGACAGCATAATAAGCGAAATTATGAATTTCAGAAGCAATAAACTTACTAAAAACTAGAAGAAAAAAATTTGGTTACAAGAATGCATTTAAAAAAAGGAAGAGATTAGGAGAATCGAATAATTGCTGTAAGAGAATGGTTTTAAAACATGCTAAAAGCTTTTTAAATTCTTTAGGAATAAATGAAAAAATGTGTGAACTCTTGGACAAAACGGTTGGCTTCAATGATTGGATTTTCAGAACATTATGCATACCACATAAAAAGTTGGTTGAATGAATGCTACACTCAATGATGAATTGATTGAAAGGCAGTTTCCTCATTTCAGAAGTCATGTGATTTTACACTTTTAGGTTTTTGCTGATGTACTTAAAAAAAATTGTATAGCACAGAAATATTTATTTAAAATTAATTTAATTATCAGATTCTAAGTCGTAGGATGATGAGATTGGAGGTGATAATAAAATTTAGTTTACAATAAATGCAATAATGTGTCAGTATAAAATTTATGTTGATGAAGGTGGTTGATACTTTAAAATGTAACTTTCAACATAGAAATTTAAACCTTTATTTCAAGTTTTAAAAATTCTTGTTAAAAATTTCTGTAAGCAAATTGGCAAATTTCATTTATGATTAGACGGAGAATGTTTAAGCAAATTTATATTTTCAAGGGCATAGAAAAAGAAATGAAAATGAAATAAAAGTGTCTTTTACCTTCTACATATTATAATATGTATTTGATTTTCGATATTGCATGTCTTTTTTCATCTAAGTACATCTATATACATTGTAGCACATTTAAAATCGCCATAAATGCATAAACATCCGCAGGATCTATTCATGGATAAATGTAAGTAATATCCAGAATTTAATACTATATTCTGTTGGTATCTTATCTTCTGGTGTCTACTTTTTATACCGAAAAAAATTGATTTTTCCAATGCAGAGGAGTTTCCACATGACAAGTTAACTTCTTCTTAACGTCTTCCTTAGTTAACAGGTTAAACAAATTTAGGTCAGATTGATTCAATGTTACGCACAGTGACTGCGAAGAGAAATGTAGTATCAATATTGTTTTACATAATACCGCTCGGAGGTATTTGATCGTGCATCTCGCGCGGTAGAACTTTGTTTTTCTTCATTAACAACTTCATTGCCACGTCACCCACATATGGTTTCAAAGATTTATATGAATACGAATAGTATTAATTTATACGATTGTAAATGGTATTCAAACTTATTACTAACCCTTTGTCCTACACTTTTTTTCTGATTGCAAACATATAAATTATAAAATATCTAACTATTAATTGCATAAGATAAAAAAAAAAAATGATGTGATAGATTTGCAGTTGTCGAAACATCAACTTTCCTTTTTCCAATATTTGAAACATAATCCGTATCACGAGTATCACACGTTATAGAGCAAGCAGTCAATACAGATTATTACTGAAAGAAGAAAATATAACATGCTGAAAAATAAATAAATCCCAAGGCAGTATCACTAAAAAGAAATATATATACGTGAATTTTCAATCGAATCATCATGCCTGCATACGAAAAAATCACAGAAGAAAGATTCTCTATACAATTCAGCCTTTTACTCCATTTTTAACTACAAATAAAAAATACAAATTCCAGCAGAAATATGTGAATCGCATTGAATACAATAATAAATTCAACGAAAACCAGACAAAAATGTTTCTGGTCACCCAAAAGAAAATCTGAAAGAACAGACCACGTAAAAAAAGTATTATATAAACACAGTGACTAACGGGTAAAAAGAAATCCATGTGAAAAAATAATTTTTTCTTCAAATTTATACATTTTTCTATGCACAGTTTTGGAATTTTTTTTTTATAAAACAAATATTTGCAAGCAAAATCTTATTAGAAATGTCGGAATCAGCTAAACCGCCCATCTACTGGCTTGCTTACACTGTAAATTAAGCAATGCTCCCCGAAAAACTCAGCTTCAAATAAAGAAATGAAAAGCGAAAAAAAAAAATCGTTACCAGATTCCCGCGCGAAGGAATCCCCGCGCTCGAGAAACCGGAAGCCCATGCTCGGATCGCCGAGGCGCGCGTCGCACGAGTTGCGCGCGCGGCTCGGAAGTCGCGTCACGCGGGCGTCGCGGCGGGAATCAAATTTCACCGACACCTACGGGGTCCGCGGCGAACGGACGTTACCTGACTCATCCCATCGTTCGATCTCGAGGAACGACCGGTCGCGCGAACCGACGCGTATTTTTCTTCTTCGAGGGCCCGAGGTTGGAGCTCGCATATCCACGGAGGAACTATATTTTACGCGACTTTTTTGCTCGGCTGCACGCGCGCGATCCTTATGTGTCGCGCGAGGAGCGTGCGTCGCCGTCGTCGTCGTTGCATGTCGTCGTCGTCGCGCCGTCAGCTTGTAGTGGGAGGAACGTCTGAGGCCGAGGAAGAGAAGAATATGTTAGGAGCGCGGAGCGGGAAAGAGACGGGGGGAGGCGAAAGAGAGGGAGAGAGCCGGCGACGGGTATTCGGAAAGAGAAGGCGGTAAAGAACTGCGAGGAGAGGAGGGAGCGAGAGGGGGGAAGGGACGAAGACAAAGAAGAGGAAGAGAGAGCGCGGACGGGGAAAAAAGGGACGAAGCATAGCGCGGCTCGCGGAGGGACAAGGATGAAGGGAGAACGAGGAGGAGAAGAGGGAGAGGCGCGGGGCGACGGCGGGGAGAGGACAGAAGGTATCACGAAGTGCAGAGGAGGCCTCATCTCGATCTTGGTCCTATTTATAGACGTGCTCTCACAGCCTCACTCCTGCCCACTTCTTGCACTGTCTCTCCTATATAGGTGTGCATACACCTATATCGCGGCCAATGCACGTTCTCTACACGCGAGAGCCAGCGAACCGGCCAAAACTTCGTTCGCTCGTTCCTCCGTTCGAGCGCGAATAATCGATGACGTGGACCCTCTTCGAGCCGCTCGTCGTAGCTCGGTAGCCGATGGAAAATCGCGAGCGATCGTCCTCGTCCATCAATCGATCCATCACCGAATCAACCGCTGCGTTGGTCGTCGATTGTCCGTAGATCGGGACCCTCGCGAGGGAAATTCCTCCCGAGTGCAGCACATTTACAAAACGCCGGATCCTGGATCGGGCGGATGATAAACCGCGATCCAGCCGTTTCGAAATTAGAGAAACCAGGAGGCAGCCTCGAAGCGCGGAAAGTTTCATCCGCTTTACTTTCTCGTCGCGCGGTGGCTCAATTAAGGGGTCATGTCTAGTCAGAAGGCCGAAAAAAACGTGTTTTTTAGGAATTTTTTTTTTCTAAAAGTATAACATTTACGGAAAAAACAATTTGTGTATTTGAAGGCGCATGTCTTTACGAACTTTTTATAATTTTTGTAACAAAAAATATGTAAAAATAACAATAGTATAGTAATTTTACTAGAGATCCTCTTAAAAAACGCGGTGCGCGGTGACCACTCTTGCTCAGACTGGGGTCATATAAAATCGAAAAACGAAAAAGATTTGTTTTGTGTATGAAATTATCTAGTCCTTGAACGAAGGGTTTTTTGAAATATTCATTTGGAACACAATGGCGGGTGTTTGAAGTGAATGTTACGATTTTCGATGAAAATGTCACTCATTTTTTGTTAATAAAAAAAAAACTATGTATCGCAAAAAGAAATCCTTCGTTCAAGGACTAGTTTTTCTTATCGATAATAATCCTGTAAAATTTGAATTAAATCGATGCAGTAGTTTTCGAGATATTGTGGTCACCGATTTTGAAAACATGGTTTCGAGAAAAATGCGTTATACTGAAAAAGTCTCCGGATTTCGTTTTACCGAGACCCGAAAATTTTCTGGATTTACCCATTATAAATGTACAGAATCTTTTCCACCTCTTAGGGTATGTTTTAACAGTCCATAATAAGCGACTCATATACGCAGGCAGAAAGGAACGATACTACCGATATACATACTTACTCCAAAGGCACGATCGCAGCGTACACTTTGAATGCCTGTAACTTTGTTAATTTTAGTCGGATAAATCTGAAATTTTGGGGGAATACTCTCTGTACATACAATAGTACTTTCGAAAAATGAAAAAAACTAAAAGTCGACTTTTTTCAAATTTCTGACTAGACATGACCCCCTTAATTTCACTTCCAGTGCTACCGTGTTGCGAGATCGATCGACCCGAGATCTAACGTTGCACAGTGTAGAACTGAATTCGTTCGGATCCGTTGATCGATAGCCAAGGAGTTCCAGTCGAGATTGAAGCTCGGATCCGTCGAGGCTCGCGGACAGGGAAAAAACGCGGCACGCGCGAACGATACTAATTGCCGGTTGTTCGCGATCGGTATCGCGGGCGGGAGGAGAAAAACCTCGGCGACGATAAACGCGGTTGGAAAGCTCGAGCGGGTCCGCGTTTAGGCGCCAACCGCCGTATTCCACGGTGAAAGGTTGTGCATAGAGAACGCGCGGCGCGGCGCAACGCGCCGCTGCATCGAGAGTGGCGACTCGGCCACGGGACCGGTCCTCATTAATCTTCGTGGTTGCTTTTTAAACGAACTTGCTGGGACGAACAATAGTTCGGTCGCGTAGGCCGTCGTTCGCTTCTATCGACGTCCACGATCGTCGATGTTCCGTTCGGTAATTGTCGATCATCGATAAAGACGTCCGCGGTCGACGAACGTGTCTGGGACGTCGCGGGGGGAAAAGTAATGAGCGATTAATTAGGGAAACTCGGGGAGAAAAAAAATTATATTTAAACGGTACCGCTTTGGATCGAGGCTCTAATAATTTTTGGGCTTTTGTTGGTTGACACTTTGACTGCTGAGATGGATCTGAAATTCGATACACAGAGATTTTAATTTTAAATTAAGTTGTCTTTAATCTAATTCTTCATTTATTTTATCGTGTGTTTCTTTCGCTCGGTAGTTTCTAGTTGAGAGGTTTGTTAATACCGTTCGGTGTAATCGTATAAATGAATATTATTCATAATCATGTAAATAGCTGTCACCCATATATGGCTGACGTGGCAGTTGGAGTGTTAAGTCACTTTACGAAACCGTGCTATATCTTTCTGATAATTTATTCAATGCCTTTATGCTGTGTATTAATCTTGCTGGATAGCTTTCTGGATCTTTATATTTTGAATCTTACAAGGAAACATTCCGAGTAGGGGGTCGCGATATCAAGTAGATACTGAGACTTAGAAACTTTAAACACAGTCAAAATGATCTGTAGAATATTAGTTGCTAATGGCTCATAGAACATTAAAAATAGTCTGAAAATATTACATGTTAAATACTATGATACTTTTAACAAATCTGTAATCTGGAATTTGAAGTATTTAGAAATTGTTGAAAAATTGAAATACAACGCAATCTGAACAAATTTAATCGTTTGAAGACGCATAGAAAATCTGGAAGAAAAACTGTAAAAACTACGAATACTTTAAATCCTTAATCTTAATTTTTCAACTGTTCGACTTGAAATTTTCGAATCTCCAACTTGAAACCTTCAAATATTTAATTTTAACTCTGAAAAATCTTGAAATCTCCAAATTTTTCAGTTTTCCAATTTTAAATCCTCAAACTTCTAACTTTAGCCTTGAAAAGTCACTAAAATTAAAAATTTTCAAATCTCAAACTTTAAACCTTCAAATCTTCAATTTTAGCTCTGCAAATCTCTAAAACTGTAACTTGGTATTTTGAAATTTGCAGCATGACATCTTAAAATTTTCAATTTTAACTCTAGAAATCTTGAAATCTTCGAATCTCCTACTGTTTAGCCTAAAAAGGTAGTAGAGGTTCTGATATTGTTCACTAGCTAGAATCCTTTTAGCCTATTTTCTTGTATTGCACAAGCCATTAGCAGTTAATATTTAACAGATCATTTTGACAGTGATTAAGGATTCTAACAATATCAATATTTATTTGATATCGCGACCCCCAACTCGAAATATGTTCTTGTTAGTGGACTTTTCTATTATATAATAATTAGACTGCGGATTTTATGCATTTATGGCAATGTTAAGTATGCGAAACATCCATGAGACTATTAACATTTTCTGAAATATGCAAAATATCAAAAATATAAATCAAGTTAGAATATTTAGAACATTAAACACACTGTTTTTCAAGTTTCAGTTTTGTATTTGTGCTTGTGAAAATCTTATTTTGCATAAAAATCCGCAGTCTAATAGTAATCCTACTAAATATTTACTGTATTTATTAAAACTTTTTTTATTCTACAATAAAATCTCGATTATCCGATTTGAATTTTTATAGAGCAAAATGCTAATAATTAGTAGAATGTTATTAAATCACAGTTTAACTCTTACTCAAAATCTCACAGAATTCTTATAGTCAGTACAATAATCAATTGAAACCCTGAAGAATTAAAACTGGGGATAATTGTGATTCGGATAATCCAGGTTCTACTGTATTTAACTATTACATTAAAAAATGTATTCTAATCTGGATCTGATTGTACCACAATATTTGAATCTTCATCTATCTAAATGAAGTGACTAAATAAGAATCAGAGTCTATAAGACGAGAAAAAAAAATCACATCTTTTCCGCAACTCAAATCATCCACTAAATAGAAATCGTAAATCAATATCACTAAACTAGTAATAATAAAATCATAGAATAGGGAAAGGAATTGATGAACGTTCAGTTACTGTTCAATGTTATTTTGTATTTTTGTTAATAATCGTCGTAGGGGTCCGGCCAGATAAAACGGCAACGATTATTACAACACAAATGTACAGGTAGTCGAGAAAATTGTTTTTCTTTTCTTTCGCGTGCATAGCACTCGGAGCACCGTATGTTATAACAGTTACACATAATTTACCCGACTATAATGTAATATCGTTCGTAAAAAAAGTATCATCTCCGTTCTTTTCACTTTCTCTCTCTCTCTGTCTTTCCTGTCTCTCTCACTCACTCGCACCCTCTCTCTCTCTCTCTCTCTCTCTCTCTCTCACACTACTTTCTTTTTCTCTTGCTCTATGCTCACGCACGCAGGACACAGTCACGCACAACGCCCACACATAAATTTCTTTCTCTCTCTCTCTCTCTTTCGCTCGCTCTCACATTGCATTTTCATCCCTCGAGGCAGGCGCTTGCGCGCGAATACGGTTTGCCCTGCCTCTGTAACGCATTTTCCGACCTATCTAGAACAATAGCGGACAAAACATCGCACACGCTCCTGTGCAACCATCGTCGGTAGGTACAGAGTGCATACGGAACGCATAGGTGCGCGGCTATGCGTCTCACAGTAATCATAGTCGTTATTAATATAATTCATGATATAATAATCATAATAAAAATAATTCTTTAATTTTAACAATATATATATCCTTTTTCAATATATATATAATATATATATAGAGATTTGTTAATAAATAGAGCAACATATACATAATATTAATTGTCGCTAAACTCATATTTATATTACACGTAAACGATGCGGGGAGGGCGGAAAGGTGTTTGGCGGGTGGTGAAATGGTCGAGGTGGAAATGGGGTTGGGAAAAGGGAGGCAAGAATAAAAGGAGGAAAGTGAAAGACTGTTCAACGGGTTTCTCTGTCTCTCGCCATATCTCTTTCTCGCTTACTTTCTTTCTTTCTTCTCTTTCCTCGTTCGATTAGACGAAGTAACCTATGTATACATATGTATAACATTTATATTATGTACATATTTACAGAGGAAAATTCCTGATTGAACAAAAATCATCACAACTAATTACCATTTATAATCCGTGGGGTTTACTGGCGGTACAAATGTATCGTTAAGAGGAGCCGCGACAGGGATCGATTGTAGACGTAATTATGTAGAAACTCGGACTCCACAGAGGGGCGAAGGGTGAATGGAGGGGATCCAAGAGCGAGGACGGGATGGGAAGGCGGAAAAAGCCCGAGATTTAGCGTGATCGGAGCACGGACAAGTGTTTCGAACTAGGAACGAGACACGTGAGCGCGTTTCAGAGGTAGAGGAAGGGATATATATGTACGAAGCGATCGTTTGATTGTATGATTGAAAGACACGAGGTTCCAGGACGCAAGAAAAGTGTGTGTACGTGTGTGTTTGTGTGCTTCGTGCGCGGGAACGATCTCCTCGCAACATCGGAGCGCACGTGTTCCATCCATCAACCCTCTTCCACGCGTACTCCGATCTCGAGCACCTACGTGCGTCTCCTGGCATCCGCGAAAGCCGCTTCGGCGCGACGAAATTACTAGCGCTTATAAAAATACTTTAGAAAATACGTTTCGATACTCCCTGATCTAAGGTCGCGGAAAAACAGCGCGCGGATCGAGTCTGTCGATCGAAGAATCCTCGGATTCTCAGCGTCGGGGCTCGTCGATCGGCTTCGAAGATCGACGCGAGATCTTCCACCGTTTCGGAAATCTTGTAACATTTTTAACCGCGATCGAGAGCGCGTCGACTCTCTTCCGCTCGCCCTCCCCGCGTCTACATCCATTCGTTTCGATGAATGCCACCCTCGTTCCCGGAAGCCGCGGGCGGCATCGATTCTAACATACGTCCTTCGCTCGAGACGATTGCAGCACTTCGCGACACCGGCGCGCGGCTCGACGCTTATTCTAGCGACCGCGTCTCGATCGCAAACAAGGGCATAAAATCCCGCCGCCGCCCCGTAAATAACGATCCCCGACGCTCGCCCGTTCCGAACGATCGCTCGAGCCGCCGAGAGTCGAGCGTCCGGAGGACTGATACTGACCGTCGTCGAGGAAATAACTTAACGGCGCGCCCGGTGAAGCTAGGAATTTTCGTGCGAGCCCGTTTCAACAAGCTAAATGCAACTAGACTACTCGCCTCGATACGCGAGAGGGGGAACGGAACAGAGAAGCATAGAAAATGGGAAACCGAGGAAAAAGAGGTGGGAAACGCGACTACTCTCGCTGTAAGCTCGCTGCTGTTGCATCTCGTGAAATTGGGACATCATATAATATTATTATACAGTATTATTTCGGTGGGATTATCACGTGTTCTATTTAGTCTTGATGAGGAGGCAAAGAATGAACTAGTCGTTTCTATTTAGACATTTTTTCGTAATCGGTTAATTACTACTTTTTTGGTAGGAGAGTATTAAGTTATTCCTTTATGGACGTTTTGTTGGACATATTATTTAACCCTGATGTGGTTTTGGGTCTTTCTTCGACCCGAGTATTTTATTTTATTTTTTTAACACTTTGAGTGCCGAAGTAGATCCATTAAAATTGCTTTAACTCTTTGAGGTACTGTGGTATCATTTTTTAATTGCTATACGGTGGTACAAAACTGTATTACTTAATAGGATTTTCCTTCTTTTTCTTATCGTATTATAAAACCTTTGAAACTCTGCTAATTTTTCATTTTTAAAAAATTCTGTCTTCTACTAATTCTTTTTTTTTTAACTCTGTGCTTCAAAGAGTTAAGATAGTTCTTAATCTTTTTCTATAATTCTTCATTTATTTTATAGTAATATAATACTCTGTCTACTGTTTATTAATAGTTTGTGCTAGCAACTTTCATGACTAGACTGCGGATTTTTATGCCAATTTATAGTTTCGCTATAGAAAAGGAAGTGAAATTCTAATAAAAAAATATATCTCTTCTTCTAAATATTATAAAATATATAGAAGATTTAATATTTCATATATTTTTCTATCTCTGCAAAGTTTCTCTATCTATGCACATATTGATACATGTTTTCGCATATTCGCCATAAATGCATAAAAATCCCTCGTCTACTCATGACTACTATTTATAATCTTATGAAATTTATATTATTTACAGTCGTCTAAATAACTGTCACTAGTATGATATGAATAACAGTCAATGACAGTCAAAGTGTTAATAATTATTTAAATTTCCTTGTTCCTTCATATTAAACAACGTGACGCTAATAAACTTTGTTTCATTTAGAATTTTTAAGGAGGTAGCAGGGTTAAATATTTTAACTTGTGTTCCATCGTCAGTATGCTAACATATAGTTAGCACTTCACTATCATATACTTTTCTATTACTGTTCAAATTTCTTCACCAAAAAATGTCTAACCTCTTAAACTTTAAACTGTAATATATGAAACGACAGTACCAATAGGATGATTTAATATTTGTTTAACCCTCGTGTGTCCCTCAGATTTCTTTACGATCTACTTGTACTAATGTTTCAATATTTTTTCTGACTCTTAGAAAAATCTGAAGCAGTTATTATTAATATTTATTAGGTCCTCTCATAAGTATTTCTTAAAGATATTTTATTAGCAAGAAAATGTGAGAAAATTCTTAGTTACATTTAATCATAAATACGCTTCTTTCTACATTTTAAGAACATTTTCTAATCTTCATATAATCTTCAGTCTATTTCTTAAAAATAGTCTAACCTTCTGATTCTACATGTAACACATAAAGCAACAACGCTTATGAGATGACTTAATATATTTTCTTATCTTTGAGATCATATAAAAAATTAATAATAACACGCTTATAGTGAAACTGATTACTCGTCAGAATTTTTCAGAGGAACACAGAAGGATTAAAAGAAGAAAAATGTGGATACAAAGTCTAACTAATTTCCCAATTTCCAGTCACCAAATCTCAATACCACAGACTTACCCTTCACACAAATCCTCCACCTACCAACCCGGCGAGCTTACAGCGAGTATCTATCGATCTTGTGATCTCGCTGGTTCCTGCTCGCAGCGCGGGGGTCGTGAGAAGATCGATCGATCGGTTTCCACCTGGATCGCCTCTACCGAGGGTCGGCTATCAGCCAACGGATCTCGCGACATCCGCGACCGCGAGCCTCGCTACCGTTCGATAGTCGATACCCGAGCGTTGAGAGATGCCGTCGGTTCGTGGAGGTGGTCCTGGTTCCCCGACCGCTGCTGAGCCGACGACGATCGATGACGGATCAGTCGGTGACGGCTGCGTGTGCACGGTCCGCCTAAAGGTCTCCGTCGTGTCCTCGTCGCTCGACGAAGGGGGCGCGGATGCAGAAGAGGAAGCTGCGCGCGATGAATAGGAGAGCACGATCGACAGGGGGTTTTCGAGAGGAATGCGCGGTGGAGATCGACGACGCCTGGCGGCCGATCGACGTCGATCCCGCGGAGGCCGGCGCGGCGTTGATCGGACCGAGCGGTACACGAGCCGCTTATTGATTGCAGGGCGGCGAGGCGTGACTCTGGGGGTGATTCCTCGCAGAGGCGTGGGTCGCCTCGCGCTTCAGCCTCTGCTTCAGGTGCACCTTCGCGTGTCGCTTCTTCTCGTCGCTCCTGGCGAACTTGCGGCCGCATTGATCACAGCAGAACGGCTTCTCGCCGGTGTGGGTCCTGACGTGGGTGGTCAAGTGGTCGCTCCTGGAGAAGGAGCGCATGCAGATGCGACACTGGAACGGCTTTTGCCCGGTGTGGATGCGAATGTGCCGCGTGAGCTCGTCGCTGCGGGAGAACCTGCGATCGCAGCCGTCCACGGGGCAGGCGTAAGGTCGCTCGTGCACTGGGGTCTTGCTGGGTCTGTTGGGGTATTTCCTGGGTTTCACCGGGACTAGTCGAAGCGGCAGGGCACTTTGCTGGTACACCTGCGAGAGGATCTCGTGGCCTTTGGACGTGCTGGGATTGTACTCGGCCAATTGGACTCCTGCTGCTCCACCAGAAGGTGGCGGTTGTTGTTGCTGCTGCTGACTCGGTTGGGGTTGTTGTTGCTGTTGCTGTTGCTGGACAGGTGGACCGTAGCCGCTCGTCCCGGTGGGCTCTTGCTTGAGCGTCGTCTCTTGGTGGTGATGATGGGGATGGTGGTGCGAGAGGAGGTTGGGGTCATACGCCTCCTCATGCGCGGTGAGCCAGCCGGCAGGGGTGGTGGTCGGCGTGTCGTGATAGCCTGGAGGCGGGGGCGGCTTCGACTCGACCTGCAAAAGTTCGACGGTCTCGCCGCCGTACGAAGACGGGTGCAGAGTGGGGTGAAGGAACGGCTGACTCGTCAAGGTCAGCGTCGGCGAGGGTAACGGGCCCCAGAGTTCCTGACTGGTCTGCTGTTGTTGTTGCTGCTGCTGCTGTGGTTGTTGTTGAGTCTGCAGCGTGTTCAGCGGCGAGGATTGCGTGCAGGTGGTGGTGAAGACGCCACGGTAGGTCAGCGTGGGCACGTTGCAGATGTTGACGCTGGTCGCGGGCGTCGAAGACACCGATGACGTGGAATGGGGGGACGAGTAGAGGATCACGCCGCCCTGGAGCACGTTGCACCGGTCCGCGTCCTCCTGGGTCTGGTGATGCCTCGGCGGACTGGTCGAGGGTGGCGCGCCTGGTGTGCCAGCGTCATGGGACTCTTGGTGGTGGTGGTGCCGGTGATCCCTGCTGGCCGAGGTCGTCGTCTCGTCATCCTCTGCTGTCGCCTCCTCGAGGGACAGGTCCTCGCCCGCCAGGCTGCCTGTAAATCATCCATCGAGTCCTCGATCAATCGGGGGCCGGTCTATCGAAAAGAAAGAGCGTTACGAGATGCACGCGTGCATCGCGACCCGAGCTAACCGGCAGGAAGGACCGTGCGATAGGGGGTCGGGTTTATCTGCGGGCCGCGAGCACACGCCGACTGACTCTATCTGTCGTCTGCATCCTGTCGTCCCGTTACTTCCTTTCTATACACGCGATCGTCGCTTCCTACCGAAAAACAAGTCGCCGGACTCCCAGCCGTGAAAGAAGCGCAGCGCCATTCGAATAGGTGGCCTCGCGCAAGTGAAACGTGGCTTTAAGCGAGAAGCGTCAACACCACCGACAACGTGTCATGCGAAACCAACTCAGCCCCCTCCCTCCCTCCCTCGCGGGTGAAAAGTCGTCTGTCTCCCTTTCTCTCTCACTCTCTCTCTCTCTTTCTTTCTTGTACCGAAGGGAGCGTCGATTGCGAAAGACGCAGCGGCGTCGGCGTCGGCGTCGTCGTCGGCGCGTGTCTCCCGGCGAGAAAGTCACGGCGGATACGACTATGTTCCGCGACGACGGAGGGTGGTTGCGTCGCTCCGAATGAACGAGGTGGGGGCGCGCTCGACAGCATGAATGAACCGGGTCGGGGGTGGTGGGAGACCGAGGTGGAGGCGGAGGTGGACGCGGAGGTGGAGGCGGTCGCGATGCAGAGAGGAGCGGAGGGTCTCTGAATGTCGGGGTCGTCGGGTATTGATCCGCGGGCGGGCAGGTTCGATATTAGCCGTTTTCACGAGCCAAAACGATGTATATGCGACCGCGCCGGCAACTCGTGGCGCCCGACTCGGTGAGACAGGCTGGCGAGGGATCCGCGCGTTTTCGGCGGGGTGCTCGCCGCGGCGACGAGGGTAGCAGCGGGCGGCAGGAGCTTCCGCGGCCACGCGGAAAGCGAAAGTTCGGGGCGTTCGTGAAAAGCGCAAGGTCGCCGGCGTATCGACGCCGCGGCCAGTCGATACTCTCCGCTTCGAGTTCGACACGCGCGCGGGGAGGACGATTTCGTGGGAGGAACCGTGTGCCGCTCCCCGACGTCGAGAGAGCGAGCGGTCGACGACGAGTCCGGACCTTGTTTACATTTTTTAAAGGACTGCTTGATTGTGTAGATACCTGAAATAGGAGGTGGCTCGACGAGCGCGGAAGGGCCGAAGAAGGACGGTAAATCACTGCTGGTGGTAACCGGCGTGTTTAGGTCACCTGGCTTATCCTTCTCGGTCACTTCCTGAAGCTCGTCGTGGCAGTCCCTGGGACAGTCCTTCTCCTCGTTGCCGGGCTGCAGACGCCGCTTGCCGTCGGTCGAGTCGCTCGCCGGCGACGAGGCGTCGATGTGCCTGTGGTGTTGGTGGTCGTCGAGCCGTTGATGATGGTGGTGCTGTTGGTGCTGGCTATGGTGGTCCACTACATCGACGGCGTTTTGGTGTTGCGTGTGCAACGGCACGCAGGTGGCCAGCGAGAGGGTAGGTATCGTCTTGTTGCAGCCCGAAGTGGAGTTGCAGGTGGTGGCGGGTGGCGTGGACGAACCGCCGACGCCGCACACGATCGAGGAATTCGAAGATGTCGCCGAGTTGTAGGGCAGACAGGCGTCAAAGCTGAGCTGCACCGTCTGCAGATTGAAGGTGGTGTGATGGTGGTGGTGATGGTGATGGCCCAAGGGTGGCGATGAGAGCAGAAACGGACTGGTGGCCGCGTGGGGCTGCGAGCCCACCACTTCCATGCCGTCCATCGTCATCCTCTGGAGCGGGTCGCCTCCCTGGCCACTGACGGCAGCCTCCTCGGTACCACACTGAGTGCCCTCGCCTGCGGTTGTATCGTTCAACGCTATTATTATGGTTAGAATGTTGTCCCTTTTCGTTCGTCTGGACACAGTTAACCCTCTCACTCTCCCAACGGGTGTAAGCTCAACGCGAGTTAGGTTCGATTCTCTGTTTCTAATTCAGTCACTGTCCTCGGTTCCCTTCAGTTCAACGTGAATCACGGCATCGTTGTTGACAACAGCTCGGCCGCCGGCTACCCGCGACACCGCGAAACGTTAAGTCCGTAGGCGAGAAAAGAATCGGTCGTATCAGTCTCTCCCCTCAAGCTCAAGTCACTGGGTTAGTAGTAAAAGCGGACGTAGCACGCGTTCCCCCTTTTTTATCCGTCGCAGCGCGGCGGCACGCGCCGAGTCCCTCTTTCAAAGAGGTATACACAAGAGGGAGCGAACGCCGGGCGGCAAAAACCGTGTCTCGATCGCTCGCCTCTTCGTTCAGTCCGTCTCTCCCTCTCTCTGCGATCCCTCTCTCTGTCTCTCCCTCGCGAGCACGCGCGCGCGCTCGCCTCGCGATCTATCGCGGGTCGGATAACGCACCACCGCACGTACAACCACCACCCACCACAAACCACTACCTCCACCACCACCACCCAGCAGAGTGTGTATCGCGGGCAGGGAGAGAAAAAATCTCACCGGCTCTCCGCCGACCCGAGTCGCTTTCACAGCGAGTCCAAAGATCGCGAGGATCGACGATTCTTCCTGAGCGAGAAATGGATCACGCGGAAGTATGAATACTCGAAGGTTCGTGGAGTCTCCTCTGGCACCGACGCTCAGCGCCCTCGCGTCCTCAGGATACCGAACCGCGTCTCGCTCGCGCGCGTTCCAAAGTCTCCGACGATCGCTCCTCCACTCGCGAATCTTGTGAGCGGCAATGATTCCGCGCGTGCGCGCGCGCGTGTCGTCGCGTAGGTGTAGGCGCGCGCGATCGCGCGCCTCTTTATCGTCCCGTTGTCCTCCGTCCTTTTCTTTCTCCCGTGTCTTCTTCCTCTTTTCCCGCTTCCCGCCGTCTCTCTTCTCTCTCCTCTTTTTATCTCCTCAGGCCGTGCGACGCAGATCGCGGTATATATACCCGGGTCCGTCTCACCGAGGTATGCGCGACCGAGAGGAAGCGGATCGCGCGCGTCGGGGATATCGTCGAAAGACGCGCGATGCGTGGGGGTCGCGCACGAACTGAGCCGAGCGGCGGCGCGCCCCGTAGTTTTATGAATGGACCGCGGAGACTGTCCCATATTTGGAAGCGGCGAGTCGACCGCCAGCCAATCCCCGCTCTGCGGTCTCCTATCAACGCGCGGCTGTGTGCGCCGCTCGTATATAGCTGCACGGCTGTGTGCGACGCCGTACACACGCGCCGTCGACCCCCACCAGGGCGCCGCACCACCGTCGTCGCTGCGAGCCACCGCTTCACCAGGCATCTTTCAGCCCCACCACGCAGCCCTTTCGCGCGCTCCTGCTCCTTCCCCTAACCCCCCCCAGCCGATACTCAACCGCCAGCGTCTCTCATCCCCCGCCACGACTACAGCCTTCCCCCGAGAGACGAGAGTCTCCCCCTTCTCCACGCACGAAGCCTCTCGCGGTTCTCCAGTGACGTAGACCCGCGGCGTGACGTAGAAGTGCGCGCGAGCGCCAACTCGACCACGACCGCGACCGCCACTATTTTCCCTCGCGATCTAGCGACTTTGAAGCGCGCCCACGCAAAACTTTTGGACACACCCGGAAAGCTTCCGTGAGCTGCGGGAGAACGGTTCAAAGCTCGGTGGAAATTTCGAGATGTTTTCTTGACGGTTTTCACATGGGGCATGAATGGTGGTTTTTCTGGGGGCTGAGGGGAGGTGTGATATTGACTCTCGGGCGCGTTAACCCTTTCGCTGGGATCGAGGCTTTGAAGTGAACGTTGTGTACAAAGGGTTGACTCTGTTTTCGTTGTTGAGAATTAAAAATTTTGCGATTTTGAGATTTTTTCGTGGTTCTGCTTGGTAGTGTTTTTTGAGAATTATGCAGCTGTAGTATACAGGATTTATTCGCTTGAATTTTGATTACTTTGGGGGGTTGCACTGGTGTTTTCTTTCAAATTTTTATATATTCAATTTACGCTCTTATAATTGTAGAATTTCAATTTTTTTAATCTCTAACTTTAAATTTTCAAGTTACCAACCTTAAATCTTCAAAACTCTAATTTGAATCCTCAAAAGAATTTATGTAAATCATTGTTAGTTGTAGTGATAAAATAATGTAACACTGTTCTAGGAATTTTTATTCGCACGACCATAAAAAATAAAAATAGTCAGGATCTCTTTTTAACTTTTCAACTTTCCGAGTTACCTAATAATTAATTTTCATCTTCAAAAAATTCTTCGATTGTCATTTTTTTAATACTTTAAAAAACTGTATTAAATATAATATTCACTTATTATTTTTTACATTTTTGTTTCTAGTCTTACATTGACTAACGCAAAGTTATAAAAAAATACACACAGATGAAATTTCACTCCAAACGCGTTGAAAACGAGACTCAATTCCCCGAGTGAAAATAATAAGTCTTTTACTGTACTTTTCATATATGTATGTATTTACAATTACAATGTTTTCAAAAAAATCCAGTCAAGGAAGTAACACAGTAAAGTAGTAAAAATAAATATATTCCCCTGCGAATAAATAGCGATTCAAGAATTTAATATTATCAACCCCCATAAAAGTCACCGATAGTCAATGCTGTCGACTTTCAATACATCTAAAAAAAAGTCACAATGAATTAAAAATAACTTCTACGTATTATTAATCTAAACAGTTTTTTTCCTTTCATCAAGATATATGTATTTCCTCATTTACTCCTTCATTCAAAATAATTTAAAAAACTTTCCAGGATAATGAAAATATCAACAAACAAAGCCTCTAATTTTTTCCTTCCGTGTCTCAACCTCATCATGAAGACAACAAACTAATAGTCACCCTTCATCCTGATAAAATATCTCGTGTTTACCAACACTCCTCCGCATCGATGAACAGATCACACCCCCTAGGCAGCGCGGAAGGGAAAGTTTCTCGCGTACGAGAAACGTCAAGCAACTGCGTCGCTTTTATCTTGAACCCGTTGCTCCCGGGATAAATATAAACAGTATGATAGATGTGGAGGTGAGGATCGACGCGTGGTGGATGATCTAGCGCGGGAACACCACCCTCCCCCTCACGGCGTCTGCGTAAGTCATCGGCTGCTGACGCGAGCGGCATCGACGTGGACGCGCGGATGGCTCGCCTTTCCCGGTGTAATGTTCAAGAGCTTGCGGCCACCGTGTTCTCTCCCTACTCGCAGAACCGTTTATCGATTAAAGCGCGCCGCGTCGGGGGATGAAAGCTTCTCGTTGATTCCTTGCGGGGGGATTATTTCGGTACTGACGCGCCGTGGAGCCACAACACTGAGCGTCCTCTCGCGATTGTTCGATGGAAGATCTACTGTTGTTTAGGTGTCCATAACAGCCGACTGGAGATCCATAGTGGTGCATTTCCTTTAATGGAATTTAAAGGGGTGCTGTATAGGGGTTTTGTTCGATTGGTTGAAGCGATAGTATAGAATCGTGTGTCGTTTAGGAGGGAGCGTTACTTTATGGCCGAGTTTTCAATTCTTGGATTGATAGGTTTACAAATATTAGCTTGAATTATAAATAAATTCTATTTGTTTAAATAATATTTGTTCCCCGATAAAATGTGGCATAATTGGTTTTAATGTAAGATGTATTGAGACTTGGACAATTTTTTAATGATTGGTGCAAGATAATTGGTACAATAAATAAAGTAATTAGGCTATTGTTGTAGAAGGACAATTTCATTTTGTCGATATTGGAACGTATTTCTTATTATATCCTATTTCAATTCAATAGCTATACATGATTTTCTATATGATTTTCGGTACTGTTGATGTTTAATATTTTGGTTTTTATTTTGTTAGGGTGGAATAAAAATTTGTAGACTTTTTCAGTATATGGTAATTAAAAAATGCCAAGTTCTGGGAGAATAAAATCATGAAGCTATCTCAAACATGATGAAAAGCAGTACAGTAGAAGCTAGATTAATCGAATTGATATTTATGAAATAAAATGCTAATAAATAAATAGGAAGGAGGTTCTTCTGTACAATAAATGGCGTATATGTATCTACATAGTTGAATGAATTTATGTACGAGAATTTCAACGTTGTCTTCGAATTTTCAACTCAGTATATGTATTATTATTAATTTATGGATTTTATAAAGAATAATTGTAAGGCATACAAAAAAAGGAAACCCCCATTTTTATGATCACCTAAAACCATGAGTAACCAAATATAATCATAACTAAACTGCGGATGTTTATGCAAATTTATAATTCTATAGAAATAAAAGAACAATTGAAACTTAAATAGAAGTGTGTTTTCTTTTTTAAATACTATAAACTGTATATTATTTTCAATATTTTATATACTTTCGCATCTTCATATAAACATTATTACAAGTCTTCATATATTTATACTTGCCATAAATGCATAGAGATTTGAAGTCTAATAAAAAGTTTTCCTTATACCTTTATGTACCATTGCACTGTTTTTTTATAGGGTTGGTTCTAACCTAATTTGTAAATTCTCGAAACTGGAATCCGAAACATCGTAAGGTTTCGAAACTGAAAACTCTCGAAACATAAAGTGTTGAGTTTATTTTGTAAGAAGAATATTTTATTTTTAAAAATTCCTGAAGTTAGCGAAATTTTCGCGCAAATTTTTATTTATAATTAAAGTCAGGATGTTCATGCGTTTATGGTAATTTTAGAATTACAGACACCTACCTATACGAATGCCCAGAGATACAAAAATATATAAAATACATTTTATAATATTTGGAAGAGCAAACATACATTTATTTAAGATTCAGTTGCTGTCATACGTCTATGAAAATATGAATGTCCATAAACATTTGCAGAGATGCTTGTTCAAAAACACTAAGATCTGAACTTCCTTTGGGTCTAATCTACTTCCTGTTCTAACGACCATAGAGTCGTACTTTCTAGGTTTCGGAATTTCAAGAAACTCATGCTTAATATTTTCCATTTCACACGATTATTCAATTATTTTCCATAAATATTAAACTCCTGATAAAAATATCTTTCTTCCATCCTTTTTCTGAATCTTTTCTAGTTTAATACAGTAGAATCTCGATTATCCGAATCACAATTATCCCAAAACTATATTATCCAACATATCAATCATTTACTATAGTAGATGTAAGAGTAACAAAAGACTTAAAGTATAACTTGGAATGTAATATTCAACATATTATATTACTAGACAAATTGAAATTTTTATAAACAGATAACAGCAACTGAATCTTAAATAAACATATGCTTTACTTTCTGAATATTATAAAATGTATTTTATTTCTGATATTATACATATATTTGTATCTGCAGGTATTTTTATAGGTTTTCGAAATTTTTAAATTGCTATAAATGCATAAATATCTGCAGTCTGTATATTAGAAATATAAAGTCGAGTAATCGAGATTCTACTGTAATAAAAAAACTACGACAATTATACTAATGAAGGATTCATCAATGACTCCACAGTAGATTTAGCAAAACCCTCGCGGTCTGACCCATGGTAGACCGAAACTACTAGCATTTGTTCGTCTCCTAATCACGCTTATAGCTTCCCAGGACACGAACTTTCGGAGGGAAGCAGCGAATCGATGAATGCCGGCGCATTCGAAGGGTTGTTTTCGTTTAGAGGGGCCACGGGGTCTCTAGAATCGAGCGGCACGATAGGAGCAACAGGTGAAGGATCGTTTCCTGATACGCACGTGGCCCGGGCGCGTCGATTCGTGGTGTTCGCGAACGGATTCGTCCGCGGACAACGAGCACAATCTGGGTGAACGGAGCGGCGAGGCGCGCAAAGTTCCGGGGCCGGAGTTTGTACGGCAAAGGAGCAATTTCCTGTGCAGCCCGTTTACCACCACCTGTAAGAGCGCGCGCGTGCCGTTCTGGTATGTACGCTTGTACATGCATGCGTGCGCTCGGTTATAAGAGACACACGCGCCTCTGCGCACGCGCGAACGATCTTTTTCTCTCGCGGGCGTCATGCAACCACCTGATGCCCTATTTGGGGCCACGCACGGCCACGCGACCATTCTCTCTCTTTTCCTCTTTCTCTGCCCCTTCCACCGTCTCTTCTCTCTCTCTCTCTCTCTCTCTCTCTCTCTCTCTCTCTCGGTCTCTCCCCTCTGTGGTCTCTGCTCCTATCTCTATCGCGACTGGCCCCTCTTGCCTCCTTCACTCGCCGTTTTCCTCCTCCTCGCGTCGAGCTTTCCTTCCGTTCCGACTGTTTTATTTCTACGGTTCTCACTTTGTTTTCCTCCGAGCGATCCTTCGTAAATAACCGATCGTTCCCTGTATCGCGGTCGTTTCTGGTACCTTTTTTCTTTCGATCGGTCGGTCTCGACACTTTTGGACCTTTCGAGCGTAGAATTTTTCTCGCCGAAGCGTTCAAGTATTCCCTTTATCAATGTGCCAGCCGCTTCGGAACGCGGTGACTAAAAAAGGCCGTCGGATATTCCCCATCGTCGATCCAAGCGGTGCTGAGAGACACCGTAGGAGGCAGGAGATCGGTGTCAAACGAGCGTGTCCGTGTTTCTCGATTTGGCTATCACTCCGCCGTTTCAACTTCATTCCCTGCGTCTCCGTCCCGCCATGCCTTCTTACGCGATTTCTCCCCGGCGCGAATTCGCATTCGCCTGTTCCACATTTCGCCGCTCGGTCTCCCTCGGTGCTCGGTTTAATCCGGCCCGTTCTACTGTCGCGTTCGCGGACCGCGTAAACGGAAGCGATTCGATAAGACGGAAGAGCGTTATCGAACGGCGGTACGTTCACTCGCGATGGACGATTCCAGCTTGTCTGCCAGCTTCGCTCGCATCTGACATCCCGCCTCTCGATTTTTCGACTGGCATCGCCCTTTTTGGAGCAACTTCTTTTTTTCATTTTCGGGTAGATCCGCCTTTTTAATTATTTACATATTTCTCTGCTTTTGATCTCATGGATTTTAGAATTCAGATTTTACTAACAAATTTATATTTTTGAAGACGAAAATAGAGGACTGAAATTTTAATCAAGGTGTCTTTCCTTTTAAATATTGCGATATGTATTTTTATGTTTTTATATTCCTGCATATATTTACAGATTTTTTCTGATTTGCATTCGTTATTTTATGGATATCCGTAGTTTTATTAATAAAATACCAATTTTCTTTATTTTTTATATGTACATATGTAGAAGTGTCATGAAGTTCATTAATGGCTAAAAGATGTGATTAATGGACTGGTTATTTATGTTTTTTTTTTTTAAATACAGTTGTATAATAGGCTTTTGTCATATAACTATTTATATAATAGATACCAATATAGATCAACGTGTACCAATGAATGAACATTATACACATAAAACGAATAAAATAAGTTATTAACTCTGCTGTTTTCCTCCGGTTTATTTGAGCCAATCTTGCATTTTATATAATTAAATAACTGTTCCAATTGTAAGAATAATATGAGCAACATAGTATCAAATTTTGTCAATTCTTTATTTCATATTTAAGCCATTTTCGCGCCATATGCTGTATAATATCTTATTTTATTTGCTTTTGTGTATATACAAAACGCTATTATAAATAATTCTATCCTGAAAGAAGCTGAATTCCTTTTCTCTTGTCCTACCACTCCAAAAACATGAACGTAACATTTGTATAACCTATCTACTATATTTTAAAGTCTCCTCCATGTGTCACTTTTATCAAAAAATTTAATTTTATATTTAGTGATTCTATTAACCGCATATGTAATGAAGGAAATAATTATTCTGAATCATTACACTTTTTCTCTAATTTTGTCGATTCATTTAACAATATTTTGTCTAATCTTCTCTTATATTAATATAATCTCTGTTATAACTAATATAAGCAGCGGATCTATATGCAGAATGAAATTTTCGCAAGCACAAATAAAGAATTGCAACTTGTATATTTAATGTTCTAAAAATTTGAACTTAAATAGTATTGTTGATATTTTAACATCTGTTAAGTGTCGTAGATTGTTTGCATACTTAGCATTACCATAAATGCATAAAATCCGCTGTATAGTTATAACTATACTCTATCACGTGACTATATGTAAATCTAATTCTGTACTGAACTCTGCATAGTGTTGTTATTTCTGTACACTAATGGGATCATATTGCATTGGTCAAAACAAAATAAAAAAATAGAAAAAAAAATCTGATACCCAAATTCAAAAAATATTCCAAGTCTTTTCCCCCTTTCTTAAAATGGCATTGTACTTTCTCTTTCGAGATCGAAAAGTTATGAATAACGCAGAATACATAAGAAACAATTTTGCTCGAAGTGATTCACATTTTATAAAAGCAAACAGCGTTCTAACGTTGTTCAGCGCCGTGCGTTAAAAGAGCAACAATGTCTAAATAGTCGTGCAGACAGGTTGCGCGATATTATAATGAGTCAGTGCCATATATAACTCTATCAAAAGTTGCTCGAACGGCTCGCGCGCGTTTAGGTGTTACGTTAGCGGCACGCGATTCCTTCGACAGAACCGCGAGTTTTCCGCTGAATTTTCGAGAATATCTCGGGGCTGAGATTGTTCGAGCGACTCGAACTGGTACCCGGAGCCAAGAGAACGAGTTCCTACAAAGTACGGCGCAGGAGGAAACCGCCAAGTCCCGGTAAAAGAACAGAATTTCATGCAAAACACTTCGGGCTGTACTTACACTCTGTGCCAACACTTCGGACTACCGAGTATCCGTTTCTATGGGAGCGGTCGAGGTAACTGGTTTTTGAAGAAGTATGTAACTCAAGGAGATACGTACACTGTTTTTAGTTGCAATCGACAGCTGTTTAAAATGGATATATCCTTGACAAGCAAATCAATGTCGGTTAATTAGCTATGACAGTTCTACAATAAGTTTAGTTAATTTCGTTTGAAGGCTTAGACTTTGATTTGTGATATAATATACTTTACAGGGAGAATATTTTTGAAGACTAGTTGTTCTTTCAAAATTTTTGTACGAAGGTGTTTTAAATATTAAACTATTACCATTAAGTATATGTTTTTATTACTGATATTTAGCTGTATGGCTGTATATGAAATCAGTATCTCAATAAATATGAAAAGACTGACATCTTGAATAAGCTACTAGGGCTGTCAGAATGATTAGTGATTGGCTAAAATAAGTATTTAAGATCTGATTATGTGATGCAGATTGTAGATTTTATAATATATTATATTTATACTTGTGATAAAACTGTTGTGAATTTATTTCTTGGATTTAATTTTACTTGGATCTTGTATAATATCGAAGGATTCCTAAATATACTTTTGCAAAGTTTTGGAATGTTAAAGAAAATTGAATAGTATATCTGTTACACAAGCAAAAGGGTTAAAGATCCCTTTTATAATTGAATTTTATTGAATATTATAATTACTACAACAGAAATTAAATAGATACAAAATTAGAATTTTTTATATGGTTTTGGTACACAACCAGAATTCTTTCTTGAGATAATTTTTTATTTCTCTGCTTCAAAATGTTGATCAAAGGAATGTTGATCTTTGAAATTCAAGATTGAATCAAAATAAATTCATTTATACTAACATAAGATTCAATAAAAAAAGAAATACAGTCGTAAGTTATACGTAACACTGATTAACAACAAAATATAATAATTCCAGTTTACTTTCTCCAATATATGCACTTTCAAATGCACCGGGAAAGTATCAAGTCAGAGGCAATTTAATACTGAAGTAAGAAAGTAACTCTTACACAGCCTCAAATAATTTGAACAATTAATTGCTAGCAAAGATTTAATAAAATTCTCGTTTCTGTTTGACAAAAATTCTTTCCCAAAATCAAATCTTACAAATATTATGACAATACGCTCCTTGATTTTCTTCTCCCAAAATTACTATTGGATCATTCACAGAACAATTTCGTTGATTCAATTTTTTGCCAATAAGGACAAAGAATTTTACGAGCGCGAAACTATTTTATTATCTAAATTCTAAAATACGGTAGAAAGTATTTGAACCACATGATAAATATGTGTACATATAACTAAATAAAAAATCGTCTATCCTTTTGCTACGAAAAAGAAACTTTTTCAATTACTTTCTTAATAGCTGAATTAGTTACGCGATAGTTATATCACTTCCTTGCTATCAATTGCAATTAGTGAACAATCATTTCCCCGGTACGACAAGTTCGAATTTCAATTCCCCACTCACGATCGCACGTTTTGATGTCAAAGAGCGAGGTCGATCCGTAATCTTTCGAAAGCTCGGCTCGGTTCGATAACAGGCAGCGGCAGCACGCGGACCGAGTATCCGCGACTCGTGGCCGACGTGGTGGCTCGTCGCCGGCGCAACCGCCCCGATGTTCTGGCACGAAAACAAAACGTTCTAAAATTACCGACGGCTCTCGGGAAGGCGGTGGGCGCGCGCTATTCGCGGCGCGACTCGACGCGATTTTGCGCGGGCGACTGCCTCTATTTCGGGCCGCCACGCAACCACCTGAGCCACTCAGCATCCCCAAATACCCGGGATGACTAGCACGACACACGCCACGAATCCTTTCGCACACGGCCACGGTGAGTCAGTCGACCGATCTAGACAATTTTTGGCACCGATTCTCATCGATACGTCGATACACGCGTGTTGTATCACTCCGGCGAACTATTTTCCTGCATTAGGAAGTAATTAGGAACGAATTCCCGCCAAACATCGAAACGTCAAGGAAGTTTCAAGTTTCGAGAATTCGAAGCTTTGTCTTCTTTCGCGATTCGAAATTTTCGAAATCCGGATCAGAAAAAGTATAAAACCAATGAATAAAGAAACTTGTCGGAAATTGAGCAGTATGAGATTCATGGCAGGTGAAGTTTTCTCAGTTGAGCTGTGGCGGAATGGATTCAAAAGTATTGATTGCCAAGAGACTGTCATTGACATCTACATTAACATTTTTAACATATTGTCTCAATTTTAAGGTGCTCAATTGCTATCGGGCAAATTGACGCCCTGGCCAATTCGCAACTGCAGTTGAGCCTCAAGTTCGAACCGAATCCGTTTCAGGAAACGAATCCATCTTCCAGTTTCAACTTCGAGCCAAAATTTACTAAATTTAAGTTTTAACATTTTAAGTGCCTATTTCTAAAACTTTTATTGGTTAATAGTTTAAGAAAACATTATGTTTTCTGTGTTCGAACTTCATGTTTTCATCCAAGTTTAGAAGCTGAATTTTTGTTGAGATTTTAGTTCAGACTTTGAATTATTCGAACATCGGGCTGTGTGAATTTCGGGGATCCACGGTATTCTTAATCTCTTTTACTTCTGTTTATAAACCTGAATTCCTTACAGATTTCCGAAGAAAAAATACCAAAATATCTAAATAGAATAATCATTTCTTTCATTTTCTATAATATCTTTAAACCTTTAAGTCTTAATAGGAGCGCTGAGTAATGGGATTTCTTTATGAAGATTCGAATATTTTAATGTTTGAATATTCGAATACCAATAGAATTCGACTTTGATATTCAAATGTTCGAATGTTATTCAAACAAAAAGAAGTGGATTATTCGAATGATTAGAAGTTTTCAAATATTCGAAGTGTGCAAATTTTGTACTTTTGTATTGATTACAAGTTTAAACGTGAAATGTTTTTTTCGCACTGTATTCAAATATTTGAATGACATTCGAATTTTCGAACACTTCTAATTATTCAAATATTTTAAATAGTCTAATATCTACAGCTGTACGATACTTCCAAGTCTCATTCATGGAACGAATCTTTATTAACTATTTATTATTAAAATAGAAATTTGTTGCGTGCTATGATTTTAAGTACGTAGGCAATCAGGTGCTTTACTATCAGAATCCAGAAATAACCTTTTACAGTTAGAAATAAGTGAATTTAAAAAAAAAACTTGACAAGTTTAAATCACCTGTAGATAAAAAAAAAAAAGAAATCATGAAAAAAGTATTTCGTCGCACCATCTTCAACGGTATTACAAAGTTTCGTATTCAAATTTTCGAGAACTAAAAAATTAGTTTCAAACCCACGCTTAGAAATAATCCTAAATGGGGAATGACGAGTAAAGAGCATAGTTTTTAAAGACAACTGTCTGATCACGAAAGGCAATGTTCAATTCGTGAAGGCAACAACAGAGACTTGCTGCATTTAGGCTGCTTGTTTATACTGAATTGCAAGACTATAGCGCGTAATTGAACTTGATAGCAGTCGACAATCGTACCTTGCCTGTGGATAGTCAAGGGTCACGATCGGCCGCCGAACGATCAATATCAAAAAGGACAGTTAATCGTGGTATTAGCGAGGTTGCCTCGCGTTTTTCCGTTCCTTTTCTATCGGTCTCTTGCATGCGCCAACGATTCGAGACGCTCGTATTGATTACTCAATGCTCCGGCGAACATAATCGCGAGGACAGAGGACAAGAAGTCACTTGCTTGTAATCTACATCCGAATGCAATTAAGGACGAGCGTGTTTTCGTTGTAGTCTGTCTATGTCTGTGTGTTTACTGTTTAAGGATGCGTTAATCACGGTGGAAATAAAAGTGTTGTGTTCGTGATACTATTTTGGTCTGTTTTCGTTGCAATTCATTTAACTGATTCTTCGCGTTTCTCGATAGTGATTTAATTTAGAGAAATTTTTTATGTGGATCTAGTCTAATAATTTATGTGGATCTAGTCTGTTTAAGAAAAATTTATGTGTTAGAAAAATTTTATTTGTAGTAGTGCATTTAGTTGTAACTAAAAAATGCATCAGTTGATAAAAGTTAATAAAAACTTGTTGATACTCTCAAATAGTGTAGATATTAATAAAGACCAAAGTGTTTTTTACCTACTTTATATGAGATTCGACGAGAGTTTTATTTTATCAATATTTTTGTATTTCTCAAAATTTAAAATGAAATTATACAAGACAATTTTAAAGTATCAGTATAAAAATGAAGTATGTATTTCCATACATAACTATTTTTAGCTACTTTTAGAAATCTTGTATTGCGCTATTGTTGCGTGGTATCAATAATAATAATTTAGCAATCCAAATTCATCGTTACGTTTCTTTTTTTCAAAAAATCAACAGTGAAAATTACATCATTCTTACTCTGAGTCACTCAATTGTTAAATATTCCAAAATGTAGTCGAATATTTAATAAAAAATATTGTGATTTGTTATTCAAAGTAGTCACCATCAACGACATCTTCTCTGACACCGATTCAAGCGAGTGAGAGGGAATGAAAGTCAACAGGAAACAATACAAGGCTCTTCACGAGACAGACTCATTCATGGAACCAGATGAAGTGTGATACTCTCTCTCCGTCCGCCTTTCGTACCTTTGTGCACTGTCCTTTCTCTTGAATGGGCTAGAAAAAGCTGAATATGCTGTTTTATACTTCGTGGAAGACGATCTATTAGAAAAACAAGATTGCGTAGGCGTAAGCAAGACGGAGCGGGACAGAGTGTCACGGTTTCTGTGCCTCTCGTGATTGATGGTTCGTCGCGTGGACGGCGTTGATAATTGTATCCTCAGTGACTGTAAAAACAATTGAGATAAAGAAATATGCACTTAGCAAGAGAAATGTGTATCACAAAGAAAAACTTTACTTTGTCTCGTGACTTATTTCTGAACCGCGCTGTTATTTAAAAGAAAGATGCTAGGCTTCATTTGTTGTCAGAGACTCTTCCAAATTTTTTAAATTAAATTTTGTTCAGATTGAAAGTATGCGAAGGCCGTCTAAAAATAGCAAAGAAAAAATACAATATTTGGGATTTCACAATACATTAAGATTTGAAATACATGTGAATGAATTTGTGAGTCACTGGATCTATTGATTAGGGATTGCAAAAATTTAGCAACCTTCTTTATATTTTTATTCAAAAATAATGTTGATGAATAACTTATTAAACACAGAAAAAAGCCTAAAGTTACTCAAACTATTTCTAATCAGAACAAAATTGTATACAAAGATTTGAAACAAATAATGTTTAGAATGTAAGTATAATATTTTTCTACATCGCTAATTAAAATTCAATGAAAAGAAAATTTGTTGATAAACTCTTTGTCAGTGAATTACTGTACTTAAAATGAACATCAATTGTACTAATATATTTTTTGGACTATTTGAGCCACTTAGTTGACAAGTAAATTAAGTCCCTTTTCTTGGTATTGAGAAGATTTTTGTGTAATAGCTTACAAAAATTTATGATAGAATGTAGCTTTGTTGTGAGGAAATAAAGTGAAAGAATAGTAGTTACAGTAACACGACTTAAAGGAGAAGCTACATTTCTTTCAATAGTCACCTAATTTACATTATTGATAATAAACTTGAATCACTATTCTATATTCTTTCGTAACCATTTTACCTATGATATAAATTTGTGTAAAAATGATGTTTTTTATTCTATTTTATATGGCAATCATAAATGACTCAAGTATTATTTTTTTTTTATATGGGGTTCATTGTTACATCGACTTTGAGATCATTAGAAGACTCCTTCAGTTTGTGTTATATCTTTCAGGAATTTTATAGTGTCTGGTATGTGGTCTTGTAATATTAGGGCTGAGGGGAATTTTAATTTGTGTTTCGTTCGTTGGTATTGGTAATTTCTGCACTGGAATAAGATGTGGATATCAAGTATTCTTAATTCTATTTATTCGTATAATAAACTCATTTTTCATAATTTTGGAGTTACGCCATTAGTCAGTCAATTGAGGAGATCATTTATAGTTGCTACAATGTTTCAAGAAGTTACTATGTTCCTTGAGTCGCAGCAGCGGTTTTGATAGAACCTACACAAAGCAGCACGTCTGATCGATAGCCGCGCTAATGGTAACGATGACGAACGTCCTTTTAAGTCCGTTCTCGGTGCCGATTGTCGGTATTACTCGTACTGGAAGGTGAGTCACGAGTCGCGCCACTCTTTCGCACGTTTTTGCGCGGCACGATGCCGGTCTCGTCGATTAACGATCGTTTCCGGTCGGCACCGCGTATTTGCTCAGGATTCCGCGGCGTTCATCGCAACCGGAGCTTCCGGAAGCGCGTTGCGTACTCGTGTCCTCGTTGCGAGGTAATCATGTATCGATCCTTCTTTTTCCTCGGCGACTTTCCCGCTGAGACGCCACTGCTTCCCCGGAGAAGAGCCGCGAGTAAATCAGCAACACAAAATTTCAGAAAAAGAATTCTTTTCGGAGAGATTTCCTTTCAAGCGAATTTTCACCTCATTCCTATCTTCCAGGTCTTTTTTATGAAGATTGGAATTTTTATTGGGGATTCGCGCCTGATCTAGGCGCACAAAATTTGCGAAGAGACTTTGCTTTCATCCAAAATATTTAGTTTCTTCTGTATGAAGATTTGGAAGTTTAGTATAGGGATTCGGGATTGAATCAGATTTGCAAAATTACTTTTAGATAAAACTTCTGCGCACCCAAATCGATAACCAATCATTGAATAGGCAAGCGCAATTGCATTATGAGTAGACAGCGGACCTTTATGCAAAATAAAATTTTTGCAAGCGCAAATAAAGAATTGCAAGTTAAAGAATAGTATGATTAATGCTCTAAACATTGTAACTTGAATAGTATTGTTGATATTTTGTATATTATGGCATATGATAACAGTTTCGCAGATTTTCTACTCTAGTCATAAGAATATGCGAATTGGCTAATATCACGAGTAGCAACGTTGACTTTTTTCACGGTTCAGTATGCACATTCAAAGGAACTTGCTCAGATCACTGCAAAACTGTGCACAGATAAACAAAGCATAAACTAACCTGCACGTTAATTTTTATTACTTTTTTAATTTGTTTTGTCTTTTTCATCTTGTTACTTATTTAATTTAAATTTATAAATTTAATTTATTGAAATAAACGGGAAAGCCCGTTTTACAATAAGTTTGTAAATACAATGAGTTACAATCAGAAACTTACAACAGGAAAGTAATTCGTTATTCGTAATTAAACAGTCTGAAGAGGATAATTAGATATTAAATCTTAGAATTCAAACTTTAGATAATTTCGAGTCAATGTAATAATTATAAATTAGGGATTTAGGGGTCTATGTATTGGAGGTTCTAAACTTTTGTAAAGTGTAAAACCAAAAACCAACTTGATTATGGATAGAATTCCCTAATTCAGTTATTCCATTGATCGTTTGGTAGTGATTGAATCTGCAGTTGAGTGTTTTTACATAAAAGATATAGAGCACTGTAAAATTTGTTCTTTCTTTTTGTACGTACTCGATATCAAAGGGTCTGTCCCCGCAAAATAAATAAATAAATAAATATCGCGTACCAAATCTCACTTCCTCCCGATAAAAATAAAGAAGCCCTCCATCTCGCAATCAGCAATTCCAAACCGCTCCACTATATAGCTCTCCAAACGTTGTCCCAGCTCTGCGTGTTGGGAAACACCGAGCCGGAGAGTCAGTGAAACTCAACGAAGGCGCGATCAAGCGGGGTTTCCTCGATGATTCGATGACGTAACGCCGGTTGCAACAAGGTCGTATAGGAGGAAGAAGAAGAGGAGGAGGACAGGAAAGAAAAAGAGAGCGAGACTCTTTAAGACGATCAAACAAAACGCAAGCGATTCAAGGGCCCTCGTAAAATCGTTGCCCGCGGCTGGCTGCCTCCGTTATCCATCAGCGTCGCTCTCTCCGCGCCTCGTTCGTCGAGAATCGAGATTTTCGTCTTAATCGGGCCCCGGGCCCATCAAGGAAATTACGTGGGCCGCACGCGACCAGAAAGCGAGTCGAACGCGCCTCGAGTCGAAGGGATCGAGAGGGATCCACGGGGCCGCGCGTTTTTCCTCGCGGCTCTGGATCACGCGACGAGGCGTCCGTTCGCGCGTCTATTTACAGGAAATAGGTCAACAACGTAGCAAACTGGTCGAGTCAGAGAGTCTCGTGCTGCTTCGAAACCGCTGGCTGGTGTTCCTCGTTGAATCTGAGAGACAATCGAGGGATCTGTCGCGGAAGTTGCGAGCTTCGAGGAGGAAAAATTCGTCCCAACGCTGGACGCGCGATTGTCCTATGGAAGGGGATCGTTTGATATTACGAGGAGACTTTCGCGGATACGTTTAATATCGTATTTACGAGCGATATTAGCGTTACGAACGCCGCGGGCGCATTCTTAAAACGGCGACACTCGATGTTCCGAGGAGCCTGTAAATTCACCGCGAAGGCGTGGACGCGAATTTACTATCGGGCGGGGAGCCGTAATTTACATGCCACTTCCTCGTTTCTCGACCTTTTAATGCGTAATCTCGTTACAATGAGCGGCCCGTGCGAGGGATGCGCGCGCTCCGAACAACCACGATGAGGAGTCTAAGCGCTCGTTACCGGCCTCGAGTTTGATTTTTTTTTTTTATTGGACGGAATCGTGCGACGCTCTGCACTGACGGAGAAAATGAAGTTCTGGAGGTTGCCTTTTGCTCGTGGAAGGTGCTGAATTTCGTTGGAACTGTGATTCTTGAAGAAGGAAGGTGCGGTGACGGTGTAAAGATGCGTTTTCGGTATGACTGCCAGTCATCGCGACTGAACGCGGAGCGCCAATATATACAACATACAAACATGAAAAACAAATGCAGATCACTTGTTTATTGAAAAATGTTCAATGTATTGGCACTCATAGCGAAAACTCATCTGGATTGTATCAATGAACAGGAAATTTTGGAGTCATAAATTAGAATAATTTAATTTTAAGTTAGCTTTGTGGAATGTTGAATATTTTTCCTATAAATTTTAGAAATTTCTTCTTCTGCTTTTTCACGATTTGTATCCTTGTTTATATGGTCACTTGGAGAAATGAATTTAGTTGGAGCAAAAAGTGTTACTGTTATTTTTTCTTGTGAGGATAACTCAATTATCTTGAAAAGATAAATAAGGAAGTTAGTAATGATTTTAATATGATTTTCTTGTGAATCGATAACAAAAACAAGTCTGGGTTAAAATGTGGCACATAATATGTGATAAAATGTTGGTATACGTGAGTGTTTTGTCAGTCGATGCCTCCTAAATTTCAATTTTATACTTCATTATTTCTTTATTGAAGATCCTGGTATTGAATGTTTTTATTATTTAAAGAGATAAACGGCGAATAAATACCTAAGTGACTATAAATATAATAATCGGATAGCAAATTTTTATGTAAATTCAAATTCTTAAAGACACAAATAAAGAACTGAAGCTTCAACAACAGCATTATTTTTTATACTTTGTATATTTTAGGATCTGTAAATATTGTTGTAGAATTTTATGCATACGATTAACATTTTCCATAAATGCATAAAATTCCACTCTAATAATTATAATAACTGTTTGGAGAGAACATAAAAGAATGTTTCCAAAAAATTTTAAGTGTTCAATAACAAATAAAGAAATTTCTATCGAGTTGTGATTCTTTTAAAACTACCAAAATGTGATATTTCTTGTTTCTTTGTTTACTTATTTTATAAACGGATTAAGGTAATAAAAAAGAACTTATGATTGATTTTTTGTTATTCTCTTTTTTCCTTGAGTAATTGTAGCAGACTCCAAATCCAGTTTTTATTAAAATTATAAATTATAGAATACAGATCTCTAAACTTTCAATTCACAATATTTTAACAACTCTTTTAATGTTCTTCATTTCGATAAAAAGAATACAAAAATCAAAATGATTTTTTTATTTAAATTAGTCTCTTTAATCATCTACGACTGTCTGTCTTTTTTTTTGCAAAAGCGAAATTATATGTATAATAGAGAAATCATAAATATTGCTTATTAGTTACACAGTAGAATCTCAATTACTTTAACTTGACATCCAAATTATAATTGAAACATGAGATGGAGAATATTTTTTAGTAAATTGAGTAAATCATCATAAACTCCTACAGTACCGTTTTCACTACTGCACTGAATAATTGAAATATAAGATAGTAAAAATCCAGAATAATTATGATTCACTTAATATTATCCAACAAAAAATCGTGAACCTTTTTTTTAACAGAGTTTTATAGAAAATACAAAATTTTTAACAAGAATTTTCTTCAATTCTGCATCCTCCAGACTTCTTCAAAGATTTAATAACTTTTCTTAAATTAATTTTTTTTAATCCTTTCACGTTGGATCTTATAAGGAAAAGATTGGAGTGTAAGCATTTTGGTCGTGAAGTATGTCAGTTCAATTGAGATCGATAATAGTGTATAAAGCTGATTGCGGATGGCGCGGCAGAAAAAAAAAATTGGCTGTGTAGAAAAAAAAAAGTTGGCATTGTAATTTTGGATTTTGTACTGGACGGTCGAATTTGAAACGCGAATGTAAAATAATGTTTAACTCTTCGAAAAAAAATGTCTCTTAATCGGTAGAAAAGAATTTTTTCCATTAAAAATAAGAATGTAAGAGAATTCGAGAACATAAGACAATATCGATATTTAAATCTTCAAACGCGAATATCTCAAGAATGAAAACATGACATGCGTTGCTTTATTTTACAGCCACAGAATTGTCACACCATATAATAGTATCAAAGAGAATGTGTTCTTCAAAGACAATAAATTTAAAGTGCTTGCTTTCTTTAGCCCAAAAACGGACTCCAAACTCTCGGAAGAGTCGCGTGTATTTCGATTCCATCGCGCACAACACGCGACTCAATCAAAATATCTAAAAACAGGAGCATCAAGGGCGAAAGTTCGAGGACCAGGGTCAGGGAATCCGGTGGAGATCGGGCACGCGCCACCTACGTCGCAGACTCGTTATATTTTTCCTTCGTGTCTCCTATTAAAAGCCAATCGGCGACAAAGTAAGAAAGTCAAAGCGCCAAGCGAACAAGTATTAATAAACCGTTGATAACGTCAATGTCGATGCGAAAAAAAAGGGGAGGAAGAGTGAACCGGCTAAAAATATAATTCGCTCTACGATGCGCGGTTGAAAATACTTTATGTAAAATACGGTTTAAAAATAAGCCGTTTAAAATAGTTGCGTTGCGTGGAGCGAGAGAAAGGGAGGGAGGGAGAGAAAGAGAGAGAAATAGCGAGACAGAGAGGGAGGAAAAACAGAACCGGGTTGAAACTGTGCGAACCAGGTATACGAAAGGGCGCGACACGCAACTTGTTCCGAACTATCGGAAAAAACTTTCCTCCTTCCTCTCCGCGCGCAAAGTGGAAACGTTACCTAAGAATCGGTTCTCCTCTTGCTACGGTTAACCGCACAAAAATTTTTCTGATTCATCCCGCGGTTCCACCAGAAACTGTCCGTCAAAGTCAAGTTCACCGAGAGGCGGAAGAGAAACGGTCGGATCCGTCGCTGACGGCACGAGCTCGCGCTTTCGACGGCACAGCATCGATCGACGAGTCGCGCACGGTCGGTAGAATTCGACTGACGATCCAACGGTACACGCGATCGCCCCGAGATTATTTTTGACCCGTGTCCTATCGATCTCTCGCGCGCGCGCTCTCTCTCTTTCTCTCTTTCTCTCTTTCTCTCTCTCTCTCCTTTCCTCTTCATCCCTCCCCGCGTTCCTGGTTTCCATCGCAGCCCCACACGCTCGGATTCGTCTCTCCCCGGTGAATGGCAGCGAAACGAGACAGGGGAATGCGTCGTTTACGGGTTCACTTCGACACTGCAGCCTCTTCTCGCCGCGAATAGTTCGCGATGTGAAAAATCGGAGACCCGGTACCTTGGAGCTATTCTTTGTCTTAAGACGACGAATGCTTCGATGGTTCTTAATTAATTGTTCTTTTATTTTGGGAATCGTCGGAGAAACTGACGACAGGAATGCTTCGCCGAGGCACGAAATATCGAGCACGTCCGCCTCGCTCTCGCGACGGAATTCGAGGAACGATTCCCCCGGCACGTGGCGCTTTCCGGATTATTTCTGATCCGCTCCCCCTAACGAGTTCTTTTGTCCTTTTCTCAATTCGCCGGCAAACAAGCAGACGGCCGGCAGATACTACGAAAGCGCTAATAAAATCCACTTTTACGTCACGGCGATTCCGAAGCGCGAGAACAAGTGTACTCACGTGCGGCGAAAAGAGCGCGTCGATTCGAATATCGGATCGTCAGCCTCGCGCGACATATAGCCGGACACGGCGTACGTCAATCTCGGGACTATTTTCAAGCGATTCTTATCGATTCCACCCTTGCCGTTAATATTCCTCGTACCCCGTTTCAACACCCCGGCGCGGCGGTGCGAACTTTTTCTGGACGGGTTTAAAACTTTCGGAAATTTTTCTGACGGGTCGATGGCTTGCGCATGGTTTGCGTTCCTCGCGATAGAACACGCACTGGTCTAAATATTTGCATGATGTATGCTTGCAATTTGGTGTGAGCAACAATTTTTGGGGGGCAATTTAGATGACAGGAATTGCAGTGCTTTTTGATAGGGGCGGGAAAAAATTTGGAGCTTTGGAAATTAATGGAGTGACTAGAATTGATTTCGATTTTTAATTATAATGAAAAGAGAAAACTTGTTCTAACTCTTTTAATTTCATCTGTTTTCTGAATTTTTTAAACCAAATTCCTATTTTGGATGTAGAGGAGCTTATGTCTATTAATTTAGAAATAATTCTAGAAAGTTAAAAGAAACACTTTTTCTTTGGTTTTGAAAAATAAATGTTTAAAAATGTGGGAATTTCTATTAAATACTTCCAAATTTATTCTTATTAGCAAGATTCTGTTTTTCTTATATTTTGTTTTTATAAGAAACTGTACAATTTTTTAAAATACTTTTTGCATGGAAAAAAGACAAAAATTTATCAAAAATTTTATACAAACGTATAAAAGGGAGTGTTTTCGTGGGAAAAGTAGTAGAAACAACTTTTAAGAGTTATTTAAGGTGAAATTCTCATGTGAAAGCTTAAAAAAATGAGAAACTAATCGGTTAATTAATTTTGGATAAAAATTATTCGTTTTGATACAAATGCACGAAGAAGCTATATATCCAATTTTTTCATTTCATACTTGTAATATTTTATCAAACAATATATGTAGACACAAATTCTATAATGAAGAAAGTTAATGATTCTTACAATCATTACAGCTTTTCTAATTCTTCATATTTTTTCCTTCGAAAAAGTATAATCTCAGGTGAAACTATTTAATTTTAAGAAAATATTTCAATTGCACACCAATAATGACTACATCGTTAAAAAGAGTATAGAAGAATATATAAAAGAGTATGTAAGAGTATATAAGAATATGTAATAATCAATAAATTATTAGAAGAATAAGAAAACAGTTTAGGCTTATATCATTAATAATTGTATAAAAAAAATTCATAAGGATCTCTTCTTCTTACTGTCGTTACACTAGAATCTCTTCTCGCTAGATTGATCAAAATTGACTTTAATTTTAATGTGAAGGAAATTTGAGTAACCTACTCTAACCCCTTCAACTTTTCCTGTCTTTCGAATTTTTCAGTACAATTTTTTTTTTTCATATAGGAAAAATATGAAAATAATTCCAGAATGTTAGAAATTATCAAAAATATGGGAATTTCTATTAATGTAAATCCCTGTAAATTTTTTTAAAACACTTTTCTTATTAAAAAAGCCACGGAAATGGTAGAAATTAATATAAATTTTCACACAAACAAATAGAAATAAATGTCTGCATAATAAAAAAATGGTGAAAAAGAAATGACAGAAAAATAAAAATATACTTTTCAAAAAAAGGAAAAAGCTATATTTTGATACTTTCTACGATTGTTTAATACACTTTCCCCTATCCACTCTTTTAAGAGACACTTTACAATATCTCCTCGTAAGGTTTGCAGTGGTCTCCCTATCAGTCCTATCACTATACATATGTATAAATTACACGAGTCACTGAATCCCTATCAAACATTGGTACTAGTGATAATTAACATAAACCATTAATTATTAGTGGTAACAATGTTTGATAGGGATTCAGTGTGTTCATACAAATTCATATTTTCAAAGGCATAGAAAAGGAAAACCAACTTCAATAAATATGTCTCCTATCTTTTAAATATTATAAAATATGTTTTATTTTCGATATTTCGCGTATTTTTGCATACATGCACATCCTGATACAATTTATCACATTCAAAATCGCCAAAATTCGTAAACATCCGCAGTCTAATTATTACCACTAATCAACTGCTTTAAAAAAAAAACAAAGAGTGCACAAAATTTATAAGTATATAATGAAATATTCCAGCAAAAAATGTGCAGTTTCCTATTTTAATTCCACAGAATCGAACAAAAACCACATGACTATAACCAAAGACATGAGAAGTGAATCCAACGCAGCTTTCAAGATCCAAGATCTACAAAGAAGCGTATTGCTATGTATGCGACAGCACACTCGGAAGGGTTAATCCCTCTTCCTCCACTGAATAATAAAAAATGATCTATATTTTAGTCGAAGAGGTAGAAAGCGGGAAAGCAGTGGCGATCACGGATCGATGGGATGCGTTCGGACTCCGGACACCGTCGCGAACAGGGAATCTATTTCTGTCCCGCTATCGATTCGTCCCTTTCTCCCTTGCCCCGCGTGGGCTCGTCTCGCCCGTGCACTTGGACGTCAACGACGATGTGTGCAACGCGTTGCTCTTATCGGTCGATGCTGACGTAGAACCAGCTCGCGCCTCTATAAACCATTCATAGGCGATAACGTCGGACCTACATTGTGCGGAGCTTATTTTTGCTCTGCGTTACGACGACGCGCATACCTTCCGTCCTTCCCTTCGCATCTACGCGATCGAAATCTTGACCGGCGATCTTTCGCGACGAATAATGTTCATTGGACGTTGTTTTTGTTGTTTATAAACAGGGAGGTTATCTTGACAGATATTTAGAAAGCACCCTTGGATAGCAGACGCGGAATTATTTCGGGTTTAAAAAATATTTTAATCGTTTACATTTAGATCTGAGTACCCGAATATATTCAAGCACTCGAATACTCAATCAGATAATTTAGATCCGAGCATTTGAATAATCGCTGAGTTCTTTTTATCAGGATATCTACCTGAAACGCTTATTATAAACATAAACTTCACTCATAACCAGTTTTGAAAAACGGAGTTCGAATTATGAGCATTTGTTCATTGCAATTTGAATCCATTTTTGATTGAAGAGTGTTCCAGACTGAAATGTACTTGTGAGATCTGTAGAACGGTATTTAAACCGAAAGCTGTAATCTTCATTCGTCGTGCGACGGTTCATTAACGTTATCTATCATTTTAATGACGCTCTGTAATGATTATCTGTAATATTAAAATACTGACCTTTATAGTTTTTATGATAATCAATTACTCTGTTATCTTTTCAATTGCATAATGTGCGATTTGTATACTTTGTGCAATTATGTTCTATAATTAGTATAGTCACTGGTTTGCGATTGTGATATAAATAGTCTGCAGTAATTAAACAAATCCCGATATAAATATGAACACTGGTCATCGTATAATATACAGGGTGTAACAAAAATGTTGCAGTTGCTTGAAAGGGGTAATTCCTGAGATGATTTTAAACAATTTTTTCCTTAGCGAAAATGTAAGGTGGGGCTTTGTTAACGAGTTATTAACGAAAACACCGACCAATAGAAGCACGAATACAGTGGAGAAATTTCAGCGCGGGCTCCAGCCGCGAGTAGTATTGGCCCGCCATCGGCCGTGTCATCATGAATCCACTGTACTCGTTCCCCGATTGGTCGGTGTTTTTCATTAATAACTCGTTAACAAAGCCCCACCTAATATTTTCGCTAAGGAAAAAGTTGCTCAAAATCACCTCAGGAATCATCCCTTTCAAGGAACTGCAACATTTTTGTTATATCCTGTATTAATTCTGTACGACGATTGCAGCTCTAAAAACGAAGAAGCCCAGATAGAGGAGAGGTGCTGTGAAAGGGACAATTTTCTTTAACGTCCATTTCTGATATCATTACAAATTTTTTAAATGTGAATCCATTAATAGAAGGAATGTTTATTAGTCTTCAATAAAAGTATGTTGCAAACTCATCAATCAAAGTGGAAGCTAAGCAATTTTTCGATTTTTAAATAAGTTGAATACGTTCCTTTCATGATTAGGTGGTTTTGAATGCGACATTATAAATCATAAGAAGGCCACATTAATGACAATAAACTTGTAAGTATATAACTATAATTCTAAACTTCAATACTACAAAAAAATTAGATTCTATGACTAAATTAATTCTTTTTATACTATCAATCGTGAATTCTTTTCACGATGTTTATGAGTTGTAGCTTATCTTTAATGTTTCACCAGCTTATTGATTACAAAGTAAACATTTTTATAAAACTTGTGTTAGGAATTTCACTGATATAGTCATGAAACGGATTTCCTATTCAAGACTATAAGTGAATATCATATTATAAAGTATAAAGTAATTTTAAAACAAAGAAAATAATTAATCAAGCATACCTATTAGATATTTTTGTTACAGTTGAATATAGCCTCTTTTAATGATATACCATTTTAACATTTAGCATATAACTTTGTCTCATGAAACAACATAGCAAATCGAAGAAAATTTTACTTTTACATTCGAAAAATTCCAAACGACGATTATTATTCCATTACGATTGAGATCGTAATGAAGTTTGCGTCAAATGACAAGACACTAGCGTACGACTAACGACTATACACAGAAAAATAATTTGTACATCAACGTGTCTACACTTTAGGCTAGATAAATTGTCCCATTCAAAACCTGTCTCTTTCATAGCATCTCTCCCCTACAACTATACTATAGTGCCTTCCCTGATCCCCGCAGATATGACATCGATACTGCGAAACGAAAGACAGGCAGAATCTCGATCTCGAGACACAGGAAGGAGCAGAATTATTTCTTCCTACTCTGAGCAATGCATTTGCGGGAGGATCGGATCATTCCCGGCGATCGTTTCTGTTTTACATAAAAATGTGTTTCGCATACGATCCCGCGAGCGTTGCTCCGTCTGCGACCAACAAGCGAGCGGTCGTGCATCCCTCGACCGACCATTTCCACGGGGTCGCTTTTATTCCCCCCCACGAAATGGTCAGAGATTCGCGAGAATCTCCGTGTCATCGACCGAGGACACTGCCAGCGATTTTCGCGTGTCTCTCGAACTACGCGGCCGGTTGTCACCGATGAAAGAAACGCGGACACGTGGCTCCGAGCTTTACACGATTTACGTAATTCGATGACCATTCGTCGATCATTGCGCCCGACGACTGTGATAAACTTTAGTGCCAGACGGCGGGGGGAACTCAGAAAGAATTCATTTCGCGCGACTTACTCGCGTCAGTTGAAACTTTTGCTATAGTGATTAGTTTGACGCACGCGTTTGTGACGTATGCCGGCATGGCTGACTCGGTTGTGGATTTATGACTATGTATCACAGTCGTGGGTATAATCAAAATGGACGAAGCGCGATAGAAAATTCTTGGACTATAATTTCGTGGGAAATTACATGATGTATTCTTGTCAGAGCGAAGAAAAATGTGTGCGTTAAAGGAGTAAATGGTGCTTGCGGCGTGTAATTTAGCGAGAAATTCTCAGTACTGTTTATTACCGCGTTACTGATCAGCTGTTTTTCATATTACTGCTGACTTTTGTAAATTTCATTCATTGAGGTAACGACAAGCTAGTTAGATGTCAATGTTGAACCGGCTCTTTGATTGAATTGGTCGTTTCAAAAATTACGTATGTCACACTTTTTTCGAACTACATTTAATTAAAAATTTATTATATTCTTTAATCTTTATTAACATATAAGGACGAATTACATTATATCTACTATGTTACATTAAAATATATGACAATCTAAATTCCTTAAATTTTTAAAATACGTTCGCAAAAAAATTTGACGTACGTGGTTTTTGAAATGACTGATTCAATTATTTCAGTTGTAGTATTGTTCTGCACGTCGACAGTACCTACATTAAATTTAATTTATTTTTACTCTGGGTTGTGTATGTTAAATGCAATATTTGAAAGTGAAGAATAATGCATAAGGAATAATTGTAGAATTAATTCTTATAAATAGACTGCGAATCATTCTGCATTTAAGTTCCTCATCAATTTTCTTGTAAAACATAAGAATGAAAATTTCATGGTGTATACTTTGTTTAAAAAATACTGCTCTGAAAAATTCTTCCAAGATACTCAATTTCTTCCATGATTACTTTTACAATATTCGAACTGCATTACAATATTTTGTTTAATAATAGTTCATTATTATGGATTTTGAGAAAAAATAATAAGACCGAGATTCTTAAAAATTAAATCTTCTTAGCCTGAGTGCATGTGGGTACAGATTTTCGCAGTGTTTTAAAAACTGTTCAAACAACGTGTGGATCAATTTGTTGTAGCGAACGTAATTAAGACGGATTAAGGCGATTTTAAATTTGCCAAGATGTAGAAAAATATGTATAGATGTAAAAATACATGAAATATCCAAAATAAAACAGATTTTATAATATAATACTTAGCAGGCATGAAACACTTTCCTTTACGTTACTTTTCCTTTCCTATATTCTTGAAAGTATGAATTTGTATAAACATCTACAGTCTACTTATAAAGAATGAAACAACTTTTAACGATAGAAGACAATTTAAAAATCTTCTCCAAAAATATATTTGGAGAAGAAAAAATTCACTACTTTTTGTAGAATTACTTACTTTATAAAACTATAGCATAATGTATTGCTTCTCAGTGATAAATATTAAGGAATAAATTTAACAAATAATTAGTTGAAGTTACAATCAGTTAAAAGCTTAATAAAATCGCGTTACTATTCATCTAAAAAATGTATGTATTCTTGAAGCTCTAACTCAACAAAATTCTCAAAACTCAAATGAATCCATGCAGGTATAAAACAATTGTATTTGTTCTCCTCAAAATATACCTTCCTTCAAATTTGAGACATCTAAAGTAATAATTGATCAATCAACCCATTAAAAATACTGAGATTAACACGTTAGCCAATAATAAGGCTGACAAAATGCGTTTACCAATGCGTAAAAATTGAATTAGCACCCGCAGTCGAACGTCTTCAATTTCAAGAGCTTCATTATATAGAGTAATTGCAGTTTTCATTAGAAGACCGAGGACCGAAAGAATATACGATGTCCCGATCCAGTCGAAGGATATCGAATCGCGTTTACGATCACCTCCCGGTCTTTGTTCACGGTCCATCCAGCGAGAACAAAAACGGAGCGCAGACCACTGTCGTGATAATTGAAAGATTTTTTCTGTCGTGGCTCAACAGAACGGATGCTGCATCGCCCTTTCGCTTCATGGATCGCGTCTCGCGTTGGACCACCCGCGATTTGAGCAATCTTCGCCAAAGAAGTCTACTACTCACGAAGTTGCATAACGCGAGGATCTGCATTCGGAACGAGAAAGTTGCAACGTGGACTACGACTCCGAATTGGGGAAATTCTCGGGATTCGTTGAAATGATTGCATCACGTAGAAAGCATTCGATGTTGTGTTTCTTGGAGACATATCTAGTTGCGAAGAATTATTGTAAAATTGGTCCGCGGAAAGTAGCGCGTTGCCCAAAACAAGAGTAACGTTATTCTAGGGGAGTGATTCAGTTGTTGAGTGACGCGGGAGAGTGATTCGGTCCAACTTGGCGATGGTTGGACATCATCGATGACGGGGACAATTTTGGCAAAATGAACCGACTGGCTCATCGATGAATAATCATCTCTGTTATGGAGATGACGAATTCGAGTTTGTGGATCCAAGTTTCTCGAATTCCACAATTGTCAACTTGTGTACTCGAATTTATAAATAAATACTATCGTTACACATTGTATCAATGCAGGAAATTTTTGGTTTTACGTGGGTTGCGCTGATTTAAGTGTTGGAATCATTTGGTGTTTCTTCGGTATATTGGAATAATTTTCTTTGTCTGGTTTTAGTTTTCTTTTTTCTGTTTCTATTTTGTGGCATTTTCTCGGTTGAGTGTCTTCAATATTTTTCAGAAATTTAATGAACAGTATCATAATATCTGTACCATGATGTCAGATCTGCAGTGATCTCTTCAATCTTCCTGTTTCATATGTTGGTCATCCTTCCGTTATGTGCTTTATTGTAAATTGCACGCGGCATGTACCACGTTGTGTCTTTTGTGCTAAATACTTCTGATAAAGAACATTAGTCTATCCATAGACGTTGATTTTTGTGCTTTTAGTATAATATAGAACTCGAAAAAGTATTTGATGCGTCTTTTGTTTTATTGACAGTCATACCTATTGAAGGAGTGAAAATCGACCTCAAAGTTGGGGACGAAAAACTTATTTTATCGAAAATGTTAGGAACTAATAGCTAATGATTGAAATTGTAATTTGCACGCTTTGTAATGGTAATAACACTAACAAAAATACGGATAAATTGAAACTAAAAATTCCAATAGAAATTTCCATTCATCCTTATTTTTTGTCCAGATATATAATTTGTATGTGCAAATAATGACAATAGCTGAGCGTTGAATAAAAAAAATTTACGAAAATATGAAAATTCTTAATTTTTTTCAAACAAATACAATTTTTGTAAATCTGTTTATATGATCAAAATCGCCATTAAAAACGCACAGATTACAATTTTAATAATTGGTCTAACTGTAATAGTTCCTGAAATATTCGATAAAATATGTTTTTCATTCCAAACTTTGAGAGCGATTTTCACCCATTCAACATGGGTGGTTGTTGATAAAAAAAAAATACGTATTAAATACTGTTCTGAATTCTATGTATATTATGTTGATTTTTGGGGCCATTAACGTAGATCAGATCGATGTAATAATTAGAACAAAATTATGCAGGAAACTCTTACAAACTAAAATAAACAATTCGTAACAAGACTTTGTAACAGGAAACTCAGAACAGAATAACAACCAACTCATGTGAAAAACGCACTTCGTATATAAAGTTTTCAGTTTTTAATTAATTAAGTTAAGTTATTAAGTCTTTTGTCTCTACGCTTGCGTTCATTCTATCCATTATTCTATCCACTATGCCCGTATAGTGAAATAAATAAAGTTAAGAAGGTGGCGTTATAGTCTTTCGTGTCTATATTTTCTATTGGCGCATAGATACTTGGCCTCTGGCGCTAAATTCAACATATTATAGCTAAATCATACTAAAAGCGGATCGAAATTGGCGTGCATGGATTGAGTAATGTCCTTATGAGTTAAATTTGCGTGGTCTTCTCTATTTAAGATCACACTTTTATTTTAAATGAAACTTCTTCTATGAAAATAAAAAAAATTCTAATTCTATTTGTGTAAGTATTATTTTTTAAGTAGACTACTAAGTCTGATAAACAATTTTGTGGATTGAAATCAGTGTCGATTTTCATCACACGAGTTTTATGAGTTATTATAAACATGTAGGTGTGGTACATGGAAATCGTAGGAAGTTATGTAAACACGAATCGAGAGCTTAGGATCCCGGGAAATTTGGCAGACGACGAAGCGGTAGCGCGGGCCAAAATCAAGATCCGACTTAAATGTTTCAATGACGCTGGCTTACTTGAAAATTAAGTAGATCAAACTGATTTCTACGCTGCGTTAATTTTCTTCTTGGCTTGTGCGTAGACCTTCCACTTGAAAAATCGTGTTTACCAGACAGAAATAAGACTTAAATTTTTACATATCTCGTGCGAAAAAAAATAGAAATTGTAGTTTTAGAAAAAAAGCAGAGTTTTTTGAGTGGAGAGTTTGTGAAGAAAGTCTTCTTTTGGCAGAGAAGTTGAGAGTCTGTGAGGCAGTCATTCAAGGCATTGTATTACCACAAATGCATCATCAATTTGACCAATCGCGTTAATTCTAGACGCTTCCGTCCGCGTAAGATTGGTAAGATTAGTGAGGAACAGTGCGATACTTTTTAACAGATTGTAACATGAATAATTATTTCAATGTAAGTACAATAGAATCTCAAAGATCTTTTAATAGTAAATAATTATCATGGATCACTGGCGAAAAATAGACCACAAATCTGTGATTATAAAGCAAAAGGACGCAAATCACATATTTTCATTTCTGAGATGTTGACGTTTAAAGTTTTGAACATCAATAATATATTACGGTCTGAGAAAAAAAATTCTTCTATTGTTCTTTCTTTTTGATAAAAATATAAATTCCACCCATTATATTTTAGTTAGGATGTAAATTCCAATTTCTTAAAAATGTCACACGCGTCGTTTTTCTCTGTAGCAATAAAAATTGCCACAGAATTTTGTTTCATCTTTCACACAGCCATAATGCACAATCTGACTCCAAAATAGGAAAGATCAGCTACGATAAATAAGATCTTTTCGATAATAAAAAGGAAAATATTTTCTTCCTACAATTTCTTGTTTCTCAAAAACAAATTCCTAACAAGTAAAATTTCCAGAAGATCGCATTCCTTCTTAAAAAATAAATTGAAGAGATCGTCCAAGCCTTGACTATAACATTTGTGGACGAAGCAAATCCAAAGAAAGATACAGTTCGCCTGCGGTTATATATTTTCCGAAAAACGAAGTGCACGGTAAAAAACGATCGTCACGAGGGGGAATGTGCCGTTTTCAGATAGAAGAAAGAGCAGGAGGGGCGAAGGCTTAAAAGGCGTATAAACAGTTAACGTCGCGCGGAACGCCAATGAGCCAAACGCCGGAGAGAAGAAGGTGACTCGCGTTCCCTTTTACCCGCCCACCGTAAGTTCGTGCATGATGTACGATTTCCTGTCTTACGGGTCGTACAATAATAACGAAATGTCAGGAGTGTACATACGATTTACTTCGCGTTACCATACAAAGCCACGACACTTTAAACAATGATCTATGGAAACCTCCTTGCCGACCTCCCCTCGCCCCGTCGCCGAACGATCAGAAAAAAATTCCTACGTCCTATTGGCTACCTGCGAGGTCGACGCGAAATGCTACGGTGGAATTTCAACGAGCGTTTCAAAATGTTAGGGGATCCAGTTCCCAAGTGTTGGCGCGCGGGGATCCGTCTTCGAAGGCAACACCTTTTGCGAATGGAATACGCGCACTTTTAACCCTTCGCTTGCGAAAGGTGCGCACTCGCGCCCTCGGGGAACAGTCAGCAATTTGAGAAAGATTTATGTGTGTGCTGGGACAGAGTAGAGTTTAATGATTACGTTTAATTTATTGATAATTGAAAGAGGATTCTGGTTTTTCTTCTTTAGTTATTTAACCCTGAATCGCTAAACATTCGTCTAATATAGTCATTGTTCGATTTTATATTTTTTAAATAATAAGTTTTTTAACTTTTTATATTTTGCTTTTAATAAATAAAAGAGATATAAGAAATATATGCACATGTTTTTATTTCGACAATGTGTAGAATAATTAATGACAGAGTAATAATTAAGAGATCTTTCCATTGTGAAACTTTATTAAAAATTATCATTCTTTGGGAATTTTTTTTAGGGAACAAAATGTTCAACATAAATAATTTTGAAAGTGTAGAAACATTTTTTTGTAATTGGTAATAGTTTATTTTAAATATATACGTCACACTGAAGTTGTTGGACATTTCATTTACTAAAACAAAATTCTTAATAAATGATAATTTGTCCGAGCTTCACAGTGGAAAAACCACTTAAGTTTAGTAATCTAGTGTTAATGTTTAATTATTGTAGATGAAAAAATTTATGTAATTATTGCAGTTCTTAAACTTTATTTTTTTTGTATAATAAATCAGGTTTCAAAAATGTTTAAGTTATACTGATTTTGAATTATTTAAGCGCAAGGTACTCATATGTAGTTTTTAAGTGGCAATTACTGAGCTTATAGCAGAAAAGGTTATAATTAGAATGCCAATTTTTATGCATAATCAAAATTTTACAGACACAAATGTACAGAATATAAACTTGAACAATAAAGTGTCTTATTTTCTAATTATTTTATTACGTATTATATTATTCATATTTTGCATATTTTGGCATTAAACAATTTCATACACTTTTGCATACTTAGAATTGTCATAAATGTATAAAAATCCGCAGTCCAGCTATAATATTTGTAAATAAAACGTTGTAGAATCTTCAATACTTTTGACCCCGATAAGTGTATGCAAACTTCGATTGTTGGGTTCCATTAAAAAATAATAAACACAACTATCTCTACTTATTGTTACTAATAAAAATGAACAAAATAAAGTAAGAAGTGGTGTCATAAATTCTGTGACTGTAATGCAAAGCGACGTACATCACATTTTCCAAAAATTTGTTTTATGCCTTAATTGAGATCCAGAAAGTTAAATTCATATTCTTATCGGCGAAAAAATAAATTAAAAGCATGTTTTCCATTAAAAATAAGAATATAAGAAAACTGTAAGTACACAAAACAATATTGACGTATAAAACTTAAAAAGCATATATCACGAAAATGAAAACATGCGACATACGTAATTTTACCTTACAACCACAGAATTTTTCTATAAAATCTGAGTGGTTGCTTCCATAAATAAACGGACCTCGATAATTGCGTACGCCTTGAGTCCCCGTTTTCCACAACAATCGAAGTATAAATTCTCAGCACAGAATGGACTAAGAAAACTATAAATAAAATATAGTTGCCATAAAGATTCCAGCATCGGTGTAAGCCGAAAATAAAACGCACGAAGGAATAATTTCATTCATAAACGAGCGATAAGTTGGGCGTGGTCTAACAATGATTCTCCGCTCTTCTAATCGTTTCTTCTCGGAGGGGGATCGCTCGATCTTTCTTTGGTACGAATCCAGGCCAACGGCGTCGAGTCTTTGGTCCACGGGGATCCCCGGGATGCGAGCACTTTATGGACCACCTCGATAACCATCGGAACTCGCCGAAAAAAATCAACTTATAGGATTCAAGGTGAAATCACTCCGACGGCTCGTGCTTCAATTTATTATTTCCCCGACGCGTTGCGTCTCTCGGATCGCCGGTCGGGGCTGATCGTCTCTCGTTTTGACGGCATTTTACGCCACTGACAATCGAGTCTCTTTCATTAATCGTCACGGTCGGGATCCCTAATGACATCACGGCACGTCGCAAGATCGAAGACCAGCGTTGCTCCGCGCATTTCCTCTCGTCTCTCTCTCCGATCCCCTCGAACGCGTGTACTCGCGCGTGTTTTCCGTCGTCCGATCGGGCCCCGCAGAAAAGAATCGCTTCAGACGATTCTTATCGTCGAAACCCACGCGCTTGTTACCGCGCGTGCCACGCTCCTCGAGCAACAATAAAATTAGAACGCATATATTCGCGCCTCGGGAACAATGGAGCCTCGCAGCGAAAGAGTTAATCACGCTATTAATCACCGGTTAACGTTATCGTTAATGCCGCGCGTTACCGGTGGACCAGCTGTTTAATCGGCGCGCGACTTCGTCGTGCATCGGCCGATTCGGAATTGCATAACGTAAGAAAGTAACGAGCGACATCGCCGCTCCGCGCCTGGGACAAGGCGACGCCCGCGATCCGACGGCCGGGATCGAGGCGATCTTCTCGATCCCGCGCGCGGTTTCTCTCGCGCCGCTGACGCGTCGGTCTTCCGCTGGATCGCGATCGATCGCGTTCACCGAATCGAAAGCTCCCAACACCAATCGGATGCCAGCAAGCAAAGCGTTCCCGGATCGAAAAGCAAAGCGAACAAGAAGATGGCGTGCAAGCGATTAATCGGATCGACGGGGAGGTTGTTGGTTCCAGGTGGAAGTTTTGTTTCAGTTCAAAGTATCTTCTATGTAGTTATCGAGGCAGAATGTTTGAGGGCTGTTCGAGTCGAAGTTCCCGCGACTTGAGAGAAGATCTTTGAAGGATCAACGATGCAGACGATAATGGGAGATGTAGACGAGTTTCTGAAGGTGGGATTTCTAAGAAATGTTTGATATTGTAGTTGGATGAATGTTCAAACACAGAGAATGTTTTCTTGATACATGTGTGACTATTGCATTTGTTTTTTCTGTGTGTTTGCTGCGTCTAGCTGGAACGTCAGACGTGTTTAGGAAATTCCGGATTAAGATTGTTTGCATGTCATTGAGATTCAACTGCAATTTGACTAAGAAAGGATTTGCATGTAATTCACAAAATATGTAGAAGTGTTTCTTATACTGTTCTTTATGTTTTTTGATGCGCTAATGTTGGGTTTATGCAAAAGTAACAAGAATATCGAAGTTTTGTTTAAAAAACACTGTATTTGTAATATTTATTTTAGCAACTTGATTATCAGGTTTTGAACGTTTAAAATGTGATAGAATAAAACATTGACTAATTGGCTTACTATCAGAGTCAAGAATAAAGTATTTTCTTAATGCAGAATTTTTTTATTTTGAGATTAAATCATTAAATTGCAGTTGAAGTTTTATTTAAAATTATATTGTATTCTTATCGCGAGTACTTTAAATATAATAAAACTTTGATTATCCACGTAATTATTCCCAATTTTTATTATTTGCAATTTCACGTAATAAAAATGTAGTGTCACTTTAAGTTTAACTGGAACAAATAAACAATAAATTAAGTTGAATGATTTATTAAAAATGAAAGAAGTCTTCAGTTAGAGGATGTTACAGTTTTGACATAAATATTAAGTCAATTAATCAAGGTTCTTCTGTAGTTTGAATTCAAAATAATATAAATATTCCAGAAAAGTATTAATAGCCTATTAACCGAAATTCTTATGTAGTTTGAATTAAGGATAATAAAAATGCTGTAGAAAATAATTAAGAGTCGGCTAATCAATGTTTCGCTGGATAAATGACTTTAATTTGATATTGTCAACTTTCATCGGATGTTACCAATTTCATCTATTAAATAATTTAACATCATCCCAATTAAAAAAAAAATGTTTCTTGAATAAATAAGTAAAGTTTCACGCATACCTGACATCCTGATAAGTTACTAATTAATTTTGCTTAGTTGACTGAAAAATTTTGAGATAGTGTATAACTAAATGCTAATGAACACCGCAATTTTCTCAGAATATTCCAAACTTCATTTGATAAGTAATTAATTTTCATCTTCTCTCCTCATTGACACTCATATAATCTGAAATATTACGATTTGCAGAGCGCATGCAGACTTCTATGAATGACTAAAGTCGTAGGCGTAACAGAAGGAAACTCGTCAGACACTGTTTACAATTATCAAAAATAAAACCCAACGAATGCTTGACACCGTTGTATATAAGTTTCTCAGTCAACCTGCAGTTGCATAGCGATGCACTAAGGACCTTAAAGCCGTCATACAATACCAAACCACTGGCCGACTTGCTTGCCAAAAATCCACACACCTTAATTTTTATTCTATCCCTTTAATCCTCACCGATGTATCCAGTTTTACCCATATATCTAAAAATAGAGGCGTGTAAAAGCGACAAAGAGATTCTTGAGCTCGCTATTCAGCGGCTTTTTATCAAAGTGACTCGCCACTGTATGACGACACCTCGAAACTCTGGAAAAAGAGTTCGCAAAGGATATCGTCCTAAGTTACATCGACGAGCTCGATCAACAGGTAGCCGGCGACGTAAAAGAACAATTCGATCTGCCACGAGCAGAGAAGAGTCTGGGCTAAATCTAGGTGAGCGAATCTAGGTAGGCGAATCGAGGCGTTTCGCGGCCAATTCCGTGGCGGTTGACACTGGGCGCGCGATATGCTCGAAGGCCCGTCGAGGCGCGTTCGCGCGGTGACAAGAAACTTAATAGCCGGTCTTGAAATACAGGTTTGAGCGTGCCGCTCGTAAAGATCGATTATCACCGAGTGTTTAGATCGGCGCCAATACCGGTAGCCACGCGGCGCGAGCGTTCGCGCGCCGGTTCGTGGAAAAAGCGAGACGCGGCGCATACATCCCCTTCGACTATCCCCATAAACAACGCGCTCTAACCGATAAGCCGAGGAGTCGACGCGACTTGGACTCGAAACCAACGACAAATCACACTGAATGGCGTGATACCAACGCCTCCTGGAACCAACACCTCCGCGTGAACCAACAACAGCAACGAAATCATTCGCCACCAGGGGCAGCGTTTCACGACATAACATTACCTGATGGTGGTGGCAGCGGATGGTGGTGATGATGATGGTGGTGGTGGTATCCCAAAGCAGGCGGCGGCGGAGGGTAAACCGCTCCCCAGATGCAGGAAGCGGCCGCGGCTACCTGTTGCTGATGGTGGTGATGATGATGCTGTTGCTGCGGCTGCTGCTGCTGCTGTTGCTGCTGCTGCTGTTGTTGTTGCTGTTGCTGCTGCAAGAGCTGCTGGACTTGCGCAATGTCCACGAACTCCTGTAGCTCGCCGTCGGGCTCGGGGCCCTCGCGCAGCCGGCCCTCCGACGACGAGGGGACCACCGTGAACGGGTTCCCGTTGTTGTGCTGCAAGTGCTCGAAACCCGCGAGCGGGTTCGCGGGCTCGTAATTGCTGCGGCCGGTCGTGTGTTCGCGGCGCATCGCCAGTGCCAGCATCTTTTCAACCTGTCGCGCCGCCGGCCCTCGTCGCGGTGCCACTCGTCCACCACGTGCTCACGTCGCCTCGCCCGCTGCCCTCTGCCCCCGAGCCAACCACCGACCACCCCTTGCCACCCGTCGACGATAACCACGACGACCACGGCGACGGGCTATCGCACATGTCACGACGACGACGGAACCAGCGGCTCACCCGTCGCGTCCGCGCGAACCCGGGTCCCCTAGACCCGGACGAACTTTGTCCGCTGACGAAAACTCGAGTAAACACTTGCCTTCCGGTCCTCCGCACTGCGAACACTCGCGAGAAAAGACTCTCTAGGGTTGGAGATAGCGTGAAGAGTCTCTCTTCCTTTGAAATCGCGGTCCGGTGATTTCGATATTCTGGGTGAAACTTGAACAGCGATTCTTTCACGATTATCCAAAGATCGTCCGAGGGATATGGAGTACGAGGATCGTTAAGCCGATGATTCACCAAAGGCGTAATCCAGTGTCTTAAGGGTGAACTCGGTGCGAGAACGTGTTTACGGAGGAGCGTTTGAAATCGCGCGCGTCGGAGTCTGAACGGAGCAGCTCGGTTTGAGTTCGCGCGCGATAAAGCCGACGTGCCGGCGCGTGTGCTGCCCGGTATCGTATCACTGGAGGATCCTGCTCTTTCTCGCTCTTCGTCCTCCTCCTCCCGGTTCCCCTCCGCCCCCTCCTCCTGTTCCCTCCTACACCGGTCGGGCGCTACGAGCGTCTCGATTCTCCCTTCCTTTTCAATGACCGGCCTCCTGCCGCCGCGTCTCCTTCGCTCCCAGCTGGTTTTCCGGTCCGGATCGCTTCTCCTTTTCCACGCGGAGGATCCTCCGGCTGACTGGCTGTTCTCCGAGGATGGCGCGAAAGGGTTCGCGACGGTCCGCGGCGGACTAATAAGCGGCTCGCGCGCGGGAAGCGGCCGGTCACCTGGAGAGAGCAGATTCAGAGGCTGTAGCTGCTGGAAGCGACGTTGCTGCGGGTGGCGGTAGCGGCGGAACGAGATTCGCTGGCGTCACGTGTCGTCGACATCACCCCGTGCACACTCCCGATACCGTCGCGTTACTAGACGGAACGTGGACGTCTCCCCCTTCTCTCGGTCCACTCCTCTCCGGTGGACGTTCTTCCTCCCCCGTGTCCCGCTCCGCGGGATCGCACCTCTACCTCCGTCCTCGTCGGATCATCCGTCCGTCCCGCGTGTGTCTCTCCGCGATTTCCATTCATTCCTTTCCCCCGCCGGGCGGCCGCCTCGCCGCCACCGCCCCTCTTCTTTCCCGACGGCACGCCATGCGCTCGCTCGCTCGCTCGCTCGAACGCGTCGCTCGCGCGGTTCGGTTTTCTCTCTCCTCGGCGCTCGTCCACTCGCGATCCTCGCGCTCGCTAGACTCCTTGCGTACACCTTCCCTCCCGCTCGCACCGGCGATCCGTCGCTCCTTCTCTCTCGCTTCCTCTTCCTTCGCATCCTCCTCCGCCTCTTGTCCGATCGTTCCCTTCCTCCACGCGCCGACCGCGACGCCTCTCCTCTTCTCGCTGCCCGAGGTCTCTCTTCCTTCCTCTGGTGCGGCGTGGCGCGCGGAGAGACTTGAACACCAACGCGCGTTGATCGCCGGTAACGCTGCCAACGTTCGCCGGGTGACGTCATCGGCGTGGGCGCACCCCCACGCCAAAGAGAGCGTGCCGCGTCTCTCTCTTCGTCTCCCTGGTTGCTTCCCTTCTTTCTCCTTTCGTCTCTTTTCCTTGGTCCTTGCTTCTTCTTCTTCTTCTTCTTCTTCTTCTTCTTCTTCTTCTTCTTCTGCCTTGAGTACGCGGCGGTTCCTTCTCTCTTCACGTTTCTCGTCGGCGTCACGGCTCGTCCCGGTTACTCCGCCTCGAGTTATCTCCTTTTCTTTGCGCCGGTTGACCGAAAAACACTTACGCGAGGAGGATGACACGTTTGGGACGAGAGAGAATTCGGCGCCGGATGTCCGGGAACGCGGAGAAAATTTTTCGTTCGACGGCACGCGTCGCGACCTTGAAACTGGAGCGCGAGGGAGGAGGGACCGCCTGCCCGAACGCTGCGGAAGGTTGAGGTCGATACTCTCCTGGGTTGGATGACTTTTACCGTAAACACGATGCCCTCCTGTCGCACGGATTTCGCGGGAGTATTGCAGTCATCTGTTGGACTCTGGTCCTGGGGTCCTTTCGGGATTTGGGGGATCCTGGGACTAATGTTGAGGCGGGAGGATTCAAGAGGAAGCGGAGAATCCATCATGGTGCTGGACATGTTCAAGTTTCTTAGTGATTGATTATAGTAAAATTATATTTAGCTTAGGAATTTGTTCGTGAAGAATATAGTAAATTTAATTGTTTAATTTTGATGTACAATAGTGGGATACCAGGTATTTCAGCCGAAATTTTTGGAGAAATGAACACCTAATTTTTAGACAGAGACAAACTTGTATCTGGTAGTTATTAGTTATTATTAACTGTTACTTATTTTGTAATATTTATTGCAAGGAATAAATATTGGTGTAACTTTGTAACCTAAAAGAGAAATAATTTTTTCAAATATACAGAATTTCACAATAGTATAATAATTAGGGAATAAGTTTTAGAAAATATTTGTATATTAATAGTTATTTTTAACTATTTAACTAAAAGATGTTTTTATATTAATAGTTCAATATTCTTCATACTGAAAAAAAAAAAACAAAATATCGACTTCCAGAGTACACAGATGATGATAAAAAAGTGATATGGTACTAAGTAAAGTAAGGAAACTGAACAACAATATAATGTGAGAATTGAAAAATTTTTAAGTAAAAGAAACAAATATAATGTAATCAATTTTTGCAAATAATAAATGTTTTGAATACGTAAGAAAAATGATCTGAACTACTTTATCTGAATTCCATTTAACCCTGCTACGGTCTTCGGGTCTTCTTGACCCAACAATGTATTTCATTTTAGTTTAAAAAGGGTTCCAATATTAAGAGAAATATAAAGCAATTAGTGTAGTAACACTAGTTGATTTATGGTAATTGATAGTAATAAACATTTGTTGTTGATTAATATTCTATCAAAAAAAATTCTCTGTGCATCTCAACAATATTACTTTTAGTAACAATTAATGTCCTTATAAATTCAGACTTTTAAAAGGAACGTAGCAGGGTTAATATGATCAAATTTTCATGAATGTATCGAAATTCTGCAAAGAAAGATTGATAAATGGCGCACTTCGATTTTCTCAAAATTTTGCATAATTACTTTCTGCTCTAACCTAAGAATTTTTTCGTATTCGGTGGATGCTAATGTTTAACTTTAAGAATAGAATCATTTCTCTTCTCAATGTCACTTTTTTTCATTCCAACACGTATGATAAAAAAGTTAAACAAAAAACTAATTTGCCAGAGCTTTGATTAAAGTCCTTAATTTACTAGACTCCATTAAATTATTATTGTTTATTAATTCATAGAAATTAAAATATTGCCATAATCCAAAGAATGAACTAAATATAACTGGAACTATTAATTTGAATGAGACACTTAAATTATTATTTGAGTAAAAATTTACAAGTAGCGGAGGAAATCTTCTATCACAAGAATGGCCTAGTTATATGAACTAATTATTCCTCACTACGTTCATATTCATATAAATGAAGTTCTACTGGAATGATTTTCCTTACTGAACTTCAGAATCTTCTTAGAATAATAATAATTAAGAATACTATTGTTTACTACAATTTTAATACTATTTGACCAAAAAATATCTACAGTCAAAGAAATAATCTTATACACTCCAAGTTCCAAGCTGTTTGATCTCACAATTGTTGACATTCTACTTCACCATGCAGCTGGTGGTGACAGTAAAATTATGCTAAATCATAACTTAGAAACGAGTTTAAATAAATTTTCTCACTTCCTTAGCACCTTACTGTATTCCTCTAAAAAAATCCTGATGCACAATAATTTTTATCTGCACATTATTCTGAATATCTACAACGAACTTTTTATGTAATACGCAAATTTTTTTCCACAAAAATATATATACGACACGAAATATATATATGAATTTTGATTGATAAATGTCTTAAAATTTGTTCAAATTGCTTGAAAGCTTAAAACAGTAAAAAATGAGGCTTCGACTCAATTTACCTACAGATTCTAAAAAAATAAGCCAAACCACGGAGAATTAATATCTTCCTTTTCCAAAACCATGAGAATTTTCGGAAAAATAGAAACACGAATCCCTTAAAAAAAAAAAAAAAAAAAAAAAAAAAAAAAAAAAAAAAAAAAAAAAAAAAAAAAAAAAAAAAACCACAATTATGTAAATTCCTCTGAACTTTTCATCTGAATTTCCCCGCTGAACGAAAGAAACACCTCCCAATAAAAATTCCAGCGAACTTCCGAATCGTAGCAAACACCGGAGGCTGCACCTGGCTTCGTTAATCTTTCCCACGTAATTGTTTACATATTTGCGTCTCGATAGCGTGCCGGGAATAGCGCCATCATTCACGAAGATAGCCCAATATTTACGGGCCGGGGGATAAATATCCACTTCCCCCGCACGTAATATCAGGGGCATGAGTGGTTAGTTAAGTGGAGGTTTCAACGCGTGCCAGAAGCGCGTCACGCGTATTACGGTTTGAAAGGCAACGGCGCTGGTCTGTGTTCGGGCCCTGCGAAAGGGAGGAGAAACCGCAAAAAGGATGTACGGGCAAAAAAGCGGGGCGAGCACGAAACGCGTCAGTCTCGGAAACTGGTAGCAAGCTCACATTCTGGTCGCTAATAGACTCGCTTGCCTGATGATCGAGACTTTCGAGGCTTTTTCTCCGTTTGGATCGCGAAAGAAGCGATTTAGTACCGGCTGTACAGTCCTTGCTTCCATCATGTCCACAAATGGGACCATTTACGTTTTTACCTCTCTTTTAAGGTTGCAATATAATTATTTATGTAATTTACGTATGCATTTTTAAATAGGTAGATTGTTCTGTTTTATGAATCTTTATCGAGCTGAAAGTTATCTCGTGCTAGGAATTTAACAAGAAATCCTTAAGAAATTATAATATTTTATAATTAAAATCGTCTAACTATCGTTAACAGTATTAACTTTCAGCCGAACAAAGTTTTATCATGCAGTATAATCCCCATCAAAACTAAACAGTAAACAGTGATCCCAAACTTTTGGCCAACAGTGTACCTCACTAACCTCATCTTTGCCTCTTCAAAGGCGAGACTAAAGCGAATCCGAAGTGCAATAATTTCTGCAAACGGTGGCAACGAAAAGCTCATAACGAGGAAATACTATACAGGGTGTAACAAAAATGTTGCAGTTCCTTGAAAGAGGTGATTCCTGGGATGATTTTAAACAACTTTTTCCTTAGCGAAAATGTTAGGTGGGGCTTTGTAAACGAGTTATTAATGAAAAACACCGACCAATCAGAGAGCGAGTACAGTGGATTAATGATGACGCGGACGATGACGGACTAATACTACTCACAGTTGGAGCCCGCGCTGAAATTCATCCACAGTATTCGCGCTTCTATTGGTCAGTGTTTTTTATTAATAACTCGTTAACAAAGCCCTACTTAACATTTTCGCTAAGGAAAAAGTTGTTCAAAATCACTTCAGGAATTACTCTTTCAAGGAACTGCAACATTTTTGTTACACCCTGTATAATGGAAATGGTCAAAACCCGAGCGCATCGAGATGTTATCGAGTCAAACATCGCCCAGTATGAATTTCTCCAGTGTCAATTAAGATTGAATATCCTTCGCATTTTCCACGAGCGGGACCCGCCATTCTTTCATTAGTCCCATTAAATTCTCCCCGCGAAAGAAAGTTACGGCGCGATTTTCGACGCGAAGCAGCAGCAAACTGTAAAAGCTAATGGCGTCCCTTCGTTCCCCCGTGGAACAACCGATACCCTTGGACCCCTCTTTCCCCGTGGCGCTCATCTTCGCGCGGCGTCGCGACAATTTTATCATTACGCGGAGAGCAGAATTGCATGCGATGTTCGAAAGATAAGACCGGCAGGCGATGTCTTCCAGCGAGCATAGAGGTATCGAAACAGGTCAATCCAGTTTTTGCAATTACGTCAAAACGACTATTCCGACGTGCATACCCTCTAGCTAAAAAGGGTTGCAACTTCCCCCTCGGAGGCTTCGGCGAACGCCGGGGCATCGAAGTTTCCCGCTCGAGCGAGCGCGGATGCGAGACGAGGTCGCGAGTGCGCGACCGTGACTGGGAGGGAAAAATAAAGAAGCGAAAAAAATTGAGGAAAGAAAGGCCGTGGCTGAGAAGAGGGGCGAGACGGAGAGCAAGGCGAGGCGAAAACGAGGCAGGATTCGAGAAACGATCGCGTTCCCGACGACGACGAAAACTGCGAGCCAAAGTCGCGGGGAGGGTGGTTCCCCCGTAACCGCGTCTCACCTGACCGACCGTTTAAAGAATTATAAATTCAACGATAATGATTTCCACGAGTGGCGGGCAACGCCGGATACCCGACACTATAATTTCTTGGTTTTCGATTACTCGACAACCTTTCCCTCTCTGTTCTCCATTAACCGGCGTACCCCCGGGCGGTTGCACAATTTTCAAAGCGAACAAAAGATTCGCGACGTTACTCGAGCCGTTGCGCCGTCCAACAGACGATAGACACGCTTGGCAACGGGCTGACACAGCAATTTCCAGATTTACGCTAATTTAGGCTTGGGTTCTTTCAGTTCTTTCATGACGCGAGGCTGACTAAAAAATAAATATTGCGTTTTATGGATTGGTCAAACTTGGGTTCGCGTTGGAAACTTTGTGTTCACTTCATGTTCACTTCGGATTCTTCGGCTTCACTCGTCGTTTGTTAATACAGGGTGGTGCGAAAGTTTGATTCTGATCTATAATTTTTAGAATTCTATTCATTGCAAAATCTGTTTAGTTACTATTATACTATTATTTTGGCCATTCTTATTGTACAAAAACCTGTAAGAAGATGCATATCGTGTATAGATGCAAATCTATGTATGAAATATCAAATGTAAAATACACTTTATAATGTTTAGAAGGTATGACGTATTTTTATTCAAGGTTTAGTCCTTTTTCTGTGTCCGCAAAAATTTGAATTTGCATGAAAAATCGCAGTCCAGTTATCACAGAAATAAAGGTTTCTTCTTGGAAATTTTAATAATAATATTTAATATAATAATAAAAACGATAAGTGGTCTAAATTATTTTTCTAGCAAAGATAAACTTGTTCTCAATTTTTATCACGATTTGATCTCCAGTATCACGAAGACTTGGCCTACTTAGATCTATTTCTTTCTTTCTTTTTTTTTGGAAACTCACCAGGCTTAGCATTCAAATATTAATATAAAAATGGCAAGACTAATCCTTTTTTTTCTAGAGTAACTAAGTGGATTTTTAATGATAATAATTGATAGACATAAAAGCTAAAACAGACACGTTTAGTAATTTAGTCGAGTGGCAAGTATTTTAGTAATTTACAATGTATGAACATTAAAATTTAGTCTAATAATTTCATAAAACAATGTAGTTACTTGTCACTCGATTAATTTACTGGCCATGTCTGAACCAACCTTAAGAGAAAAATAAATCAGATAGTAACTTTTTTATCACCCTGTAATTTCAGGACTTTCAGGACTAGAATTAATGTCTGTATGCTAGGTTTATGCAAACTTTTCTTCAGTAAATATCTAGAATTATGTACAGCATTTAGTGTTCAAGATTTAAACACTAGTTTTTTTTTACGGAAAGTAGTAATCTCTAGGTTATGTGGTGTTCAATTCTTGTACAAAAGAGAGAACTCAAATTTAATAAAGAAAAAGCGAAGTTATTTATATGTTGATTTTCACCTCTATAATAATTCCTATTAATTAAGCAAGAGTCTATGTCGTAATTTAAGAAACCTTTAATATATGTATAAGAAATGCTTAACATATTCATAGCCCCATGACTCACCGTGAGTCAGTCAGGGTAATTTGAATGATGATTTCTAATAACGTTTCTACAAGATTTTCTTGAATTTTTAACAAAAACCTCTGCAGATTTCGATAGTGATAATTTACTATTTCTTTCACTTTTTCAGTTGATATTTTCAATAATTACTATATGCAATATGTATTGTTTCTCCGATTTACTATTAATAATTTACTAAACTGGAATTTTCCCCCAACTGTGGACGTTATTAACTTTAAGAAAAAAAAATTATTAAAAATGAAACAAAGTTTTCTTTGATTACGCTTATCCTATGTGAAATCTTTCAATTATATTGTGGTATACCAATTTTAACTTGAATATTTATATGCTGTATAAATATGTATTTAGATCTACTAATTATTAGCATTGTATTTTATTAATATCAAGTCGGTTGATAGAGGTTCTACAGTAATTAATAGACTGCGGAATTTTATGCAAAATCAAATTTTTACAAACATAAATAAAGAACTGAAACTTGAACAACAATAGGTCTTATTTTCTAAATAATTATAATTAACAATTATAGTAACTTGAATTATATTTTTCATATTTTAATTAATAAATTCATAAAATCCGCAGTCTAGTAATTAATTTAAAATCCTCATTATGCATTTATCATTAATATTTAAATGTCAACAAAAATGTTCCTGAAGAAGTTAGTATCAACAAGTTTGCAAATATCAACCTCCAAACAACAAACAAAAGCTTCCAATCTTTGTGTTCAGAAAACCTTGCCAACCGCCAACCATACGATCACTGTATTCTGCACAGCAAAAACAATAATAACAATAATCATCATGATAAGCTGCATGCATAAATTATACACCAGCAGCCTACTTTTTGTTCACTCCGGAACCAATTAGCCCCGGTGCATCGATCCCGAATTCACGCCTGCCGAAAGGAACGAGCGGCGATACGAATTCCGAGAAAAACGGTTCCGTCCTCGGTTTTTTGTCCTCCCCCCTCCATGTTATTTGCATGGTCAGTCTAATCGTTCTCCTTAAATCGCCAGAGGGAAGCCGGGGCACGACGAAGAGAACGATGACGACGACGGCGATGGTGCCGACAACGATAACCGTGGTGGTGGCCGCGGCAACAGGCACACGCCATATCTGGCCAGACTATCCTACGCGGGCTCGATCCTCGGCTCGGCTCGGCTCTCCCTCCTTCTAGCCGAGCAAACACACCTTTTTAGCGGCATTACATTAATATCGTAATGGCACGGGATCAAGCGAGCGAGTCGGCCTGCCCGAAGGCGCGCGGCGCTCTCGGTTCCGATCCTCCGTGCAAGACGGAGAGACGCGTCTCTTCTTCTTCTTTCTTCTGGTTCTTCTTCTTCTTCTTCTTCTTCTTCTGCGACTGCTGCCTCTTCTTCATCCTCCTCCTCCTCCGCCTCTTCCTCCGACTCCGCTGCTTCTCTCCGTGGACGACGCCGCAGCCTCCCCGCGGATACGCTAACTGTCTCGCGTCCGAGTGGATCATTTGTCTTCCTCAGGGAAGAACAACTGCGCAAATCGCGGACTCCAGGGATTCTCCGTCGACTGGCACGAGCCACGAGCCACCTTTCCACTGCGGACGCGATGAAACGATCTCTTGGATCTCGCGAAGCGGAGTGTTGGCGATGTTGGAATTGCGCCCCTAATTGGAATGATTTTATTGCGACGTGTTTTTCGAGAAGGAATTTGTTCGGAGAATGTTGTAGCTGATGGTAATGGTTAAATAATTGGAGTGGGTAAAAGGTATTTTATGCTTTGAGACGAATGCGTTGTAGAGTCTTTGAGAAATGGTGAGGCTGGCCAGATCTACTCCAGTGGAGTGCTATATGATATCTCTAAGGATGTAAGAATCCAACTATGGCTTTTGTTATTTACTTGGTTTAGGGCTGAACTTATGAGGAACTATCCGAGTGTTGGGTTCATTTATTAATGAAGCTTTGCCATTTTATAGAGTTCATTCAGCTGAACATTCCTATCCTTTTGGGGAGAGACGGCTAATTGTTTAGGAGATATTAATAATTAAAGTTAGGTACTCTTCGCACTTTGAAGTAAAAAAGAAAAATTACATTAAGAAGTGAGGAGTTGGAATTTCAATCGGGGATCTCTGCATTTCTGTGTTTGACCATGTAACCAACCATGTGTATTGGTTATATCTAATGTGTAGACTGCGGATTTTAATGCAAATTAATATTTTTAAAGACACAAATAAAAAAGTAAAGCATGAACAATCGAATTTTTTATCTTCTAAACAGTGTAGCATACATTTTACTTTAAATATTTTTTATATTCTACAATTGTATTGTATTATACTGCGGAATGTGAAAAGTAAAAGAAACTTTAATTATTAATATGTGGTAAATAATTAGCTATCTGCCCCCAAAGTGAGATATAAGCAGCGTTGCCAGTCGTCCCGATTTTACATTGAATAAAATCAATTCGCCTCTCTCGGAACGTTAAAATTCTCGATTTAATTCTAAACTTCTTTAATAAATTAGTGTAACACGTGAGTAGTTCTCCTCGTTAGTTATATTTACTTTCCTCATTTTTACATGAAATATGTTATAAAAATTTGGAGGATTTATTTGCGTCGCACTGCTGGAATTTAAGGGAGGAAAGAGATCATTATCTGACACTAGTTTACTCATAAAAGATCGGACCACACGTGGTGCATTCAATTTACATGGTTCAACTTCCACTTTCCTCGAAAAAAAATCTCAAAATTTTTGGAATGATCTATCATCTTTGAGATTTCGAACGTCTAATGTCCGAAAATATATTGTCTATACTTGAATGCTTGATCTGCTATGGAAAAACTAAAAGAGATGTAAAAGGCTCTAACTATTCTTTGCTTCTATTCTTTGGAGAACAGTAGTAAAGATTTTTTTTGCTGAATTTTAATGTCAGATCAGGATGCGAATTATTGTATAGCAATCTCAGTTATTCAGGTGAGTGAACAGTAGAACACTTTGATTAAACTCTCACGCCCTTGCATCGCAAAATCCACGCGTCTCGGCTACCGTCCAAAGCCCACACATGGTGCGGGCCCACACGCTTTCAGTATTATTATATTCTGATGTTTATGAACTTTACTATTCGTAATCAATGACAACCAAGTTTCGAAAAGAGTTTAGACTACACACAGAACTAGTCTTTAGAGACGTTTCGTCTACGTGGGCATTGTATTCATAACATTTTGATCGTGATTTAATAGCATCTTGTGTGGTCATAATATTCAATTTTATTATTCTCATGTTGCAACAATTTCAATTTCCTGAAATATTTTTTGAGACAGATGAGTGTAATTGGGTAATTTTTTTATATGTTGAGTATTTATATAGTGAAAATAAATAAATCATATCTTTGTGAAGTAGGATTTAAATTCTCAAATTTGTTAATATTTTATATTAAATATTTCATCCTGAGTATTTTGCGATTTCAACTAATTTGCTTCAGTCAGATCAGTAAAAACAAATGTTCTTGAAAGCATTTCTGCTCTTTCTCGTGATGTTTTAATCCTTTGTGCTCACAGTACTTAGTACTTATGGCTATGAAGCAGACGCAATATCAAGCGTTCCACTTTAACTTTAAGTATGGCTCTGAAACACTCGCTATGCTTGTCGATTGTATTCACTAATTTTTGTGGACCATATATAGAAAATATATTTATCATGAAAATAAAATGGGATTTCTGGTCGACAACTACGTTAAATATTGAAGATGTTGAATTATGTAGCATTGAAATAGAAACTTCGAGGAATTTTCATATAATTTTTAGAGAATTGTTAAAATAACGAGTATGAAAATTACATTACATTTACAGATCTCATTTAATTTATTTGTGAAATCCCAAAAATAATGTATCAAAGTAGGATTAATACTATGTATAACACTGTCCATTATTACACTCCTTTTTTTGTTCTATACATTGCTAACATGACAGATTTATAACAGAAATGAAGAACTTAGAAGAATCATATGTATTTATACAGGGTGTTTCAGAACATGTGGGCATAACATGTGATCTTGTTAGGTACTGAGACAGAATTGAATTTCTGTCTTAGAACGTATGATTTCATAAATCCTCTACTACTTTGTACTATCTAAAAATCCCCTTGTAACGTTTTTAAATCTGTTAAGTTGCATTATTCATACAAAACCATACAACTTTGAAGACGTCAGAATCTCCATAATAAGACGTCTAAAACCTTGTAGCTTTCAGCCCTGCTACGATCTACGGGTCTATTTTAACCCCATCATGCATTCTATTTCTTTTAATAAATTGTCCCAATTGTTAGAAGGTTATAAGAAAGATAATATTAATATCTAAATTTGCGTTGCAATTCTATAAATCTTTCGTTGTTCACATATACAATAATGTGTTAATAATTAAAGTTCTAATAAATTAGGTTTTTAAGAGGAACGTATCAAGGTTAAGAATTTTTCTTCTTCTAATTTTTTATCTTTGTGCTTCAAAGTTATAATAATAATAAAATTGAAGCGGTATAAAAATCAAACAATTGTGCTTTGTTCGTGCCTAGTTGCAGTATTAATATTTCATATCACAATAAATAATTCTACTCTTCCACAATTAAAAAAATTTGCCACTGTACCAGAGTTGACACCTTTTTGTATAGTATTTTTGCGAAATATTGAAAAATATAGTATTTTCAGGGAAATTTAAGAAAATAAAAGGTACAAATTTATTTTTTTATTTGATTATTAATTCATTATTAATTGTATTTCATTATTCTCACATAATTATGAATGTACACAGCCAAATTTTTATGAAATGTCAAGCAACACCCAACATTGATAATAATTATGATCAGTCTACGTTTAGCTGAAAATTGAACCTTTTAGTAACTGAAGTAAAATACATGATTGAGTCAAGAAAGACTTAAAAACCGTAGCATGGTTAATTGTAGCTTATATTTCTTTCTTCCCGCCATTCAATATAATTGAAAAACTACTTAAACAACTTTATATGAATCAGATGTGTTTTTAAAAAAGGTTTGCCACTTAGCATAAGTAATTTTAGAATCAAAATCTTTGTTTATTCTTATGTTCTCAAGAACAATATAAGTTCAGAAAATTAGTCGGTAGTGGTAATTTTTAATTTATTTACTAGATTAAAAAATTCCAGCATGTTTTCAAATTATTTAAATTGAAGTTGTTTGTTCAAATTAAGAAACTGAATTTGATAAAAAAAATTTGTTGAGTGAAAGTTGAACCAGTTATAAAATAAGTTACTTCGTTAATAATAAATAATACAAGGATCCTAATAATTTTAACTTAAATTGAGTGATTTTGTTCCAAATATATCAGAATTTTCTTTACATTAACTCTGCAAAGAAAAATAAAAAAAAAAAATACAGTATTTTGTATACCATATCTTGTTTCAACTCTATACAATAGAGTTTATCGAAATATAGTACAATACTATATAATATAGTGCGGATGGCAAACCTTTATCAAGCCCATACTCTAATTCCGAGTCCCCAGTGAATAAAACTAAACTGTAAAAGCTCAACTTCATCAAAACTCATCTCGATGCTCTAAAAATTTCATTCCCACATTAGGCGGCACCGCGCGGAAAGCGTTTCAGCTCGCCGAGCGGAGCAGTCGCCGAGTACACAGGAGTATATCCGTTCTCTCGGAGAGACATAATTCGAAATTGTCGGTTGGGTCAAAGGGCAGGGCCCGGCTACTTGAGCGAGTTGACTCTGCCGGTCTCGGGGGTCACGTGCCACGGCTTCTTTACTTCTTCTGACGTTACCACTTCTCGCGTCGTCTTCCTCCGAGCGTTCCACCTCCCCGGCGCGGCGCGCGCGCGATCGGCCGCCGAGGCCTTGCAGCGATCGTGACACGCTCGTTATCGTTTGGTCCGTCGTTATCGCTGTCGTTAGAAATCTCTTCATCGCGCCGCGGTCCCGCGATCCGAATCCCCTCCGTCAATCTTCCCCCTTTCGCCCCGTCCAATTTCAATTTCCCCGGTCGCGATCTTATCTACGGAGCATTCCGGAACGGAATCGAGCAACTCGGGAACATCCAGGGATATCTCTCGGAGCGGCGGCAAACGCGAGTCGAAGGAGGAATTGGGGGAAAAAAAAGGAGACAAAAGGCGGAGGAGGGAGGGGAGCACGACGATCTAACGGAGCGATCGAGAGAGGAAGGAGGACGAGAAAGAACGCGGTCCTGCAGCCGAGTCGAAATGACCTCATCGGATGTGGCTCTGATTCGCTCAATTCGTCCACGACGTTCCAGAGAGCTCGTGCGCGGTCGCGCGCGCATCAACGCGCCAAGACACGGACGCGTCGCGCGGAAAAGGAGCCTCTGCCCCGCGATTACTATCGTCTTCGCCTCATTATTCCATTATGATGGCGTGTGGCGTGTGCCGTACCCCATTCGCCCTGATTGCCAGCGTCTTCTCTCCCTCTCCGCGCCGCTTTCCTCGACGCAGCGATCCTCTCCCCCGTTCCCCTCTCGCCGCTCACCTACACGCGACTCTCGTCTCTTCTTTTTCCCTCGATTGTCCCTTCCCTTTTACTCCTTTCCCGTTTCTCCCTCGATCCACCGACGGCGTCACTCCATCTCTTTCTGTCTCTCGGCATCGCGCGATTCCGAGCGTACACGCGTCTCCGTGACGATGATGTGCGTGATATTACGCCGCTCCGGGAACGAGGTAAGACGCAGAGGAAGAGAGAGGACGGGAGAAAGGAGCCACGAGGGAAAGAAAGAAAAGTCGACTCCGAAAAGGGGCGGTGGCGGTGACGGTGGCAGAGGGAAAGGGAGGGGACGAAGGTGGATGGACGACGGGACAAGGCAGGGACAGAGACTCTCAAACGGTTCGAAACAGGTTCCAGGACCGTTGCTTACCTCGCCCCGTCCGCCGGTGGGTGGAGAACGAGTTACAGGCCACGGAAGACACCTGGTTTTTCGGTGAAGCGCGACTCCGAGCGCGGCAACGTCGGACAGAGAGAAACGTCTCGGCCGCGAGGGGGCACCTACACCGATCCGGGGCCCCGAGAGAGTTTTGAATATGGGCCGTGACTCGGACTTAACGCTTGTCTCGTCTCTCTAAACCAGGCCCTGTGCAACTGGCCTCTCGGTTACTCGCGAACGGGGACTCCGAGCAACAGCCGAAGCGGCCGCGTTGTCCACGAGGAAAGTAGGGGAGATACTTTAACCCTTGACGGGTGCCTGCTCTCTGTGGATCACCGATGATTACACTTTGGACTTGCAGTGGTTTCTTTGTTTCGTGGAATGGGGGAGAGAAATATGTGTCCATACGACGACTAGATGCGCCTATTGTGGACTGTAGTAGAGATATGACTATCGACTATCAATCTGCCGCTGTAAGGAAAAACAACGCAAGTCATATCTTTAAAATAAATTGAGTTTATGTCTTAATTCAAATCTATAAAGAAAAATTTTGTATTACTGTCAGAGAGAAAGTGTATTAAACGAATCTTTCCTTTGAACATGAGGATTCAATAACATTCAAGATCAGAGCAATATTGGTGACCACAACTTTAAGCGCAAATACAGTATTATCTCGCTATAAGCTTGCCATTTTCGTCACTGTAATCATTGACGACGTACAAAAAGCTATCGATTATGTTATTTCATTACCTTCACGAACATGTGCCATAGACATACTATTGCTCGATGAAGCGACGAAAACGGCGAGCTTATAGCGAGAGAATACTGTGTCTTGAAAATGAAAATATGTAACATGCGGCGTTTTTTTTATAACCACAGATGTAACGATATATCGATAATATCATTAGGATTAAATCATTTGTCATTCAACATTTATTTATTTTTATTCAAAATTATTACAGACAACATACTTTAGTGTACTTTGGCTATAATCTTGTTGTTCTCTCTAAGAAGAATTTGTCCTGTTTTGGACAATAATCTTTCGTATGGTATAGAAGTTTTAAGATTAGATTGAACTAAATAATATTGTAAGAGTGGATATATATGCAGGGTGTCCCATTTTAAAGCTTCCACTGAGTTATCTCTTTAGGAAGACATTTCAGAAAAAAATGTTCTAGACGAAAGTTATATAGGAGTCAGAGGGGGACATCTGAAAGTGACCATGACTTTAACCTTGGTGTCAAATTTAGAAGTAATTCAAAGTTAACTTTCTTTTTCAATGGAAACCCTTAGGTATTTTCTCTTGTAATAAAGGTTAAAATATCTCCAAAGCTAACGGTTTTTCGTCATAAATAGTTTAACAATTTTTTACAGGGAATGACGAACTGCATCGATAAATGCATTAAAAAATACATAGTTCCATTAAAACAAAATTAAGTTGACCTTGAATGACCCCTAAATTTGACATCAAAGTCAAGGTTACCTTCAGATGTCCCCTCTGACTCCTACAGCTTTCGTCTAGAACATTTTCTCTGAAATGTCTTTCTAAAGAGATAACCCACTGGAAACTTTAAAATGGGACACCCTGTATACACTATACATACATAGATATAAATAAGAGTATATGGGCAGATTTTTATAAGAAACTATAAAGTACAAAATCAAATACTGATTACAATTTTGGGTCAATAAAATACGAATTAAAAATTTATACATTTATGTATTATTGATATTTATAGTATATAATTTATAATATGCATGAAAACATGTATATAAATTCTTTCAACCAAAAGAACAAGGTTACAGCCGAAATATAATAATATGTTGCCTGCGATAAATTGAAATAAAAATAAATAGATTCTAAATGACTTTATTAAAATTAATGCATTACATACAGTCTACGTACCTCAGTCGCTTTTATTCGCCTTAACAACCTCTTAACAATATCATCGATATTTATCGATAAGTTCGTCAATAGTCACATCTCTAAGCTGTGGGCTTTGGATCTCTGGATCTTCTACGTGAAGGATTATTGTTCTTGCAATGGCCTTTGTGCACTTCAATGTTTTCTTTTCTGATAGCAAGCAGATGGTAGTTTAGAAGCTGAATATTCCTAGCGACTATATAGATGTGCCTAATTATAGAATATAGATCTTGGATCTATAGGACTATTGCTTTTGAAAAGGTCGTTGTGTACCTTGAATTTCAGGATCAAAATTGTTTTCATTGTATCGTATAATGTTCGTCTAAAGGAATAAAAGTTTCAAAGTAACCATGGGTAAAAAAATTCGACTGAAATTCCCATTTCTACCTTTCCCATGGGGAAATTCCCAAAACCCATATGACAATAGTCATATAGATATAGACTTGAAATTCAAGGTCAAGAGGTCAATTTCGCAGCAAGTTTTTTAAACAAATCTCTACCAATCCAAAGGTATAGAATCATGTTACAGTGGTCACAAAATATAATTTTGAAACACCCTATACTTTCACATTTTTTACTGTGGAAGCAAGGTTATAATATTAATAGTTCAGAAGCAAAATATCTTGTACTTTGATCACGATATAGGAATGTTATAGTACCTGTCTTTGTCCTAGTTCTTGAACCGTGTTAAGTATGGTAGCCTAGTGTTATTACGACCTGTATCCTGAAGGCTACTATGATAGTAACTGCAGGTACGAACGTGTTTCTTTCAGTGATCACATCAATTGAATGGGCAGTGTTACCATTGCATATTTGTGTTCAGTATATCCATAGCAAGTGGAGTATAGTGCACCAGTGACAACACTGTTAGAAACATACCAAATTCATCGATACATGTACTAATCCTTAACCCATTAAGGCCCTCAGCGGATTTGCTTAACATCCTAAAATATTGCGTTAACGCAACGTTGAGCCTTAATGGGCTAATTACTCTAATTGTATTTCTCAATTTTTAGTAGGTACTGATATAGATCATCCCATAAATTTATGCCAATTATCGAGATATCATGAATTATAGATGTACCATAGCAATTATAGAAATACCTTAAAATACTATAAAAATACAGCATTGTAAAAGTATGATTTCATTTGTGTTCAGTTTCTCTATTTTTCACTGAAATATTTTATATACTACATAGTGCATTGTTTGCAAAACGACGGAATATTTCTTTAAAAAAAATACAAAATAGAATTCTAATGAAACCAAACCATAGAGATATAAGAACCAAACCGATCCACCTGCTTGGTGAAGAATTCTTTTAGATTTGGTGAACCATTATTAAATGGAGGGATCAGAAGCCAATCAGTGACTTTTCGCTAGAAATGACTTAAGGCGCATAAATATTCATTCCTTGTACAATATCCTAATCTAACAAAACTAGTGAAGAAGTTGTGAAATCAGAAAATACTTGCTTTTTTCATAGCATTCAAAGTTATTTTCCAAAAAATCAAAAACTAAATATATGTAAATATCATTATTATATCGTCTCTGTTGTCTACAAAATTTTACCTTTTTTAAACAGTTCTATTAAAAAAAAGAAAGAAAGATTTAGTGTGAAAGACGAGGTACAACTCTCAATATAACAACATTGTTATGTAACGTCAGGTTGTGAAAGCTTCAAAACCCTGATCGACGCTTCGAGCTTCGTAGCTACAGTCATCCGATGTTCCTTTGAACTTTGACACTGAGAAAACATCGAACTACAGTTATGGTTTGTTTAAATTTCTCTCAACTTCCTATCCATCGCCGTCCGATTTTCCAACGACCGATTTCCCTCCACCGTTTACTCTCGCGTGTTGCGTGTACCGCGTAATCGTCTAGCAAATGCTTCGATTGAAGAGGGCTCGCCCGCAAAAATACGCGTACAACCTCGACCGTGTACTTCCGTGGATAGAAATCATCGGCGAACAGATGATTCGCTGATCCCACGATGCCCGATTACCCAGCCAGAACAATGGCTTCGGATAATGCGGAATAGAGTCTACGTAACGTGGCCGCGCGCAACGATAGCCGATCACGGGGAGAACTTAACGCGTTCCGGGTTTAACGTTTTCAATCATTTTCATTATCCCTTCGTAGAAATTATTTTAATCGATCGTTTCCTCGAGAGAAGGTAGACAAATTTGGAGATATGCGACCGGCAAGTTTCGACGGAAGTTTCAGTCAATGGAATTCGGTCGCGTCATTCGTGCGACGATCTATGATTTCGTTGTTGCGCCTCGTATCCGTTTAATGGCCGGATGTATCGCAACGAATAATAATTAACGGCAAAACGGCCGCCAGCGAGACGAATCGCGCACGTGGGGGTATAATTTCGCGGTGGGACGACAATAAGGGTAACTGGTGGTTTTCTCGCGATTTCGATCGTCCTGTCATTTACCCGCGGCCCGCTGTCACCCACGGTTATAGAATTTACGTAGTCTGGGCTGATAATTTGAGTGCGTTTCACCTCACGGTTTGCGATTTTTCTTTATCCACCTATGTGGTCAAATTTACTTAAACTAAATTTAACTGAAGTCTGAAGATAATTTAAACTCGTTGACAATTTTATTTTAAACTACAGTAAAGTCTCTAGACCTGCTAATCGCATTACTACTCTATAAATGGTAGTCGCTATTCCTCATCACCTGTAATACCTCACTAACCATTGATCACCTCATTGTTTCCTGCAATAAATTCTCTACTAAAAGAAAAAATTGCAATATTGACCACTGCATTGAGAAGAACCTCAAGGATGAGGTTATTTGATATTTTTGCAGAATATTAACCTCTTTCAAAAATTGTAATAACTAGATTACGGATTTCATGCATTTATCAATATTAAGTATGCAAAAAATCTGCAAAACTGGTTAACATATACCAAAATATACAAAGAATGAAAAATATAATGCAAGTTAGAATACTTAGAAAATCAAACATACTATTATTCAATTTTCAATTCTTTATTCACGTTTGTAAAATTTTTATTTTGCATAAAAATCCGCAGTATAGTCATAACCATCTTTGTAACCAAGTTGCTAATAACCCAATTTGTAGTTGATGCGACTATAAACAACCAAATAAAAAAACAATGAGATTTGCGAGGAGCTATATAGGGTGTAACAAAAATGTTGCAGTTCCTTCAAAGGGGTGATTCCTGAGTTGATTTTAAACAACTTCTTCCTCAGCGAAAATGTTATGTGTGGCTTTGTTAACGAGTTATTAACGAAAAACGTTGACCAATAGGAGAGCTAGTACAGCGGATTAATGATAGCGCGGACGATGACGGACCAATACTACTTTCAGCTAAAGCCCGCGCTGAAATTCGTCCACTGTACTCGTGCTCTAATTGGTCGAGGGTTTTCTTTAATAACTCGTTAACAAAGCCCCACCTAACATTTTTGCTAAAGAAAAAGTTGTATAAAATCATCTTAGGAATCACCCTTTTCAAGGAAATGAGCCCCTGGATTGACCAATAGCGTAAGTCCAAAATTATGAAAAATGAATTTATTATTTCAACAAATAGAATTAAGAATACTTGAGTCATTTGTCAATACGACTTTCATATATTTACTTCTATATTAATAAAAAAAACACGACTCTTTACATCATAAGTAAAATGGTTACGGAAAAATCTAGAATAGTGGCTCAAGTTTATTATTGATAATGTAAGTTAACTTATTGAAAGAAATATAGTTTTTCTTTCGAGTTATGTGATTATAATTACTATTCTTTCACTTTATTTTCTCACAACAAAGCTACATTCTATTCTTAGTTTTCGTAAAGTATTACACAAAAGTCTAATTTTCTCAATATTGAGAAAAGGGACTTAATTCACTTGTCAACTAAGGAGCTCATAAACTAATCAGCCGAGTAATAGCAGAATGAGGCTACGGTTACAGTGGACGCGATTTTGAGCAAAAAGAGCGTCGCGCAAAAATCGCGATGTCACACGCAAACAAAATAACATACATACACATACAATACACCGACTGAATATCTAGCAGAAATTGAAGTCTTCGATATATCTTCGACGTTTATGTTATGCAGCTACATCCTATTTACCCGCGCCTATGCCCGACTACACGTGGCCACAAATTATAAGGCACGTTCATCGACGATTGATTTAAAACGATCTGCCCGATTAATTCAGGTTCCGTCGCAGAAATTATGGCGCTCGCTCTTGCGGGGATTTCGCGGTCGATACGAGCGTGTTTTACGACGCGCAACTTCGCAACGATGTTATTTAGACGGACACCGCCCTATTGAACGACTGGCAGAATCGGCCAAAAAACGTTTCGTGATGCTACTACAAATGTCTCAATGGTTCGAACGGTCGGGACCAGTCGAAAACGCGCATCAATTGTAAGAGCAGTCTTATTGGATAGACTGGAGATTCACTTGTAATAGTAACATTGAATATATTTTTTTTCATCTGTTGTTCTGTGTATTGGAATAATTTCATCGCATGAATGATACAGATTGCACACTTTTAGTTGCTTTTTTTAAAATGAATTTTAAGCAGAGTTAGGTGAAATATAATCTGATTGCAAATCACAAATTGTGATTAAAGTGTAATTATTTATTCAATTACGAATTATTTTCTGTAATCGTTAGTTGTTACTGACCACAATTTGACTCTTTAGTCAGTACAGATTAACGATTACAGAAAATAATGTGTAATTGAATGAGTAATTACATTTTAATCATAATTTTGTCCAACTCTAATTTCAATCCTACTACAATCTCCGGGTCCTTTTGGGCCCATTAAGGTATTTCATTTTCTTTAACAACTGTTTTCTTTTTGGGAAGAATATGAGAAATTTACAGTCAATATTTAGGTGTATCATTTCTTAACACTATGTCAAAAATTCATCATCTACATTCTTATAAATATTCCAATAATAAAAGTTGTTCCATCCTGGATTTAAAAAAAAACATAGCTAAATTAAGAAACTTTTTCAATGTTACATAGAAACATTTTTTTTACCCACGAGGTGCTCAAGAAACTTTTTCTTTTAGATAGTCCATCGGTTTGCATGAGTGATTAAAAATTTTATTATCGATTTGTTAATAAATACAATAAAGTTGTTTGTCAATAAATACAATATAAAAAATTCAATGAAAAAATAATATAGATATTTTATGTTTTCGGTATTATTAAAACTCCAATAATAATCGTGATTAAATAGTATTCTAATGTCAACCACACTATTTTATTTTATCAATAAAAATTATCAAAGTAAGATGCATATTTCTTACAGGGTGCCATTTCATATGTTCATAAAATGATCCAGCCGTTTTGTCTACCTCTATAATCTCATACTAATCATAGTATGTGTTCATTTTAATCTAATTACGTTTATCTTGATTAAAACTATTGAGCACATAGATTAGAAAATATATAAGCACACCGTGCTTAGCACAGTGTCTCGTGTTCAAGCAATTACATAGATGATAAGAGTGCGTAATAAAATCACGTAACACTAACATGAACTGTACAATACATTTCAAATAAATCATAGAAGTTTTAAAATTCTTCCTTTCCACTAACACCATCATTTTTTAACAAAATCGTGAAACTCAGAAAGCAAAACTAAATTTAGATCGTAGTTTTCCTATACATCTATAGCTATATTACCAATGCGTTATCTTACTCGTGACATAATTGGTCGGTCGAAAGGAAACACACCAATACACACGTGTTCCCCACAATGACTCGGTAAGAACACCCGGAAAAAGTTCTTTGAATGCCTCGCGGAACGCTCCGTATACTCAGAAACCCCGGCACCGCTTATTTATCGCCGACCCATTAATCCGCCAGTCCCTAAACGCGCAAAAATCCCTAATTGACGTTGAAAGTTGTACGTAACGCGTGGCCGATCACACCGCGTTCCCGGAATACGAATCGCGTTGAAGAACAGTTTAATGGTGCACGCGTCGAATCGATTCGTCGCGCCGCGATCGATCCAGCGTTTCCTCTTGGATCGCGCGGCCAGGATGAGCGAGTAGACGCGAGCGTACGCAGGTGGACGCGGGAGATTAGACGAGATTAGAAACTGGGAGTGTCGAACGGTAGTGTCGTGAACGGGACGACGTTTACGAGGAGCAGTTTCGAAATCACTTTGAACGCGGCCCTCCCTCTGCCACGAAATCCTCGCGCGTCGTAGATCCCCCCCGTTGATCGAAATTTACGCGCTTGCAATCGGAAAAATCCTAATCTCTAGGCTCGCGTTCGCCCCGAGGAAGAAAGCCGGCTCCGTACCGTTAATACGTATGCGGTGTAAAACTGTTCCCATCGACGGCATCTGGGACGACGGACAACGGAAAACGCGCCGCGCTACGGCGACAGCGGATTTTCCTTTCGGTCCTGTTTTCACGCGCTTTCATAACAACGAATTATTTATATCCCGGCGCACGAGGGATCGTTAATCGTTTCTCGATAAGCGGGCCGAAACATTACGCGGACAGTTAGCGCACCAGTTCGGACGCTGAACATAATTTACGGCATTAAACCCGCCCGTCGTTTCGTCGATAGATCGCCTCTAATTACGCGTCGGCGATCCGTGCTAATCCGCGATCTTGAGAAAGAGTAATCCGAAAATGACAGCATTTCGTGTCTGGTGATTCCATATGATTTTGAAACTGCATTTTGTGTCAATTGATACTTCATGAGTAAACTGCTGATTTTTGTGCAGAATAAAATTTTTATAAAGATGAATAAAGAATTAAAACTTGAATGACAGTTATGTTTCATTTTTTAAATATTGTAACTTCAATTTTTTATTTTTTGGAGTGTGTTAACAGGCTCGTAGATCTTTTGCATACTTATTGTTACACTGAGAGAAAAAATGAAAGAAATTTTACTACATTTTCTACTAAAACGACAGGATTTGTGAAAGCAGTTAGGTTTTTACTACACCAGTGTAGTAATATTTGGTTTTGAAGACTTGGTAAAAACTACAACCTCGTGTGCTGATTTTTACTACACGAATGTAGCAAACTTAGAACTTTCGCTCAAACTAAAAAGAGTTTTTCTTTATGGAAATACTGAGGGGGTATATGCTTGGCGATGGGAAGGCGAGGTATAAGGATAGATAAGAGAATTATTATGGGTTATACAAAGAGTGTTGACGACTGGACGAGGAAAACTGTGGGATGGAAGAGAAGAGAGAAGGAGGGCCACGGCGATTTTCGTTTTGGACCATCTGATCAACGAAGACTTGCTTCAGTATCTCAGTAGATCTATGTTGACGGATCCGCGCTTGAGCTGTGGAAGATTATTTCGGAACTAGGGATGTTCGATTCCGATTCGATTCTCAGAAAATCGATGCACGAAGTTATAAAGAGAAAAGTGTCTGGCGTAGTGACCAGAAAGATTATTTTCAAGGACTGGCAATATTTTAACTGAAAATCGAAATAGATTATCACCGTCACATTTGCAACAGTTATTATTTTTAAATTCATTAAAAATTAAAGATTGGCAATTATGAAAAAAAAATAAAATACAATAACGAACAAAATGTTTCTTTATTTTCCTTTAAAGCAATCTCTTTCAACAAGTATTGTTTCTTTATCTGATAAGTCATTTAAAAGAACACATTTTTTTTTTTACTATACCCATAAAAATATTTTATTGCATGATCATTTTATGTGCGTATGCGTGAGTGTGTATCTTCGAACTCAACCCCATAAAATTATAGTATATGCAAGTATGTATATTTTATGATTTGTGGATCGATTCTTGCAACTTCGATTCTTTTATTTCGATTTTCTTAAGAACCCGATTCTTCTCATGATTCGATTCAATATCGATTCAAAAATCGATTTTTTCACAAGAATCGAACATCCCTATTCGGAACTCGTCTTATATATGAACAGGGCTAGATCAAGCACTAGCGAGAAACACGATTATTACGAGAACACTCTAGCGGAAGCCCTATGAAACTAGGCCTATGCTCAGTAACTGCTAACGGCCCATAACAAATACCTGTCAGAAAATAAGTTTTTTCAATATTAACTATACCATTTTTTGGACGTTTATGCGATATTCATCGAAAGGCATTGAAAAGACAATGCTAACATCCAAACAAATTGAGGTTATGTCACGAGACGCCACTTTTTTTCCGAAGCGTAGATGTCGCTGTGTATCACAGCCTTCCGTAAATTTTACTACACTGGTCTATTAAATTTTGAAACACATGTGGTAATTTTTCCTTTTAATGTAGTAGAAACGAACGCATTTTAGCAAATCCTGTTTCTTTACTATGCAATGTAGTAATATTTCCTCCATTATTTTTCTCAGTGTAGGATTGTCATAAGTGCATAAAATTTGCAATCTAGTTATGATGAAACATCAATCACATCACTTTTTTAAGTTAAACATAATTACCTATAATGAGTGTCTAATTGTAAAACATGGAAGATCAAAAGAAGATCATATGCTTCTAGGTAAGGATTTTGATGTGATCTCAATAATTGAAATAGCCAAAGGTTTTGCTGACTACTACATAACAATAAATAATTTTCACTTATTTAATCATTTCTTTTATTTGTTAATAATTTTGAAGCGCGTGAATGGAAATCGTCGCGAATGAAAAAGTTGTTGCCGATTCAGGTGCACCGTTGCACGTGGGAATATTTCGACGCGATGGATAATTGTATAGAGTATAAAGTAGTGATAGAGTTGTTGCGCGGTTTTTGCGCGGAGTCGATTCATGAAAATGAAAACATCAGACGCGACCAATCTGTCCGAGCGATCGAGAGATACTTCGGGCACGTTACGCAGTGCGTAAACGCGGTAATTAGGCTGCACTCAAGCCCGACTCGGCTGTAAACTGCATAGGCAATTTATCCGCGTATACCTTTCTCCTTGCTCGGCCAGACGGCAGGCATCCGAGCGTCCACGATATCTCGATCCGCGGGACGGATTGCGACAGACAATATCGTGAATCTACTTTTCCGCTGACAAATCGTAGTGTTCTGTTTCCGATCGCAGTAAATCTGAGCGAGTGCGCTCATTCGAGGAATTATACTTCACGGTTTGACTCGGTATCTTGTGATTTAGTATTGTGCTTTTGCTGTTACTACTGTTATGTGATAAAACTACTAACTGTTAACATGTTCTTGTTGCATATATAGGGTGTTTACGAAATCGTGGTACAATCGGTATGGAGGCGATTCTTTGCACAAAACTGAGTCAAAAATGTAGAATAATGTATTTTTGTAGAGAACTTTATTTCCGAGAAAATGAAGTTTGAAAACTCGTGTAATAGATTATGCAGTTAGAAAAAATTGAATGCATTTACAAACGTTGAGTTTTTTAGGCTAGTGGTATTTTGTCCTCAGAAATACTCTAAATCTCAAGCAGATGAAAGATGTCGTTCAAAGCTCCGAAGAAATCGAAAAATCAAATACATTTTTTTTATTAACCTTATTAAATTTACGTTTCATCATTTAGTCGAGCAAAAATTTGCCTACAACATCGAGAACGATATTTGAATGTTTAATTTAAACTATTTAAACTAACTATCCTGACTAATACTCTTTACACATTTAAGCAATAGTGGTGTTTACTTTGTCTGAGTGCCGGTGTATTTAACAAATTTTTGAACTAAATATTCTTAGAAATGAAACCTGGTATGAAAAACTATATTCTACATATTCAACTCAATTTTGTACGAAGAATTACGCCTTTGCTGGCTGTATCACGATTTCGGAAACACCCTGTATAAGTGACTAGAATTATAAACATTGGAAAAAATAAGGAATTCTCAAAATTCATTGTTATACAGGGTGTAGTAATCATAATACAACCATAAAAAGGATAATTTTACATGAAAAAAGAAGTTGAAAAAGGAAAATAAAATTTTTTATGGGACTTTATTTTTTGCAAAATCGATTTCAAATATTCGCTGAATTCACATGCACTTTCAAGAAAATAAGTGTTCGCATAAAAAAATTTTATTTTATGTTTTTGACATTTTTTTCATGTAGAATCAACCTCCTCTTGATTGTACTATGATTATTGAGACACCTTGTATAATAATATTGATTGTGATGGTAATATGTCCACATTAAACGAGATAAAACAGAAAATGTGGCACATAAAATTGAGGAATGAATAACAACAATTTCCATGTTTTTTCATATCGTAATTCGTAGTGAAAGTTCATAAAATATTGTAAAAAAAAGTATTAGAGGTATAGAATACTATAGTTAAAATTGTCTGTTGTAAATAGTCAATAATTTTGTACTGCTCAAATAAAAAAAAAAACAAGTGATCTAATAACGTTGTAAGTCATTCACAGAAAAAATAATAAGAACCATGTGTGAGACCAAAAAATAAATTAATTTCAATAGTAACAAATGAACAAAATTTTTAAATCACCTTCACATTTCGTTTTACTCACATTCACTTTGAAAAAATTCTAATTTAATTCTTTAATTTAAAAAAACGAAATATTCTTAAAAAATTGAATAGTAATGAATAAGAAAAAGTATCATCAATCCCATTTATTTCTAGCACTCTCAAATATCGACATAACTGTCCCACAGTCGAAGCCTACACTACATTTCCACTAACCCAACACGTACACTCTTCAGTAATTTGAGTGTTAAATAAATCACTTAGTAATGGATAAAGAAACTGTGGTTCGAAAATAAACAATTAACAGACGCGGAATAAATATTTGCGGTCGAAGGAATATCGTTAACGACCACTTTCAGGAGTTGCAACATTTAAACGGTTTGCAAACTACATACATTATAACCACAACCACTTACCATATCGCCGAGTAGACCAGTCGCGAGCAGTTGCGAAGGATTGAATTCGTTTCTGGGACTGATGATATCATGCAAGAATTCCTGCGTCACGTTTCAGAATTTTGTAAAAAATTTTCTGTTTCGATTAGGTCCATTCGCCGAAACTCTTGCTTTCGCCTTCTGACTTCTGACATGTTTCCTTCTGACGATAAATTCGCGCACTTAACCTAGAAAATTCCATCAGTCGGAAAATCGTTCTACTAGGTTACCAGAGTCACAAATTTTCTGGATTCTATTGTATGCTTTGCGTATTGAACGAAACAATGTTATTCGAATATGTAGTTCCTGTACCTGACACAAACTTCATTCATTTCCATGTTGCTTAAGGGCGGAGATTTTTCCGAAAATGAAAGTATGCGCACACTCACACAAGCAACGGGAGCAGTATATGTGCACGCGATGCGCGAGAGAGACAAGGGTATTTTGTATTTCCAAGTTCCCGTCTCGAAAATTGCATAAATAAATTTTTTGCGGGTACAGCACTCATCAGTAGATTCAGATAAAGAGCGCTCAGGGTCCCGTTTGAACAACAATAAACACCATATGTTGAAAAAATTGGAAAATACGAAAGTGAGACCTTGAGACAGATATAATCAAAGTAAGCAAGATGGCTGCCGAAGCCACATTTTCCCAAATATCTCACGATTTAATGGTTTTATCACTCATACCGACCCTGAGCGCCCTTCCTACCACTAATAGAATATCACTGAAATCCGATTTTTGTCAATTAAGCACTCCTAGAAGACGGGAACTTGGAAATACAATCGCCATGTGATGCCACGTCAAAAAAACTTCAACAAATTTCCGTTAACGGCGCTTGTGGTATTTGCTAATCAGTTTGATTACGTTATCATCAAAATCGATGAAAAAATAAATCTGTTGGTAAATATAATGTAACTGTAATTGTCGGTAATGTATTTGACAGCATTTGACAGCGCGACGAAAAACATAGTTGCCGAAACGCCTCGAGAGTTTTGTTACGCTGTTGTCACATTTGTTTTACTATGATCTGTCCATCAAGAAAATTTGAAAGGCTCGAGCCGAGATTTCGATTACCTTCAAAAACAGGACAAAAATCATAACTTCCAAACTAACTACTTTTCGGCCTAAGTACCCTAATACTTTTTTAAAGAGAATACAAGAATACATCGATTAATGCTTGAAAAATATACAATTATATAAAAAAAAGTTGAGGTAATATCAATTTTTTATTAAATGAAAATGTTCTTTGGTAATGTTCATTACTGGAATACGTTATCAACCAAGAACTAGCTAAATTTTGTTTAAAACATTTTTTCGTAAACTTAAAAGAAATAGATGAAAAATTGTGGCAAAAGTTTCCTGTTACTATAACACTATAATTGTAACTATTTTCTCTGTTTCGAACACATGCGAGCAGTTAAAATTAATGGTAATATAAAGTTTAATATTTAATAATTAATATAGCAAAGTATAAAAAAAAAAATATACCTTGGTGGCCGAAAATACCACGAAGTTTTGGAAGATTGTAGAATGACATTCATAAGAGATTTTATAATCATAATACATTAGCTAAAGTGTAGCGTAGACTTTTGTTGCCAACTCGTCAAAATTCTATTTTTTCCACATAATATAAAGGCTTGTTTGTTGCAATGACATTTTTTAGTTTTTACCGTTTTGTAACATCACTAGGGTAACTGTCCTAATTACGGATGGTGTCCCTATTATGGAGGATTTCTGCATATTCATGTATTAAAGACATTCTATTTGCTCAGTACCTGATAATTGAACCACAACAATTAAATTTCATATTTTAATGCTGAAGCGGGTATTTTAGGCACAATTTTTCGAATAGTCTAAATAAAAGTGCTAAAAAGTCGCATTTTTACGTAAGTAAAAATGAATAATGTGCTTTTATGGAATAAACTAAATACATATATTTAAAAAAAAGTAAAGTAAATTATGATACTCTGTAACATAAACGCCTCTGGTTTGAAGACTCTGTAATAGGTGCAACTTTTCTTTTTATAAAATAAGAAAAAAAATCTATTAACCCCTACCGAGAGATTCGATCGCTGAAATATCAGATTACGAGACACCCACCATGCCACGTCGCTATTCTATATTACAAGAAAATGTCTACATTATATGTAAAATGATAATAATTTAAAAACTATATGGTTCAAAATTTATTTGGTAACTGTGCAGAAAGAGGTACACCTCACCGATTTCGATGAAATTTAGATTTTTTAAACGTTAGCATCAAATTTGCGTTAGCGTCATGTCTGCGTCCCCTTCCGAAACGCAAACAGGACGTATTTGTATTTTGTTATTTAACAATACATACATCTGATTTATGTGTGCATGTATATGTATACTGATATATTGACGCGACTGCAAAATGACGCGTGACGCTCGTATGTCTCGGCCCTATGTTTTTCACAAATATGTATAAACAAATCGGGAAACGTCACTGACATAAAATTGCAATGATCGCGGCGACTTCGCGTCGCTCGTGTGCATCATTTCCATTTTGCGTAGCGGAACAAAACACGACGAAAAACGAGCGGTTTTGTGGTAGGTAAAAAGGAAACAGAATTTCTTTATAAAAATCACCGTTAGAAGTCGCGCTGTCAAATTTCCACGCCGAATTATTTTATCGATTATTTATTTTTGCTAACGGCCGCTTAGAAAAAAAACCGCTGCGATCGATTCGGAGGTACCCTCGAAACAGTCTCCGCCCTTAATTACCACGTGACGCAACGATTCAAGGCGAAGCCGTTAACAACTTTGGGAAGACGCGGAAAATTGGCGCGAACAGTTAATTGAATATCGATGCGCAGAATGAATATGAAATACTGCGCAGTGGCGGCAATTTAACCCCGCGAAAGAATTAAATGTTACGCTTATGAAATTCTTGCTAATTTTACATTTAGCAAAATGCTAATTTTTTTAACATGGTGGAACACAATTTTTATTTTAAATGTTATTAATTTAGTTATTTTGTATTAAAGGAATTCAACACGCATAAATAAATAAATATAAGATAAAATATAAATATCAAATATATTTTTTTTAACTTCTTATAGTTGTATTAATCATTGCACACACTAGTTAAGTTATAAATATTTCAAAAGATCTTCAGAAATTCTTTTGCTTAAATACAATATTGGGAACTTTGATTTCGTCAATGTTAAACACTTTGTTGAAAAAAATTAAAATACTATTCTTGCATATTTTTCCACTCGCATTTAAGTTATGTTTTGTTACAGGATATAAAAAAATCTACAATCAAATAAATATGAGTTACATTCAATAATGATATTATATAGTTTCAACTATGATTAAAATTACTGAAATAAGTAAATTCTCTTATAAATATATTATATAAATATTTGTGCTGAAATCATTAAAATTAAGTAAAAAAAAAAAGGTGAAATACAGATAATTTTATACTTAAACAATTCAGAAAATTTAGAAGGTACTATAAATGCAAGGCAAAATCAAACTTCGCTTGCATAATGACAAACTTCTTAAAACCCAAGCTGAATGGCACAAATGTTTATGCAGAAACGGAAATTTTCATTTGCTTTACACTTTACATCTATTTACCTTGTTAAAGGTACAAAAACAGGGGAAGAGGAACAACTACTGTAACCTTGACACAACGTCAATAAAAAAAAAATAAAAAAAAAAATGACAAGTCCCTCAGTTAAATAATTAAATTCTTGCATTTTCATAATATCGAATACACTTTCGGAAAATCATAAGACAATCGCGCAACCGATTACAGCGAGTGTTTAGCCGGTTGAAGGTAAAAGGAGGTTGAGAACCAGCGCGAACGTGGCGAGGCACGCGACAAGGCAGAGCGCGTGGGACACGCGCGCTCCGCTCGCTCGGGCTTCGAGGAGCTCTCCTCAAATCAAATCACGTAACTCGCCACGATGTATATCTCTCCTCTCTCGCGGTGAAATCGTCGAATCGTTGAATTACGAAGCCGGGAACGGAGAGACGGTGTGTTTCGTGTCGAGTGCGATTGGCGAGTCGCAAAAATCCGCCATTAAAATCCGCGAGCGAGGAGCTCCTCCCATCGAACAGCGCTTCGACGGACCCCGGGGACGGTTTCGAGAGATCGCCGAGATCTTCGACCGATCGCTCCCGGCGTGGGCGCCACTTTTTTTTATACCCCACGATCTCGCGCCACCGACTCTTCCGATCCTTTGAGGATACGTCAAAACAAACTGCTCCGATATTTGCAAACTGTCTTAATTACTCTTTAATGAATACTTTCATTTCACATTTGTTTGATGAAAAATAGCTGCTTCCTTTATTATTATTTTTTTTATAGTGTTTGAAATATTTTGTTCAAGATGTTTATTTTTTATTTATATGAAAATTATAGTTTGTTCTATAGAATGTTATATCGAATTGTTGAGGTAAGAAATTTTAGGAAAAGTATTATTTAAATTGTACAAGAAATTAGTAACGTGGTAAGTAAAATTTTTTGTAAACTATTAATTGCGAATGAAGATTTTTTGAGAAGCATGATATTTATAAATTGGTAATAAGATAGGGTAGTGTATACTTAAATTTATTATAAAATATATAAAATGCATGCATATTACTATGTAAAATAAATTGCAGCACGTTACTAAAATAAACAAACATCAATCTTGTCCAACATAATGTTATATTGATATACAGTGAAACCTCGATTAATCGGCTCAACATTAGAATCAAAATTGAAGAGTTTCCTTGATGCAGAATTTTTCAAATTTCCTAGACCAGTATTAAATCAAGGTTGAAGTATCATTTAAAATTTTACTGTAATTTTATTGTCAGTACATTGAATAATTGAAATGCAGGATAATAGAAATGAGGAATAATTAACAGCCAGTTAATCGAGGTTCTACTGTATTCAGTCAATCTATATTACCTTTAAAACAGTCGGTACGACATATACTATAGTTATAGTATTCTGTTCTATTTATCTTTCAATTTTTGTAGTATGTTATCCCGTTAATAATAAATAAATAAATAATAGAACACATGTGCAGTAATACATGTTATATTAAAAAAATACATATATTCACATCTGTTCAAGTTTCTCTTTTTAAAAATGTGAATTTGTAAAAAAGTCTCTAGTTTAGTGATTACAATGGTATCTCTCTTAATGATTAAAACAAATCAAAGCTGAATACATTGCATAGCAAATTTTATTTTATGGAACACTGTGAATTCCTATATTTTCAGTTTCACTTAGCGTTTTAGTTTCACTTATTTTACGTATTTTAACTTTTGTGTGTTAATATTGGCTCATAATTTCGAAATCAATTGCATTCCAAAAATAAACAATCTGCTTCTAGAAAATGAATTAGAAAACCTTGAAATTAACTCCCCAACTAGAAATTCGGTTAAAATTTCTCTTATAGTATTTTCTTCCTCATCTTCCCACCAATACCACTGCTTACAGAAGCGAACAGCTGAAGAATACCGCAGCGACAGGCTTTCCCAGTCTTTGTCGCAATGCCGTATCGATTACGAGGTGTTTAACGATCGCCTCTAATTTCCGGTTATCGGTGGATCAATTTCAGCGGGACGTCGACGGCGCCTCGCGACCGAGTCCGAGGCCGGCGCCTCGACCGAGACGAAACAGTGGAGGGGAACAGTTAATTCGCCGTACATTTCCCCTTATTTGGGCTTCCGTGCTCGATCCGGAGCCAGGAGGGAGACCGATTGCTTGGGAGGGACCGAGAGAGGGTCGGGCCTACGGAGCTGTACCGCGGGACGCTTGCTGAGTGACGAATGCGTGTACCCGTCTTATTCACCTCCTACCGTATTCGGCAACAGGCTTGCAGATCGCCCTGGGATTAAGCCTGTAATTCTAATCGCCTCGATGTTTCTTTTACCGTAGCCTCCCCGTCGTCTCCATGGGAATTGTCTGGTCTTTCGATCTCTTGTACGTGGACACTCTCGGGAACGGTCTTGCAACGACCGATTGTGGGGATAATGACGACTGTATTGCGGCGTAAAATGCGAGATTAACCTTTGAATAAATGGGACGTTTACTGGGAAATAAATGCAGAATGTTTCGTATTATTTAGGTTACATTTTGGAGACCAGAATTTGCGAGCGAGAAGAGGAGAATAAAAGTTTGTTTTATATGCAGCACCTAAATGACAATTAAATACGTTTTTTCAGAAAGTGAAAAGTTTAAACCGCTGTGGGAGAACACGGACTAGAAAACAACATCAAAAGCTGCCTGAAAGAATCGGGGATAATAAACAAAATGCTAATATTCATCAGCGACGCAGAACTTACAAACATTTTATAAATACACCAATTAAACGTTACAATTTTTAGGATGGTTCAATAAAAATTAGTACCTAAATATCTCTTTTGTTATTGAAAATGTGAAAAAAGTAGGAAGGTCTATAATATGGCAACAATAACTTTTTTGGAGCTAGAGAAATTTCAGAGATTACAAGGTCACCTCCACTTTTTTAAATGGAATCATATATTTTTTTTATACATTACTTGATACAGTTCGATATTCTTTATGAAACAGAATTTAATGTTCTATAAATTAAAATGTAAATTTAATATTCTACAAAAATTCAGCAAATTAATCGCCTTATAGAAAATATATTTATTGTCTTGTATTTCAATTTTGCATGTTTGTCTGAAATAGAAACTGACAAAAATTTTCGTACGATTTATTAATATTTGGCACGTCTTTGACTTAGCATCGCTTTGGCATACTTGTAATTAGTCTTTGCAGATAGGATTCGGATAAGGAATACTAATTTTGGCTTATTTCTGCAAATGAATCGTTACCTTTTAAAAATGTTCTGCTTTTCAGCAGTCTTTGTACCTTACTCCCTAAATCTTCCTCACTTAAGTATTAACACGCTTCAAAATTTCGACAACTGCTGATTTTGATATTGACAAATGTTTTCAAATTGCTGCGATTGATAGTTTATCTTCTTACGAAACTTTACAACTGAAAATTCAAATTTTTTTATACATTTTTTTTTATAAATGTGGTTTCTAAATTTAATATTATTTATTTGAAGTTAACTTCACTATTAACAATATAATTTGAAATTTTAGATATTGGAAATCTATGAAGAATAAATTAGGAGCTTCTAAAATGATTAAAGGAATCAGATTATTCAAATACTACTAAATCGTTCGAAAACTTTTGTCAAAAAATTTAAATATAAAAAAATTAACAAATTTAAATATCATTTAAACAAAAAATGAATATGATTTCGATGAATGCTTGTAGATTATGAAATTCTTTATCGATGTATATAATTAAAGTCTATTACTCCAAATGAAACGCATGAAACTTGTGTCCATGAAAATTGGAGTGTTAAATAAAGTGACTATACATAACAATTTATAATATAATCTTATAGTGGTCACGAATGACGTTTAATCGATGCGACGATACATAAATGAATTAAAAAGAAACTAGAGGGTTGTTGTTACTCGCTCGCTTCGCCCGCTCGCGAGTGGGGTTATTCTTGCTCGCTCGCTACGCTCGCTCGCGAGTAGGGTTCTTCTTGCTCGCTTGTTTCGCTCACTCACCGAAAACTTCTCGATCACATTTATAGTTTCCATATATCGTAGTGCCTATGATTAGCGATGCTTATAGCTATTCATGTTTGTTTTGTGTGTAACCCTTTACGGGCCACACAAAGAACTTCCCGATTTGCTAGTTGTAATTTATTATTACCATTATTAATTGTCGGTAATTAGAAAATTATTCGTATTCGGGGAAATTTAATAGTTTTCTACTTATCAACATTTGCTAAATATAATTATATTATTATTATTTATATATATATTATAACTTGTAATCATAATACATAATTATAATAAGATATATGTATATTATTTTAATTATAATTATGTATTAATAAATACATATATATATATTAAAATGATATAATTATATATTGTAATAAATAAATAAATAAATAAATAAATAAATAAATATATATATACATGTGTTATATACATATAAATATAATAATAATAATATATGTATGTATATATTATTTCCGTTTAGTTATTCGCTCATAAATTTATATTCTCCCATTTAGATTGCGTTATTGAGTTAGGTTTTCTTTAAAAAACTAAAAAACTACTGGACCGAATTAGAACAAAATCTCATCAGCTCTAAGTTACAGTGATATACATCGATTGCATCATCGAGCATTTTGATCTCGTTATTAGTTTTTTTAGAAAACGTTAACGAAAAATTAGATCACATACGTACGTATATACATGCATACATACGCACACACACACACACACACACACACACACACACACACACACACACACACACACACACACACACACACACACAAATAGGCTAAAATGACCCCAATGATCTTGAAATATGAAGATCTGCCAAAAAATCGATTTTTGATTTTCGGGGTCATTACAATAATTTCCCTATAAATCGGGAAGTTAAAAATGTTGCGAAGGTTCTGCAATTTTTTAGAATCTTAAGATAGTCGAATATCGAAGGGTTGGAAATATCTTCTACATGAATAAAAAAATACAAGAAAGCGTTGAAGGATACAGAGAGTTTCGCAAGGGTTCAGGTGCGCCAAGGTTCAACGTTTAATACATTGAAACCTGAAACAGTTACAGATCAGTTCCAATCTGGCGTTCGGCACCGACATTTCTCAGGCCAAGAATCTTAATCAATTGCACGTCATCAGTATACATGCCCATACGTGACAGTTGCAACAAACCGCGGACAGATCCCATAAACATTCGCCGAATAAAAGGTGGCTAAGAACAGAATCTCGCCGGACTCCATGCAATCGTTCGAACCGTTGAGAATACCAACGAGTCCGTAAAATCGCTTTTATGAATCGTTCGGCTAATGCCGCAATAAATAGTAACGTAACGATCCTACCAGCGAGGAATCGAATAAAACAGTCGTTCGGTAGTTGGCCGTACCGGTTGCTGTGTCTACCTAATGCTGCGTCTACATCGATGTAGACTTCGCGAACGTGTCTCCAACAGATCCTGAACTTTGATCGCTCTTCGACAGTGTGGATTTTTTCGAGAACAGGGAATAGTTTGGAGGCGACTCATTTTATGTCGACGTGAGTCACAGAAAAGAGCACGTTTAAAAGCGTATGTAGAATGTAGAAGAATAGCACGTTTCCGTTTGCTGTGCGAAGAAGCACGTTTTGTGACGTTTGTTGTAAATTACATATTGACACGGTTGGTTCCTTGCCGGGAAAATTAATTTGCTGTGATCAGGATGAGTTGGGAATAAAAATTGATGTATATAAAATGCATCGTTTTTAGAATAATTAGAATGTTTCTGACGGTGATTAGAAAATTGTCCTTATTTTCAAATTTATTAGATTAGGGACTATAATGCTGACTGACTAATGGGACTGTAATGAATGCTGGGTGCAAAATTGAAGGAGCACTAAATTTTCAATGAAAAATTGTCGATATTCAAACTGTTATAACTAGACTGTGGATTTTTATGCACTTATTACAATCATAAGTAGACTGCGGATGTTTATGCAAATCCATATTCTTATGGACATGCAACAGAATCATTAAAAAATGTATGTTTTGTTTTCTAAATATTATGAAATGTATTCTATTTTTTATATTTGATGTAGTTTTATATCCCTGAACGTTTTTATAAATTTTCACAATTTTAAATTGCCATAAATGCATAAACATCCGCAGTCTAATCATGAGTATGCAAACATTTACGAGGTTGATCACAGATGCTAAAATATTACATATATTATAAATATATATAAGGCATGTTAGAATATTTAAAAAATAAGATACATTCTTGCTCCAACTTTAATTCTTTATTTATGTTTGTCAAAATTTGATTTTGCATAAAAATCCGGTCCTCGAACCTTAGACAATTTCAACGCAGGTGGCATACTTCATTCCAAGTTTAATAAAAGAGTGGTAAAAAATTCTACATCAAATTTGAATTTTAGTTATGTGAAAAATTTTATAAGGCTGTAGAGGAATACGAATTTATAAAATTTTCGAAAAGAAAAAGTATCTTCTTTTTTTCCATTATCTATAATATTTTTGAAGAAATAAGTGCAAGCCTGTGAAACTTGAGGTTTTACGGTTTAAAATGATTTTTATACGTTAATTGATTTTTTTTACCGAGTTATACCAGTTTAAATATGGAACATTTTCCATCGAAAACTTAGGGATCCTTTAATTTTGCACGCTAGTGTACTTCATTGGCAAAAAATGTTCAATAGTTGTGCTTTAAAGAAGTCCCAATGTCGAACTCTTCGCGATCACAATAGAAAAATTTTATGTTTCTATGAGAAACAGCCAATCAAATCTCAGGGCCATGTCAACGCTCGCATATAACGCTTTTCGCAACCTACTTCTTTTCTTTACTTAACGAGACGTGCTCCTCACCGCTTACAAAAACGAACATATTGCAAACTCCTCGCTTGCAGCATCCGGAACTATTTACCTCTGAATACATACCTTAACGATCGCTAGAACCGGCGAAGTCTGATGGGAGTCTTTCGAGGCGTCGATCCTCCGACCGATCCGCGCGCACAGAAACCTGGTCCACCAGATAATAATTCGATTCTAACGCGAGCACGTCACTCCTCTATTATGTTTTATGCAGATAGGAGCGCGGCGCGGAAAGAAAAGCGGCCGGTTAACAGTGCACCAGGCACCAGACGACCTTAGAAAGGCGATCGTTTATTGTTCGGGGCGCACGTGCGTGTGCCGACGCGGCGGACGCGGGCAAGAAACAGAAACGAGCTTGTTCGTTCGCCGGTTTGTGTGCGTACACTGTGCCTGGCCACGCACAATAAACACCGACGTTATTCCGAGCGTTTCGCGATTGACAACAAAGCGGGTGCAACATTCTCGCGTTAAGATTGATTTGTGAGCGCCACGGACCGGGATCCTATTCACGTATCAAGCATATTGTGACGGATATCGCCTGGAGAAAATTGCTCAATTCAGACCGGCGTGGCGCGGCGCGCTACTACCGGCGATGTTCCTTGCGCTGCCGTGCGCAGTGGATCGCGACAGGGATGTAGCTACTGCGCAGATCGCCCGAACTCGTAATCATCTTTTGAGGATTTGTAGAACGTCGATTATTCAATTCGTAATTTATCCAGAATTTCAAATATTTCGGTAGAAATTTGATCATCCGACCCTCGATTATTCTGAATTTTCATTATCCGAGCCAATTCAACAGGCCGTTCAAGGTTACCATTTTCTGTCATGTTTTTTGGAGAGAAATGACGCTAGGAAGATTTCTGTACCCCTGTGAACTTTATGGGTTTAGAAGTCTTCGTGTTTACAGAAGACACCGTCGTAGAGGTTTCGCTACCAGAAAACCATACAAGTGGAAAATATGACCTTGAACAGCTACTCGAGTTGATGAGGAGTTCAGCTATAAGAGTAGAGTGAAACTATGAGTAAATCTTGAACCTCGATTTTCATTAATTATCATGCTCGCTGTGATTCTGCATACTATAATACATACAGTGTTGATTCGAAGAATGGCTGGGTTTCAGAACCGAGCGCAGCCCTTTTTCGAGTCGGCTTCGATCCCGGCCGCGTAACCCGAGAAATCTCTTATTCGGATCAAACCCAGGCGTCGTTCTTCGAGTCAATACTGTACTATGTTTTTCCCAAATACTAATAAGGCCAGATTCACACTATCCGTCAGCTTGCTGGCGTCAAAACTTTCTCCAATGGGTTTCTTATGGAACCATTCACACTACACTGTTCGTCGACCGACAGACAGACGGTCACCATGTAAAACCTATGGAGAAAGGTTTTGAGGAGCGCTAACCTCACGCCGTCTAGACGATTAGTGTGAATCGGCCCTAAATCGGGCAACGTCACTGAAACGAAATTACAATGATCGCAGATAACCACAGCGACTTAGTGAAAACAGTAAAAAATAATGTTAAATCGACGACCCTCACACCACTATTGGTCGCCGAATCAGTTGCAGAATCGGTCGCCAAATCGACTTTTGGTCATCGGGCGACTTGTTGCACGTGTATAAAGGCTGTCGTCAGTTTTACAGGCAAATAGGGTAAGTAAACTCGTTGATAGACGGCTTAGATGATTCCGACATTTATATTAAGGTTTTTCTCCATAATATTTGTTTCATAAACAACATTCAAACGCATTGCAAAAAAAATGAATAAATTAAAACGAAAAATCAGTTATATCTAATAGAAGTCATTTATTCCATCATAAAATAATGAAAATTCTACTCGTAACTGTATCGCCAGTAGAAGTACTGTAGAAGTATTATAAAATATTTTTTGCATACAAAAATCACTTTTATCAAAAATGTTAGATTTCTAACACAACAACCGATTTCTCCACAAACTGAAGAACCAATTATACAAATTAAAAGCCCAGATTTTTTCATAATTATCAATTAATCTAGAATCTAAGGTAAATGTACCAATGACTAGCCACGTCCCATTACCTGACCACTGATGACAATTTTACTTTTTATTAAGCTTAGCTTACATAAAATAAGAAGAATATTTTTACTGATGTATTATTTAAATATTCACCCTCTTAAATTAAAAATTATACCTCTAAACTTGTTGTTTAAAACATGAAAAATATTGTTTGAAACTTATCGTGGTCAAGTGCACCATGAATCTTCACAGGTCCTTAAGATTTAGTTAAGAAAAGTGCACCGCTTATTAAGATGATAAATATCATAATACTAGGTTTTTTAATATAAATGAAGCAGTTATAAAATCTTAAGAATATTTATAATAAATAGAAAGCAAAGAATTACAGAAGTAAATTGTTTTTAAGATAAAAATTTGAGTGGTTATGTATTAGTACGTAATAATCTCATTTGCCCAATAACTAACCGGCTGTCCAGTTATTGAGCAAGAGGCCACTGTGAGCGCTCAGGTTCCAAGTACCAGTAACTAGCCGCGACACGTGTTCCAAATTTATATCGTTTTTACATTTTTCGTACAATAGGTAAGACACGTAAATATATTTACTATGAACAGTTATTCAATTCTCTATGTTTTTTACATTTATACTTTTTTTTTCATTTACTTTTATTCAACTATAATATACATAACCTCAAATTATAAGACAAAATGGGTAAAGATAAGAGAGGAAGGAAAAAGAAGAAATAAAAAATAAAAAAACAAGTTGCAAGAAGAAATAAAAAAATTAACATTAAAAAAAAGCACTGCAAAAAAAATCATGAAACGTTAACAACGTTTAATTTACTAAAGTTCCTATTAGTATAAATAATATATTTATTAAAGTGTGAAATTTTTTTCTACGAATATTTTTTAACCTTTTAAATATATCTGTATTTAATATGCTCTTATTTTTAATTTTTCTAATCCCTTTATTTACTTACTTTCTTCTTACTTCCGCTATGAAAAACAAAATTTCATGCATTAATATTATTTTTAGTATGCTATAAAAAGTATGGCCAGGTACTAAGACCTCGAAATTGAGACACTAGGACAAGCATGTTTGGCTGGTCATGTATTGGTACATCATGTCTAATCACATTTTTAATTAATTTATATTTAGTGTCGCGAAAAATATCGTTTCTTTTCCACTTACTTGATATAAAATAGAATAGCTTTCAATATTCAAAAGTTTCTTTAGTGTAAAATGAATTTTATGCCTTGCATTTGAGATATTTTTTCTTCGTATCCCTAACTGGCCAGTTATTAGTACATTTACCTTATCTATCCACTGCGTACCGTCCATTGATTGGCGCATTTATCCTATTTGGACGTCAAAACGCGCGTCTCACTTTCCCACAGACTCACCATTGAAGGCGAAGTTTAATGATACAAGATCCCGCGTGTAAATCACGTCCGATCGTCTTCCTCTTCAGAGATCGTTTTCCCATATGTTCGAAACTCGAGGAGGATTACGACTTCGACTGTAAGAAAGAGAGAGAGACAACGACGAAAACAAGGGGGCTACCATGGCGTCGACGGCGACAACGGTGACGACAACGACGGGGATGTCAGGTTGTCGTCTTGACCTCGAGGAAAAAAAGAAGTCGTTGTGGTCCGACGCGATAAGAAACCCGGGTGGGACGGAGGGGGTCGAGGTGGAGGAGGATATAATGGCCAGAACGAAATCGTATTAGGGCACGAGGGAACGGTTCGCTCGGGTTTTTATCGAGCCGGATACACCTCGTTTCTGTCTGTTGCCCGCACCAATACGTAGACACGGACGGTGCGTGAATCCCGGGCCGGAAAATTAGGCAGGCTCGATTTTTGGTACCACGGCCACCCTGCGCGTCGGCCTGATTTACAGCTCCCCTTGGTGAAGCTCGGGGACCGACGACCAGCTTGTTCCCCAGGAAAACGTCCCGGGAATGGGTACTTAACCCTCTGTTGACGCGGCATCGATATTAGAATGGGAGTTACTTTGGGGGGTCACCCTAAGCACATTATGGTTAATTCAATTTCACGATCTCTATATGGCCTTTGTACTTTTTTAGTTGTGGAAACAGTATGCATGCAAGGAAGAATTTTTTTAACTATTTGGAGTGGGAAGGTAATATTTCTATACTGATATTGAATTTTATAATTTTGTATGGTGGTAGAAAATTGTATTCTCAATAGAATTTTTTCTTCTGCTGATTTTTTTATTTTTGTGTTTTAAAGGATTAAGAATAAAATTATATAAATAGTATAAATTATACGATTGAAATGGTAGAAAAATGATGCAATTTTGTTTAAAAAAGTTAATAACGATAATACTAATAATGATCGGCTCCAACAAATTCAGTTTTTTAATAGGTTTTAATGCGATGTGTATGAAATATTTTTTTGAAGTTTCAAAGTGAGTTCTGAGAGCTGATATTGAGGTGTTAAATTTTATTCAATCGTCAATTATTACAAGTCACAGAAAAAGGTATTAATCTACTGTACTATTTTTAATATTTATTAACAAAAATTATATTAAAGTTATTAGAACCTCATTATCTTTCATTATGAATAATTAAAATATTGAAATGATTCTTTTTATATCAATTTAAATTTGAAAGATTAAAAGTAAGAAGAAGTTTTAACAAATAAGAAAAGTGAAGAACATAGTCAAATAATATATGTTTCACGTTGAAACATATGAAAATACTTTAAAACGGTAATAAATAACTTTTTTTTAAAAACTTATTGAAGAATAAATGTTACATGAATTGGTTCGGCTTTCTTTGCATTCTGAAAGTGACACATTGTGAATTATAATAAAAAATTATGAAAGTTTTATATATACAAGCAAATATGTATATTCAACAATGTAGCTGATACGCAAACGCAAACACAGCTGAATTGTCTGTAAGATAACTAATTTTTAATGTTTTTAAATGAAATTAAGTCTCTCAACTCATTTCTTTTAACGTTTTAGTGTTTCACATATTTATTAACTAGTAAAGTAATCAAGTTTATGAAAAATTTCACTTTTCGCTAGAAGTGTTATAGCTAGATTGTAGATTTTGATGCATTTATGACAATTCCAAATATAACAAATCTAAAATATAATACATGTTATAATATTTAGAAAATAAGACACAATATTATTCAAATTTCTTAAAAATTCAACTTTGCATAAAAATCCACAGTCTATTTAGTTATAACTCTGTCAGTTTTTCAAAATTTGAAATTCGATCTCTGATACATCATAGATAATATAATAAAATTTTATAAAAGCATCTATTTTTAGAACGAATCATTGTGTAAATATGTTTATAGTGCTTGTTTGTACCCAAAACTAATATATCCATCATATTTATTGAAATAGAATTTCAATAATTCTTTAAAATAATCTAAAATACATTCCTTTTTAATAAAGAAAAATTAAATCAATTCATACAATAGCTTTATTTCTAAATAAATTCTTGAAGAAATTCGTTTTTTCACTGTGACAAAAATACTTCACATAACCCCCTAAAAAAAGAGGAATTATAAAATTAGTATTCAAAGAATTAAAAAATTCTACTACTTAGAAATTTTGTGAATATATAGTATAAAAAAAGTAAATCACTGTAAACTACTTTGATTAAATATTAAATATACGTTATTTTGAAAAAATTACGCATTTATAAAGTTATATTAAAAAGAAAAGAATGTTTTAAGATCATCTGGGATAAAAAAAGTTCGTCCAAGATTTTTCAACGTAAGCGCAGAGCCACGATCCAAGGATCCTTGAATGGCGTGACGAGGCGGTGATCGAGGCGACGAATTCCATGGTCGATCGTACTTACATACACGGCGAGTGAACGTTTTAATTCGCTCCCGGTTCATTGAGGCGCTTCAACCGCGTTGACCGACCACAGCGGAATCCAACTGAACCACCTCTTGCGGGACACCGCCACGAGTTAATGTAGTGCGTATTACACCATTACATGTTCCGTTTAATCATGCTTCGCTAATGGCCCTCGGACTTCCTTTATCGGCGATGTCGTCTCCGCGTCTGGTCTAGCGAGCGCGAAACTCGTCGATTTTTTTTCCTTATCCCGGTTTCGATTTCCCGTCGCGAGTCCTCCTCGTTTTCCACGCGGCCTCCTCGCGCGCACGATAAACCACTTACGTTGTTTTTACACCGACAGACGGGGCCTCGCGCTGTGTAAAACTTCCGCGCGAAGGAGCCGGTAAAAAGCTTAACGATCGTAACAGGGATCGGTTTTTAACGCGACCGTGAGTCGTTGCGTAGACCGTGTCGGTCTATGCTTGTTACATTCTGATTTTCAATGCGGGATTCGAGACGCGAGTTAAAGTGTTGAAGAACGAGCAACAAAAAGGATTCTTATTCAACTTTCGAGAGTTTTTTTTTTTTTAGAAGCTTTGACCGTGTCACGTATTTTAGCGTGTATGAGCTTATTGTGACTTCACCGGTTTAGAGCTGGATTTATTATTTACGCTAACAGTGGCAGTTTATTTGATTCTCCTCGTGCAACTGTAAATGCATGGTAGTGGGAAGTGAAAACGTCTGGGATTTGTTCTGCGTGTCTCTTTCTGTGTACAATCGGTTAGGCTGGTAATGGTAATGCATTCATAATTGTATGGCCGGAATAAAATGAGATAACTGTAGAAATGCATCATCAACTTCATGAATCGCGTACGGGAACAGGCATGTAAAACCAATCTTTGATGCTTTCACTAACATGTCCTTTTATAGTTGCGGAGTTAAGTGAACTGAGTGTTCTGTACTCGGTTTCGAATGAACTGACTGTACAAGAAACCTACTAAAATTCAGGAACTGAAATATTCTGCAATTACCTTATTTTAAATTATTATTTTTGGATGTACACTCCCGCTTGAAAGTTTGGAGCGCATTAAGATTTAAAAACAAATAATGCCTCCTTAAAGGAAATTAGTTCGCCAGATTGTTTGAAATTGTCAGTTGTACTTACAACATTTTACTTACTTATAACGTTTTCTATCTCACAGTATCAACCTCCATCAGGAGATTATTCTGAAATACATTTACATCAATTGATACGGTATTACTGTTATTATTATTATTTTCTTTTCTTGTTGCTAAACCATTACATTAGAATCTTTGAGAAACGATAATATTAAATTACATATAACTATTATCGGCTTATAAAATAAACTATTGCACGATGATGGTATATTCATATTTAAAAGAGCGTCTTTTTGCAGAAGAATTCTAAAATGAAAATATAACTGATGTAATCTATTGCTTATTGTCAGTAATGAAACTTTTATATATCATAAAAAAAATATACAGCGTTCCATTTAAAAAAATTGAGGGTCAGCGTTATTTCTAAAAAAAAAAGTGCAAATACAAACAAATTGCATAGGCCATTGTACTGCTTGTGAAAAATGATCTCACTTTTCCTCTTTAATTTTTTTCTAATATTTATTAATTATATAAAAAACACTCATTCTGTACAAAATGATGAATGACCATTTTGTGCAAGGTGAAATATTGAATGGAAGACTTACATCGTACTTTCATTCAATTTTTTCAAAAGTTTTGATTTTTTTAATTACCCAATGATCCAATTGTTAACTTTAAACTCTGATACAAGGGATTAATGATTCACAATTCAATCGACCACGAGTCTACGTAATTCGTAGCATCACACCTTCATCCTCCGAAGCCTCGAATTCCTCGCATTCAGTTCCACGGAACAGTACCAATTAACCAAAATGGGCCAAAGTTCACCGCACACGACTGAAACAATCCGACCCCGTCGGGACACCTCGACATAGCTCGCGCCCCTTGCCGAATGATCGATCGATCCCGGCTCCTCGAGCGTGTACTCGCGAACCAGGGAGCGTCTTTTCCAGCGTGTGCCATTTCAACCGTGCATCCACGATCAGGCCACGCACAGTGGTAAACCCGTGGCATTTCTAACATCTTGTCACCGATACGTCGGACGCCGCGGCGCGGCGTCGCTCGACCCCTGGCGCAATCCATCATCCGCGGCCCGGAATAAAATTCGGCACGCTTAGTTCTTCTCTAAGCCTATACACGCGTTACTGGCCCCGGTCGCTCCGCCATTGATCCCCGGCATCCTTGCCCGGAGCTCGAGAACGAGTCGAATAACGACGACCATTAATTTTCTCGACGTTATATAGCGGACATCCTCGGTACGGCCGGAGAGCGTTGCGAACGGCGAGCGCCGCGGCGCGCCGCGGACACTGTTTCGAACTTTCGACTCGGTTCGCCTCTGGCGCGGACAATTAGGAGGCACGCTCGGAACGAGGACTAAATAATTCCACCGAGGGACGATTATCGAAAGGGAACGGCGTAGAGGTTTTAGCAGTAGGGCACGAATTTCAAACGGTGCGTAATCGTAAACAGGAAACGGGGCGATTCGAGCAATCATTTCAGGGATAAACGGTTATACAGGGTGTTCGACAACAGGTGGGACGAAAAAGGGGCGATTCTAGACGCGGAAAGATTTGTTTTGTGGTTATTTACATTTAAACATTTGGGGAAAACCCGCCTGCAACCCGGCAATTCACACGTCATCATTTTCATTACTTTTTAGAAGAATAGAAAAACAATAAAATATACAGAAAGAGCAATAAAATAGTTGCGGACAAGAGTTTCCGAACGATATCGATTTCCATATTTCATACAGTTTCGTGTGTTGCATTTGAAGTAATAGAAAAATCTAATTATGTACATCGACAGAGAATTTAATGATCTACAAGAATTCACCGATATCATATTTATTTTTTATATGTATATTTTACATATTTGTCCGAAATATGTCCGACAAAAGTTTCCAAACGATTTATTAGTATTTGGTCAATGCGATTTCTTCGCGAATTTTAGAAAAGGCTAATGTATTCTTCTTAGATTTCCAGAAATCTACTGTACCAATTACATTGCTTCCTTATTTATGAACTACATTTGCTAAGTGACTCATAAATGCATTGCCAACGAAATTGAATCTTCAATTACAGAGTTTCGCAATTTCAAAACATTTACAAGTATCCAAATTAACATTTTTCGAAATTTCAAAGTGCGTGAACAACTGTCAACCCTTAAATAAAGGAGATCGACGTTCCCACATCTAGGGAAAGACGTAGAATAATTATTTGCAAAGACTAATTTCAAATAATTCAAGGAAATGCCAAGCTGTCATTGTCAGTAAAGAACGTGCAACCAAACATTAATCAATTGTTTGAAATCTTTCATCCGTTTATATTTCAGGCATGTATATAAAATTGAATCTAAAAGAAAATAAACATATTTTCTGTATAAATGAAAGTAGATTATTAAATTCTTTTCCTATGTACATAATTGGACTTTTCTATTCCTTTAGATACTTTATAATTCAGATACCTTTATCTGCAACTGTATGTAACTCAATTTAAAAAAAAAAAAGTGGGATTGGGCTAATCTGGCTTTCAGGTGCAGAATTATAACAAAAATATAAATATTATCTAGACATTGCAATGACTTTCTGAGACTAATTTACGTACGGAGAATTCACTTTAATCTGAGTAAATATACATATGAATCTGTTTCTGTAAGGCAAAACAACGTAAGTCACATTTTAAAAAAATTTGAGTTCATATCTTATCTCAGGTCTAGAGAGAGCAGAATTTATATTACTATCAGAGAGAAAGTGTGATAAATAAATATTTTCGTTTAAAAACGAATATTTAACAAAATTTAAGACCGTAGAACAGTATTGGTGACCAGAACTTTAAACGTGAATATCTCGAAATCGAAAACATGTGACATACGTCGTTTTACCTTACTTATAACTACAGAAACAAGCGTGTAGAAAAAGCGGAACTTATCTACCTCGAACAATTTTAAGATCTACCGAACCTCACAACGAATTTATGATCGGGAAATCCAACTATTCCCGATTAATATCAACAAAGACAAATGAATCATCGAGATATGGATCATCAGCAATCCCCGTCGGTTCTAATTCCCTATTGCCCACCGCGTCGCGCGCGTGTCCACGTGCAAGGGGTCGCTTAACGGTCCGAAACACGTAATCTCGACACAAATTTTCGACTTTCTTACGGCGTCCCGGGGCAGGGAAACGCTGGCTCTCTTTACGACCGGGAGAAATCATTCTCTTCTCGCGCGATCGTAGAGGGAGAGGAGGCGCGGAGGGATAAGACGTGTCCGACGGAGAGGAGAGACGATCTTGAGCGGCGTACTCGCGTCTAATGGTGGACCGTGTACGTATGTCCTGTCATGTACGCGCGTACAATGAACACGGATCGACGGGACGAGCGCGAGGAAGTGGAAGCGAGAGAGGTGTTCGGCAGAGTTTCGCCCGAAGGAGAAGGACGAAACGAGTGAATGATCGAGCGAGTCGGTGAACGAGCGAGCGGGAAGCCGGAGAGAAAGAGAGAAAGAGAGAGAGAGAGAGAGAGAGAGAGAGAGAGAGAGAGAGAGAAAGAGCGCGCGTACTAAATGTTGGTCCAAGCGCGTGGGATGCTGGTTGCAGTTAGGCTCGTGCCTACTCTCCCTCCTCTGGTCCTCTCGCCTCTTTCCACCCGTCGTTTCTTCATCGCTCGTTCCCCACCGCGGGTCGTTCCGACTTTGAATACCGGTCGGGTCTGTCGTGCGGCTGTGTGCTGCGGTCGTCGAGTTAACCGCGCCACTCACACCGGGTCCGTCGTTTACACGCACGCACCCACACAGGGGGGTCGGGCTCGTACAGTAACTCACGCACGGACGGCCGGCGCGGCGGTTACTAGCACCACTGCTCTGCCCCGGAGGAGACTTCTTTTCCTATGCGTGAGCGCGTACGGTATGCCGTATGTAGATAGATTCGGATGGTGCGTGGACCAGTCCCGGTTGTGCGCGAGCTCCACGGCCAGACAATGCTGGAGAGAGGTTCGTGCCACACCTCTTTTCTTCCCTCTTTTCCATCTCGGACCCTCGCGCCGCGCCCTTGCAGCACATTCTCCCCCTCGCTTCTCTTCCTTTTCCTCTTTCCACTTCTTCCTCCTCCCCCTCCTCCTTCGTCTCATCCTACGCGTTCTTCTTTTCCTTTTTCCCCCAACTCCCTTCCCCCCCCCCCCCACCCCCTTTGATATCTCTTCCTTCTCCTTCTGCTTCGTCGTCGTCCTCCTCCTCTTCCTTGATTTCTTCCTCCGTTGTCCCTCTTCACCCCGTATTCGACGAGGTATCGGCACCGTGCCTTCTCGCTCGTATTTCGTCGCGTCTTTATGCGCCTCCGTTGGATTTACTCGCGTATGCCCCGCCGTCCTTTCGAAGGATCTCGCGGGGTTTCGTGGGCTCGTGATAAGCCGCCTCGAGGAGTCTGGATCGCGGACGGATCGGCGCGCATAAATATGGAAGATCGACGGCGCGGGATAAAGTCGATCGAAACTGGAGACCGCGTTGTTGTAACCGTGACACGGAGGGTCGGGCACTGACTGTTATCGATTACTTTTATGTGATACTTTGGGATCCTGGGGATTCAATTTGGAGAGATTTTAGGACTTGCTTGGTCCATTGAGTACGTACAATTTAAAAATTAAACGATGCATCAGAGTGTAAATATGTTTGTATTAGACAAAATAATGTTTATATCATGTAATGTGAAAAGATAGTTTAGAATAACTAGATTTTACTAATATGATATAAAATATCCATTACGCAATTTATTGATATTCATATAAGTACAGACATTGGTACCGTCACATTGAAATCACCGGTATAATAGATATAAACTTTTCAAGGATGAATTTCAGTAACAATCTTAGCCAAAAGTTAGTCTATTTCAAAGATATTAATAACAGTTATTTAAATAAAATTAAATAAAATTCATCATTATATGTAATTCATTTTTTTTTTTGTTTAATTAGCTGACAGGAAATTTCAGGCTGAAGATGAAACTTGCATAGAATATCAACAACTTCAATTTAGGTAAGATTGTTATACAATTTATAATGTAATTTTCATAGAAAGATCTAATTCACCATTATTATTAGTTAAAAAAGAAGAGAAGAAGAAAATATTTCACGAATATACTATATCAATCACTATATTTACACTGCGTTCCCCTTAAAAATCTGATTTATTAGAACATTAATTATTAACACATCATTAGAATATTAGACAATGAAATTTGTATACAATATCAAGGAATAACAAACGTAAATATTAGCAAATATTATATTAACTTTTTTATATTTGTCTTAAAATGGAAAGAGCTATTTAAAGAAATGAACTGCATGGCTGGGGCAAAAAAGACTTGAAGACCGTAACAGGGTTAAGCAGGAACAACATTCTTGACGAGTCAAAAGAAACTTTTTGTGTATTACATAAATTAAAAGTGTAACCTTTGCAGATTATACTCCTGAAATATTAATAAAAGATTAATGTAAAAAAGGTAGTTCCATTGTCTCGAAAATTTGTTGCTTATAAATAAAATATATGAACTTGAAACTTTAAACACGTTTTTCCTAAGAAACTATTTCTAGACTGGTTGCACGAATTTCTCCGTCAATTTTTAATGAATCACCTCCCAATTTGACGAACTTATTCTAAATATAAAAACCTATTTTCAACCTAAAATATAATTTTTTAATGAAATTTCAAAATTTTTGATTGTAAGGTCTACATTTTTCTATAACTTCTCAGAATTCAATTTCCATGTATTAAACAAAAATTGTATTGACATAGATTTTAAAAGGATTTAAAACAAACATGCTGGAAAGTAACTAAAAGAAAGAAAACGTCATCTGTAAAAACAGTTCACAATATTCTACATTCCAAAACATATTGCACATGGAACATACAACAAATTCTAAATTAGGATTCCAAAATTCTTTCTACAATTGTTAGAAAACTCCATTTCTATATAATTACTCCATTTCCATACAAGCCTTCAATTAATATTAATAATAATTAGTACAGACAGCGCGTTAAACACCTAAAATTAATATAATTAATACCCAAACTGCAGACACTTATTCATTTATGAAACGACTGTAAATTTCCCAAAATGCGCAAAAATTACTACATTGCAAAGTATATAGAATATCAAAACTAAAATACGTGTTACAACATTCAGAAAATAAGATATATTTTTACTCAAGTTTATGCTCTTTACCTGCGTCTGTAAAAATATGAATTTGCATAAACATCCGCGGTCTGATAGTATCTATAATTGATTCGGATACTAATTAATACACCGGCGACTTGTGTCTATTAAAAACGAGCTCATAATCACTGAATACTGTACCTATGTATGTACATTCAGCTGACTAATACCAACTAATATTTCTGATGTTTACAGACGTCATAAAATATAACTATACGAAGTTTAGAATTGCAACAGATTGCGAAGCAGTTTTTGAAATGAATTTTCTTTTCCATATTTCAACATACTTTTTATACTCTTCTTTTTCCTACTATGCATTTCTTTCATCTACGTACATATATACACTTAATATTTGTTGTGCACTAAAGGCACTGCAATAATAATAATAATAATATTAAAGGACGTTTCTAGAAAACCGATCTATAAGTCGAAATTACGAGTTAAATAAATCGCATAAAAAACTAGAGGGTTGTTCTTGCTCGCTCGTTTCGCTTGCTCGCCGAAAACTTCTCGATCACATTTATAGTTTTCATATATCGTAGTGCCTATGATTAGTGATGCCTATAGCTATTCATGTTTATTTTGTGTGACCCTTTACGGGCCACACAAGGAACTTCTCGATTTGCGAGTTGTAATTTATTATTACCATTATTAATTGTTGGTAACTAGAAAATTATTCGTATTCGGGGAAATTTAATAGTTTTCTACTTATCAACATTTGCTAAATATAATTATATTATTATTATTTATATATATATTATAATTTGTAATCATAATACATAATTATAATAAGATATATATAATATTTTAATTATAATTATGTATTAATAAATACATATATACATATATATAAATACATATATTATTTCCGTTTAGTTATTCGCTCATAAATTTATATTCTCCCATTTAGATTGCGTTATTGAGTTAGGTTTTCTTTAAAAAACTAAAAAACTACTGGACCAACTTAGAACAAAATCATCAGCTCTAAGTTACAGTGATACACATCGATTGCATCATCGATCATTTTGGTCTCGTTTTTAGGTTTTTAGAAAACGTTAACGACAAATTTGATCACATACGTACGTACATACATACATACATACATACGCACGCACGCACACACACACACGAACAATTTGTTCAAAATAGGCTAAAATGACCCCAATGACCTTGCAATATGAAGATCTGCTAAAAAATCGATTTTCGATTTTCGGGGTCATTACATTAACTTTCCTATAAATCGGGAAGTTAATTATAGTTTTAATATTTCCAATATATTACTGCAGTAAAATCTCGATAATCCGACTCAATATTTGTAATGTAAACTGTTTATAATTAAGTAATCGAAAATGATTAAAGAATGATTTAAATTGTGCTTGAAGTCTCACTGTATTCTTACACCAAATAAAAATCATTGAAACCCTAGTTAATAAAAATTTGGGATAATGGAGAGTCGGATAATCATTCTCCTGCATGTTTGATCTAATCAATATCGTGACTTTTATTAAATAAAATTTTAGAGAAATATTTTTAGATGCATGATAATGAGTGAAAAAGAATTTTTAATTTTGTTCGCAATAATAACAACTCAGTATCTCCGACACATAAATAAAAAATACTCTCGAATGGCCTAAAATTCCAAGGACTAAATTTTTTTTATTTATTTATTTAAGTGAAGGAATACCAATTAGTACAATGAACGTAATTCGCAGTGCACAGATTAACGAGCTCCAGAAATTGAGGACATTTAATGTAATCACTGACGGATTTTAAAACCAGCATCAACTCAGAAAACGTTCTTCTACTTTCTAAAGTTATGAGTTGAAGCTTTCTCATGATGGGCTGATGATTATGATCAATGATTGACTAGAAAACTTCAAGATCTTCGAAAATTTCAAATGCCAGCGCCCCAAAGATCAATCCATTCCGCATCGATCCAATTTTCCCAGCGATCACCCTCCGCCTCCCTCGATCGACACTGTCGCAGAGGCGTCAATAATCGAGAACGAAGGGCCCGGTAGACAGGACATCCCCGTTAAACGAGGTGGATACGCGAAATAAAAGCGTGTCGACTGGATGGACCGGCTCCTCGATCCCGTGATTAACACCGCGGCCGATCGTGGCGCGGCCCGACGAAGATCGATGAGGATCGGAAAGGTGGTCGAGCGGTGTATCACGGTAGCCGGCTCGTTATTCGAATTCCAGGGATTCTCGGTGTCGTCTGGAGCGGGTCGGCACGCAAAGTTGCTCGGGTCCGTCCCCGTCGGCTGTCCCCGTCGCCGCGGCCTTACCGAACCGGATGGCACGACCGGAGCGGGGTTCAGGACCGTGTAATTAATTGATATAATAATCGTGACGGCCAGTCTTAATTTCACCGAGACGCGCGCGTCCGTGCTTCATCGCCGCCGTCCATCCTCCTCACCTCTTTCGTCCCCCTTACGGTTTCCTCTCCGCTGGATCAAAGAGACCTCGGCGACGTCGACGTCGACGAGAACGACGAGTCATCGACGTCCGCCGGCGCGGACTCACCGCCCGGAGTTCCACCGAGGCTGCCACCGTTTGACTTCCATAATCCGTCTCGTAGATTATTATCGGCGAGAGAAGAAGCTCGCGATATACGCTCGGTCCACGCTCGGTCCACGCTCGTCCCTCCTTCGCTGCCCCCTCATTGTCCCCCCATTGGCTTCCTTCGTTCGGGTGCACGGGATCGTAAACCTCCGCGGGGATCATTAAGAAGCGCCTAGCTTATAGGTAACCCGGCGTAACCGCGTTTGATTTGCGTTTGCCGGGAGATCGTATAATTCCTTATCTTAATTGATCCGATTAGCATATTGTTAGGAACGGGCGAGAGATCCCTTTAGACCCTCGTTGCACGCAATTCTGCGTGCCCCAAACCATCGCGTGCGCGTAAACCGACCGGTGACTCCGTGGCTACTGGAATTTCGTTTTCGGTGCTACCAGCTAGTGATGGCATCTGAATATATATTTCGAATCACTTCGAATCTGACACGTATGTAGCGAAAAATTCGAATCACTTCAAACATTATTCGCATCTCTTGGAAGTCTTGGAAGTTTTGATCGTCTTAAAAGTCTTGAGAATTTCTTGAGAATTTCATGAGAAAAAAGCTTCATGAGAATTCAATGATTGTGACTACTTTTGATCAAACAAGCTGGTTAACACAAAAAATATTTAAGAAAATCAGGAAAGTTCGAGATATATATTGGAATGGAACAAAAATTCGTAGCGTTTTTAAATAAAACTCAAAGACAATGTTGAAATACTTGTACATAAATTTATTGAACTGTGTGTCATCTTTTTCTACTATTTTTCGCCTTCTTCGAGATATTTATTATTCCAATTTTCCAAAACTTCGCAAATTTAAATTAAATTTTTTGTACGAGTCCAAAGAAGGTCGCTATTAAGGACAAAGAAAAATTAAGGGGTCAAAAATTGGTACATGGCACCAATACATTTCTGTGTTTCTTATAAATTATTCCATTCGACCAATTTCATCACAAAGCAGGAACATTTTTCATAGCGCAAAAGAAACGGCAAATGAATAGCTGCGATAAATATTTTTAATATGTGAATATGTTAGAACGTGCACTTAATGCTTACAGGGTCAATAATTGGGACATTTACTTTTTAAGAGATTCAAATCATATTCAAAGTGATTTGAATTTTTCTCTATATTCTCGAAGTGCTTCAGATTCCATCCCTGCTACCAACCGATCTTTTCTGTCGCACGCTCCAAAAATCCGAGACCTGTAAACGAGCCGTGAGAGTAGATCATTCGATACGCTTAAAGTTGTTCAAGTGCGGCTTCGCTGTACTTTAAGAGCTGGTTTAACGTTGGACATTAATTCGATGAGGTTGATTTGGAATTGGTGAGGCTCGATTCGATGAATGCGTTGCTAGGTTCGAGGCGCGAACGCTTGAATATTTCAAGTGGGGCTCTGGAGACCTGTTACCATTTTTATATCTCCAGAAATGGTACTTGGAGGGTATGGATATTGGTCGTGAGCTCGTTAGTAGCACACTGTGTGCTACTAAGTGCTAAGTGTGCTCTTTAATTATCTGAAGTTATAAGCACTCGAGTTTTATTGTATTTCTGTTTTTAGTAGAAATCGATCTTTTGTGATAAAAATATATATTCTACCTCCTGAACTTTACTCATTTGATAATTGTTTTTAAATTGAGGATGTAGCGTGGGGATGTAATACAATACGACGTATATTGAGGTATAGAAAATAGAATTTCTATTTTTAACAAGGAAGAGTGAACGGAATGAATTTATTCCTTCATCTTCAGGCAGCTAAAGCTCTGGGAAGATTTAAGCTCAGTTCAAGGGAGGGTCACATTGCACCTATATAGGAGGAAGTGCTAAAAATGCTATTTGTGGTTCAACGCGAACTATTTTTGGCTTTATAATAACGTGACGAACCCACGCAGGTTATTATATGAAAACAGTAATGTCTCGAACTCTGCGGACATTCGCTAACCCTCCGAGGAGCTTCCTACGGCTAAACATAAGAATAGAATATGTCGCGATTCCACAATACAGAACTGATGTTCTAAACTCTAAGTATAGATTCCTTACGAGGGTAGATTGCGAAAATAACATTATTTTTAGATGTAGGGGAGGATATATTAACAACCCTAGAAAGTTCGGACCATTGTCTCTCTTCCGTTGTCAAAAATAAACTATGAAGGTGGTACAAATGTTTTTTCATGAATTTGTAAGAAAGAGTTCAGTTTTCTTTGTCGACATTACTCAACAAAAATTTCTATAGTCTTAGTAGTTTATTTTCTCAAAACAGAAGAACAGATTCTTATACCTTTCTGGTGTTATTTTGTATATCTCCTCTTCTGTTTAAAAAAAAAGGGTGAATTCACAATATTCCCTTGTTAGTGATGCAATCTAAAATATTTTTTTTAACTGGATTGTATTTATAAGTTTTTATTTTAATAAATTCTTGAAAACCGGAAAGAAGGAATTTTTGTAACTCTTTAGGGTTGTTTGACATAACTTTTTCTGTGTCTAAAACAAATTTAATAAAAAAAAAAATTCTAGAATCATTTTAAACTATGCCTTTGTTAGTAATGAAATCTAAAATAATTGAAATTGAGGCATTGGATGAAAAAAGGGCACATAGACTAAAATGCTATTTCAAGAGAATTATTTATGGTATTATTTAATGAAAAATAATGTAATTCCATGCAACAATTATTCCTGAATATAATTGTACAGAACAGAACTGAATTGAACAGAAGGAATTCTTGTACCTTTCAAGGATTGATTGGTATAACTTTATTTATGTCTAAGAAATATTTGTTTAAAAAATTCCGGAGTCATTTTACAATATTCTTTCATTAGTGATGGTATCCGAAACACTCGAATCTGAGTTGTATTAAATTGTTCATTAAATTTTGCAGATTTCTTTACTTTAAAAATTTGATTAAACTAATGAGACCACAATTTTTTTAAACTGAAGTAGTTGTTTATAATTTGCAGGTAGCAGGTATTAGTAGGTATTATGATAATGAATCTATTTTTTGTAACCAGCAATAAAACAAATAAAAGTTAGTGATTCATAGAACATAACTCTCAATAATTACCATTACATACATAACATAAACATTAATTAAAAATTAAAACTTACTGAATTGGTAAATAGAAATGGTTATTTCGTATCTTTAGAAACATCATGAGATAGTGGATTGTACATATAATTTTTCAAGTAATTCCATCAACACTTATTAAATAATTATTAGTAGACTGCGTATGTTTATGTATTTATGGTAATTTTAAAAGTATAAAAACCCGTAAGAATATCCAGCGATGCCAAAATATATAAAGTATCAAAAATAAAATACATTTTATAATATTTAGAAAATCAAACATACATTTATTTAAAATTCAATTGCTATTGTATGTCCATAAAAATGTGAATTTGTATTAACATCTACAGTTTAGTTATTATTTTACAGTTACGTTGGATTGCAGTAGCTCCAAAAATCGGCTTAAGGATTAATAAAGAACTTAATATTTCTCAAAAATAGAAAAAAGGAGCTCCTTGCAAATTTTCAAAGCTATTTTATACACCTTTCTACATCCCAAAAAATTTTTCCAAAAAATCCCAGGAGACACCTTCAACATCTCCTAAACATGAACCACAAAACGGTTATTATATTAATCTCCGTATCTACGAATCAATCAATTCCCCTAAACTCTCTAATCTAATAAGTCCACTCCGACACTTCGTCTACGATACAAAGATCGTCGGTCGCCTATTAGAAATTTCAGGCCCATTAAATTCCTCGGCGTCCGGCATTAATTCTCCACGATTCGAAAATATTAATAGACGGTCCCCCTCGGACTCGTCTACGGGGTCCAGAGGCCCCGTCGTCCGTCCTCGAACGACGGAGAGCTCTCTCTGTCGGGCCAGCAGGGGCCCAAGATACTTTCACCGCGGCGCTCGGTTGTTCATTCATAAATTGATTATTAAAGGCTTGTCGGAGCCGTTCTACCGCGAAACGATACGCGCATACACGGTGGCACGAGCTACGCGATCCCTCTCGCTTTTTCACCGCGTTCCCGGGCTTCCCCCCTCTCGATCGAAGATAAAACGATGAAACCGAGCCAGGGGGAGAGAATCGGCTTCTCCTCTCGCGCCGTTTCGAATACTCTGCCTTCTTTTGACCAGACCGACTATTAATTTGTCGGCTGCAAAGGGTACCACGAGACGTGCGCGCAAAGAACCTTTTATCCTTCGGCTTTTTCATTCCTGTCGCGTACCGGTCGCGTGTTTTCCATTTTTTCCCTACCCTGTCGGCTAACAGCGCACGCATGATCTAAGGCTGATCTAGCTCGCTGCAACGTGAAATTATGTTTAATGGGTTTAAGCCGTGTATACACTGATGAAGTGTCTGTTGACGCCGTTTGTAGAACAATACTTGAAGAAAACTCACAATATTTATAAGAAGAAACTATTTTTTGCGGTATAAGTTTCTGAAAGTTTCTAAAGATGAAGATATGAATACAGCTACTTTATTTTTTAATTATTGATACTTGAAAATTTTGAAAGATAATCTCTCAGAATACAGTTTCAGTGTTGTCTTTTGACCTCTGAAGAAGCTATAATAGTAGCTGCAATGCGTGCGAAACGTCAGGAAATCTCTTCCTACAGGACACGGTTTGCTCCCGAAAGCCTCAACAGTGAGAACTGTATGATGTCAAACCGTGAAAGCCTCAAATCTCTGATAATTTAAATTATAATTCTTTAAAAAATACGATACACCGTTATTCAAGTTCCAATTCTTTATTTGTGCTTGTAAGAACCTGATTTTGTATAAAAATCCGCAATCTACTCATATCCAGCCTAAAGAATTAATAAGAAAACTTGTTTAATATGAAATCTTCAAGGCTACATTTCAACATGGCAGAATCAATCAAGTAAAGCATACAGTTATTGACCCCCTATACAATAATTGACCATTTCAAGAAAAGTAAAAACTAAGTATAATCATCTTCTTATATAGAAAAATATTAATTGTATTCGAAACAAGAATAGGCTAGATGCACTAATAGATGAAGGCGCATCAGTGAATGAACATTATACATAAAAACAAATAAAATAAGTTATTAAAATAAATATATGACTTAATATTGAATTTTTTCAATTCCTTATCTCATATTTAAACCATTTCCACGCCATATATTGTTTAAATACTTATTTTATTTGTTTCTGATTGTATAATATTCATTCACTGATAACGTGTTCATCTATTGATGCATCCAAATTATTTGGATCATTGAAATATACATATATTTAAGAAAAGGATTATATTATATTTTGTTTACTTTTCTTGAAGCAATCAATCATTGTATATGGAGGTGAGCAACTGTATGCTTCGCCCTATTCGCCATTCTTAATTTCGATATCCAGAACACCCAGTATAAAGAATGCGTTCCAAGCAAATCACAATGTTCATTGCTCCCGAAAGTGTCCACACTATCTACGAACATTGTTTGCGAGTTGTTCTCACGCGGCTTCCGTAAATCGTGTTTCTTCCGTTCCATATTCTACAAAGTACGCATGTACCTACATACATGGTTGCCCATGGATCGTGGATCACCAAGCAAGATGGCCGGTTTCGCCGTCAGAATTTCCCCGCGGCTGCGGATTTATGAATCCATTTAAGTTTTATATGGATGGTAGATCCCCGAGGAAACGATCTCTAAAGAGATCGGCCGCGACTTAATTAACGAATATATCGACCATTACGAGCGCCCATTCAGAAACGGAGGCACCGTATCTGTCTGAGATCTGTCTCGCGTCCACCTTTGTGACAATTCGTACACAAGCACCGGTCCAGACGCACACCGGCGCGACGATAATTTCTCGGCTCACCGGTTTGACCTGCGTCTAACGAGTTTACCAACGTGTGCACGCGTCGCTGTGCTGCTTTCGAATCGTTGAAGGCGATTTCAGCGGGTTTTCGTCTGTGTACGATCGACCGAAAAGTATCTTGCACTCTCAGTGTACAGTGCTGGACAAAAGAAAGGCGCAAATTGGCTTTTGTGCAGTTTAATACTAGAAACTTTTATACTGAACATTTTGTAGTATCAAATTTTGGAGTATTTTTCTTTTCATGTGACGTGGATATTTTTTATTCACAGAAATTTATTTATATGGCGCTGTTATATTCTTTAATGATTAGCTTGTCGATGTGTTACGTCTTCATGAATTTTAACGGGACATTTTTAATGACTTTATTGTAGCATATAAATAAGTGGGGAAATAGTTAAAAAAAAGAGATTCGACTTTATAGTGTCTTTGGAAAAAATAAAATAAAATTTATGATAGTAAAAGCAGATTAAATGATTTAGAGACCATGCTGATTGTATTTTGATCTAATCCACCTCTTTAATTAACGCAGAAACGAAGTTAAAAAAGACTTAAGAAATGTATGAATAATTGATCCACATCAACAAGTTCACTCACTGACCTATTACGCTTTCTTTTATTCATCATTGATGTTTCTGCTTTTAAAACTATTTTACAGTTGCAGGACTTCAAAGGATTAAAAAGTTTATGAAGGACTTAATTATCATTTTTCTACGTCATATACGTACATTCCACCACCTCCTAATTTAATTATAAAAGAATGGCATGTGCTTACTTTCCATTGGATCCCTTAATTACAATTAACAATATAAGTAGTCAAATTAGCGATACAGTTGAACCTCGATTATCCGACTCTCAATTGTCCTCGATTTTAATCACGCACTGTTACAATTGTTTAATGTTCTAGATCCCAAGTATAAAAATACAGTGCGTCACAACATTATTCACGTGAACTTCAAATGTTAATTAAACGTGAAATCCACAGTATTAATTTCCTTTTTCACTTTAGGTTGTTTCTAGCTACCATAGTTAATTGTTGTTCAGTTTTCAAAGATATTATTCTATAAAGGCAAACATAATTTTTAGAGTTTAAACAAATTTAATATAGTCTTCATGAACAAATTCGTGAGTTACTGTGTAGACGATATTACATTCAATAAAATTTGAACTATGATTTAGTAATAGTCTATTAATTACCATTTTACATTACAAATATTAAGTCGGAAAATCGAGGTCCAGTATATTTATATTCATACAGCGTAAAATGTTCCTTGGCTAGTTGTATTTTCCAACCTTTCAGTTTGATTTTACGTCTGAGGCAAACCTTGCAAGTGATTAAATCTTAAATGAAACTGTTTAAATTTTCCACGGTTTCGCGTCGATTATCGGAAAGAAAATTAAACGTCGACAAATAGTGAAGATAGTCGGTATGTCGGTATTTAGGACTACACAGATTTCTGTCTTCTTTACACCACGTATGAGAGTATCCCGTTATTCGTTGGTCTCATAATGAAGGTAATTAAGATGTAAGATGAGGGAAAAAAAGTTCCATACACGTGGTGTTAGAAGCGAATCCTTAATGAGATAGACGTTATCAGTGAACTAACTAAAAGTAATTTAAACTGTTAGATCCATCGACGACGCACGCTAGTAATTAAACGTTCGGAATCACTTTCTAAATTAGGAGAACCGACGACGTTCTGTAATAAAGAAATTTAAATAGCTAACACGGCATAGGGGCCAGTGCAGTGATTGCAGTATTGAAGATATTACCTTGAAGCCAAAAGGAGCTGTTCGAGTATCAGGAGATTCTAGAATTTTGAACGGCCTTGTAGATGAAGCTCAATGTGTACAAGTATGTAGAATATGTTCCTTATCATACATCGCTATTTCTCTTACATCTTAGGTTCATTTTCTTCTTTTCTTTAGCTCTTCTTAGAGCTCACTCTTGCTCGCTCTTACTTTTATTCTTGTTTACCACGTCTAAATGACGTGACTTGTTAATTAGTAAGTGGTTGAAAACAGTTAATTTATGGGGTGCAATCTCATTTGCAAATAGGAGACACTTACTCACTTCCTTGGATTTCACAGCAAATTTTCATAGGATAGGAGACAAATTTCTAAGATTCAATACCATGCGGACTGGTTTTCTCCAGAAAAATTCAAAGAAAAGGCTTTCAGAATTGATAAATACTGTCACAGTGCCACCGTAGCTCAGAAAGCTCTGTAATTGGGTTAGAAAAGGTTGGAATAAAACTGAATTTCAAGCTTCAAATTTCTAATTTTCAGAATTTTAAGTTTCTAAATTTCAAATTTCCAGAATTTCTAGCTTTAAATTTTCAAGTTTTCAGAATATCAAGGTTAAAGTCTGCAAATTTTGATAATTACGCAAGCTTCAAATTAAAGTTTAAAAATTTTTTAAATTTCAAGCTTTCAGTCTTCAAATTTTCAAATTTCCAGAATTTTAACTTTAATATTTACAAACTATAGAAATTTAAATTTAATTTTCAAATTTTCAGAATCTAAAGCTTCAAATTTTCTAATTTTTGGAATTTCAGACTTCAAATTTTCAAGCTGTAAAATTTCTAGAATTTCAGGCTGCTAATGTTCAAGTCTAAGATTTTGAAATTTCAAGCTTTGAAAAGTATAAATATTGTACGTGTTCAAGTTTTCTAGCATCAAATTTCCAGCTTTTCAAACATTCAGATTTTCAAGCTTCAGAGATTAAAACTCCCAAGCTTGAATTTTTCAAGTGTGAGTATTCAATATCAACTTTCGACGCTTCAGACTTCCAAATTTTTAGTTTCAACGTTTTATGCTCCAAATAAAAAATTTTCAAGTTTCAGGCGTCCGCCAAGTCTCCGCTTTTTAATTTTTAAGCTTAATAATGATTTAAATCCAAAGAATATTATTTCAGATAATCATTTCTAATAGATTCGAAACGAAATATTATTTCAAATTAAGCATTTCTGATGTATTCTACAAAAATATTATTTCAATTAATAATTCTAATCCATATATAATAAATACTTTCAAACATTCTTCTACGTAAAATTTAAAAGTAAAATACAGTTTGGAATATTATTTTATTCAAATGAAAGTATTTCAATTACTGTTTTTAAAAAAGTGCAACAATTTTTGTCGCTAAATAATTTGTTAAAATTTACAAATGCAGCATCAAAAAGTCGGAATAACCCAATATAATTGTTTCTAAATACTTTTAGCTACTAGATCGTGAAGCGGCAATAAGTAAATACCAATACAACACAAAAGAAGAGAAAAAACAGACGAGCTCGTATCAAGCAACGCAGGAACGCGAGAGAAAGGGGCGCGGAGGACCGTGTCCCTTCGATCCGTCCTACGATCATCCGCCGCGGTATCGATATCCCCGTTCTCCCCCTGGATTTATAATCCTCCGCGGGAGAACGATGCGCCGGGGACGAGAGTAACTCGCACGCATCCCCGAGAGAGACGATACCCCGCCGGTGATCGCGAGGGAGGAACGGAGAGAGGCCGGGACGAGGCGAAAACCGAGATAAAAAATAAACGAGAGGAAGCGTCGGAGAAGAGAGCCGGAGTAGAGTCGGGAAGCCGAGAGGAAGAAGGAGAGAAGTCGCGACGCGAAGAGCGGTTCGTTGCAGCGAAACAGAAGAGGAAGGAATCCCCTCGACGTGGAAGCGAGAGGGCCGAGAAGACGAAGAGGAGAAAGGAGGGGAAGGAGAAGAAGAAAGGGGAAAAAAAGGACGCACACGCGCTCCCGCGGATACACACGTGTCCTGGATCACGGATGCAAATATGGCATAGTATCCTGGGCCGTGCGTGGCTCGCGCCTGGGTATACCTACCTAGACAGTTAATACGGGTAGGTAAGTCAGGCGAGGTGGGTTGAGCCGCACCCTGTTCCTCAAGCATCCACCGAGGTGCTTGTGCATATGCACGCTCGGCGTGTGTGTGTACACGAGCCGCGTGCGAGTGTGCGAGCCGACGAGGCCGCGACGACCATATATACGCATCTCCGGCGCGCAACGGGGCTGATGCTGATACCCGCTCGCGCGCGTGCACGAAAACGCCGAGAGGAGCCGAAACACGCGCGCTTACCAGGCTCGCACGTTACGCGCCTCCCTGCACGGGCCCCGTTCCACGTGTACGTGTGTGGCACACGTTACCACACCGACACACGCGCGAACGCGCGCGCGACTGTCCACTCACACGCGAGTGGACCACGAGGACCGAGATGCGAGGTGAACGCCCCCCACAATATCTCAAATCTGCGCTCGAGCGTGCCGCTTGTCTCGTGAGTGAGGCCCCAGCGCTCGTCCACAGTCGCGGGGCACCACGCACACACGCGCGCTGCCGCGCCCGAGAGCGCAGGGTCGCGCGCGCGCGAGCGCGATCGCAAGCGTGTGGAGGCGAGCAGCACGCGCGGCTCGCCGAGCGAAGAGCGCGTTACCTGAAGTCTGGCTGCGGGCCCCGACGCCGGGGCCCTGTGTGCGTGCATATTCTCTCGCCGCGGCTGTGTCTTATAGGTGGTAGAACGGGCCTGTCCAGTTTTCCCATGGGAACAATACCCCACGGGATATATAATAACAATGGTCACGGGCGTGGGAGACGGGTCGATCTTTATTTACCCGGTCGTTTTTCTTTTTTATATTTTTTCCTACGGGGCCCGACCTCCCCTCCCTTCGTGTCCCCCGATTCGAGGGGAATCGTCGAGTCGAAAGTCCAACGGTGGTCCACCGTTCGGGGCCCGACGAGGGGATCCTCAACCCTCGCGCGGGTTCGCGCCGAAATTACGACTTCTTGGCCACGAAACTTCTTCCCCTGGATTCCTTCGTGAATTTCTTTCTTTCCCTTCCGGACCCTCGGTTCCTTCGTTTCGATTCAGTCGTAAACGCCGATATCCATGGCGAAGGCTTTGATGTCTGGAGAATTTGTTTAGGTTTGTCTTCGGCGCATCGACGAATCCGCTCGAGCTGTGATCGAGAGGCGATGAGGATAAATGGGAGGATCGAGGAGGACAGGCGAGACTGCGCGGCAAGTTTGCTCGTCCGATCGCGCGATCACGGTAGCTGTGAGGCTGATTACGCTCCTGGAGAGGAGGGCCGGTCGAAGCAATTAAACCTGTACCACTTTGAGTGAATCGTTTCCTTCGAACCCGGGGTTCCTGCTTTGCATCCTACGTGAGGCTGCTCCGACTGCCGCCTGTGCTGTTATTGTTCCGCGACTGAGAATCCGGAGATTCCCGTATCGGCGAGAGGTAGAGTTGAGTTGCGTGTTGTACCGGCACGTGGCGATTGGCGAATGTCTTGGTTTGCGGAGGGTGTGAGTTGTGTTTGTTAACACTGAAACCATTGATCAAAAATATATAGGTACAAATTTCTTTTTTCAAACTGTTTATACGCTAGACTTTTTAAAAAGTAGGTACTTGACTAACAGTTCATATTTTTTTGCATAGTTCTTTACCTCTATTCAACGTACTATTCAAAATTGATATGATGTTTTCTAACCCTTATATGTTCCTCATTTTCCAAACTTAATTTGTTCCCTGCTAAGAAATTGATACAATGATAAAAAATCAATAAATGATAAATGAGAAATGAGAATAAATAGATATTTTTATGTTAGAAAAATAAAAATCAAAAAGTTTTAATTTCATAAGAAAATTGTGTCAAACTTGTACAAGGGACAAATGAGGGTTAAAGATAAATAAATTATACCATGAAATAATAATACTGGTTATTTAACTAGATTTAGTAGTTTTAGCGATAATATTTGGAGGCAAGTTTTTCATTGTTTAGTTACAGATTTTTTAGTGATTAGAACTCTAAAATCAGGATTATCTCAAATTTTTGTATAAAGATATTTATGTAATTCAGAACTTTTTTATTTTTATACTACTGCAATCCAATTGTTAGTCCATTGTTTGGTTACACATTTATTAGCGATTTAAATGTTGAAATAAATTATCAGAGATTTCACGTGTATCCAAAATTTTTATTGATAGATACATGATGCAGAATTTTTAAATTCTTAATTATATTCTTATTAAATCAAAGTTCAAGTTTTACTTGAAATTCTACTTCCATCCCATCGTTAGTTCATTTGTGTAGTTACAGATTTTTTAGCGACTGGAATTTTTAAATAATTTATCAGATATTCTATTTAGGAATTTCCTTATTTTCAATATGCCTACTATCGTTAAATCAAAGTTCAAGCTTTACTTAAAATTCTACTGCAATTCAATCGAATAATTAGAATTCAGGATAATATAAATAGTAAATACTTAAAAGCTGGTTAATCGTAATTCTACTATATATTTAGTATTATTTTAGTTATTTGCATTGCACTATTTGAGCTTGCCTCCAGATTTTTGACTAAATTACTAATAATCCCAAATTAATACTAATAATTATAAACTTTAGAAATGAGTTTCCTTCAATAATGAAATATGTAGAGTCAGAGGTTCTCCTATTCATTAATTAGTTTTGGTAGATTCTCCCTTTTGGACAGCTGGAAGCAGTTCATATAATTATTAACAGACTGCAGATTTTTACGCAAACTAATATTTTTATAGCTACCGGAAAAAAAAACAAAAATTTAATGCAAACATCTCTTGCTTTCTAAATATTCTAAAACCTGTACAAAATTTAATATTTGATATATTTTGGAATCTCTCCATATTTCAAATTGCCATAAATGCTTACATACCCCAGTTCAATTATTAAAAATGTCTAATAACAGAGAGTAAAGAAAAAATATTCTATATAAAATTTACATAGTTTTTCTCTTAGAAATTCAACAAAATCAGATAAAATTCAATAAATGATTAGAATCCTGAATCCTGAATCCTGTATCCCGAAACTGAAACCATGTTACTACAGAACGTGTACCAAAATTTCACAGACGAAATCTCAGAACACGTGCTCCAACATATCTTATCGATAAAAAAGTAGGACTCGAATATCGCTCGAAGCGCGAAACGCGTAAACACACAAACGTCAATTAAACGGAACAACCTGCAAAATCCTCCGCGTTCTCCTTGATCATAGGTGGCCGGCGTTGCACGGGCATTATCGTCATTAAACGTCATCGAGCGGCACGGTTATTAAATTATATCATATTATTATTCAATATTACCGTGATCGTCCCGGTGAAGTCGATTTCGCACGGTCGCCCCTCAAAAATCCGCTCGCGAGTTTCTTTTTCCATTAGACGGGGTCGAACGCGAAAGGGGATAGAGGGAAGAGGAAGGAGAGGGCCGAGAGAAGGCGAGATGAACGGAAAGAGATGGTTAGGCTACGGGGGGGGGGGAGAGGTGGCTTTAACGCCGAATCCTCCTCTCGGAGGACGAACAATCCTCGTTCCTCGAGTACTTCGTGGTGGGTGGTGCGTATACCAGACAGAGGAGCTGTTCTCGAGTGGTTCCGATGTACCGTTGGAAGCGGTCGCCAAAGAATTTCCCGCTCCGCAGCCTCATGGAGAAAAATACCTGGCAGCGGGCGGCCGACGGGAATATTCGATCGCTTCCCAGCTTATCGCCGGGAAGCTCTGGACGATCGTAATGATCGTCTTAATTTCGGAGTCGGTTGGCTAGCGAATTTATGCGCAGATCTTTGGAGGAAAGAGGAGAGGACTCAGAGAAATATGCAGTAGCAATAACTATGATACCTTGAATTCAAAGTTATGTCTACATAAAGTTACGTTCTGGAGAAATAATGACTCATTTATGGAATATTCAGGTATGGAAAGACCCATGCGATTGGCGCATAAGTAATGTAGTACATATCTCTTCCTGGGCTGTGATAAGAAAAAGTGAGAAAGGAAGGAAGTTGCACGAAGAATCTCAACTCCTTAGGATCTATTCCTATCTTTCGGATTATGTACTAAGGTGAAGGCAATTTGAAGTCGATCATTCTTTAGTAGTCGACTAATTTTATTGTTTGTGTTAAAAAGATAAATAATGATAATTTTGTATCGTATTTTAAATGTTTAACTACAAAAATACAACAAAAAGCGGGTTTCAAAGATAAAGAAAATGAATGATTTTAAAATGATTTGTAAACATGTTTTGATTCTACATGTGCAATTGCTGGTTTCAAGTACGAGATGCCCAGAAACGAGCGTTGAGAAGAAACAGCTAATGTAATTCAGCTATTATACATTTTTCATTGAAAATTGAGGATGTGTGTTATTTAAGAAGTATCAATATTCTTACTTATGAGTTTAATAAATTTACCAAATGGGATAATTTAGATTAATTATATAGCCGACTATTAAATCTACTTACTTCCTTTCCAAAACTTTTATGTACAAACAAAAAATATTAGTAATAATTAAATACATTTAAAGTAGTTTAATGTATTTTACACATTTTACAACATTGACTGTTGATTTCTTTTAATGCACTTAATGCAGATATTGTTGTAAATAGTAAAGTACTAGTGCTTTCATATTTATTATACTTTACTATGAAGTTCTTGCAGATGTATACAATATGCAGTTGCAGATTTTGTGCTTGAAATGTTTGAATAGAATTATATTTCTTTATACCTTCACAATATTATTGATCGCACGTATAATATATACATATTAGTAAATGTAAATATTGAATGAAGAATTGATATCTTCATAAACATCAAAGTGGATTGACGATGTTTTTGTTAAACTGAATTAATCAATATTATTGATCGCATGTGTAGTCCAATATCCTGGATATTTAGAAACATGAAAGTGACATGACTGGAAAATTAGCACTTCCTTAGAAGTTTTATATTAATAACCTTATTGAAGGAGATGTTAGAAGGTTCTTTAGTTATATGTATAATGTTCCGTTATTTTCATAACTTATTAAAGCAGACCTTTGGTTATTATTAAACAATGTACTCTAATCCATTTTCTTAACTTTCCAGGGGAAGAAATGAATTAATAGGGGTTTAATATTCATCAAATCCAGTTTAACAATATGTATTACTATCAATCCGCTATGATATAACAACTATTAAAATTAATATCAATATCTTTCTTCAATATTGTCAATATTTATCAGTATTAATAATATTATTGAAATATTCACACAGATTCCTTTATAAATTATACAGAGTGGTCCATCCAAATGTCTCCTTCAGTTGCAATGACATAATACATGTCGATTGCCGATGAAATGGTTTCAAAAGACGACTATATATTAATGATTATTTTACTTCGCAGTCATTTTTCAGAGTCTTCAAGGTCACCGATGTTTAGGTGGTATGTATATGCGTAAGTGTATTTAGGTGGTTACCTTTATATGGATCACCCTTATATACTGTATAGTAAGCTTATTTCTCAAAAAGATTAGAATTAATTACAGAACTAATTACAGAATTAACTTGCTACGTTCTTCAGGGCTTTCTTGACCCAATTATGCAGTCTTTTTCTTTAAATATTTTTTTCAGTTTTAAGAAAAATATAAGACAGTTAGTATGAATATAATATTTATTCAAATCAGCCTACTGGCCTGAATTAGGAACTGACATTAATTATTACAGCTATTTCGCGATTGCCATTTATCCCTCATTCGCCCCTTTCTTTTGCTTTTCACACTTTTTATCCAAAGTTAGTATTACTATCTACATTTGTTGTTTCTTGACATTCTATAACAAATTTAATTCTGCACATTTATAGAGACGTGTTAATAACTAAAGTCTCATTAAATCAGATCTTTAAGAGGAACGTAGCAGGGTTAATTCACAATTGACAGTCTCTTATCAATCACCTTCGATGTTCATCATTTTATGATTCCCATAAATTCTAAAGAAAATTTAAGAAAAATAATACAGAATGTTCTAATCTCTGTTCCCATGCCCCATAATAAAAAAAATAAAAACACTCGTGTCTGCCACACGGAAATCACACAAATCATAGTGCCACTCTCCTTACATACTAATTATCTTGTGATTTCTACGAATTCCAACAGTGAATCCAGAACTACAAAAAGGAAGACAACGGCAAGTTGAAAGTTGAAATTGGAAACGCGCCACAGCCAGAGGGTGAATAGCGACGCGTACAAGGGTTCCATGAAAGGCGAGAAAGGTTCGCGAAGCCGGTGGGTATAGCGAGGGGTGGTTCTCGATCGCGTAGCCACCGATTCCTTGACCTGCCTCTAGCAAAGCCTACGACATCCACATCCGAAGCGATACGACCCGATCGGTGTGCACGCGTGGACGGATAAGTCGTCATTGCTATTTTTAAGCCCCGCAATCGCCACTACCTTTCTATTTCTCCGTAGAGCCGGTCGTACCCTTCGTAGGACTCGCTGCGAGCCTCCGCTTTCGCTCCGTAATCCATAGGATTTGTTTCGAAATCTCCGTCAAGCTATCGCGATTACGTTCCATCGACACCGATGCTCGAATGTACGTGTGTTTATTACATGTACGCAATTTTAAGCAGCTGAGCGTGGACTTGAAGGGTGACGACGAGATCAGGGGAACACGTCTGTGGCGTTCTTTAGAACGAGTATCCAATGTATCCATGCGAAACACCGTTGCTGGGTGATCGTGTGCATCGTGCGAGATAGTGCAGATGACTATGAATTACATTATTGTTTCTTAAGTTTTGTGTATGGATTATTTTTTAAGCGGTATGGTGGATTATAACCGATGTGGTGGAGTTTCAGGAACTCCATGTAAAATTTTTAAACAAATGAACACTTAATTTTTAAGCATCTGAAAATTTATAACTATACAGAGTGGTCCACTAATCGGTCGCCATGATATTTCAATTATTTTTAATACTTTAGCAAACAAATGGTTTAAACGAAAATATACATTTTTTTAAATTTTTGACGGCCCTTTAAAGATGTAAAAAATCGGAAAAAAATGGAAACCTTTTTTGAAAGCATCGCTGTTTTTAAAATTTTGAATATTTTTTCCATTCTGGTACAACCAAGTGCCTTAATTAAGATTCAATTTCATTTTTTTATACCAACAAATTGTTCAATGCTCTCTACGTGTTAATAAATATCTACGAAAAAAACCAGATAGCAATAACTTTTATGAGTTCTTCATAAAAAATTGCAGAAGAACGTTTTAAAAAACAGATCCCTTACATTGTTAGATTACAGCTGCAAAAAACTCTAAAAAATATAATTAAAAAAAGAAAAAACTAGAATCATTTTGTATTTTTTGCATAGTAGCCTGCTCAGCATAGAAAATCTGCAGTAATGTCACAAGTGCCACAATTAATACTATTCAATTACCAGAACAAACTGAAATATTATAAATGTGGACAAAGAAGGATTTCAGCTTTTTTTGGGATTAACTTATCTATTAAATCATTTCATAAATACTATCCCTTTATAAATTATACTTACATAAAAAAAATGAGAAAATTTTGATAAAGAATATTATCTGAAAATATTATCTGAAAAATGGTTTAGCAAAACAGTGTCAAGCATGTCAATGAATAAAATAATAATAATGACTCTAAATAACAATTCTTTTATAAATAGAATTAAGTCTGAAACGTACTTATGAATTACCATAATATCTATACCAATTAGTACCGATATAAAATAATTTTACTTTATTTTTACAACCGCGTTATATTATAACAGTTTCTACACTAATAGTATTTATTTCAGTTCTAATTCCGCCCAAACTATTCTTATTTAACATCACCCCCTCATGTGAAAATATATTTTTAACAAAGTCACAGAAATACTTTTAACATTCAATAATACACAAACTAAAAAAAAAGAAATGAAGGTACAAAACATTAATTACTAATACAGGATTCGCAAAAAGTTCCGATCATTGTTTTACCATTTGATGTCTAATAGAATAAATATGAATTGTATCAAAGTATTTACAGCAGTAGCCAAAGACATTGCACCAAAATTATCGATATTTTGTGAAATAATTCATACTCGATCCAAATGATAGAACATAATGCAACTTTATAGAAACAGATTATGGAAAACCAAAGGTTAAGGGGGGATTTCCATATAGACTGCTAAAAATAAGCCGATTTTTGCGAATTTTTTACAAAAAACCTATTAAGGGAATCATTTTGAAACCTTCGGGACTGTATATACACTGTTTAAAGTTACAAAAAAAATTTGTTTGCAGTATAAATATTGGCTGAAGAAGTCGCTATTGAAGAAAGTTGTTGCAGCTTTGCCGCTGGAGGTATAAATTGGTGGGCACTCTAGCTCCTTCAATATCGTCGATGAACCAAAAATATTAGTGAAAAGTATAAATTTTTAAAGATCGTAGAGCTTGTAAACCAAAAGTGTGTTTTTTGGGGTAATTTCTGGACGCATTTGTGTGAAATAAAGTTGCTTAAATTAATTTTTTCATTAAACATGTAGGTTCATCGACTATAGTTTGCTATAATGTAGTTGTATACACCGGGATAGATAGATTGGTTGAGTAGTTTTTGTTTAATCGTGCCCACCAATTGAAAGAAATTAGTTTCGAGAAAAACGTATCTAAAGTTTCAGCGGCGAAAAACGAAAAGTGGCGAAGTCTTGTAAAACTTGCAGTTGTTCAATGTTAATTTGCTGTTCATGCTGAATAAAGTAACCCTTCAGCTTCCTCAAAAAATTCAAATCTCTATCTCCGATAGAACTACCGCATTCACCATAACTTTTGTTATTTTATAATACCGCGCCCAGTCGACACGCTGCTGCTCCATTAACTGTATTTCTACAAATATCTGGAATTCTGGCTTAGGGCTTTAGGATTACGTCCTTGAAGTGCATTACTATTGATCAAGCACAAAAAAATTTTTTGACCCGCTATAAGGCAATCCCCCCTTAAGCTTTATGAAAGAAAATGTGTTTCTTCTATTTATAGAGGTATTATTTTTTTACAACTTGTTCAAATGTAAAGGCATACCGATACAAGCTCACTAATAGGGACCAGAACCCTACAACTCCGGTCCTCCTTTCACATCACAAATAACGCATAAGAAGACCCTGAAGCCCAGAAATTTCGAAAGAAAATCATAGATACACGGTGATTCGCGTTGGCCATCATCCATCTCTTCTTATCGCGACGGACATCGTGCAGCGTTCGACGGTAGCGGATGGAGGCCATCGACAGAGGGCAAATGGAATCGGTAGCGGAAGAGATCCACGGCGAACGAAAGCTCCCTTACGTTATATTTGCCGAATGCCAGGCGACTTCTTCATTTGCGCAGAAGAGAGGAGACATCTGCCGGATCGTGTTTTGTCCCTGATACCACGGCGAAGTGGTTGTTGCGAAGGCGCGTGGGCGACCGGAAACTCTCCCTCCCACATTCGCGTGCCCTACCTCTTTGAAGGGACTTTCAGAGAGGAACAGCATCCAGCGCGGGGGGCGGCAGAAAAGAAGAGGAGGGGCCGGGGGGAGAGACGGTGGAGAGTCGTTGAGGAGGGAGGTGAAGAAGGAGAAAGACGGGGAGGAGGGAATAGAGCAACGGGAGAAAGAGAGGAAAATAGAAAGCGAGAAAAGGGAAAGAAGCAAGACGTATTATGTTGTGGCGTCACGGCTAAGCCGTGAAAGAAATCCTCAAAACCGTGGTGGATCTTGGGTAACGTCGAGTATTTTCGTCGCGGACGGTTTCGCCCGTTTTTCTTCTGGTTAATTATCTCGGTCTCGATGCTCGTCGAAAAATATTCCCGTTGATGGAGCCGATAAAATCGATCGCTTCTTACGTATGTATCGCTTTGTGGAAACGACTCGCCTGCCAATTAAGCGACGGACACCTCCACCTTGTCGCGCGAAATTCCGTTGACCGTCGTTGACGATGCGTTGCGCAGCGTATCGTTGTTTCCTACGTTGTACGTCGCATCGTCGAGGCGGTTTGTTTACGAAAAAAAAACGTCCAACACGCCGCGGTTTTAATTACGCTCAAAGGATTGAGCCCCGCCAACGACCGCCGCGTCCGGGCTATTTTCTCGAGCGGATCGAACCTGAAATGAACTTAATTGACAGGTCAATTTATCACCCGCCCGATCGATCGACCCTAGACCACTTTCACCCGAAATTTATTCCAATCTTAACTAATGACGGCGAAACGCGAGTGCGCCGCCTGTAATCGATTAGTATCGACAATCAACCGAAATGAGCATGAAGCGTGTCATTAATCCTTCGCCTCGTGATCCTAAGCGTATAGAACTATACATACTGGGTGTTTCGTTTAATTGGAAACGATGATTTTCGGTTGTTCGATAATATAATAGTCGCTCAAAAATACAGAGTTCTATTTTAAAAAAATTAATTTTAATGCCTTGTTGGATGATCAACTGCTCATCAGATATGAATCACGTTGTTATATAGTCTGATAATTTTTATATCGCCGCTGTTTTCGAAAACAGCTTTCTTACTTATATCTTACTTATGTTAGTCACTAAGGGCCTAAATAAATTCACTCTTTTCCGATTAAACACTGTTAGACAACTTTCCTTATTTATATAAGACAACATCTTATTCATAAGCGAAACCAGTAATTTTGTCTGTAACTATCTCAATCCTTTACAGGCAATTCATTCTTTGATCGACTCTCCAGAACATCCTCCATATGCTCAATTCACGCTTAAAACGCATCGAACACTATATGAACATTTTAATTGTCTCAATCGTCTTTGCCTAAATGTGAATCGTTTCTGTGACACACTGGATTTCTTTAGCAGCTCATTTTCTTCCTTTTAACGATCTGTTAACTTTATTGTGCTTAACATGTAATTTATAATGTACTGTAATTCATAGTAATCTATTTTTTTGCTTCTGTCACCACTTTCTCTTTTGCTTCATACCTCTGTAAGAAAAGGTCTTGACCCGTTGATATTTAATAAATATTATTATTATTACACTGTACTTACAATTAGTCCTGTCCGAGTACAAGTCTCTTGTTGAGAAGTTCTACAGAGATAGAATATTGATGTTACAAGAAAAATGGCCAAAAGTTGTGGAACGAAATGAAGAATACTTCAATGAACGAAGCTACATTGAAGAATAAAAAAATTGTCTTAATTTAACCGAAGAAACGACACGAATTTTCTGCTCGACCTAATATAATACAATCGGTGTTGTTAATATAATGAAGTCTTCTTTTATATCAAACGCCTTTTGTAAAAACATTTTCTAAATAATGTTAATTCCTCATGAACTATTTCATCCTTTCCAGTCAAACGAAACACCCTGTAAATGTTTTAGATTGCACAAAGCGAAATTATGCTTAGGCGAAATTTGGATTACTCTTTGATAATTATTTTTATTGAGAAGCAACAACTGAAAAATTGTATTAGGATTCACCACAGAAGAAAACGAAATATTTTCAGCAGCAGCGAATTTTCGCGGCGGTAGATTCGCAGTTATGGTTGATGGATGGCTTAATGACGTTTGTTCATACTGAAGTGAAAAAAATTCGCTTAGTACTATAGTGCTGAGAAAATTTTGGGTTGGTCCGTGGGAGTCATTATTTATTGGTTGGACTGATACCTCGTATCACGTAGAGATGAGCGATGTGTTATGTAGGAGTTTTCTGTGATCAGATTTCAGAAATTTTGTCCTCGTTTCGTGACATTTTTCAGGTCCGAATTCATCCGCTATCAGTAAGCTACCAAAAAATGAAGATGTATATGTATAATATCGTGAAATCGAGTGGAATTGATGCGCTGCGAATAATGATGGAATACTACACAATATTAAGGACGGATTTCGCGACAGCGATGACTGCTGAACGTCGCTCTTTGTACGCTAATCATTCTTGCGTCATTTCGTTTCTACGTTGTGTAACATTCCTTCGCTAGAGCAATAACGACCGTTATTATTATTATTAGGTAAACAGATGACGGCTCTTGACTTTGGCTCTGCGCGAAACTCGAGTCCTTATCTCCTCACGTTTCTGTTCCCTTGTTCTGAGTGACCGAACGCGTTAACTTTGACGCTTCACTGACCTTACAGCGTTTCCTCAATGTAACCACACGGTTCACTGAGCTTTTAACGAAGGATACTACTGTGAAGTGTGAAGTTAATTCGAATGATCAGTTGTTTGTGTCAGGTTCAAGATGCGAATAAGGGGCTGGAAAGTGTAATTCGTTTGTTCAGGGGCAGAGTTACATACATATAGGCATAGGCTAAGTAGGCCAACGGGAAGGAAGAGTGGTAAATTTCCTAAGAAACAAATTGGAAAAGATAGCAAAATGTTTTGGTCCGCAAATTTCTATTTTTTTAAATAAAATAAAATTACGCAATTTATATATGTATTTGTTTATTTAGCGACTTGAGAATTTTTTCATGAAGACTATATTAAATTTGTTTAAATTTTAAAAATTATGTTGGCCTTTACACGATAATAGCCATGGAAACTGAACAACAATTAACCATGGAAGCTAGAAACAGTCTAAAGTGAAGAAGGAAATTAATACTGTGAATTTCACGGTTAATTAACATTTGAAGTTCAAGTAAACAAACTTGTGAGTTACTGTATATGAATGAAATATTTCGGGGAAAGAGTGACAGACGCTTGTTAGTCTAGTGGCACCAACTCTCTAAATTCTTTCCTGCGTTTGTTTTAAGTAACATTCAATGGAGTCAAAATTGAAGAATCGTTTTAATCTTAGAGAATAATGTTTTTATTCTTATCAGATTACTGTAAATATTTTGTAAGCAGTTTAGGATGATGATACAAGCAAAATTTTTTAAATCCTCAGAATTTTCAGAATTTTTGCAGGCTGTGATGAATGTTTTGCATATTTCTTTATTTTGAAAGCTTAGAACAATTAAAAATTACGTTGTAACTAAGTTAAATTCTGAAATATGGAAAATATATGTGCCTATATATAGAGGATTGAATCACGATTCATTCATATTCACACTTTATTTGACAATGATTGAGAATTTAATAAAAACCAAGATCATAAATAGTGTTGTCAACGAATATATCGAAAATGGAAACATGTGACATGTGTTGTTTTGTGTCAAAGATGGTCATTACTAGACCGCGGATTTTTATGCAAAATAAAATTTTTACAAGCAGAAACAAAGAATTGGAATTTGAATAACAGTGTGCTTAATTTTTTAAACATTCCAACTTGAATTACATTTTTGTTATTTTGTATATTTTGGCTTATGTTAAATAGTCTTGCATACTTAATATTCTCATAAATGCATAGAATCCGCAATGCCTAATTTTAAATTACTTAAATAAGTATTAGATAAAAAATGCTTTATCTTTAGTTTGTTATTCAAAGATTGACGGAGCGCAAGAATTTATTTACAACTGTTATTCGTCCGAGCTCTACCAGAAAGTTGATTCGTTCCCTGTAACTTCCCCTTTCATTTCCCAAATCAACCCTCGCCCCTCCGTCCCATAATTCCACCCTACATCCTGCATCCTCCATCGCCACGTTTACCAAGAAACCTCAAACACAAATTCTCATTAGAATCCATCCCCAGAATAAGGCGAACCAAGGGGGTAAAAAGGAATAGCTGCACCGGGACTAGGAGTCTAGAAATTGTTGTTCGCGTCGGCTCGATCGTCGCGCGTCGCCCTCTCCGCCAAGGCGTGTCAGGGTGTTGCGCCAGGTTTACTGCACTCCGTGAGCGCTATCCGGACACCTGAATCGAGAGGATTTTCACAACGGCCGGCTGCCTGACGCGAGAGAGCTCCGGCTAGGTTGTCGCGTGGGCGACCGGAAACCGTACCTTCCTACCGTCTTTGGTCGTCACTCGACGACTCCTCGAGGGGAAGGGAGCCGCGGGTGAGAGGGGAGAGCGGAGAGAGAAAGAGAGAGAGAAAAGGCAGACCGACCGGCCGAGAACTGGCGCAGCTCTCCTTCAACGTTCTCCAGCCAGTGTCTGCCAGCCGAGGGCGGATCTGTCCTCATCGTCGCGTAATGCCTCGACGATGCTGCGACCAGCAGGGACTCCTCTCTCCTTCACGCACGCGACTCGCTTCTAATCGAAACCCACCGCCAAGGGGGGCCCCCCTTCTGAGAAGCTACCGGGGGGGCATCGACGCTGCCCGTGGTCCGAAATCCGAAGGATGGCTCCTTCGAAGGGAGAACCGACGGTGGTGGGCCAGCCGAAATTGGGAAAACTAAATTGAAATGAAAATTTTTGGAGGGGGAAGCTGGATTTCAGGGAATTCAGGGATAGGTGAGAATTTAAAAACTCATTTTTCTTTATTACAGTAAAACCTCGATTAACCGCCTTCGTATCAATGTCAAAATTAAAGCGTTTCCTTAATGCAGATTTTTTTTTACTTTTATACCACTGTTAAAAGTTCAAGGTTTACTCGAAATTTTACTCTACTCTTATCACTAGTGCATCGCATAATTAGGACATAGAATAATAAAAACTGAAAATAATTAAGAGACGGTTAATTGAGGTTCTACTGTATTGTTATTTTAAGGATGAATTTTAGTAACAATCTTAACTACAAGCTAATCAATTTCCAAGATATTTTCTAAGATATTTGATTCATTATTATAAACTTGTTTTTCGAAATGTATCTGAAACGCAAATGTAAATGTAAATGAAATAATGAAATTATAATTTTCCTTTTTACTTACGTGTATGAAAAGCTGTAAAAAGTGTACCGATGTGTTGTATTTGCTGAGTACTGATTATATGTATCTTAATTATGTTAATAAAACTCTTGTTATATAGGTACTGTCCGGAATTTTCGTAACAATTTTGTTCGGTGTTTAATCTTCCTGCACACAAGATTTCAAAAACTTTGGCCTGTTATTTCACTCTTAATTTTGTAATTATATTTTTCAATATTGCGTTTTCTCATGAAAATACATGTTAAATTAAAAGTTTAGTAATTTAGAAACTACTGAATCAATTTTTCAAAAATTATTTTGGTGGTTTTACTACTGCATAAATATTAATTCTTCCAATTTTCAAACATTTTCGCTTCTTTTCAGTGTTATTGAAGTCCATCCTTAACTCCGGTGCAATTCTCTTGAAAATTTTCTATGTGTAATCAGTTTTATTATTAGATATGTTGTTCTTAGGCAATGACGACTTGAAGTCTGAATAATAGCGTGTATATGTATTATTATTTATTTTTTGGTGTTTTCTGTATTTTGGTACGTTTAAATATTTTTGTAGATTTTTGTGTATTTATATTTGTGCACAGAAATTTTAAGAAAATCAGTAGTTTAGTTATTATTAGACTGCAGATTTTATGCATTAATCTACGAGACTGTTAACATCTGCTTTACAATTAAGTATAACATTACTAATTGTAAGTATTACAAGATTTTTTGTACAGTATGATTAGAGTATGATTTTATACTTTATACGGTTCTGTTTCAGAAATTATTTAAGAAACGTAAATATATTTTCTACTTGAAGGGGTAACTGAAGTTTAATCAGTCTCAAATTTTAGAAAATTTATTTTCATACTAAAGAAATACTTTAAATACCATTTATAATACAAAATTAAAATATTTTATATTGTGCTTTAGGTTCTGGAAATAGAAATATTTTATTTTTCGTAGTTTCACGTCATATTTTTATATATTTTTAATATTTATTCTCCAAATTTTTCCCAGCTCCGCAAATAGTGCGAATTCAGTTTCCATAGGATTCAATTTCTGGGGTTTGTTTTTCGAACTAATTGAGACTTACTAGGATTTTGGTTTTAGGAGTCTAGGATGAGCACTGGTTGATGTTTTCCCTGTTTGTTTGTTCGGAGTACGTCGAGGGCAACGGACGGAGTTACAAAAATGTGGGGCACGTCTTCGAGAGATCCTCCGAGAAGGATAAAGTACGGGGAAGAGGGACAGAGATGGAGTAGCGCGATGCAACTACTTTTCACTAATAAGGCTCGACGCGTGAATGGAAAATCGATTGTTTCTCTCTGGCGTTCGCTCTCTCTGGAGAGAACGAGTGTCTTCTCTCTGTCTATGCTCCGTCTCTTTCGAGAAACTTCTCAATAACGCGCCTCATAATTTCTTGCTCCGTTTGCTTCATCTGCGTCCCCCTCCTTCCACTCTGGGTTTCCAATAAAATCAACTCGTTCATTGAGCAAATCTTGAGATGACTGTGGTGTTGAAGATTTCACATTTATTTGCTTGAAAAAGCGGAGACCTTCAGAATTTTTTTAGAGAAGGATTTAGCACGCAGTAAAAACACTTTGGGGCTTTTATTTGCATATGAAAAGATTTGTTTCTCTCATTTTTCTATAATATTACGATTTTTTAACATTTTCGAATAAAGTACATATTGCAATGAACAGAGACGTCGACTTCAGCTTACATAATTTCATTTCGGATTTTTTGAAATGAGAAAACCAAGAGAATTCTTAAATTTTATATTATTGATTACTGCATAAGTCTTTGGAAAAGCAGAAGAAAAAATCCAATGGCAATGACTGGTATAAGTTTAAGTAAAGAACTGAAGTGAAGTTTGAAGAAGGAGACTGCTCCAACATTTATCATTACAGGTTTAAAACTTGAAGAATGAAGTTTATGAATAATATTATTTGAACTTCATAGTTAAAAGTGATTGAAAAAAAATACCACAAGCTTCTTATTTTGAACCGGTTCACATTTTGGTTCCTCATATTACCACGAAAAAAAAAATGATATTTTTAGAGAAACACGATTAAAATCTTTTCACACTTTCATATAAATTCGCGTGTATACATGCGATTATATACTGCATTGCGTATAAATCAGCCTGCAGGCAAGCAGCTGGCTCTTATTATGCATGAAGACTATGTATTTTATAGAATACCCAAATCCAAGCAGCCATGAATCCTCAATCTCCGCCACTTTCATGCTTCAATCTCTTCATATCTTGGATCTTTAGATCTTCCTATAAAATCTACACGATTTCAAATTTCTTCCAAAACCTATTAACTATTTTCCCGGTATTTCTCCCCATAAAGACCAATTAAAAAAAAAAAAACTTCGAAAACTCGTCCACTACAACAAAACCAAAACGTAACGCGAAAAACCGATAATTGATAAGCTTCCCGGCCGAAGGGTTGCGCCGGGAGATAAGGGCGAGCATCGGGCAACAAAGAGTATCGGAGGACACGGAAAAGGAACGCTGTCGAAGCGAGCTTGTCGAGGATAGAAAAAAAAAAAGGCGACGCGAGAGAAAAAGCGAGAGAGAGAGAGGAAAAAACGCTATCTAGGCTCCTCGGATGATAGAAAGGTGATGACCTCGATCCTACGCCTGCCGCGTATAAAACGCCGTTCCCGTCTTGCACCTCGTTCCGCCTGTTTCTGCTTGCCTGTTCTGACTGGCCTGCCCACGCCTGCCCTTCTGTCAATTATATTTACTATTTCATTCATACGACCGCCGCTTGGTCCACGAGCCGTGCCCATTCACGAGAACGGCCGCGCATGCCGGATCGCTCGCGCCGATGGCTATCCGATAGGGTAGCGCCTCCATATATGATTCGGATGGAACTGCACCACGGGCAAAAATCTAATTTCCCGTAACCACAGCTTATGCCTCCCGCGTTGCGTAACAGCAACGCCAAGTCTCTTACGATACACACAAACACACGGGCAAATACACATAACACCGTATGCGCGCGCGAATGCGCGGTGAGGTGTTTCACGAGGCCGGAGACAATCTTTTCTGCGTGTGCCAATTATCTGCGAATCGATCCTTCGGGGCATTGTCTCTATTTTTATTACGTAGAGCTGAACTCGAGACTCGTTACCAGAGATGAGCTCGTGAGAACGGAGGAGACATGATGGCGAAGGTAATTTAGACGTTAATTGCTTGCTTTTGCTTTGTGACGGCTGAGATTTAAGAAAAATAACAAAAAAAAGTTATAAGGTTTTCCTTGATTATTTCTATTGAGAACTAGACTGTCTTGATTATGGCTAGTATAAGGGCCTCGATTATGTGGATCTCAATTGCAGTGAAACCTTAATTAACCGGCTTAATGTCAGAGTCAAAATTGAAGCATTTCCTTGCATTATTAAATCAACGTTCAAGTTCTACTCAAAATTTGACTCTAATTTCATTACTGGTACATCGAACAATTGAAACATAGAATAATAGAAATGTTAAATAATAATTGAAGTTTATTGTATTTCCAATTTTTATTATCGAAAGTTCCTATTATTTAATGAACTACTTGTAAGACTACAATAGGGCTTTAATCAAAACTTGAACTATGATTGACTAATTATATGATAGACTAATTATAATGATAGATAGATTAACCTGCTCTTTATTATTTTCTATTTTTTTTGTTCTGAGCTTCATTCATTCTACGTATAGTAAACTTTCCAGTGAAATTTCAACTCTTAAGGAATGATGTTATACTGAAAATAAAAAAAAAATTGTGTGTCAAGGAAACATTTCAATTTTAATTCCAATATTAACCCTCATCCGCCCTCATTTTCCCAACTTGATCTGTTTTTTTAGTATGAAATCGGTACAATGGTAAAAAATCAGTAAATAACAAGATAAATAAATAATTCTGTTATGTTAATGAAATAAAAAAAAAGTGTTTTAACTTAATATCCTCACAAATGTATGAATAATATATTGTTTCATAGGAAAATTGTGTCAAATTGACACACACACAAGGGGCAAATGAGGATGAAGCCAGTTAATCGAGGTTTTACTGTATTTTATATTACAAATTCCAACTCGGTTGATGGAAAATCTACTGTTAATCTCATATTTTTAAGCAAGGAAGAGTGAGAAAGATTTTCAAAATCTTTGAGACCAAATCAAAAAGACAATTTGTAGTTATAAACATTTGGAATCTTTAATCCTTTAATTCTGAAGGCAATTTAAATTTAGCGTTAAGTTTTTTTAACATTCGCTTCTTTGTAACTGTAAACAGTTTACTTTTGGGTTGTGATGGTACAAACAGTTTCTTCCCCACGTACTGAAAATTACTATACGAATTAAATTTCTATTTGAGTAGTAAAAAATCCTACTAGGACTTAGAGGGTTAAAGTAATTTTTCCATCCATCTGCTCTTAAAATTAACGTCTTTGAGTAAAAAATTAATGTAATTGTAAGAAAGCATTTTCTGTAAGTTATATACAATTTTTTGTACTTGAAATAATTTTGTAAGTGAGTAAGAGTAAAGAAGGATTAAGAGCTAGCGATCCATATCTTTCTGAGCAACTATCAGATAATTTTCCCACTCTGTTTTTGTACCTCGTAAACTCAGTCGTTCTTAACGTCACTCCGAGTCTGTTTACGAGCAATCAAGAGCATTCTTGTTCTTGGAAACCTGTTACATAAGTCGGAGTCTCACTAAAAAGTTTTACGCAGTGAACACAGATATATTACTAATTCGATTAATTAGAAGTTCAAATCCATAAAGGAGAAATATTTTTTTCCATACTGAATTATTCTAAGCTAAAAGCAAAGTTCTATGATAAATTTCCTCCTAAATACAGTAGAATCTCGATTATCCGACTTAATATTTTCAATATAAAATACTAATAATTAGTTGAAAATTATTGAAACATTGTTCAAATTCTACTTAAAGTTTTATAGGTAGTAATTTTAAATCTAATCCATTTAATAATTGGAATCCTGGTTAATAAAAATTGGAGATAATTGAAAGTCGGATAATTAATGTTGTACTGTATATAGATTTTGTCTTCTATTTCTTGTCTTCACACTAATCCTAATTCCTAATGTAAACAGAATTAAGTTGAAAATGTTTTTTATATGATGAATACTACTTTTTTTTTTAAGTCTGATTTCTTATTGTTTTCTACCTATGCTCTTTAAATTTTATAGGCCTATCCCTAAAACAATGGAAGCTATAGCAAGTTCCATAAATCGAAGTTGATTAACTGACCTTAAATTCCAAATGTCTCATAATTCAATGAATTTCAGAGACACGACAATGAAATTGGAAAAGCCTCAGTGGCGTAGCTAGGGAAGCGCTTTGCCCCGGGCGGCATTTTTTTGCGGACGGCTATTTTCACGTAGAACAAATTTCATTTTTCAATAAAATGTAAATATAACATAATATGATAACGATATAAAATATAATATTTACCTATCGTGGTATAATTTAAGTTTAACGCGTGGCATTATTTGTTTATTGCTTATACCGCAGCGATTGCGTTTCAGTAGTGGTAGCGCACAGTCAATACACATTAACAAGCATGATTCTATTTTTGCCTTTCCAAAATAATAATATGCTTGATTCATCATTAGTTTTTGGAGTCTATTACCCAGTTGTAACCGTTTGAAAATGATTTACGCTAATGATTAATAAAAGAGATACACATAATATTTTAATTTTTCTTTTGTTTACGTTGTTTTAATTTTTTATAGCATTTTTAGTATGTATACGTATTGACAGGGGCGGCAAAATTAGGGACCGTCATGGACAACAAAAGGTTTAGAGACGTCACTAAAAAGTCTAAATAAATAAAAAAAAAAAAAAAAAAAAAAAAAAAGTGAGAATTCAAATTCTATACAGTTTCTATAAAAAAAAGTCTAAATATTGTGACTAGGGTTTATACAAAAACCGAGTTTTAAAGAATCCGGTTTTTGAATTTCAGTATTTCCAAATCGACTAAACCGATTTTCTGTTATACGGTCGATGATTAAATAATTATGAACACTGTTTTTAACAAATATTGAAAATTCAGACTTCAATGCTTCCGATTTCATAAAATAGATATAATTAGATAAAATTATATCTCCAAATAAAGTCTATGAATTAATTTTTTCATGGCTAATTCATGAAGATTAATTTAACTATAATACAATTATATTATTATGATTATGCTCAAGGCTATATTATTCGGCAAAATATTAAACTTTTAAAATAAATAATTAATTAATTTCCCCCAAGTTAATCCTAGTATTTGAAATTAATTTTTTTAATTGAAAACCGATTTCCGAATATTGCAAATTTACTTCAAAAACCAATTTTCAAACTCGGTTTTTAAAAACCGATAAACCTTAATTCTGACATTATTTCCAGATTCAACAGTGCAATTAATTCATGTTCCATCTGCACACCTCGAATCCTGCAGTTTTCGCGAGTTCTTCCCTCTCCTCCTGCCCAATCTAAACACTTTCGTTTTCATCGTCAACTTTCGACGAATCCCTTCCGTGGACCGTCTCCGGCGGCAACCTAAGCAGAGATATCTACTTGTCGCGCATACCACGAACCTTCCTTTCTTTACTTTCTCACCCGCTCCTCGATACCGTGAGAAGCTTTTTTTCGGCTCCCGGGAAGAGTCGGCGCACTAATCGGGCGCTAATTCCCCTGATACGGTGAGAAAACAAACGGAAGGATCCCACTAATTGGAGCCAGCGGACCGTGAAAGTTCATCGGTTCAGGAGCATTCGTTAATCGATCGCGCGTTTACGTACGCGATGAAAATTTATGCGAACCGATTCGCTACCAGTTTTCAACCATCCACCGGAGATTAATTGCTAGGTGTAAGTAAGGTCACGCCTACTCGAATTTGAACGATACAGATCGCTCTAGTTCTGTCTCCGTTTTTTATTCCCTCCCTTTTTTTCTTTTCTATCCCTCCTCGACGGTCGCCGATCGACCGAACTTCGCATCGAAATCGACGATACCTAAAGAGGCTGGAACGTTTTTCGTATCCCCCGTCGGTGGAGAGATGAGGTCAACGTTATTTTCTAATAGATGAAACACTCGACGAAAGCACACACACGCACGGAACGCGTACACACACGCATCTGATAACCCGAATAATTAAGTTTCCACGTTGATTCTCGTATTCCTATAAAGGCATCGCCTCACGCCCACGCTCAATTCCTTTTCGACTCTTGCCCGACTATGGCTCTGTGATTGCAAAGCCGTTTCAGAATCTAACGATGTTTCCTTGTACTACGCGTGTAAAACTCGTTAACGGTCGTTACGCTACTATCTCTGCTGTTTAAGATAATTCCCTGTCTGCCATGATCTATCTCCTGCTCGGAGTTTTGAGTCACGATCACCTTTTTCGTGATGCATACGCTTTCCGAGTACATAATTCGCTCTCAGCTGCTTCTATAAACGCTAAACAGACACGCAAACATTATACTATAATTATCCAAACAGATTTAACAGAAGACTAATGCTTATTGAATATATTTCATGCTTTCTAATCAAATTTTGCATAATGAAAAAAAAACTTTTATAATTCGTAACTCCGTGAGCTAGTTAAAGCGGCATCTGTTACGCAAAGGAGAAATTGACTCACAGAACTGATAACGATCTCATTGATAACATCGATGCATGAATGTCTAACTTACCAACGAATGATACAAACTCGGATAACTTTTTTATCCCTCATTTTGAAATAGAACCAGAATATCAGAATATATATAAATTTGGGCTGTACTTCCGAAAACCTGACAAACCGGATTTAGCTGAAACTTTGCAAATAGCTTCATTTTGCATAAAAACAATGTTTGCGAGAAGAATTTTGTGCGACTAGCGAAAAATTTTTGTTACCATTTTAGTGTCACTCCCTGTAATTTTGAAAGTTTCTATGCTCTACGTTATCGACACGGTGAATTTTGTTTTTCTGTAATGCATTTCCGTGATATATTGAGAAACAAAAGACGCGAGATAACGTTTTCTAGCGTGTTTGTATTCTGTCTTATTTATCATGATGAGTCACATAAATTTATTTTTATTGTTCAAAAAATTAAGTAGTCGCGAAGCGACAATTGAATGGTGCAAGGAATTACAAAATTAATTCCCTCTGAAAAATGGTGTGTAAGACACAAAAAAGAAATGACTTATATCGAGTCAGAAGAAGGTTTGGGCTATTTTCGATGTCGCAAGAATAATAAATACGATCACAGTATTGCACTTGTACACAATACATGGTTGGTATCGTTATTACTATTATTATATTGTATTTATATTATACTTCATTTATTTTATATAAAAATAGGTTCGAATATTGCCATATAAGCATTGAAAGCTGCTTGATAATTACATATGCTTTTGCATGGAAATTTTCTTTTGAACAAACAATGCATGAATGCATTATTGAAAATCAAACAGTTTCTTCTGAAACGATTGCAGATAGATTTTCATTCTGCAGAGAGGTCTGTACTATAGCCCTCGATAAAGAATATACTATCGAAGGACTTCTCGGTGGTCCGTATACAATGCAAATTAATAAAAAGAAAATATTGAACACTGGTATAATCTTATTCTTCGGTTTACATTTAGGGATAGACATATTTTACTTTTAATATTGAAAAGAGTGATCGGAATGGGTTTGGGTTAGATCAAGTAAAAAACAAGAGAGCAATTGGAAAAGAAGATTGGGGCGAAAAGGGAGATCAGGATTAGGTCGGGGCTAGAAAGGAAATAAAAAAAAATCCGGTTTGTTAGGTTTTCGGAAGTTTAGCCGTGTCGATAACGTAGGCAGTGATATTACAGGGAGTGACACTAAAATGGTAACAAAATTTTTTCGCTAGTCGCAGAAAATCCTTCTCGCAAACATTGTTTATATGCAAAATGAAGCTATTTGCAAAGTTTCAGCTAAATCCGGTTTGTCAGGTTTTCGGAAGTACAGCCCCGATGTATCTCTAAAGTTTGTGAAATAATAATTTTATCTAGCGTCTGAGAGTATTTTTTGAAATAAAGTTTTTATTAATTAATAATCGAAAGTGCGAGGAGTCTTTGAGCTCGATCGGTACGTGCGTCGTTGACGTAGGATCGCAGAAAATAATCCACATGTTGCCTCTCTGTTTTCGTTGCCACTCGATCAGCTGATCAGCCATGGAGACTTCAATCCTGAACGCGGTAAGTGTCGTCTCGCCTTCTTGGGCTGTTATCGTCGCGAGCGACTAGCCACGAGGATTTTCTTCTGCCTAGTCAGCGGTTTATATACGTTGCCGTCACTCGTCATCGTTCAAAGTGCCTGTTTGCGCAAGCAGATCGAATCGATTTTGCAAAAACATGAGACAGTGTAAGCTACGTCGTCTCAATGTCCAATCGAACGTCATCTGTTGATTTTTATTCTATACTTCGCGCGAGGACACGCGCACACTTTCTATTTTAATTTTTGACAGAGCTCTGCGTGTAACTGCGCTTTGTTTTGTCGAAGGCACACGAAAGACAGAGGAGAGCGGAAGCACTGTTGCAGGAAGGGCGGTTCGAGGAAGCAGCCAAGTGTCACGAAACAGTGGCCAGCCTTTTGGGAGAAGCCCAAACTCGACTCGAGTCAGGCTTCGTGCATTTCAAGTCCTCCAGTTTGTCTAGTCGACCTCCTCCGGCTGTGATCGCATCGTTTCATTCGCTCGTTACGTTGGAATCGCTTGCGCTTCAGAGAGACTACCATAAGAGACAAGCCGCCGTAGTTAGGCAAGTATCGATGAGACAAAATCTAGTATAAAACCATAGAGAGCAATAATTACTTACTTTAACGTTACAGAATGAAACAAGCAAGATACGAGGAATACAAAGCAACCGTGGAAAATCAGCAGCGAGAGATTCTTAGTAAGCAAGCGCCCAAACAACTCGAGAAGGATACGACTGAATTGCCGACAGATAAGTTAGATGGATCTTTGCGGCAAGCTATTTATAGAACGATCGAAGAACACGACAGCCTCTTGAGTCTACTTTCCTTACCGAACAACGAAGGTAAAGGCTTCAAGCATCCAAAAGATACTGGTACAGTTATCGAAGAGCTGAAGACCGTCAATTGCCAGTTGCGGTGTCTGATTGGTAGCTTATTGAATCAGTTGGAGGCTAAGGAAGAGGAAGTGCGTCAGTTAACTGAACAACTTCATGCTGCATCTGTAAATCCTAACGACGAGGCTAGATTAGACAATGGACATTCTTCGCGTCTTGCACCTTTGCCACCTTTGACTCCTCTGGAGATGCCTCCCCTTTTCGACTTCACATCCACATAAATACTAGATTGTAGATAATGTATCATTTTTTCGATCCGATCTTCCATGACGTGCGGGATACAATTATCATCACCGAAGCTCAATCAGATTCATAATAGTACAAAAGTTAATGTGGGAATCGGTGCGACGTTTGACCTCTGGATGTATTGTTTTAACATTCAAGCATATTGTTTGACCAACATTTGTATTATAAGAATAAGAGAAACTATGTTATTTTAGTGTGTCTAACATAAACGCGTGATACTTACTTTTACTTGTTTAATGTTATTCGGAGGGATCAAAATACATATCAATTATGAATAGGATATGTAGCACAACGAGCATATGTTTATATGTTTACCTGTATGAATATGTGAGCAAACGAATGTATGAAATAAAAAAAAAAACGGATGATTTGTAACTCGTAATCATGCTCGTAATACTGCCATTCAAACGATTGTAGAATGAATCGTTTAGAGTGATCATAAAAGTTCATTGACGGTTGTGTAAAAACGTACCTAACATAACTCTTGTTAATTGTCTCATTTCAGTACGATACGATCACGTGTTGCTTAGTTCGTTTAAATGTTACTGTCAAATATGTGCGAAACGTTTGGAAAACTTTATCAATTATACTACGTAATGTTACGCAATAAATGTCTGTCAAGATTACTATTTTTCCAACTTTAATTTACTATTGTGTTAATTCCTCTTAAGTATGCTTGGAGGATACAACTCTGAACGGAGTTTGGTTCGTCAACCGCGATGAGAATTGAAGTTCTCTGCGCAATAATCGAACAATGGACACTGAATCAAAGTGAACCTAAACGGTTCCGTCAAACACATCAAAATGAATTATAAAAAATAGAAAAAAAATGTTTAATAAAGAAGCAAATTCTCCGTGTAATACACAATGCATGCACCGCAAAAGGGTCACTGCTAATTCATCAAAGAAGGAAATTTTACATGAATCTAAGGAGGGAAAGTAATTAAATAATAAATATGTCGGGTGAAGTAGTCACAATTTTCATAGGACAAGGAGGAGCGCAAGTGGCGAACGCTTGCTGGGAATTGTTCTGCTTGGAACACGGCGTATTGCCTAATGGGTGCATCAGACCTGATTATCGAATAAAGGACACCGCGTTTTGTTCATTTTTCTGCGAGTCAAAAGTAAGCAAATAGGATAACTAACAATTTTTGAATATCCGATAGCAAAGATAAGAACACATTTTCCTTCGAAAAAGAAAGTCCCATCTTCCCCCGTCTTTCCAGGCAAGAAAACTGACTCCACGCACTGTGATCGTCGATCTAGAGCCCACGGTGATCGACGAGATCCGAACAGGCGCGTACAAAAACCTTTTCAACCCGCAAACGCTCATCACAGGAAAGGAAGATGCGTCGAACAACTTTTCGAAAGGTTTTTATTCAATCGGTCGAGAAGCGATCGATCTGGTGATGGACCGCATTTGCAAAGTGTGTCGGTCGTGTTCGCAGCTGAGTGGTTTCATCGTGTTCAGGTAAACGAGTTCTCGAAATAGCAGAGAACTGATATCAAACCTCACGATGTCTCGCAGGTCTTTGAGCGGTGGCACAGGCAGTGGCCTCGGTGCTCTGGTGTTGGAACGTTTAACGTGTGAATATCCAAAGAAGATCATTTTGGATTTTGGTATTTATCCAGCTCCTAATATTTCCTCCGTGATCGTCGAACCCTATAATGCAGTTTTCACCACTTATGGGAGTCTGGACCATGTGAACTGCAGTTTCCTGTTTGATAATGAAGCTTTATATACCATCTGCGAAAGGTTTCAAGTTTGAGAAAGTTACATTTTTTCAAGGGCCTGTAGATTTGAAATTTTTTATGTGATTCAATGTTGGATGAGTTGAAGGAGACTTGAGATGATAAATCTGTGGCTATAAGGTGAAACAATGCAAGTCACATTTATTAAAAATTTTAGTTCACGGCTTAATTCAGGTCTAGAGAGTAGAATTTATACTATTATCAGAGAGAAAGTGCAGTAAATGAATATTTTCTTTTAAAAACGAGGATTTACTAAAATTTAAGATCGTAGTACAGTATTGGTGATCAAAACTTTAAACGCGAATATCTCGAAAACGAAAACCTGTGACATTTTACCTTATAATCACAGAAATATGAACAAAGTCCTAAAAAGATACACAGATTTTTCGCCTAATTAATGAATTTAGGTAATTAATTAGATTAACTAAAAAATCTGAGTGCTTTCAAACGTTTCAACAGTAGTGTATATAAAATTCGCTTTCTCTTCCTGAATAGTCCTTCGGATCGATAAGAGTTAATATGTATTAGGTTCAAAACTGAACTTGATGATTTATTCTTGAATCTCCGATGAATTATTATGGACTCAGGTTTCCAATTTGAATGGAAATCCCGTTGTATGCTTATCATTAATGCACCAATATCTCGAGATTATCGTTCCCAAATTAGATGATACAAATTTTATAAGATCTCAAAATATCCTTTCTCAAATTTTTTCATCAAACAAAACAACCTAATCAATATTCCTGCAGGAACTTAAACGTGGACAGTCCAACCTATACCAACTTAAACAGGATCAAAGCTCAAATCGTTTCAAGCATGACAGCATCAATGAGATTCGAAGGAGCAGTGAATCTAAGTCTGCAAGAATTACACACGAACCTGGTGCCCTATCCAAGGATTCATTTCAGTTTTGCAACGTACGCCCCCTTGATTGATCCTAGGAGAGCCATGCACGCGAACATAACGGCGGAGCAGATCACCTACGAGTGCTTCGAACCCGCGAATCAGGTACCTATCATCATTAATCGACAGCGGATCTTTATACAAAATACAATTTTCATAAGCACAAATAAAGAATAGGAACTTAAAAACAGTATATTTAATGCTCTAAGCATTCTAATTTGAATAATAGTTTTGATATTTTATTTATTTTGACATGTGTTAACACTCTCGTAGATTTTTTACATAGTTAGCGTTGTCATAAATGCATAAGATCCGCTGTCTAATCATTATAATGACTATACTTGCAGCGATTATGCTTGGATTGTCTATATTTCTGTATCTGAGAGCCAGACTAACCACAGCCCATTTGTTTAAAAATTGAGTTAGTATGCAGAGATCATAAGTTGCATAAGTTACTTGAGTCGATCGCTTTAATTTCCTCGAGTGATAAATTTGTAAATGTAATCGACTTGGCCAACAATTTTATTTATTCGGCAACTTAGTACATACATAATTTTATTGTTCTTTTTTTATTTTATAAGAATTGTATGAACCTACTTAGATTGCATTTTAAATAAAGAAGATCTAATAATTGCATTAAGTACTTCAAGTCCATTGTTCCTGTTGAACTAAACAAACCCAAGTCCATTATTATCTAAGTCCAAAGCACAAATAAATTTATATTAAGAAAATGCACCGAAGAAAATAACCTGTTTCAAATTTCAAATATTGTTTAATTACAAGTTCTGAAAGATAATTTAGGGAAATTGCCTTTTAAGAATTCATTTATTGCAGAGAATTTGCAAATAGTTGATTGCAATAGAAATAAACCTTGTCTTATAGACTATATTTTATAAAAATTATCGCAATTAAAAATACAGAAAAACATAACTTGTAGCAAATACAAAGATTTCTACAATACATACAAGATTTATACAATAGAAATCTACAATACAAAAAAGGCGAAGATTTTTTTATTAAAAAATTTAAAATTTAATGAAATTATAAAAATTGATATAAATTATTATTAAATTATCTTCAATTATTGCAATCTCAATTATTCAATTTATTAATGATATTAAATTCAGATAAAATTACTTTCCATATGTTGTTTATTATTTTATCATTAGTAAAGAATTAAATCTATCTTATAAGCCTGTGAAACCGCTAATCTGCCCGTAATTGGGTCAGGTTTCCTAAATAATTTAACTGTAATTTCTTTATTTAATATGATAGTGTAAAGTGTAAATGACCAAGTTTCGCAATGGATTTGATTTAGTTTCTCACATTTTCATAGTCATACGTTGATCCAAATCCTTTATAATAATAAAAAGAAAAAAATTTTCTTTTTTTTCTATAAGTAAATCACTTCAGTGTTTATTAACGTATTCTAGCAGCCTCCAATTTTTTAGTCACAAAACTAATCGATTCTTATATAAAAAAATGTGACTGCTACTGTTTTTCTGCTCGACTGAAAAGTAACTAAAGTGGACTCGAGTTAATCTGTTTCTCGGGTAAAGATTTGAGAAGCTGAAGTGGCGACGCTCGATTAAAATTGAATTTCAGATGGTAACGTGCGATCTACGCACAGGCGCATATATGAGCTGCTGCCTGTTGTACCGCGGAGACGTAAGTCCGATTGACGTCAACAGAACGATTGCGTCGTTGAAGGGGCACAAATCCATTCGTTTCGTCACTTGGAGTCCGACCGGGTTCAAGGTACCCCTTGTTGCCGTTTACTTTCAGCGTTTTGTCTACCGACTTGTAAACAGTGGCGATAAAGACTGCTGCGCGATGATGCTGCGGAATGCTTTCACGTTTTTCTGAATTTTCGCTTTCTTGAAACGGGGTCGCGGGATTTACACTGTGTCACGGAATTTATGAGTTTTTTTTTTTTTTATTGAGTTTCGATGTTCATTTTCGCAGGTGGGAATCAACTATCAACCGACCACGACGGTTCCCGGGGGAGATCTAGCTCCTTCCAGAATGACGGTGGCGATGGCCAGTAACAATTCTGCCGTGAAGCAGTTATGGTCGCTGCTTGCGCGCAAGTTCGATCTGATGTATCAGAAAAGAGCTTTCGTGCATCATTTCGTGGGGGAGGGAATGGAAGAATGCATTTTCCAGGACGCTCGAGATAACATGGCGACTTTGATTAATGATTACAATGAGATCGAGAGGTGACTGGAACTATCGGAGTGGAAGAGTCGCGGTAATCTGTGCACGGTTCTTTGTGTTCCGTTTGATAGTAATGGTAATAATTATATTGACTATTTCCTTTGTTATACGGCGAAGGAAACATAATCTTTCGCTTTGAAACTTTTTCTAGGATAAATCGCAGTTGAAGGGAAATATAAATTGCAGATCAGCTTATTAAGAACAATGTAAACTAATTTCAATATCACTTATGCGAACAAAATTATGCAACAAGGATATCACAAGCTTTATCAAAGAGAAAAAATTGCAGTATTTAGTACGTTCGTATTTTCCTTTCTCTAAGTTGAAGTATTCCTTCTTTAGTTTATCTCGCGACGTTCGCAGCGAGACGAAGGGGATCTGCATTTTCTTGAAGAATATCTCTTCTGCGTAGAATCATTGTATGATGTTGGTGGATAATGATTGTAACTTGTCACAAAAATAATAATGATGTACACACACTGTTTCCAGCAGTTTTTACTTCACGTTTTGATGGATTTCTTTCGTTTGAAATCAATTTTAAAGAGCGCAATTTTGATCAAGATTGGATAAGATTCTATCGCAAATTTAAAAATAAGCAGTACTTATTCTACTGCTAAGACATTACTAAACTGCGGATGTTTATGCTGTTACGAGCCTAGGGTTGCGGCGTGTGCAAAAGCCGAGGTTGTTGGATTTCGGATGTTGGTTGCGGATGAATCGCGTATTAGGAAAACCCACGGACGAACCGATGCTTATTTCATCTCCGGGAGCCACTAGGATTGTTAGTTAGCCTCGTAACCCAAATATTGAATTTAAGGGGGGATTTCCATATAGACTGCTAAAAATAAGCCGATTTTTGCGAATTTTTTACAAAAAACCTATTAAGGGAATCATTTTGAAACCTTCGGGACTGTATATACACTGTTTAAAGCTACAAAAAAAATTTGTTTGCAGTATAAATATTGGCTGCAGAAGTCGCTATTGAAGAAAATTGTTGCAGCCTTGCCGCTGGAGGTATAAATTGGTGGGCACTCTAGCTCCTTCAATTTTTTCTAGAATGAAGAAATTCAAAATGTTTCTTATTATTTATGAAATTATATCGTCGATGAACCAAAAATATTAGTGAAAAGTATAAATTTTTAAAGATTGCAGGGCTTGTAAACCAAAAGTGTGTTTTTTTGGGGTAATTTCTGAACGCATTTGTGTGAAATAAAGTTGCTTAAATTAATTTTTTCATTAAACATGTAGGTTCATCGACTATAGTTTGCTATAATGTTGTATACACCGGGATAGATAGATTGGTTGAGTAGTTTTTGTTTAATCGTGTCCACCAATTGCAAGAAATTAGTTTCGAGAAAAACGTATCTAAAGTTTCAGCGGCGAAAAACGAAAAGTGGCAAAGTCTTGTAAAACTTGCAGTTGTTCAATGTTAATTTGCTGTTCATGCTGAATAAAGTAACCCTTCAGCTTTCTCAAAAAATTCAAATCTCTATCTCCGATAGAACTACCGCATTCACCATAACTTTTGTTATTTTATAATACCGCGCGCAGTCGACACGCTGCTGCTCCATTAACTGTATTTCTACAAATACCTGGAATTCTGGCTTAGGGCTTTAGGATTACGTCCTTGAAGTGCATTACTATTAATCAAGCACAAAACAAATTTTTTGACTTGCTATATGGAAATTCCCCCTTAATATACTTCGAGCAGTAAAGTATATTAGTTATGGGACGTTACTGCAATTGGAACGTTCAGGATAGGATTTATCTAATTAAATACTCTCCTTTTACAAAAGAAAATGATTACATGTATTCAAAATATCCTAGCAGGACTTTAGAAATGTTTGAGTAAGAGTGTATCCCGAATCTAGTATGTTACTAAATCGTAAGTTACGCACAGATCTAGTGCGAGGGTCTGAAAAGAACTTTATAAAATAATTACTCAACAGGACTTCTACGTACTGTATCGTTAAGATAGTCTCGAAAGAGTCTTGTGCTCGATCTCGCTTCCAGTCTAAGCCGCGTACTAAACTCGAACTGGATTTCAAATGAGCCCCCCGAGGCACGATCCTCAACCCTTTTTATACCCGAAAATCGGGCTAAAAAGTGGTGGGGACAGTTCTCGGAATTAGATGAGCATGACTCTACTCTATGCTGGAGGGATGACCGTTACGAGTTCTAACTCCCCCACGTCGCTGCTGATGCTGTTCTAACGGCTTTCCAGCTCTGGAAAAAATTCGGAAGAATCCGAATATGACAATGCGTTGCATAAAGATGTACATAGATGCAAAAATACATGAAATATCGAAAATAAAATACATTTTACGATATTTAGGAGATAAACAACACTTTTAGTTCAGTTGTTTTTGTTATTCTATGTCCTTGAAAATATGAATTGCATAAACATCTGCAGTCTAGTCATTACTTATACTTTTGATAGAATTCGTTTCTCTCAGTGAGTCAAACCCGAGAAAGAGTGAACGTTTCATTTTCATTTCCAATTTGGAATTGTATTAGGATTTACTATCAATAAATTTGATGATATGGAAATCATCAAGTGTTAGTGACAGAAGATGTGTCAGTACTTTTAAAGTTGAGATATTAGCATCTCAGGATATATTAATAAATTCATGTTAAAGCAATTTCTAAGATAAAACGTACTGATGTCGCACATAATTTTTTTAGTAATACAAGAAAAAGAGAAGCGAAGTTTATGACTTTTAAATGTTGATTTTGGTATTCGGAATGTTGATGTTGATATTGGAATTTCGGAGTTTGAAATTGTTACTTTTTATATAGGATATACAAATATTTATACACCAGATTTAACTAATTTTTGCAAAAATATGTCTGACAATTCTTGCATCAAGCCACAGATTTATAATCTTCGTAAATATTTGCAAGATTTTGTGCCTATAAATTTATGTAGAGGCTTAAAATTAATTTAGTGAATAAGTCAGTTAAAAATTAGTACTTATTTGCAATACTAATCCACAAAGATATAATATTTATAAAAATTACAAAGCAGATTAACTTTTCCTATGGTTCCCAGCATTATCTAACAAGGGCAGGTCACGAGGTGGACGAGCGATTTTTAAACAAAACCGGACTAAAAATGTAGGAGCCGATAAGTATAAAAAAAATTCTAAAATATTAAGTATTTATGGTTGGCCAGTTTTATAAGAAATGACTTTAAACATCAAAACTGCGACTTCGTTCTGGTTGTAAACTGTAGGTCCTGATGAAACAAATTAAAAAATTTTGTCTTTTAGCAAGAATTATCGCATAAAACTGTTTTATTACGATCTAAAGTCTACAACAAGAACGAAATCAATCTGAAGACTTCGCAATTTTGATATTTAAAGTCATGTTTTATAAAAATGGCTAACCATAAACACCTAATATTTTAGAATTTGTTAATATTTATCGGCTCTAACATTTTTAGTCCGGTTTTGTTTAAAAATCTTTCGTCCAAATCGTAACCTTCCCTTGTAATTAGGCACATGTTCATGCATGTTTCTAATAGTCAAATAATTCATACAGTAAGTACAACCTCAATTATCCGAATCCCAATTATCCTCAATTTTTGTTGGTCAGAGTTTCAATTATTAAATGCATTAGGTATATGAGTACAGTATAAGACGTCGAGTAAAACTTGAACCCCGCGTCAATAATTTTCAACTAATTATCATCATTTTATATTATAAATATGAAGTCGGATAATCGAGGTTCTACTGTATGTGTATGTACCTCAAATCTGTGTTGCATTCACACTATTATTGACTTTGCTACATCCCTTTTAAAAGTTCTAAATACAATAACTTTTATTACTATCGCGTTATTATGAAGTTAGATGACAATATTTTGAATATGATGCCAAGAACACTAATCGTCTTACATCTTTGTCGAAATGAAAATAGTCATTAAAACAAATAAAATACTTCAATGACTTGAAAAAGACCCCAAGACCATAATTAAAAAGAGGATATGTAATTGAGGAGCGCAAGGAAACAAGTATGATTAGCCACCAAGGTGCATTAGAGAATACTAACAAATAAATTAAATAAAATATCGTAATAAACTAAATGCAAAACAATAAATACGCGTGAAACGTATCAAAACTTTTACTTTTCAATTTCCATAAAATCCCAAGGGTGCTTCTTAAACCTGTCTCATCAATACAAGATAAAGATTTCGACTGGCAGAATATACAACGTTTCCAGGAGAAAATATGTTCAAGAAGAACCCAGGACGAAAGGAAAAGAACAAGCTGAGCGATCGCACGCGATAAGGAACAATCGGTGGAAGATAAGGCAGTCAGTGGTAGACTCGCTGGCACCAGCGAAGCGATCCAAACGTTGTCCGTCGCCTTGGTCTGTCCGTTTCGCACTGCGCGCGATATCTCGCGGAGGAGCATCGATAACGGATCGCTCGACGATCCTGCTTCTTGCTCGCAGCCACGCGCGATACTCGCCTGAACAATAACAATATCCCCGGCTTGGTTCACGTAACATCGTACGCTTGATAACGGGGCATCGAATGACTGGTAATTCCTCGCGATAACGGCACATCATCTGCTTTGTTCTGGAAATAGTTAGTACTTTATCTTCCATATCAAGAGGCGATTGGACCTCGGTTGGATTACCGCGAAGATCCGCTATTTCAAAGAGAAACAATTTTATTCTAAAACTACAGGTGATACTTTTTCCTTGAAAAATAGATACAGAGGATGCAGTCGCTTGCGATTAATCTTTCGTTTGCGTGGTACAAAAGAAAGTTATTTTAGAAATAATTAATCTCTATGATGGTTCGTCGTGAATTTTCACGGTTTTTACTTTCGCCTGAGCATTCATGAGTTTTAAGCTTTAATTACGCAAATAGTTTGATTATCTTCAATAGAAAGTGTCAGTAGGTTTTTATCAGCCGTTCGAGTTTATAAAAAGGATCGCCACGTTGAACTTTGTTTCGGAGCTCGACTTCGGGATACCCAATTTTCCTCAATCAAGTGGCACGCGTTCTGATAGCGTGAAAACGATAATGTATCGTCCGATAACAGAACAGGACCATGCCTCCCAGCGAAGATACGACTGCTCGAATCTTATCTTCCACGCGTCCACAACTTTCGTCTACGATTACATAATTTTCACTCGCAGTGTAATTACACATAGTTCTATGTTGATAATGGATACACAGTCCAGCTTCGGGCTTTGAACCGACAAGACTTTCGAATATCTTCACAACTGAACATCGAACGGGACACAGTGTCGCAATTTTTTCCTTTTTTTTTCATAATAAAAATATATATTAAAATTTTTCCGTTCAAGACTTGATCCATGACAATGACAACAGACATGCGATTATATTGGATTACTGCCGGAAGAAGATAGCATGAATGAAATATTAACGTGAACTCAAATCTTCGACTTACAATTACCGTTCTTGTATTAAGACTATAAACAGTTCATTGGAAAAATTATCACTAAGAAATCTATGAAAATCTATGAGTTAAATCTCAAATTCAGCCATGAAATACAAGACAATATTAAATAGGAGAGGTCAAGTTATGACTCGAGTTAGTATCGGTCACAGAAAGTGAACGCACGAACACCGCCGCTTTAAAAGGTAATTTAGGAGTTACAAAGATACTTATTTTTCGCGATATAAGGTAATAATATCACAGTTACAGTACTTATTGGATTAAAAAGGTCGCAATCTTTATCATAGCAAAGAAATTGTTTACGAAAAACGTTCCTATCTTGAATTATAGGGGTTGAAAACGCCGGAATTCCAATGAGGCAACACAAAACGACATGTAGCACACTCTGGAACCTGTCGAAAAAGATGACGAAAAAAGATTCATGTTGCTTCGGTTGAAAGAATTCGTGCCTTTAGACGTTTATGATAGTTTTTTAAAAAAATGATTGAGTTTTGGACCCAAGTCACAGAAGTTTTTTGTTCGTTTTTACTTTTTTACGCGATCTATCACCCTTCCAAATCTTTGCAATATTATCCCCAACACCCTGTACAAAACCGAAATCTAAGGCAAATTCTAGCAGGGTTCCTTGTAAATAAAATGCGAAATAGGTTCTAAGTTGTAATTACAATGTATTTAGAGATATACAGGGTCATCCACGTATTTCGGAACCCATGCGTTTGAACACAAATGAGTTCGGGTTCCGAGATATATGGATGACCCTATATTTATTATTAGCATGTAAGTCATGTCAGTTTATGTAAATCGCTGCTAACTCGTGACAGCTGATGCGACAATAAATAAGTAAAAAAGAAATGTGTTCGTGACGAAGCTCAGCAACTGCAAATCGTCTTCTACAAAACAGCACGAAATAGCTCCAAACTTTGAGGATTTTATCACGAAGCTCATAATAAATGTCGGTGGACATTCTCGGTCAATTCTTAAACAGTATCGAGCCCAGTTATCGATGAGGCCAAGACACGAGCTTGGGCTTATCAAAATCGGCGATCGTCTAATCGCGATCACGACGTCTGCTCGTTCTTCTCGGCAACGTCACGAAAGTTTCACGTGAATCATGCAATCTCTCTCTCTCTCTCGAGCGTATTCAGCAGTGTGTGCGTGCGCATTTTGCGCGTTATTCGCGACAGACAGTTTGTCCTTTGCCATCCAACGCGATTTCGGATTACGTCGACCGATCTTAATAAACTCGCAAGCGCCGTGGCCTCTGAACAAATTTTCCATCGGCTGCGAGGAGCCTCGCGAATCGCCAGATAACGTCGCGAACAACCGATCGATTGTTTTTAAAACCTCTGATGGTTTATTCCTTTGTTGCGTCGTTGATAGACGTTTTCGCCCTGCTATGGAATTCAGGTTCGATGGCTGTTTTGTTCCTCCAAAGGAAACGCGAGAAGAAACTTTTACTGGAGATCAATTCTCGTGGGACAGACACCTCTTTTAATATGAAGATGGATAAAAAGCAAAAGCCGGTTTCTGAATTTTTAAACAATATCGATTTTCTGTCTAGGCTGACAGCAAGGACTTTATCATCGCCAACTCTCTTCAAAATCTCTGCGGAAATTCATTCTATTGATTTTCCTTTCAAGCGTCAGATTTTCTGCAGATGTCGTTCTGTATAGTCGATAGCAGTACTGATACTCCAAAGTTCTTTGCACCAAAAAATTATAGTGTTTGTATTTTTTTCTGGGAATCCAACAGCTGTGTGTTATGCACTTCTGAGCGTGTAAAATATGGAAAAGTATGAAATGCGTTAAAACTTCTGTAAAGAAATGATTTAGACACAAAAGATATCGAAAATCTTTTCTTTCTATATCTATCTTGCCTCCTATAGACTGTGCCAGTCTAATGTTTGTATGATTTTACTACAATTGTGGACACTATTATACAAGCTTATCGAGTCATGAAAGAGCAGACAAGGTTAACGCCACTGGACCAAAGATTGTCAATTTCTTCCATGGAATAAATAAAATGTATTTTTCTTGGAAACTGCCGAAGAATTACATATAAATCAAATCTTTTTGTAAGATTATAACATATCAGGATCCGTGTTTCGTACTCTGATTTACCCCTAACGGAATTCTATCTACAATTGACCCTCACTGATAAGTTACATTGATGTAATGTGTAGAAGTAATAAGTTGACACTTGAAAAGGACGTGGATATGATTGGTTCACGGAGGAATAGGCCCACCTTCGCTTCCAGGCATTTTGGGACAGGACCGCATTTAGAATTTTGGAGACCCTAGATGCATTATTACGAAACTTTAAAGAAGTCTATTTCAGTTCATGAATTTGATAAAAGTGTCTGAGGAATTACTAAAATTACTACATAATACCCATGTTTACTTCTGAAATTTTGAATTTGGAGATTGAAAACTTTAAAGCTGAATATTTGAAGAGTTAAAAATGGAAATTTAAAGAATTTTTAAGATTTCAATTTAGAGATATAAAGATTTCAGGATGTAAATTTAAAGCGTTTCAGAATTGAAATTGAACACTTCGAAATTTCAAGTTGAAGAGATGAAAATTTCAGAGATTTGAGGCTTTCGAATTAGAGATCTGAAAAAAAATTGATAGTTAAGTATTTGAAAATATAAAAATAAAGATTTAAAGGCTTATAGTTGAAGATTTTAAGAGTTGAAGCTAAAGATTCAAAATTTGAAGGTTTGAAGTTAGAAATTAAAAAATTTGAAATTGAAATTTAGAAAATTTCAAGTTAGAGACTTGAAAATTTTAAGTTGCAAATTTAGAGAATTGAATTGAAAATACTACTTCAAATGAAGAATCAATTTTCTATGGCTTCTAATGTTTATATTATGAATTTAGTTCTTATAAACATGTATTTTAACTTTGGTTTACTTGGAGCTAAGTTTTAAAATGTGGTGCCAATAAAAAATGAGGTCCCAGTTTGCACTTTATGCGCCTTACAATAAATGCGATCCTATTTTTGATCGAGGCATATTATTGGTCGAAGTGATTACATCTTGTATTATGTAATCTCATGAATACTGTTAATTCATACATTACAATAAGCCTTGGAAGATTAAAAAAGTTGCGGAGAAAGAACTTCAAACATTATATGAAAATTGGAAAATGGATGCGTTTAGAATAACTCGAATTTCTCGGATTTTCTACAATATTTTAAGTAAAAGAAACTGCTTCAATGAATATGCAATTTTTAACTCTTTAACACCTATCAAAGTTCTTAAGAATTCCAAGACTTTCAAACAATCATGATTTCTATAAACCACATTAAGATTTTGAGATTCAAAGCCTACTAATTGTAGAACTTAATTTTGTACACTTACCAAAGCTTTTAAGTCTTTTTAGCTTCAAATCATCTTCCAAGTAATCCAAATTTGTCACTAGGTACCTACGTAAAAGTTTTTAAATCAAATTTTTTGAAGACATAGAAAAGGAAACATAAATTATCCCCAGAAAGTTGCAAGCACTCTTCCGTTGTCAAAGAGCAAATTATTAAAAATGTAGAAGCCTCTGCTGGCTAATATCAGCCAAGGAAACTGAAGTCCCCTTAACTTTCTTCTACATTTTTAATAATTTACAACATAGAAGCCAAAGAGACATGCTGCTTGCAACATTCTGAGCTTGTAATACACTCCTCCCCTTCAACTTAAAAATAAAGTTAATGAAAGAGACTCCTCAATGCTCTTTTTGCGAGTATGTATAATTCCATTCGATTTTACGCAGCTCTGTTCCTCGAAATAGCAGGCGAAAAGAACAATGATACGGCTAATGGTATTTTCCCAGGTGTCGCGAACGAAAAAATAAATTAAACACGATCCCCGCGAAGCGATAGGCAGGGCTTAAATTCTTGATAGGTTGTATCAACAATTAACCGATAAGAATGCACTCGACAGTCAATGGATATACGGCGATAAGCGCGTTACAAATTCTACGAGACGCGGTCGATTTCGTCGTCAATGGTAAAAATAAATTGTTCGGAAAGACCGGCTTTTGATCGAGCACGATAATCGATCGACGAGATCGGAGCATTGGGCAGGAACATCTGCGCACCCGGATCAGGTGATTCGGTTCTGTAAACACTCGTCGAGCTGACGAGTTGAGCTCCGAACTAATTCGTAATTTCAACGCTTCGGAATTCGAAGAATCGCTCGTTCCCTGAAAACTCAGATACGGACGAGTGAAAATTGTGCCTTGACGGGTTTACGAGCGAAATTTCCCACGTCGTTTCCACGAAATTGCGTCGCGGGAGTTATCACGAGTTCCAGATTTGACAACCCGATGTCTAAAAATAGCGACGCTTCCAGAAATTGCCTATACACGTGCTTCGCTATTATTTTCACGTGCGATCGCGATTCATTTCGCGTGCTTGATACGCCGCTATGAAACAGGAAACTCGCGAGGTGTCAATGCAGAGGAGAGTGACGCGAGATTTTCTCTTGTAGACGAAACGTCAGACAACAATTGCTAAACCGTTTTCCCACCGCGAGGGAATTCAAAAACTCCCTAGATGCTGGCATAGAGTTCGCTCATCTGACGCATACAAACAATCGAACGTATAAAGAAATCGTATCGATTGTCGTCACCGAATGCTTTTTACTATTCTTATGATAATGACAAGAATTGCATGTCACTGCAAGAGACAGAGAGAATTCGCGCGAATGGGAGGAAAATTTGTTTCTTTCCTCTCGGTACATGTTACTGTCGATTGGTGTTTTTCCTTGTAGCTAGTCATCTTTAATCACTTCGGAACATCGTGGTCCAGTTCCGGTTTCGTATTTTCCTCGACAATTTCGTCAGAAGAAAGTGAATCTTTAGTACCACGAATTAATCTTGACAATACGACCCTTGAAGATTTGTTGTATGAAGATTTGTTTCTATGTTTACCACTTTTTGGAAATTTTACGATCTGGTAGGCTGGTAGGCTTTGTTTGTGTAGCCCCATCTTTACGCAATCGATAAGAAGAAAATGATTCACTGATATTACGAATTAGCTTCTTATTATTATTATTTGTCACTTTCTGGAATTATTCGAGGTAAACAAGTTACAATTTCGATATTCCTGGAATAACAAATATCGATAATGCTCCTGCAAAATAAAGTTAAGTTACGAGAATAATGATGTAAACTCTAAACTGTGGAACTCTTATACATTGTAAACTATTTTTAATAAAATCTGAGCTAATAATTAGACAGCGGATTTAACGTATTTATGACAGTGCTAAGTATGCAAAAAATTTACGAAATTGTTAATATATACTAAAATATACAAAATATGAACAATATTTTTCAAGTTAGAATGTTTAGAACCTTAAACATACTGTTTTTCAAGTTTCAATTCTTTATTTGTACTTGTAAAAATTTTATTTTGCATAAAGATCCGCTGTCTACTAATAACGAATTAAATACTTTAAATTTACGTGCATCCTCCTATATTTGTTTGCGTTTATATTTATCAGAAATGCATAAACATTGGAACTTTACTAATAACCGAAGTTCCGGTTTAATTGGACTAACAATAAGAGAAGATAGCTCAATTAATATTCAGCTCTCAAACCAATTGCAGAACTCCATTTATTGGGATACATTTTAGTCAGTGTCCCGATTCACTGAATTGTTGTTGAACTCCCATTATCTAAACTACTATTGAGATTTGTAGATGATTCAAAACATAATCAAAAGAAAAAAATTTTAAGAAACTTTTCCAAGGAAATGATTTCTTAAGTGCTATTAAATTATTGTCTTTGAAGCTTTATTTTCTAAACTCTTTGTAACTTATGAAATATTTTTTCTAATAAAAAGTAGCAAATATCCTCAAACTACAATATTGTAATATCAAGAATTATTTATGAATTAAGAAATTTTTTGCTAAGTTTCACAATTAAAATGGCAATAAAAATTGCGGATAATTTTACGCGCAACTGTATAAAAAAAAATTGTATTGGACCCCAATTATCCGACTACGAACTCCAGTTACCAAAAAAAAAAAAAAAAAAGAAAGATAGTGAACTCCAATTAGTCGAATTGCTTTCCCCCTCGGCAAACTTGTATAAACACAGTTCCAGTGAACCCCGAAATTATGCCACACAGTGATGAACGGCTTATCGAGACCCGTCGATAACGATGCATCGACGGCCAGGCGAAGACCAAACCAGACGGGTTATCTAAATCTCGGCTTGGTCATTTTTTTCGAAACTGTCTCGTCCCACCATCGGCTCCGTGCTACGCTCAAGGATTCGGCGATCACGGTGAATGACGCGATCGCGTCTTTATCGCGAGATCCCGTGACGTCGTGCTTATCGTATAAATTATCCACCGGTGGAGGTCTGTTCGTCAGTTCAGCTTTTCTCCTCGCACGATCACGAGCGATGCGAAGAAACATTCTCCACCAGGCAGTCCATAACATTTAGAACTGTTTTGGTTCTAAGTATTTCAACGATCTAGTCAATTCCAACAGTATATATACCAAGGTGAGCATTTAACTAATTTCTGCTTCGAACTTTAATTTTTTCAGGCACGACGAACAGAACAATAACAGACAGAATTTTATTAGATGATTCAGTTTTTTTTTTTTTTCAATTGCATAATCGTGAATTTAAAGTAGTACAGAATTATAAATTAAATTATACTTTGTACGTCGAGCAAAGTTTCTGTTTTTGGAATTAGTTAATTCGTAATGAATCCTTTGTGTGGACACTGTGGACTGAAGTCTTGTAATGAGTCGCATTAGTGACAGATTTCTGCTTTGAACTTTAACTCTTTCAGGCACAATGAACGAAACAATAACAGACAGAATTCTATTAGATGATACGAGTTTTTTTCAATCGAAGAATCGTGAAATTAAAGTGATACAGAATAATAAATAAAATTATGTTCTGTACGTCGAGCAAAGTTTCTGTATTTGGAATTAGTTAATTTGTAATGAATCCTTTGTGTGCATTTAAGGCTTGGAATTTTAATCGAATTAGGCACAGATTTCTACTTTGACCCTTAACTCTTTCTGGTGCAAAGAACAAAATAATAAGAGACAGAATTGTATTAAATGATTCAAGTTTTTCTGCAACTGCGGAATTGTGAAATTAAAATGTTATAGTATAATAAATCAAATTATGCTTTGTACGTCGAGCAAAGTTTCTGTTTTTGGAATTAGTTAATTTGTAATGAATCCTTTATGTAAATTTCAATCTAGTGATTGATTTGTTCCATGATATTTTTATAATGAAAGAATAAAAAATTTATAAGAAATAAAGTACATGATATTTTTCTTTAATAGATTATATAAAAAATGTACCATTTAATAAAATTTTGACTCTCGTTTATTCTTCTTTCCTTTGTACCAGGAAGAATTAATTGGAGTACTTTCCTTCATTTTCAGCACACTTTACTTTATGCCATTATGCCTTCCATAATTTTATAGAAGTCTAAAGCATAGTATCTAATCATCTTACATAGTAAATAATAATTCTAAAGATGACTTTATTTAGAAAAAAGAATTAATATCTATAATCATGTTTAATTCCTGATATGCCGACTATCACTTCGTATAAGTATCTTCTATCTTCCACTTCAGAATATTTTCGAATATTTTTAAGTTCCGACTCCAGAAGATACTTTGAGTCTAAATACAAAGCAAAAAGCAAGACAATAATTTTCTGATTGAAATTTAAATGAAATTGATTGCAATTATTTGATGATTAAACGACGATTAAATCTTAACCCTGATACGTTTTTCTTAAAAATTTCTATACAATATTAAGCCCTAAAAAACGTAGATATTAATACTGAGTTTCTAATATTTTCCTTAAAATTGAAAATAAATAGAATGCATGATTGAGTCAAAAAAGGTCAGAAGACCGTAGTAAAGTTAAAAATATTCCAACTTCTTCGAGTCCAAACTTAAAACAAGACAAAATTTTCAGGTTTCATTGTTCGATTTGCTAACATTTCTCTCTGTTTCGTCTTTCAGATGCTGATCGGTGGAGCAGTAAGCTACGTCGCTGGCAGCCAGGCGGTTCGCACAGTCTACTGGCGAACGGCGAACAACGGTCGATTGCTGAAGACCGCGAAGACCTGCATGTTCCAAGGGCCACCAAAACCCGCCCCGTCTTCGACGTCCGCGTCTTCAGCCTTCCAGGGTTGCTCTCGCATAGACCCGATACCGAACGTCGTTTTGAACCGTCGAGACTAGAGCAGCGAGCAACATGACAATGAACCAAAGATTCAGGGAGCGAAGGAGGAAAGAGACTGTGTTAAGGGAGGGAATGCCATGAAAAATTGGCTTTGTACATAATTATAATTAATTTATGTTGACTAAATTATTAACCACTTGTACGTTCGTTGAAAGAACGATTATTGAATAAATTCGATATTTATTTTGTTTAAATCTCGTGTCCTTTTCTCGTTTCATTATCCAAATAACATATGCATTAAAAAACTGGGCGAAATTGGATTTTTTAAACATTAACGAGGGGTAGAAATGACTGCGCTGCGTGGAACGCTTCGGAGTTGCTTTTTTATGTGGAGGAAAAATTAGTTTTTCGCGGTATAGTGAAACTAGTCCAAATTGAATTTTGGGAGGTTTAATAAAAGGTAAGAATTCCTCTCTGTGTGGTGCAATTTCTTCGCAACAATATCTTCGAATTTTGGATGAGAGTGCATCGCGTTCAATGAAGTATCGAAGTTGCAGTCGTTAGGTAAACAATCATCTAGGTATTCCAGGTGAATGGTCTCGTACTTGAACTTTGAAATAAGATCAAGTCGTTTTGCACCCATTTTTAGATAACAGAAGCTTTTATTCGGAATCATCCTTAGAAGCGATAAGGACTGATCAATGCAACCGACTTCCGCTCCCATCGCCTGCCCCCTTTGCTTTATCACTGCGAATATTAATATTGTCAATGATATTATAATCGCCATTCGCGACGTCAATGCGCAGAGTCAGTGGTCCGCGATTTTCGGAAACGGAAACCGCGAAGTTGGAAACTTTTTATAAATGGGTGTGACGTTCTCACACAGAGTTCGATCGATTCCAGGGAGAGCGAGTGCTCGGAGAGACGCAACATCGAGGTGCGAATCTGCGTCGGCGTTCAACGTTCCTTCAGACTTATTTCAATTGCGAGAAAACGTAGGTCGTAGATCCGGTCTTATCTATGGTGGAAAAAGACTTTGCAATCACGCACACGTATCGTGACCGTGCGATGTTACATGCGCGATGCATCGATATCGTAAATCGTAAAACATGCGTCACTCTTTCATGCGGATCATCTCGAGCGGAAAATTTAACCGAACCGTTCGCGCTCGAGAGAATATTAATCTTTCCATTATCGCACCGGTTCTGGAAACTCCTCTGGTGTTTGCTTTAATTATTCTTTAATGTGCTTACTTAGCTTACTTCCAATTTCCTTTACTTTTCTCTTATTAAACACAAATATAATGAATCATGGAGATGCTTTGTCTGGGGTGCATCTGTCTTTTCTTATATTTCCTCTACTAGGTTCCTTTTGAAAATTTGGAATTGAATAAGTTTTATTATTATCGTGTAGATAATGAATTGTTTGTATAATGTTCAGGAATAGTAAATCTAAATATTAACTTTAAATTTCTCACATTTTTTCGAAATATGGAACAGTTGTCAAAGGAAATGAAATATTCTAAAGGGGCACAAGAGACCCGAAGACCGTAGCAGGGTTAAGAATTGCTCCTAAGGTTTTTCTGTCTCTTGAGTTGAATGTTAATCACTATATTTGAGCAATTATACTATAAATTTAGATTCAATATGTATTATTGTTCATTGCTTCTCTTCTCCATTGCCTATATTTATGCTAAGCTAATGCTTGGAAAATTACCACTTTAAGGATAGACTTTATAAACTATAGAATTTTGTATTTTTAGTGACCAAATTTAGTTTGAATAATTATTGCAAATTTCAGACAAGAAAGCAGTTAGAATCATTTGCTAATCGTTTTTATGATTATGTGTATAATGAGATTTCTTCTATCTGGAGAACTATACTTTGAGAGCTTTTGTCAATGTTCTTTGATCCGACGCAATGTTTATAGCCTTCATAAAATTGTTTGTTTAGCGAGAAATTCCTTAATTCCTGTGAAAGTGATGAAATACTTTACTATATTACAAAAAATGACATCATCATGCATCAAGCACATTTTGACCTAGAATATTCATTCTAATTTTCCTTATACTAATCAATTGTAACAATGACCCAAAAAATGATTTGCTGAAATATTTATAAGATCCTTTCTGTGTTACCCAAAATTTGTTGTATTCAATAAAAATCATTTAAAAATTCCTTCTTTAAGAATAATCTACCTGCTCGAAATTAAAATATGCAAATAACTTTTTCTTCTTCTCTACTTTAACCCTGCTACGTTCCTCTGAAAAGTCTGAATTTATAAGAACATTAATTTCTACTACATGATTATTAACCCTTGCTCCATAAATGCTTTTACAGTTGTCTCAAACCGTAAACCAGGTTCACTAATTTGCAATACGTTTTTCAGTAAATAAAAACCTTCGAAAAAATCCTAAGAAATTCATACAATATCCTTAAATTTTGTAAATTAGGATTAATGTAAAAGATTAACCTAGAAGCGGATTTACACATACAGTCCTTGGCCAGTTTATTAGACGTACTATAAAATATTTGTAATTGTTTCAACTTTCTTCTTTATGCGTCGCACAGTTGCTTCAGACACCATCAACTTTCGTGATATTTCGCGGTTGGAAAACATTTTAGTATTAATGAGGGCCTTAACTTCAGCTATTTTACGTGGTGAAAGGTCGCCCTTTTTACCCATGGTTAAATTTTTCCAATCTAGTAATTCTAGCTATCAAACGTGCTGCACACACAATAAACAAACTACCGTGTGATTTAATCCTGAAAGACAAATAAATACATTAAACAAAACCATATAAACACGTCAGTTCTTGTAGCACGCGACAACGCAAATGAAACAAGTTTATACTTGTTTATGTTCCATAGCCAATATCTTAACATTATGTAAAAAATAAATATGAAATAAAACTGTATCATAAATTTCCTATATAAAAATCATTATTTGTAAGGGTAAATGTAAATATCGCATATAATCTAGTGCAACATATACAACTACAAATATTTTATAGTGCGTCTAATAAACTGGCCAGGGACTGTAGGCTAATCAGTAGGCTAAAGCCTAGGGCGGCGAATTCTCGGGGGCGGCAAATTTTTGCCGATAGAAATTGAAAAAGACAATAAAGTGTTTTTACTTTTAACTTTTTATTTTTTCGTCGAGAAAATGTATTATACAACCAAATAAATTGTTTTTACTTTCTAATTAAAAGCTTATGGGTCCATTATACAGTCGAACCTTGATAACTCGAACTCTAAGAGAAAAGCTAAAATCTTCAAATTACAGACGTTTCGACTTATCGAGATTTTCGACTAAAATAGGTTTAACAAACGAAACTTCAACATTTAGAGATTTTATACGATTGTTAATAATTTCTCCATTGTAACAGTTCAAGGAAAGAAAAAGTAACTTTTTGAACACGATCAATTATTTATCGTGTAAACATATAAACGTGACCATTAAACAAATGTTACATTATTATACTTGTAGATTATTATTGAAAAAGTCTATTAACTGCACCACCCTCACAGGAAGGCATGATTTATGTTTCTCCCTTTGAAAGAGTTCATCCCAGATAAAGAACCGGAGTATTGTTACGAATGGGAAAGGTGACTTCATGGATTAAGCGATTAAGCGATCTCGTAATTCGATGTGGATCCCCAGTTTCAACAGTGCAATTTTAAGGAAATTGCATCCGAGAATTTCTAAGCTCCTTCCGCCGCACGCGATCAGAATTATTAACAAGTAAATAGAGCTCCTGAATTTACCGAGATAAAAGCATGGAGGCAAGTTACGATGCGGGTCAAGGTCTCGAGCGTTCAACGCAAAGTCGTTGGCAGCACCGCAAAGGTTTCCTTAAACACGCGTCTGGAGGCTACCTTATGCGCCAAGTGGAAAGCTGTGTTTGACGTTTAGGCGACAGGTTCATAATGATGCTTAAGCGACGAGGTCTCTCTCCCGCGTTTTCCTCAGTTTAATAGCTCCGGACGCTTTAATAATCCTCTTTCCCGGAGGGATTTCTAAAGACGAAGCAAGACGAAGCGCGAGAATGGAAAGTGATAAGAATAACAAGCGGCCAAATCCGCTAAAGCAGTGGCATCTGCCCGCGATCCTCAGAAACCGTGCGATCAATCGCGCAAAACTCGCAGAGGCGAGAGAAAGTGTAATTGCAGAGCTGGGAAGTAGGGTGGAACGACAAAGAAGTTATTTCAAAATTGGACGACTATGTTCCTCTAACGGAAAAGACTTTTCTTTGGTCTTCTAGATTAACACTGCGAAAGCTGGGTTAGATACACTTTTCAGGTGTCGCAAGGCATTTAAAAATTATTTCTATGTGCGACGTGGTTTGGATATTTCATTGCCATTTGTATGAAAGTTGGAAGATTCGTGGAACTGTAGAAAATATTTTACACACATTTTTTCGGCTTTTGATCATATTTTGGAGATGAAAATAATCCTCAAATTTAGAAGATGAAATTTTATGTATTTTATTTATATTTTTTACAACTGTTTACGTACCCTACTTTACTATTAAAAACACAATTTCGTAATTTGGATGTTAATTTATATGTAGCTGTTTCAAAATTATCAAGCAAAATATATTTCACATGGTGACTTTTAATTTTGAGAGTTGTTTTCATTTTTTAGATATGGACCATTGATAATAAAAAATCAAAGTCAGATATTTTTAGCTCTTCTGTGAGTATAAAATGTCATAAAATTATAATCTCTAACGACTTCAAAATTCTCAAGTCATTTTTTTTACACTTATACTGCTCATTTTTATGCAAAAGAGAATTCTTGCAAGCGCAAATAAAGAATTCGAGCTTGAATAACAGTATGTTTAATTTACGAAACATTGTAAATTATTTTATTTTAATAATATTTATATAATTTATATAACTATTAATAATTTGTATATTTTAGGATCTATCAACAACCTCGTAGATTTTAGTGCACTTAGAATGGTCAGAAGTGTATAAAAATCCAGAGTCTACTTATTAGATTTGGAGATTAATTGGAAGACTAAGATTAAGTTACTTCAGTATCAGAAAATAGTCTCGCAATTCTCAATTCTTTTCGTTTCCCTTACTAACGAGGGATCGGAAAGAGTTCCACATTAGAGAGTTTCTGGTTCTGACTTTTCCATCAATTTCAACATTTCCCCACATCCACAGTTCCATTCTCAACACAATAACAGATAGATGCATTGAAATTACGTCAGAACATAAGTCGACATAAATTTTCTTAACTCCTTTCTCCTAATAACCTCAATTCCAAATTTTTATCAATATCAACCCCTTGCATGATTCCATATTATCTTCAATCCTACGAACAGCTGTCACCCTCAAATGGATGATGTACCAAACCCGTTTCATCCAACTTCGAGCATACAAACTGACGCGTATGCAAATTATTAGCCTCCCTCAATCTAGTAACAAACGGAGGAAGTCAAAGGAAACTCTAGAGAGAGTGGGAATCCGTCTCTCGATTCAGCGATATTCGACCGTTTGCTCTCTACAATAACTACAGCAAATTCCTTCGATCAAAACCCCTTCTCACTCCCAAACCCAAAACTTCCTCGGCATTCCAAGAAAAAATCTTTCGCATTTCCCTCGAGTTCAGGAATTTCTGAAGATTTCCGCGATCTTCAATTTTTTTAATTGAATCGACGAGATTACTTGAAAACTTGTACGAGAGGATCGAACGACCCTCGTAACCGGCGGCGTATCCACGATACATCGAGGTTGGTGGGGTGGACACGCGGGCGTTGCAAAGTTGCGCGGGCGCACTGTCAAGATTATCGATTTCGCGAGCAAAAGGTGGCACACGGTTGGCCATCGATTCGACGCTCGTCTAAAAGGATTGCAAGCTGGTGGATTCCGAAAAGACGGGACACTCGACGGTGGGATCGTTCACTGGAGGAGCTCGAGGCCGCGGCGACCCGTGACAAGCGGCCTAGAATCGGTGGATCATCGTTTTGCGTGATCGACGATCCACGGGGGGTGACGGAGGTTTGACAGTGCGGGTCCGATCGACGTTTCGTCGAGGAATCGAGGAGAGGAGAGGATCGAGGAAGAGCTGGTCCTGGGACCGGTCGGAGACATGCAGAACTATGGACACGAGGACTACGATTACGGGGCAGGCGAGGGGACGTCGGGGGCTGGGAGATCCTTGCCCCAGGTGCCGGGCGCCAGGCCCATGGTGGACCCCTCGGCCCAGGGCGAAGTCGACCCGACTCTCTACCCCCAGCCGAAGGAGGCGACGCACAAGATCCGCGGTAAAAGCGACGTGATCGAGTATCTCTTCGGCGCCGTCGATCAGGAGCTCCTCACCGTCAAGACTTTCTACTTCTTCTTCTACTCGGCCTTCGGCTCTCTGTTTCCTCTTATGGGAGTCTACTTCAAGCAGATGGGCATGAACGCGGGCCAGTGCGGATTACTCATCGGGATCAGGCCCCTCATCGAGTTCCTCAGCGCGCCCTTTTGGGGGTCCCTTGCCGACAGGTGAGCGATCCAGTGTGTATAGTAGCGATGGATGTATGGTGAGAAAAATAATGCTCCAAATTTCACTCTATTTTGTACTAAAGTAGCACAACAGGTATGTGCGTGGTGAAAAGTCGAACGCAGTGTAGTAAAGATTCTTACAGAAGGTTAAAATTTTAGCCTTGGCTGCACTAATGTAGGACGAACCAATTGCTATCTTCTTCTATTTCACAAAACGGAAGAAGATACCAAATGGTTCACTTTGCACCAGTTAAGCCAGTGCAGGAATAAAAAAAAAGAGCTACAATTACAAACGAGAAGAAAGTTAGAAGAACAAATATCAGAAGGATATTGGTTAGGATGCGGCTTGCAGATAAGGGTTGTAGGTTCAAATCCCGTCCGAGTATCTGAAATTTTAACTTTTTGTAAGATTATTTATTGCACTGGGTTGGGATTTTTACTATTCTGTGTTAGGATTTGCATCTCACGAGCACCTATCGTGCTAATTTAATACAAAATGTAGTTAAAACTCAGAACTTTATTTCTCTCAGTTTATGTATTGTGAGCTTCTTACTTATGTGGATGCTATGAGTCACGTTTTTGGTTAATGGATGAGTTTGATGATTGAGGTCTGAGATATGAAGATTGTAGTTTTGGATGCAAAGTGAAGCAATTCTGGATAATCGAGTATATCACTACCATCATCCTAATATCACGTATCAGTATTTATGATTTTTGAAGAAATTAAAATTTTCAGTGTTTCTATTGGGTTGAGTAGCATTACCTAGAAACTTGAGAAATTCTACTGAAATGGAATAATAATGTCACATGAAAGATGAAAGAGGACTAAAGGTTACAGAACAAACTGAAGAATACTTCCATGAATAAAGCTACGTTAAAATAAAGAAATATTGACTTTTTATTTTATCTAGGAAACGGTATAAACCGTCTGCTCAACCTAGTAAATGATTAACGAAAAACATATTTATTACGAAAAATAAAAAAATTTGCAGTTTTTTTATACAAGTGACAGAAGCTGCAACTAATTCCTCTTATCAGATACGTGATGCTAAAATGATGGTAAAAATATGTTCGTTGAGATCTTCCAAGAGCATGGAGGAGTTATCTCTCGAGTTAGAAGCTGTTTTAGTGAGTCATTTGCATAGTCATTTGCGTAGCCTTTTGTTTTATGAAGCGAGTGTACAATAGTCATCCATGGTGACCTCTTTAATATCAGGAATATAATAGAATATGGACCTATAGTTTTTCATTCGCGTTTGAAGCTTGAATCTCTTTGGAATCGTATTTATCGAAGACAGAATAATTCTTTCTTTGCTTATGTTTATTCCATTGGGAGGTCTCTTGATCATATAATGAAGTTCCTACATTTGCATCTTAGATATTTATAATTCTATCCTTTGTTTGTAAACTCGCAGAAAACACAATCAATTAAATATCCCAACTCACATAATTCCTAAGAATGCTTGAGTACCTATTTTTTACAAAGAATTTTTTCTAAACCATCTAAATTTTTATGAAAAATTCTACAGGCGATATACTTTCATTTTTTAATATCCTCGATATTTTAAACGATGCTAAAGCTTGATAATTTAATTAAATATTGAATTTGGTACAAGTGGACGTTTCCTCCGTCGATATCTCGTTTTTTAATATACAATGACTCACACATTTGTTCATAAAGAGTATATTAAATTTGTTTAAATTCTAAAAAAGGTATTTGCTTTTGTACAGTTATGATAACTGAGAAACAATGAAATGTGAAACGTGGAACGACATAAATTGATAGAAAAAATATAATACTAGGGATTTCACAGTCAATTTACATTTGCAACACATGTGAACGAACCTGTGAATCATTGTATCTAAACATGCTCAAACACAGTTCTTTGACGCAATAGTAATTTCTTCCAGGTGGCAGAAAGGCAAACTGATCCTCCTAGCCTCCCTCTCCTGCTGGATCATCTTCACTCTTCCTCTAGGCTTCATCCAACCCCCAGCAACATCTTGCCTGGTACTGCGAAACAACACAGTATACCTGGAAGCATCGAACCCCGAGCAGAGGATCGTCAAAAGATCGGTCAGTCTGTCCGAGTTCTACCACATGAACGACGACGAGTGTCTAGAAGTCGCCGCCAACGTCGTCTTCGAGAGGCTGCGCAAGGACGACGAACCGATAAGCTTCACGAAAGACAACAGTCGATCTTCTTCCGAGTCTGAGAAATACGATCTGAACAATAACAGGGTTCGAAGAGAAGTATCCACGACTGAGGAGAACCCCGTGGAAGATCTGAAATACAAACAACTAGTATTTGAAGACACCTCGACGGAACCCGAAGCCAAGACCATCGACTTCGAGACTCTTCAAAGGAAAAATCGTCCTGCCGATGTCCTCGAGTACAAGCGTTTCCTCAACGTGAGTTTCCTTTCGCGTTCGATTCGAATTTTAAGATACGACGCTCATGAGCTGCGATCACCTGCAACCGTTGCGATTTCATGTCGGTGACATTGTCCGATGCATTTATATTTATGAAAAACATAGTAGTATGCAGAATCGCCGCGACTTTCTGTCGCTCATGTGCATCGGCTCCAAAGAGGATGGACTTGTTTAGGATTTCTGTTTTAGAACCAACCCCTGGACGACGGAAGGCCGCCGAAGAAGGCGTACACGCATACGAAGACCCGCGTGAAATCGCCTCCGACGAAGGTGATGGTGAAACGCGACACTTGGGGACGAGTTTCGTCGATAGAGAATGCGTTGGGGAAAGAGTCGAACGAGAATTTGGACAGGACAGAAGAGGCCAAGGATAACTCACTGTCCTCTCACCAGCGGTGGTCGTCAATGAAGACGTTCCCACGCAAGGAAGACGAAAATCAGTCCTTGCAGGATATCGATGAAGAGGATGATTGGGTCGAGGAACCAGTGGTCAGAACTCGAAGGAACGCGAGAATGCGACGAATCAGGTGGCCTCACGATGGTCAGAGTCCACACACTGTTGCCTACGCTGCTAACTATGATGAACAAGAAAATAAAGGATGGGTGAAGCCACTGTTCAGCTCTATTGTCTACCGATTGACGGTAATTGTCATTTGTATTCTTTCATTTGTATGTATAATAATTCAGAATTTTGAAGATCTCTGTGTGACTAAGTGATGCAAATTTTTTTAGGATATCCAAAAGACCTTCTTCCTGTTGCTGTTGCTGGTAATCGTTGGCGAATTCTTCTCAGCACCCGCGATCACATTGGCGGATTCGGCTGTCATCACTCTGCTGGGAGAAGATGCTGATAGGTAACACTTCTTGATCGTTAATACATTAAGTGTCATTATTATGGATGATTGATACTTTGGATTTACATATGTTCTTTTCAATAAATCGTAAGATTCATCACTAGACTGCGGATGAAACTTGAATAATATTGAAACTTATTTTCTAATCATTGTAACTTCGATTATTTTTTGATATTTTATGGCTTTCCGCATTTGTCAAGAGGCTTATAGATTTTTGCATAAAAATCCGTAGTCTGTTCATCACCTTTTAGAAATGTTAATCCATTCGAAGCTGAGATATGTGAGGTTTAATTATTAAACCAATATCAATTTTAACTTTTACATTCTTCTGTCATTTTACTGCCGTACGATTTTATCTGTTCAATATCTTGAGTACTGACCAATAGCATCAATTGTTTTATAAGTCGTACGGGGTATGTCATCGATAGAATTAAACAGATATGGCATTAAGTCTACTGGGCTTTTTTCTGATTTTCTCAACAATAGAATGGAACAGAAGAAACTTTTATTATTGTGAATACACAGCAATAATAATTCATCGTTTCCGTTTCATTTTTTTATTTAATGGATAGAACTTTCTAGCAGATTTAACAAAATCAGATCTAATATACTCAAATATAATACAAAACTAATGTAAGATTGAACGAACATTCGTGCTTCTGGTATCATACATCTATGCACTAACAAATATTATTGGACTTGCATCATTTTTAATACAGCAACAAATTCTCTCAGCAGGAAATACTTATAAATAGACCGCGGATTTTTATGCAAAATAAAATGTTTAAAAACATACATAATGAAATCAAACTTGAATAACAATATTTTTTAAATACTGTAGCCTGAATTATGTTTCTCATATTTCGTATATTTTAGCATTTATCAAAAACCTTAAAGATTTTTTAAATATTTAGAATCGTCATAAATGTATAAAATCCGCAGTCTACTTATAAAGTGCTATCTAAAGTACTTAGAAATGCTTGAAGAATTTGGAAAATTGCAAAATATCAGAGTTAATATTAAAACGACTTCAATCGAGTCAGAAGACGTTTTTAAGGTCTGATTAAAAATCCTTAGAGATCATCTTCTTTAATACAATTGTAGAAATAGGATAAACATATTCCCAGATCTTGGGGCCATGTTTTGAGCACAATACAGTGTTGACTCGAAGAATAGCTGAGTTTCAGAACCGAGCACAGCCCTTTTTCAAGTCGGGTGCGATCTCGACCGCGTAACCTGAGGCGACCGCGGTGGAATGAGGAGATTCGCACCAGCAAAGAAATAGTGAGGATAGAGAAATCACTTCTTCGGATCAAACCCAGGCGTCGTTTTTCGAGTCAACACTGTATTAGAGTCAATGTTCAAAATTTCCATTCCTTGGGGCCATTTGCTGAGCACAATATTATAGTTAATGTACAATATTTCCATTTCTGACTATAGGTACGGCCACCAGCGAATGTTCGGTAGCTTGGGATGGGGTCTAGCCATGTTCTTCGTGGGCATTGCACTGGACAACAGCACCGCGTTTCCAGATCACCCATGCGGTCCAGACGCAAGAGAGAAGAACTACACGATCTGCTTCGCGATCTTCTGCGTTCTGATGGGCGCTGCGCTGATCACAGCTACGCAGATCAACTTCAAGTACGACGTGGTCGCTTCAGAGCCGGTGAGTGGCAGAAGAGTTTCGCCATGAAGATACTAGAGCGATACAGTTTGTTCCGTTGCTCAGGAAGTGGTGAAGCCTGTGGCTGAACCGACCAGAGAGGAGCAGCTGCAGAGCCAACTGTCTCAGCAGCTGAATCTACCGAGTCTTCAGGATTCATCGGCCGCGGTGAATCCAAAGCCTCCGCCTCCGGAGGGCAAGGTAGATCACTATGATTATTTCAATCATCGTCCCTTGGTTTCCTAAGGCTTATGGAAAGCTTCCGTCGTTTTAGACGAAAATGTTTGCCCAAACGATGCGAGAGATACCAGAATGGGTGACAGTGCTGAAGCAGTTCAAGGACCTGAAATGCGCTTCATTCCTCTTCGTTGCCTGGTTCATGGGCTTCGGTATCGGGCTGATCTTCACCTTCCTCTTCTGGCATCTTCAGGATTACGGTGGTACGCCCACTTTGTTTGGCGTTGCCTCCGTTATTAATCACGTATCGGAGATATTTGCGTATTTCTTCAGTTTCAAGCTGATCCGTCAGATGGGTCATGTTAAGGTAATCCACGTTTCTAGAATTCTAGGTGTTCAAATTCAATCAAAACTTACTTTAGAAACTTTAGAAGTTCTTGAAATGTAAGAAGTCTATCTTTACGAGGCTTAAAAGGGCATTTCTTCTAGTTCGCAGTTGGTTCCAACTGTAGTTTCGAGTACATTCAACCGAAAAAAATTGTATTACTTAACAGTTTCACAGTTCTTTGTTTATTTAAAACATACCAAAACATCGATATTTTCGACCAAGAAAAAAGAAATTTCACCTTTAAAAGAGTTTCTTCAAGCGTCCGTGTATTTCAGGTGTTATGTTTGGGACTCGGAGGAAACGTTCTCCGTTTCCTTTACATCTCCTGGCTGACAACACCCTGGTGGGTGTTGCCTTTCGAGTTCATTCAGGGAATAACACATGCCGCCGTTTGGGCCGCGTGCTGCAGCTATATAGCGCACAACACACCCCCGCAATTGCGCACCAGCGCGCAAGGTGTTCTTCAAGGAATTCACCACGGTCTCGGCAGAGGATGCGGGGCTGTGATCGGTGGACTGTTCGTCGACGCTTACGGTAAGTTGAGGGTTTCAACGGCATTGCTAATAATGAGGACGCCTTGAGGGAATACGCCTTGGGGAAGATACAAACTATGATACGTATGTCATTAATGTCATTATGCATTTCACTATGCTTAAACTCCCTTCAAAGCGTGACCAACGTCAACACAGGATGTCCTGTGTAATGGCAAATTATTAGAGTAATTACAATGGGTGCTCAAATTATTAGAATCACAGTACATAAGTAAATAGGTGGTTTGAAATAGTTTAAAAATGTTGCTCACATTCTATTTCAGTGTGTATTTTCAATTTACAGATATCTAAAGCTTCATAAAAAAATGTAAGAACTTAGAGTAATTAGGTCTTTATTGAATAATAAACTCTCAGTGTATGCAGGTGGCTCTACTAATTTGATCACCCACTGTAGAAAATATTGTCGAACTTTCATGACAAATGTTAGAAGTACAGGGTGTATAAAAAGTAATGGACACTCGTGATAGGGGTGAAACTAGACCTCGTGGTCGATGGACATTTGTAAAAGATTCGCGCCGCAAAATTGATTATAACAATGAAAATGGTTGTTAAACTTTTTTATTGCATGAATCTATTCTACTCGACGAGTTGAGAAAAAGTCTCAAAGGAGCCATATGTCGGAAATGCACCGTTTAGACGCTATAAAGCGTTAAAGTTTACGCAAAATTGTGATTGTGCGCTACACACGCAAAGCGAAGCGCGTTCGTATACGACGGACAACGGCAGTTCTGACCTACCTCACAGAGCTAGAAAATCGATATCGACGGAGGGATTCTTCCTCTCTGTCTTTCTTAGTGGTTCCTGTCCATCTCGATCTTACGCACACGCGTGACTGTTGACCTCCGAACGAACGAAGCAGGGAGTGCGAGCGAGAGAAGCAGGGCCCACTAAGCAAGAGAAGGAGGACCGCTTCGTCCGTTCGAAGGTCAACAGTCACGCGTGTGCGTAAGATCAAGGAGGACAGGAACCACTAAGAAAGAGAGAGAGAGAATCCTTCCGTCGATATCGATTTTCTAGCTCCGCGCCTCGGCTGAGGTAGATCGAGACTGCCGTTGCTCTCGTATACGAACGCGTTTCGCTTTGCGTGTGTAGTGCTGCAATCACAATTTTGCGTAAACTTTAACGCTTTATAGCGTCTAAACGGTACATATGGCAACTTTTTGATTCATGCAATCAAAAAGTTTAACAACTATTTTCATTGTTATAAAAAATTTTGTGGCGCGAATCTTTTACAAATGTCCATCGACCACGAGGTCTAGTTTCACCCCTATCACGGATGTCCATTACTTTTTATACACCCTGTACTTTTCATTTTTGATATGGGAAAATAATGAATTATCTAATAGGATACTTAAATCTTTGAAAGTAGCTACAGAAAATTATGGACCATACATAGAAAATTCAGAAACAAATGGATATTAACTTTTGACTAAAATATGTATCAAGATCATGCACTTTCTCTCATTGGTAAACAGGTTTAAGAAAAATTGTTAACTATACTCCAGGTGAACTAACTCCATTAGCCATTAGCCAGTTCAATGCCACTATTTTCCTCCACAAAAAAAAAAAAAAAAAAAAAAAACGTAGAGGTTTCGCTACCAGAAAATTACAAGAGGAAAATCTGACCTTGGAGCATTGTTTGAGAACAGTGTTTACGAATAGTTTCTCGAAGATTATGACTTTTCTAGGCACAACCGCGACGTTCAGAGCATATGGGTTGATCTGCCTGCTGGTGCTGGGCGGATTCGTGTTCATCAACTTCTACAGGAAGGACACAGGCTTCGTGTCGGACCTGCCGCAGACGGAGGATCCTCATCAGGTAGCGGAGGCGACGCACCTGGCGCCTCACGGTGTTCCCAGCAACGCCATACCTCGAGCTCTCAGCTCTACGCGTCTGCATGAGCTGGCTAATCAAGATTCTGGCTATGGTGCCACTTATCAGACCTCGGGCGGTAACCTTGGTGTACCCGGTGCGAATGGAGGTGAGGAATCGTCGTCTTACTGATTGATAAAGCTGCTTTTACATTGGACCACGGATTTGGCTCGAGGAGCCAATCAATTCCATTTTAAGTGGTTTAGTTAAAAAAATTTGCATCAGGGCTTTGTAGTTTAATATTTCTTAAATACAGCTGATTAAACAAAAGTAGTATACAGTTAATTACTATAAATGAGTAACAAAATGGTCCTTAGATTTAATTATGTAATTATTAGACTGCGGATATTTACGCATTTATGGCAATTTTAAAATTACAAAAAGCTATACGGATGTCCACAGATATAAAAATGAAACAAAATATCAAAAATATAATACGTTACATAATATTTAGGAAATAAAATACATTTATTTAAGATTCCGTTGCTGTTCTACGTCTATACAAATATGAATTTGTATAATAATCCGCGATTGTATGATTAGCTATAGTGCCACATGATTCATTGATGACATCACGTTGACCAATCTTAGAATGCCTCTACAATGTTTTTATCTATTTATTAAATGAGTCAAAAACCTTTAGTATAGATTTATAAAGTTAATTAGCAGTCGTCAGAATGTTAAAGGTGCGTCTCCATCAGTATTCGCAAACTGTTTACGAACAGTATTATTTTTCGTAGAAATCATCTGTTCACGCAACTGTTCACATACGGTTTTTCCAAAATTCGTCTAAGAGTAGATTTATATTGGAGCTGTGATAAACAATAAGAGCGGCGATGTGGATAGGATGGTACAAGAGAGAGAGATGTTCTCTCTTTTGTTTTTCTGCTATCTCGTCGCTCTTATCATTTATCGCAGCTCCAATATAAACCTACCCTAAGATATATGAAGGGATTGCGTAGTGTTTATAGAAAGTTTACGAACTACTTGCAATCATTGTGTGCGAACAGTGCTCATTGGCTGGTTATACGCAGCTTAATAAATAAAAAAAACTATCGCTTGAAGATATTGGAAGATGTGAAGGAATTAATTGTGCTATTGAAATCATTAATGCTGGATATTAAACGACTGAAACCACTGAATCATCCGTAATACGATAAGAATATGTGTTAAACAATTAGAAATCATTTTCATTTAAAATCCTGTTTTGGCTAGGGTCACGCGAGCGTCAAAATAACGTCCGACAATCGTCGGATGATTGCCGGATGTTGTTTTGTCCCTCGAGTAACCCTAATCCTACCCAGATTACTGTGAATGATTTAAATTCGATTCACTCGGTCACCTAATCAAAAATTACCTAATGTAAACGTAGCTTAAGCGTGAATCAGTCGAATTGAACCTCTTGTCGGTCGCTCGACCTTGCCGTTATCTATTGCCCCCAACGTTTGATATCTACTGTCATTTTTTAGGTCCCGTGAACCCGACGAATCCATTCCTGAACGGTGGAGGCGGCGGCGGAGGTGGTGGATATAATTACGGTATGACTGGCAAAGGCGAGGACGAGTATATCCGTAGGAGCTTCCAGGTTTAGTAACCATCCAATTAAAAAACGTCCACGGTGAAGACGTTTTTTGAAATAAAGAATAGAGAAAACTTCTACGCAAGGCTATACTCTCTGAACAAACATCTTTTCGCTTCGCTTTTTGATTGATTCGATACTTCTCGACGAATTCATTGATTCATCCTCAGGGCGGGTGAAGAAGCGATTTGGACCACTGGGATTACTTCATTTTTTCTGTTGCTCTACTTCCTACATAGAAATTCCTTTTTATTATTGGTTCATTTTGAGTAAAATAAATAATTACTAGGATTGATGAACCCACGAGGAGTTATTTTCCAAGTATCAGAATTTGATTTTAGGGAAATTTTTGTAGAGTAGCAGTTCTCAAAAAAATATTATAACTATATTTTTTAAAAGTGTCAGTAATCGTGTACAATTTGCATTTAGGGAGAAAAACAACCTTCAAAGTTTGGGGTAGAAAAACATGTTTATTTCAATATTTAAAAAATTATTTGGCGTGGAAAAATTTGTACATAAAAGTCTTGTGTTTTTTAACAACACGTTGAAACTACGTAAACAAATCACTGTGAAAATAACAGGATATTTAAATAAAATTAAACGAAATACTGTAAAATTTTGATACAGAAGTGAAAATCGCTGTATTAAAGAAATATAATAGTAGAACTATATCGGAAGTCAAAGTGCGAATATAAACTATAGACTAAAATGAAGATTGTGATTATGTAAAAGGAATCTTTTAATGTGGCATGCGATTTTTTAAACTTTTTTCAGGAATTTTTTTCAATACCTTAATAGTGAAAGATTTTTAGATGAACTTTGTACTATAAATATATTTAACATATCTTAATCTATAATTAAAAATTTCTGTTTGCTTACAACATGAGATAAAAATGATGCTGCAGCCGACAAAAGTTGACCACCTCGAAAAATCTTAGTCGACTGGTTGCTATGATTCTGGTCCTTTGTGTTCCTCTGAAACAATGAAGGCAAAAAATTCCTAAATTATACAGGAGTGACTATCCTAAGCACACGATTTCAGTTGAAATGTCAAAAATTTGCAAAATCACTGCCGTTTGAAAATTAATTTCGATTTTTGCGATTTGTTTTCATCTTTTTCGAATTGTAGAAATAAAAAGACAGCATATTTTGGTGTAATTCTGGTAGAAACGATAACAATACATCGGCTGGAGATGTGTACAAGAAATGAGCGCGATTAAATAGAATTAGAAATATCATGGCAAACATTTTCTAAAACACGGTTTTGAGAAAAACACATTAAAGTTTTACACACGGTCGCAATAAAAAAAAATGAATTCTTATTTATAATTCAAGATATTTGAAATACAGTGATTGACAAATTTGTTCACGAAGAGTATATTAAATTCGTCTGAATTATAATAAATATTTTTGCCTATACATCATAAAACTAATGGAAACTGAAAAATAATTAAACATGGAACGTGAAAACAATTTAAATTGAAAGAAACGATTAATTCAGTGAATTCCACAGTTAATTAACATTCAGAATACATGTGAACAAACCTGTGAGTCCGTGTATATAATAAAAAAGTTTTGTCTAAAAATTTATCACTAAATCCTTGAAAAAAATTCCTGAAAAAAATGAAAAGATCGCATGTCAAACTAAAAGACCCCCTCAAGTCATGACTTCGCTAGTTTCTACATTGTTTAAAAAAATATAGTTTATTCTCATTTGTCTATTCTTGTGAAACCAAGGTAATTGGTTCTTAATTATCACAAAAACTATGAATCGTATCGAGTTCCTTCACCGAAATTTCAAGGATTGTTTTCCTCCCTTTAAATATAAATGATTGTCGATACACACAAGTGTGAGTCCATGTATTTTCCTGAGAACTGCTATCCACTAAAGTCTAATTAAAATCGACTTACGATACTTGAAAGACGTCTCTCATCATTCCAGACGTTTGCAAAATTGTCAATCCTATTGTTATCAATATCTATCACACCCCAAAAAAGAAAATCACCCCCATCAAGCGACCCAGAGTCAAAGTCGCTTTTCCAACAATCCGAATTTCTAAGTGTGATCTCAATTGTCACTCTAACATCAAGCTTTCTGTTCCCCGCAGCTCTACAATGAAGTGCTTAGCAGAGAATACGACTTGGTCAAGCCACCGCCGATAGTGACCCATTTACACGCTCAACAACCATGCACCAATCCTTTCCATCAGCACGACTACGAGTGGTAACAGTCCGAGACGATCGATCCCGCTCGAGGTGATCAGGATGGTCACGAAAGGCTGCCCTGCAGACGAATCGTTCTCCGATGAGCCACGCACGGAGAAGGACCACAGTTCAAACAATTAGAGCGAGTATCTCACGAGAGCCAAGCGAATTGCAAGAAAACCAGACGCCCAGATTTAGCGCCGTCGATCGCTCCGCGTTACGAGCCATTATCAAACGGTAATCAACGAAGGTAATCAACGCTTATCGTCCGCCTGGAACTTCGCGGAACCGGATTATCTGTTTCCTCGAGTTGAACCTTCGATCTCGGAGTCCGATGAAAGTCATTGCGAGTCGGAAAGGTTAACGCGTTCCGTTCGCATAAAAAAGAAAATAATCGGAGCGCATGAATGGAAGGGGAAGAATGACGAACGGAAATCATGATTCGAAAGTGTCTGGTTCCTCGAGACACTGGACGAACTTCGGTCGCTATCGTGTTTACGGATCGTTCGGAAAAATTCGGTGAGGCCGTCGCGTCGGTTGCATCGCGGAATGACGCAACGAAACGCGCGTAACGAATCGGGATCGATCGCGCTCGATCGGGGCGGTGGACGGGACACCGAGCGACCTGGAAATAAGATTGACGAGCGCGAGAGGAAATGGAACTCCTGGCGGCGGATCGAACTTGGGGGAATCGACGAGAGCACGCGCGAAACGAAGCACAGCCATCCGACAGATGTATTTTGTTAGAACGTAAAGCTGCGTTTACAGTGGGCAACTTTTAAGCCAATCGAGTTGACGGAACTATTAAATCACTCAGAGAATAGGTGATTTTTAGGATTTTCTTTTTCAAAAACTATACCACGTGAAGTAAAAAACTGTATGACCTTTAGTTATACATTATTCAACTATATAAAAACAATTTTTTCTTTCATTTTCCTGTAGTGGTGTGATTTCTATGTAGAGTTCAGTGCACTGGTACTTGCGCCAACTGTAGCCAACATAACTCGACGTAGGATTGTCTGAAATGAAAAAAGCAAAAAAAATTATTAAATGTTATATTACTGGCTATCGTATCAGCCTTGATCATAATTTTTAGACCATATATTTTTTTGTAATTGACATTTTGTGCGTAAAATTAACCCTCTTGGTTTAAACGCGTACCAAATATCGCCAATTTGCTCTTTTTGCATTTTTAAAGGCTGATACGATAGTCAGTAATATAACATTTAATAATTTTTTTAATCCTACGTCGAGTTATGTTGGCTACAGTTGGCGTCTCTTTTCTTTGTAGCAGTGCACTTAGCAGCACATAGAAAACGCACTACAGGAAAATTAAAGGAAAATTTTTTTTTATATACTTGAATAATGTACAATTAAAGATTACAGTTTTTTTACTTCACGTGGTACAGTTTTTGAAATATAAAATCCTAAAAATCACCTATTATCTAAGTATTTTAATGAGAAAATCCCCTTGAATCGTTTAGAATCGATTCCGTAAAGTGATTTCAATCGAATGAAAATAATTTCTGATTTTTTTTATAAAAATTTGACACAAGCAACAGATGTACATTGCAAAAGAAGATTTAAAACAAATGCAGCGGATTTCATGCATAATAAAAAAATGTTGTGTGCGTTTGTGTTTTGTGTTTAGGTGTATTATGTAACTTTTATATCATTTTTTTAACTGAACGATTTGAGGTTGATCCACTAAATCGACTGATGAAAATTCGCCTAATGTAAACGCGCCTTCAGGCAGCGTAGTCTCGCGGGATCAATAGCTTGAATGCGAGAGTCAAGCCGGGAATCCACCAGAAAGCTAAGCTAAGTTATGCTATGCTATGCTATGTTTAAACAATACATTTTCATTAACATAGCTTAGCTCTTAGTGGAAACGGATCCATAAAAATGTATTGTAGCTAATTTTTTTTAAACATAGCATAGCATAGCTTAGATTAGCTTTCTGGTGGATTCCCGGCTTTATGGTTCATCCGATCGCGTGCCGCCCAGCTACTTTGCATAGGCGAGAACGCTATTGTATAGCAGTCTATACTTCGTGATTTAAGGGGGTGTAGGAGTTTATAAGGAGCTAAAAGGAGATTCTGAGGATGTAGGAGCACTGCGAATTCTAGGATTCTTTGTGAAGCACGTGCGAGGGAAGGCTTTACAAATCTTTCCAGAAATAATAAAAATTGTTGGTAACTAAGAAATAGGTTTTATTCTTTGAAAGATGTAAAAATATTGAAACACAAAATTTTACAATTGATTGGAAAATAAAGTTTTTCGAATTCGGAATCTTTTAATTTTTACTCAAAAATTCAGTGATACTTGATTAGCTATTTATAAATTTATAAAACCACTCATTATCCGAAAACTTTAAATATAAATAATAAAACAATTTCTCTACTTTCTCTTAGATCATTTTTATAGATCGCAGATAACATGTAAATGTATAAACGTGCAGAACTTTATCAGTTTTTAATATTTTTTAAAAGAATAAGCACTCAAATGCTTTTCAAATATTTCTCCAAGACGTTTATATTTTCTACACTGGATAATCATGTGTTCGACTGTCTAATATTTTACATTCTTCGCAAATTGGAGGTTTTTCCCTATTGAAAAGATAAATTATTCATTTTGCAATTCTGTATTTTCTCAGGAATTACCAAATTTCGCAACCTTATAAATTCCTATACAGTAAGCCCCGCTTAACTGATACGATTTCCCCCTTTCTTCAACCCCTTACTAAAAACATCAAATTTTACATTTTTCTGACAAAACTAATACACAAACGTGACATAAATTCGACTATTTCTAAGATTACTATAAAGTTTCAAATTCCTATGATTCCCCGGATAAGATACTCAGCGGAAACCGCGAAGCATCAGTTATCCGGGACTCGCTGCACCCCTTACCTCTGTATGTAATATTCGCGTGACTAGATGTAATTCTATGGCACAACACGATCTGCGGGGTCGCTTCAACGAAAATACTTATCTCATAGACTTGCTGTCCGCGGTGGAGACGATCGGGACGCTCGATTGGAACAGAACGATCGAAACGATCTCTCGAACTCAAGAAATCACTTTAAGATTGAAACCGAGTCTCGATCGCAACCACCTCTCAATGTATTATTGTGTATCGATCGCGTAACTCTTTACCTCACGTTGCATCGCGAGATTCCGGCCATCGAAGTCGTTACCGGGCGTCCTCCAGAAAACGAAGAAACGGAACAAATTGGGACTCATTGTCAGCGTACGGAAGCAAGAGGATCGCGGCAGCACTCATTGTAAATACTCTACCTCTCTTATTCTCTCCCTCTTCCTATCTTCTTCTCGCGTGAACATTGTAACCGGTGTTTCTCGTTCACCTTTGTTTTCCGTTTATAGGCTGAACGTTGCTCGTTGCGTGTTGTATCTATACAAGAAAAAAACCGTTTCACTTGTACTTGTATAATCGGGTAGAGAATCTATCGAGATAGCTCGTATTGTACCGTTTCTATTATGTAAGCAGAACACGTTTTTCCCGCGATAGGTGTACGATATTGTTGAAAATAAATTACGATTAATGTGGGTCGTCGATGAAGATAGGGAGACCCGATCTACGGACGTTCGAAGCACGAGAGAAGGAACCGTTAGAGATGCGCGCTTGCCTGGATCGATCAATCGTCGAAACCGATTCGAATCGAGCTCGTTCCTCGTTCGGAGATTCTAATATCGGGGGAACTGGGTCGGTGCATTTTTATTGTGACAAGTTTCTTGGAATTATTCCATCGTTATCTGTTACTGTCGCATTTGGTACGAGAACATGCTACCAATGCCGGCGACTCTGCGAATTGATCGCTAAAACCATCGGGAACGGTTTAATTTGGACTTCGTGTAGCCATCGAAATGCAAATGCAGATGGTGCACTATATTCTATCCAAGTAGACAGTTCGAATTCGTCTGCTCCCAATTTTAGATGCCTTTTAGGGCGAGGTCGTCAGCTTACGGGGGAAAGAAAATTAGATTACTCCCGACAATTTAAGTTCGGAGTTTCAATTGATGGATTGATCAATGATATTATTAGAAGTTTCTGACGTCTTTAGACTGTTACAGAAAATATTAAAAAATAATAGGTGATTCCTTAAATAGTGTCTTTTTTTCATTTCACATTTTGGTTCCAAAGAATGTGAATTGGTTAGCGTCTGTGAATATTACTTTCTGTATAAATCAAATAATTTTCATCGTCAATATTTATGGAATGATCTAATATAGAAATTAATATGAAACATAACTACGATCTGCTTTGGAAATGAAAGTATTAAGTACCGTAAAACGGAGTGAATAGAAACAAAACTTTAGATCAAAATAATTAACTCCTTAAACATTATTGTCCGATAAACATCGTTAATATAAAAAATATTAGAGTAGGTTTATGTTGTAGCTGCGATGTGAACAGGATGGCGAAAGAGAAAAAATGTTCTGTCTTTTGTTTTCTTGCTATATCGTCGCTCTTATCGTTTATCACAGCTCTAACATAAACTTACCCTTATCCATGATTTAATGATATTGATTAATGAATTATTTCTCTTGATCTAAAGATTTTTTTCTATTCACCCCATTGTATAAAACCTTTCAAAGGTATTAATTGTATAATAATAAAGCAGAAAAGATCTGGATTCGTGATTATGTTTGTTTCGCGTCTATTACGATCCAGACAAGCGCGCGTATAGCCTAAATCGAATTGAACGTCTCGTGCCAGCGAAAGAATGGAAACGAATGAAACTCGTTTACGAGGCACAAGCTAGAAATAACGTTGTACCTACGCGTATCTCGTCAAAGTTAAAGTTATTACCTAAGGGCATAGCGTTGTACGTATCCGAATGCTTTAGCTCAGTATTGTTATGTAAACCGTATGAACAGTATCGAGTACGTAAATAATTGTAAGTGTGTGCGTCAGAGTGAACGCGTGTTCAGTGGGGATACGTTTCACGGAATCCACCCCCAAGGAAGAATAATTAGCGGTTTTCGAGGACACCTTCCACCGAAACTGAATAGGATTAGGAATCGTGTGCGATTGTTCGAATCTCATTCCGATATAGACACAGTAGAACTTCGTTTATCCGAACCGTGTTGAACGAAACGAATCATCTAATTGGATCATTCACACGAGCTCATTAAATCTCTCTAACACCTTCAAATTTCCATTCAAACGATCGGAGTTTCTTGTTCCTATAATTAAATTCGAGTGAAACAATAATTAGCTAATATTTCGTTTCATATTTTTCAAGGGCTCCATAAATCATTTGACGGATAGAAAATGGTTTCGTGAAGTAATGTTCAACGTATCCGTGGTTAAATATATTGTAAATATTAATTTTGTTGAAAATAGACAAATCTTCAAAGGGATGAATATTTAGTTAATTCCAAGTGACTCTGTTTACTTTTTTTTTTTTTAAATAAAAATTCACATCTTGTTGACAAAATAAATGCTAGGTAATTAATTCTATACGATTTTTACGAATTTTACTCAGAAAAATCTGTAAAGGAAGTACGTAATTTTATTGCAAATTAACTCATTAATTTTTATTTGAACTCCGAAAGATTAAAGATTCGAGAAAGTTTCGACGAATGAAGCATCGAGTAAAACCTTCGTTCTAAACGGAGTTCTACTGTCCGAACGCAGAAGACGGAATCACACTCGCTGCTTCGTCGAAACCACGCGCATGCACGATGCGGGCAAAAGGCGGACATAACATATCGATTAATCGGACGGACCACTAGTAGTTTGACATAGGCTTAGGGAAAACGCGCACTGAACGCAATTGGTTGCTTCGCCTCGTATGCCGCGATCGCCTGAACATTTTGTTACTCGTCGCCAGTATTAATATCCGCACACGCTGTTCTCTCCGAGCTTCTCTAGCCGTTTCTCTCCCGCCTTGTTCGATTCCCGCTCGAGAGACGAGCCCGAGCTTCTCCGCCCTTAGACTTGAACTGTGACACCCCGGTGAAAGGCGTGCTCGAAATAAATGCGAGATGTTATCAGTTATCTTTGCGTTCCCCATCGTTCACCAAGTTGATGAAGTTCGATACGGATCGAACGACCCATACACCCTCTCATCGCAAACAGGATTATCGGTAATCGAGTCTGGAACAATTTTATTGGATAACGAGCGACACTTCGACGTTCACTCAAAGTCTTCCCTAACGCGTAGAACGTACCTAGACATCGGTCTCGATGTTCGGGGGAAAGATTTTTCGAAAATCGTACTCGCGAGAGGCAAAAATCGAAGGCGACTTTATCGGTCGAGACTCGATGCTCCCTCGCGCGTGTTTCTTCGACGGCAATAACGATAGATTCTATTTTCATCCGGGATTAATTATTCCGCGAACGGCTTTGCCTCGAGCATACTTTTCACCCAGACCCGTGCAATATACGATAATAATCTCAGCGTTCGAAGAAAGGAGCCATTAACGAAGGAAACTGCATGACGAATGGTACCGTATTTCGGCAAACTAAATACATATCACCTAGGTGTTAAGTTGAACACACGAGAAAACGAAAAACTGGAAAAAAATATCGATGTAACAACGTTCGAAGGAAGTTTCGCTTCGCACCTGATCGCTCCGTCTCGCCTCGTGATATCGGCCGAACGACCGATAACGAGACGCTTTCGTTCCCTCGTGACGATACGAGACCTGATCGCGTTTCGAGTAAATCGGATGCTACGCCCGCGGAATAGAACATCTGTCGATTCTCGCGTCACAGATTTTCGCGAGGTCCTCGATCGCTTTTGCTCGACGCACCTGCTGGTTTTTCCCCCGCGTCTGATAAGACTGAAGTAACGTAGCTGCAACCGAATTCAGTCGTCCGAGTTACCCTCTCGTCGGAGTTCAATGAATTGGCAAGGCCAGCCGAGGGATTCATGTGCGAAGCGCGACAACGATAGCTGTACTATAGGTATAGCGCTATTAATAGATTATTATCAGAGGAAAATATTATACGGTCATAATGTAATTAATATACAGTTTCAAAAAAAAAATATGGGCCTCGATTCTTTTATCCTTTCCTCGAGAGTTTTATTTACTCAATGAGAAGCCCGTATCGCGGACCTAAATTGCTTTCAAAATGATTACATTCATATGTTTGTAAACTTTATCATTAAGGATTGATGACAGCTGAGTTCTCGAAGAATTTATTTGATAGTGTGCAGAATTTAAAGAGGATAAATATCTCAGTTTGTATGGTTTTGTAGACAAAAATTCAAGGTGAAGTTAGAATATTTCAAGAAACAAATCAGGTGGAAAAAATTATTCTAAAGCCTCAATTTCGGTATTATTTTCAATTTACACTTAGGGTGAACTCTCCAGTAAATGAACACTTAAGTCGGTCAGACCGTGTATTCACAGTTATTTAATTACCTAAGTACTAAAATCGTAAAGAAGTTGTTTCAGTACCTACTAAAATAACACAATTATAACAATGTTTCATAGTTATAATCTTTCTTAAAAGTCGAACACTGACTTAATTGAAACATCGAACAAATGACCAGAAAATGAACACAAATTTCCAATGAATGAACAGACGTATTGCAGTGAATGAATGGGATAATATTTATAAAAAAAAACGTGGTCTACAATGTACTTCTTTACTTTCCTGTATTAGCTAGGGTAACGTTTGTATCAGTGACGAGAAGAAAGTGTATTATCAAATTTTAGATGTGATTGTAATTCTGGATTTAAAAAGTATTAAAGTAGATAAAGAGATATAGATTACGAAATGTAGCTGTCAGGTACCGCAGAAAGTCGCACCGTTCTTTTGCTTTACTTCGATTTTAGTACTGTATTTTACTGTAGTTGTTTTGGATATTAAAAATCTTATATCAATAGATTCGTAATTTAATTAACTACAAGATGAAATACATAATTTGAATTAATTAAACCTTGATCATTGTTTATTTTTTTTTTTTTTTTTTTTTTTTTTTTTTAAATACTGTTCATTCATTGGCATTCACTGGTATTTTCCACCCAATGCATGAATATCTAATAAAATCAACAAATTTATAGGAATCCATTATTCTCAAAGTATTCTAAGCAATGTATTTGCAAAAACAAATTTATCATCGGACTATTAAACCCACCTCAAAATGCAAGTTATAAACGTCGAGTGACAAGACTTGCCTTGAACTTGTGGAACGCCATTAGAATAGCTGTCGAATAAAGGAATTTGAATGCACTATACGTTACAAGTAAGGAAAATGTGTTTGAAGCTACTGAAAGCTAGTGTGTAAATTTTCAACGTGAAAGGAGCGTGATTGGTGTTAATTTTTTGTATTATATTGACAACGTTCATTCACTGTGGTCATTTACTTTCACGAAGTTTACATCAATATTTCCTAATGTTGTGAAACTATTATTGATTCATGGATTCGTACTCAACGTGTTTATGTTATGGATACGCGACTTTGAAAACGTGCACCAAAAATTATCAGCTGCAATATTTGTTTTGAACTGAAATAATTTCAAAACACGTGAACAAAATGAGATTAAACATCGCTTATATGTATATCTCCACGTATTTTGAACTTTAATATTTCGAGTTCTATCTCCGCGCGAAAGTTCTAAATGTCGGGTACATCGCTTGAGAAACCGTCTTCATAAGTCTGGGAAAGGCAAATGGGTTCGCAGTTAATTAAAACGCCACCGCTTTGGCAGAGACATAGTATGCGTTTATCAATTAAAACAAACTGCTACAATGTAGCCGGAGTAACGCTTGCGTAATAATTTGTTTACATCGCGGGTGACGCAAGAGATTGATTCGAAATTCTCTTTGCGAAACGGCTGCTCGAAAAATGATGCAATCAGGTGTTTCCGCGATAGGAGTTGGATGCGAAACGAGTAGATAACGCTCAGAATTCGGTAAATAAAGGTTTATTACTCGTCGTCCTTTTCTCTATCGATTAACTTAGTCTAGACAAAAGTTACAACTAGAGGCACTAGTCAAGCTTAAGTACTAGCCAGCTACGAGTTTCGTTAATGCTCGATGTTCTCTAGGACTATAATTTCCCCCCGTATAATTTGGGGAAAAGATCGAAGTAATATAAGTCGAAGTTGACTAAAGTCTAGTGGTACTTAATTAATGGCTAAGTACGGCTCACTCCAAGTTTTGATCACTGACTAAAAGTACTGACCACGTAGGTACGATACGTACACGTGTGTGATATAAATCTGTATGTGTGTGTTTTCGTATGGATATAGAGAAAGTGTATATATGTTCGTTTCTGTATATGTGTATACGCGACACAACCGTTAAAGATGCGAGAAGATTACGGAAGAGTCGAGAAAAGTCGCGGATCCGCGGTCCCCTTATATCCTACCATAATAAAAATGCCATAACCCTAGGAATGTAAAATATCAACTTCGTTTTAAAATCGCTACTGTGTCGTAGAAAAAACGATAACGTGATTTCTTGGACTGGCTGATTTACCTGTATTATGCGTGCGCTACTGGCAACCCATGTGTCCCATGATTGCCGCATACGCTTTACTTTCTAAGTTACCTGAATTCAAATAATCCCTTGGCGAGGAGAAACAATAACTTGATCTAGATTCCAGAGCGGACTATTTATCGTTAAGTATTCTTCATTCGTTTATTATGCGTTTAACTTTGGTGTGTTTGTATAGATTGAATTTATATGTAATATCATATGCAAAGGCAAGAAGCAAGCGGTAAGAGGCGATTATCATGTGGCAACTCGCAATCGTAAAACTCGTTCGTTTTCTTTTTTCTTCGTGTAAAAAAAAAAAATGTCAATTCGTTCTTATGAAAATGAAAAATAAGAAAGAGTAATCGGAACGGTGATTAAACTAATATTTCATTGGCATGACTGCGTTTGGTTTCGATTTCTAGTTGGCACAAATATATATACGTACACCCATGGTTTTCACAAATAATGACGCTAAAAAAAAAAAAGAGAGAAAAAAAAAAAGAAAAAGGAAACGATAACATCGAAAATTTCATATCACGTGAGTAACGCCCGAGGTTTGCGTCGAATCAACTTATCGTTTCTAATAATACTTGTACAATACTGTAAATGAAACTAGTCTCGTATAGCTACCGAGTTTCTCACGCAAAACTGGACCGACACCGGGCAGTGTGTCACTACGGCAGAATTGCATTAATTATATAATACTGGCACAGTGAGGCAATGATCTTAGGATTCTCTAAGCTATTTTGAAGTGTGTAATTTACTTATAAATTTACTTATTGACTCGTATGATTCAAACACACTTACATGCTGCTAGTCGAATCATTCACGTACACGCACTCTTCGCATTTGTTCCCTATGTAAACTAATGGTAACAACATCGAACTGTCGAGGGCCGATTCTTTGTCGACGATAGCTACCGTAACTAATCCAGCGTGATAATACCCCTTCGAGAATGAAGAAACGAAAAAGAAATAGAGAATTCGAAGAGAAATTGGAGAAGTCAAGAAAATGAAAAGAAAAAAAAAAGATAAGAAATGATAAGGAAGGCTTAGTTCCTTCGTTAATACGAGATAAGAAAGGATTCATCACGCCGACAAGGAATCGATTCCTGTCTTGTTTCGTCGAACTTCGCGACAAAATACGTGATATTGCACTTCGACGATCTATACTCGGTCACAGCCATCGGGGATGTAACGTAATAATTATGCTTATTATCACTGTTATCATCTAAAGCCTAGGAAAAAATATTGCAGGCACGAGTAAAATCTTCGGATGCTTTGTCAATTTTAGTCTGTATACTTATTTCGGTATATAATGCGACGACTCTCAAAATACGTCTACCAAGAAATATTTATTGTTTTACGTTAAAAATTACGTTTTTTTTTTCGTTTTCATTTTTTATTTGATAACAAGACTGACATACGGATATGTGCTGAATCGTTTCTTCGTTAGAAAAAAAATGATTAACCCCAAAAATACGATTAAAAAACAAATTGCGTTTATTCACTGTGTGAAGTTTTTTCATGCTCGACTTCTGTCACATAAACAAAAAAACTCACCCTCTCATATATGATCGGTGACTAACAGTCTATAAAAATTGTCGAAATTGACATCACGCTAGAACGATTAAGATTAAAATTCGAAGTATCGAAACGTGCCAGCCACGATAACCCTATATATTGTATATATATTAAAACTGAGCAGCTATCGAATCGTAAAACCTTCGACGGCTCGAAGACTAGGTAGCCTTCAGTCAAGGCTGTGTGTTTTCTTTCTTTTTTCATGCACTTTAAACAGGATGCATAAGATCACGCAACGCAAAGTCAATGATAAACGACGCGTGAGATCCTACGATTTATGCTTTACTGATGCCGCATTCTGCCATATCGTAACACGCTGAACGAGCGATCTAGTTTGCAGTAGGAACTACATAATCCGTCACTCGAAAGTCTGTGTCATCTGTCGAGGTTTTATCGTTACCCTCAGCTAGTCAGATATCGACCTCGAACATGTCCTGTTCGATCGGCTTTTTCACCCAACTGCCGAGATGCGCCTTCACGAAGGCCTCCTTCAGCTGATGCTTGGCGAGCTGTTATCCAAACAAAAATAGAAAACAAAGAAGAAAAAAAGAAAAAAAAATGAAATATGCCAACGATCAGAGTCGATTCGTATGAAATCTTAATCCAAGATATATCGCCGACTTACCGAGTAATTTTGTACTGAAGATTTGGCGTCGAGATAATGGCGGCAGTCGTTCTTGTCCGCGTCGTCGATCGTGTCGAGTTTATCTAGCAAATTGTAGAATCGTCTGAACAACCCCTGCTTGGATATCCTTGATGGTTTCCCCAACTCGTCTTTCCCTGTCGTACAGTTTATTACCTCGGCTTCCGCTTGGCCTAAGGAACCCATATAATATTACATCAATGTTTCCAACCTACTCGCAGTTTCCCTCTCTTCACCCTCTAATTTCACACGTACCGATGGTCCAATTAACGCTGTAATTAGGCGCTTTGCCCGGTTGCCTAACTTCGGACGACGTAATGAGACTCATTAATGGTTTGTTAAGTCTGTACGGCGGCGGTAGACCCTGAATCGTGTTTTCGATACGGCCACAGACTGCTCTGTACATATGACTTGGGTTCAACAAACTGCCAAGAACGATGCTGTGGAAGTAAATTGGCTCGATGAAGTGGCTTAGAAGTGCACCCTGCACACCAAGTACGTTCCATCGAGCTATTTTGTCCGAACACGACATCGTTAGCAGTCTTTGGCCCTGTAACATCGAAAAGAACGTTCGTAGAGAACCTAGGGCACGCGATTGCTGTTTGGCGTAGAGCGCCGTGAGACGATCGCCTACCATGAGCACACCGTCCCAGGTCTGTATACCCTCGCTGCTTTTCACAGGAATCGTCCCTTCGCCAGACTCTATTTTCGTTCTCAATTGACCTCTCGCGCGACGATTCGGATGCTTGTCGACGGACTCGCTCTCTTCGTGGGGTGAGAAGATCCTGGCGTCGCCGCACGGTGCAGTATTTATATATAAATGGAATTGAATGCCCGGTTTCAGTTTGAAGCCTTTCTTAGTGGGCTCCAAAATAGATTCTGCGGCGCGATCCTCCGTATGAAGCTCCAACTGTTTGTACAAATATTCGCACAGGCACCTGCGCGCGACCACTTCAGCGTGGCAGTCGTTCAGAGCGCCGCCGCTCACGCTCAAATGCTCTCCGGAGACGCATTTCGTACCTTTCGCGCAAAGGAAAGCAATGGCAGTATTTTGTAACTGAATATTTCTTTAAGTTGAAATAAAAAAAAAAGGGATTTCTCACCGGTGGTCACGCATATCAGTTCTGCGTCGGAACCTTTAGTTTGGACGATGCCCGCTAAAACCTTGCGCCGGGCGTGTTGCGGTTTCGACTGAATGAGCTCGCTGAATTTTTGGTTCACCATTTTGCCAATTTTGTCGGCCAGCATCTGGGGCAATGTCATTTGGTCCTGCCAGTGACCGCTGTTGGGGAAATTTGGCAAAACACGAACGGGAAGCGGTATGCAGAACGAAGAACTATGGACGTTTCTTAATTTAGCCAAAGCTGCTTTGCTCGCGGCAGCTTTCGCCAGTTTTTTACTCGGCCCGGTCCCCTCGAACGTTTCCCCGTCGATGGTTACCGAGATCGTGAACTTAGCGTAACTCTCACCGTTATCCGACACGCATTTGTACACGACGCCAGGATACAATTCGTTAATCAACGCGACGGGGCCTTTCTCTAAGAATTTGTTTGCGCTTTTCGGTTCTTGGGTCAGCGTTTTGAACGCGTTTACTAGATGGTTATCGCGTTCAGTCACGTCGCTAGTGAAATCTGGCTCGAGTGGTATGGACGCCTGACACGTGTTAATCGCTTGGTGAACCTCCGGCGTGTTTCTAAACTGAATGATGTTGCGCAGAGCGAGCTCGGCCGCCGCGTGTTTCGCCATCTTTTTCGTACGACCCTTGCCCTCGTACGTCTGTCCATCTATTTGTACAGCGATAGTAAATATTGGAGCGTGCGTGGGACCGGTCTGGTCGACCACTTTGTACACAGCGCCGGTTTTCAATTCGTTTAAGGCGCATACTGCATTCTTGGGCTGTGGATTCCTTTGACGTTTCTTTGGATTGACGGCACCTAAGGAACACAGATTAATTTCTTCTATGCTTTGCTGAAAATCCTTCTTAGCTTAAAAGACCTTGAACCTGTAAGACTTATAAGGTGATCCGTGTTCTGCTTGTTTTTACCAAAAAATCAACTTTTAATATGCGCATGCGTAACAACTAAGTGTCGGATAGCGTCACATAGGATCGTGCAACCAGCCACTGACCTTCAGGATCTGATTCGGCAGGCCTCTTTAGGGTAGGCCTGGAGATGTTAGGTTGCTCCATCTGTGAAAGGTACAATGAGCTGTGGTCTTTAGAAGGCGAGAACGACTCTATCCCCCCCCCAGCCGAAAAATAACCTTAACTAACCCCAAACTCACCCCCGTCATGTGTCCGTCCTGCAATCTCTCCGCGGGAGACGCAATCCTGTTACCGCCGACCGTCGACGCGTTGCAGTCTAAACAAGAAAAGAGTAGAACGAGATTTCGACCGCTACATTTCCAACCGAAAAACTAACGAAGCCCCTCAACGAATATATCACATACTTGTCTCGTTGCCATCCTTCTCGTCGTTCAACACCGTCACACCGTTCGACATCTCTCTGATCCCAACGACCGCGTAAAAAAATATCCTGGAGTAAAGCCCGTCTCGAAATACTGCACTGTGTTACATTGATTTTAATTATACTCGTGTCGCGATGTCCGCAGCGCCACTGCTGTTCTTTCCCGACATAACCTAATTTTACCGCGTCCCCACGTTCAACCTACGCTCGCGAACAATAAAACGCGTTGTCGCACGAAAATAACCGTCGATTCGTAGGGAAATAGGGAAAAGGTGCACGCTCGATCAACGATCAACGATTACCGAATCAATTTGATAAGAGGACAGAAAACCAAGTACCACTTCTAACCGATGCAACGAAGCGCGGCTTCCTTGCGCAGAATACTGCGCAGACAAGCACGAGCACGAGCACGACTCTCGCATGGTGGACAGTCAATTTGAAAGAGACTCGCGACGCAATGATGCTTTTACTACAATCGCACTAATGACGTGCAAAATGTTTCGAGCGCAACACAGATGGAAACACCTCTAACGTCTTGTTTTCATGCTCCTAATCCACCACGAGAACGTCCCAAAATAGTATGTGTGTGTGATTATAGCGAAACCTCAAGCTTCCCCCTCCTTCAACCATATTCTTCTCCGTCCGCAACTTGCAGGAATTGCGCATAGTGCATGTATACACACGTAACAGAGGAACAATGAACATTTTGTATGATTCGCGTTTATCGCGGCCACGTATCACCTTATGAGTATTTAAGGCCCAGTCCATGACACTCGATTGAAGTAAAATCGCGAGAATAGTGAGAGAGATGAACATTTTTATGTAACACACTCATGAAATCAATATGTATATTAACCCTTACAGCACACATATTTTCTTCTGTTTTAGTATGTAAGAAAGTTGGTAAAAAAAATTAAGTTATTTAGAAACGACGATCAGTATCGAAACATTGTTTTAACTCTGCTATAATTCTTTTGAGAATTTTTTATGTAATCATTTTTTATTTTTAACGCGCTATTATGAATGTAGTAATAAATGTGATAATAAGTAATAAATAGACCGGATTTTCATGCAAAATAAAATGTTTAGAAACCAATTTCATGAATTGAAATTGGAATAATGATATATCATGTTTTTTAAATATTGTAATTTGAATTATATTTTCGATATTTTGTATATTACGTAATCCGTCAACAATCTCAAAGATTTTTAGAATATCCAGAATTGTCATAAATGCATAAAATCTGCAGTCTAGTAATAAATCAAGGAACAAGAAAAGTAGAAATTTAGATTATCTTATCTCTCTTTAAAAAAAACATTGAAAGCAGATAAGTTTTAATTACATACTAAGCCTCTTAACATACTGTAAATTAAAACATTTAAAATAATATCGTGCATTAAAGAGTTAATAAATCAAGTTCCGAATTCTGGCTTACCTTGATTTGCAAGTAGATTTTGATTAATGATTAAGTTTTTGTTCTTTCTCTTTTTAACTATCACCGCTATAATTTTGGCCATCATGGAATAAGACTTATCCTTCACAGGCTTCTGATACTCCTCCATACGCATTTTATTATTACAGTCATTATTATTGTTGTTCACAAATTTCATGTTCATCTCAACAGACATACTTTTAACAGTAGATGTTGTCTCAAAGTATTTGCATTGACTGACATCAGAAATTTCTTGAATATTATTTTCTGTAATCTCCGTAGTTTCTCGATAAGAGATATTTTTAACGTTCGCTCTTGACGATCGATAGATGTTTCTTAGAATATTATCACATACCGATTTTCTATGCATTCTGGACCTTTTTCTCTCAGGACTAATTAGTCTTGGATCTTGGTCAGTCGTTTTGTAAAGCAGATTGTATTGTCCATCATGTTGCACTTCCATAGCTTTTTGTTTTATGGAGAATATCAACGCACTGATTCGATCGAAGCGTAGAGTAGTTGAAAATTAAAGTCAAACACCTTTCACAAATATTCACTGCGTAAAAAAGTTGATCTTTCTTTCAATAGAATCGACTAGGAAACTAACTACGGTTTCGCGGTTTACTAACCGACGCACTCATCGAGAGATTCTTCAATTGACTGATCTACGTTCCAGTTCGAAGGACGATGTTATTGGAAAAGCGAAAACATCGGACACCGGCAAGCACAGAAAATATGGCAACGATGTTACTTTGTTTTCCGTACCTCATGGTCCGGCACGAAAAATGACCCGCACTGTTGTTGCAAAGAAATTCTTCCCGGAAAGCGTCTATGGAAGATTGTTACTACTCAGTTATTTTTTCACATTTTTTGTTTCGCAGTGCAGGATTAACTGCCACATTCTATCACGCAGTGGTGTAGTTAGGGGCGATAAGACAATTTTATTTTGTAACATTAAACAATAGCATCTATCTCAAGTCTTGAAATCTCAGTTCCAAATATTGTCATATTACTGCGAATCTTTCTCACGGTTGGTGAATCTAAAAAATGCAAATGAATTAGTAGCTAATAAACGGAAACAATTATTTCAGTCATTTCCAGAGAATGAAGTAAAAAATGTTTTTGAGTATACAGTGACATACGTAACTACTTTGTAGAAAGGGTATTTTTTTAATGAATCTGAAGTGGTATAACATAAGAAGGTGTACTGTTCGATTTATAGAATTGAAATCGCTCGTGTAATTTAATTTTCGCTTGTCTTGCAAGGAATTTTTGCAAACATATGAAAGAAAACAAGTATGTTCTTGCTCAGTTCAAATTATCTGGTAAATATAAGTAAAAATTATAATTGTGAATAATAATTAACTATAACTTTTCAACAGGTTTATTATTACAAAGTTTGAATTTGAAAAATATCTTTTTATCTATTTGTATGCTTTTCCGACATACTCCGTGACAGATTCTCAACTGTTTTATATGTCACACATTACACTGTTCAACACGGGTCTGATTTAGTAAACTTGAATAAACATTTCTTATAGATTTCGACGTGCTAAATACGAATCTGCAAACCGTTTTTTTCCAGAACGTACAGTTTTTGAAAAAATCAATTTTGAAAAAAAAGACAAATTTTCAACTTTGGAATTTTTTGTGCTTTTACCGTAATAGTTATTTAGTTGCTCTTGGCACGAAATGATTCTGTGGACTGTCCCGAATAAAATGATATAAATAGTTATTAGATTCTAAGCATCGAAATAGGTTTAAATAACAATTAAAATGAAAAGGACATCCAAAACGCACCCATTTTTGCTGATATTTTTCACTTTATTTCAAAAAGTGAGGATCTCGGAGAAAATTGGACTATACCACGCGATAGAGCAAACCTTTCTACGAAGGGAATGACGGCGCGGCGGCAAGCGAGGCGTCCTCCGCACGCGTCGTCGTCATTGAGTACCACTGTCGCCGCCGCGTGTTTCGTCAAACTATTTTATTTCTATATTGAAAACAAAAATAATTTTGGAAATTCGCCTGATGCTTCCCTTAGTACAAAGGTTTGCTCTATCGCGTGGTATGGTCCAATTTTCTCCTAGACCCTCACTTTTTGAAATAAAGTGAAAAATATCAGCAAAAATGGGTGCGTTTTGGGTGTCCTTTTCACTTTAATTGTTATTTAAACCTATTTCGATGCTTAGAATCTAATAATTATTTATATAATTTTATTCGGGAGAGTCCACAGAATCATTTCGTGCCAAGAACAACTAAATAACTATTACGGTAAAAGCACAAAAAAATTCCAAAGTTGAAAATTTGTCATTTTTTTCAAAATTGATTTTGTCAAAAACTGTACGTTCTGGAAAAAAATGGTTTGCAGATTCGTATTCAGCACGTCGAAATCTATAAGAAATGTTTATTGCAGTTTACAAAATCGAAAAAAAGTCAAAATTTGTCGAACAGTGTTATTTGGGAGAGAAACCGACACGCGGCGATCCTTTGAAAACCTTTCTTTTCGAAGGACCACTTATGCAAGGACCATAGGGTGGACGTAAAACGTGCCGCGATATTAAAGTCAACATATTTCGAGTGTCAGAAGAGGTTCGATAATTTTTGAGAAAAATTTCGGACCTCGTTCAGCGACGCTCAAAGCATTTCAACTATGATTTTATTCTACCGGCATGGTACATGTTTAACATTCTTCGGCGCATACACTGGCGCCGGGAAATTAATATTAAACTAGAATTTCGACATTCGAAATACATCGACATTAAAAATTATAATAGATGGCGGATTTCTTTGCTTAAAGTTAATGCTTTTGGTGAAAACAATTGCTATGTAATTAGAAAATTGACTATAATTTTCTTTTATGTAGTCACTTAACTTTTTAAGATTTTTTTATAATCGTAAATTGGTTGAAGAATATTCACAAATCTTTACTGTAGCCTTTTTTCAAGTAAAAAAGCAAAGGGAATGAATGATACAAATTTGCAATGTTTTAGAAAGTACAGAAGTTTCTTTTTTTGTATTCTACTTGATTTTCACCGATACTTTATTTTAGTGTACCTAAAAAATTTGGTATCCAGCCACTTAAATTTCAAAGATTTTTTGATAATCGTAAAGCGGTTGAAAAAATATTAATCAATTTTTACTGTGGCCTTTTTTAAGTGAAAAAATCCTTAAACGAAGAGAATGAATCATACAAATTTGCAACGTTTTAGAAAATACTGAAGTGTCTTCTTTATATTTTATATTTTATTTTAGTATATCTCAAAAATATTCATTTTAAATTGATGAAAGGCAGAAATGATCAACGTCTGTCGGTTTTAAAATATCTAGTTGAACTGCAATCAATTTTGCAAAATGCCATGAATTTTAAAAACACTTTTAGTCTCCAATTTGGAGTGGCTACATAGTTAAATTAGATCTATTTTAGTAACAATATTTTTAGGGAACGCTCGATATCACCTTCCAGGAAGTGGCACGAAGGAATCTAAGTAATACGCCGTATAATAAATCTTACACATCGTTCTTATCAAGCTCATGAAGAACTTCCGCGATACCATTTACCACTTATTTTTCTTTCAGCTGAAACCAACTCGAAAAATCGTTCCACTTTCATCGGTGTCAGTGAACCGGAAGCTTTCCAACACAACACTCGACGCTTCCGATATTTAGCGCATCGCGATTATCGGTTAACCTCTGACGGGTTCATGATTAATGTTCGAATCGAAATTAGTAAATGAATCTTGTCAGGTCGATAAGAAGGCTCGGGCTGAATTTCTTAAAAGCTCGGATAAAAAAAAGTTGAGATTAGAACCAGACAAACGGGTGAGCGATTCGATTGGATTAGATTAGGCGAATCGAGGAAGTTCAATTTCCATAAAATTGCCTCAACAAAAGGGATAAAGAAAAAATAAACTTCTAGCAATGCAGGATTTGCCACCGATTAGGTTATCGAAACGCTTTGCATTCGTGTCTTTGATTGATTGTTGAACAGAACCCGATTTGGAACTCGATCCTAATTCGTCTAATCTCGACTTTTATGCGATTAGTCAAACAATGGCCAGTTATAGGTACGATAAAGACCCAGTCGAGCAAAGTGCTCGGAACTTCCGCCGTTCGCCCATAAGTAACTTTCGAGCGAAATTAAGCGACCCTTTGGCAAGTGCAGAAGATTAGGTGCCAAAATGCTCGAATTTCGCTTCATCTTCCTAATACTGATTATTCTAATTTTGTTGGTGAGTGCTTCGGCAAGAATCGACCTTTCAACCTTTAAGTGGACCATTGTTCAAAGAGAAACGTCTGCAGTAAACTTCAAATTGCATATTCACAAGTAATTTAAGGCAGATTAGGATTCATTATTTATAGTCCAAGCTCTAATTTCGGTTTTCTAAGCTTTCAAGAAATTGCTAATCCTGTCGTATCCCTGGACGAGATACCTCGCGTTCCGGTACGTTTTAGGAATTTTAAGAAATTTTATGGGAAATTCAAGGAATTTCAAGAGAATTTAAGAAAAATTAAGAAAATTTGTGGAATTTTTAGAAAATTTAAGATAAATCAATAAATTTCAAGGAAATTTAAGGAATTTCAAGAAGATTTAAAGAAAATCAAGAATATTTAAGTAATTTAAAGAAAATTCAAGAAATTTAGAAAAATTCAAAGAATTTAGAAAAATTTAAGGGAAATTCAAGGATTTTCAGCAAGAATTTATGGAAAACTCAAGAAAATTTAAAAAAAATTTAAGAACAACTAAGAGAATTCGAGGAATTTCTAGTTTCAAGGAAAATCAATAAATTTGAAAATATTTTAAGGAAATTCGAGGAATTTCTAGGAAATTTAAAAGGTTTCAAGGAAGTTCAAGCAATTTCTAGGAAGTTCTAAAAGTTTCAAGGAAAATCCAGAAAATTCTAGGAATTTCAAAAAAATGGAAGGGAATGTAAAAAAAATGATTAAAATCAGTCATCTAAATATCCACAAAAAATTCTAAAAAAAATGTATAGAAAAACGAGAAGATTTCAAGAAAATTTAAAGAAAATCAGTAAATTTCAAGGAATTTCTAAGAAATTCACGAAATTTCAAAGTTCAAGGGAAATCAAGGACATTCTAGGAATTTCAAGAAAATTGAAGAAAATATATGGAAATTTTAGAAAATCCCTCGTCCAAATCCATGCAAAATTTCTGACGTATCGGGTTCCGAGATCGGGTTAAAGAATTCTGAAGAAAGTTTAAAAAAATTATATTTGTGTCGCGTACGATTAAAATGTCCTACAAAGTGTTAGTATTAAATTTTTTATACTTACTGAAGTCACAGAATATTATTATAAAAACTACTATCTGTGACTAGGTACTTTTTCTAATGTAGAGAAGTTTTCAAATAATTTAACTTATTCTCTCGGTATCAATAAATTAAATTATTTTTAAAAGAAGTTTGATTAAATCATTTACAAGGAATCTTCTTCCCGTTTTCAGAATCCACTGAAAGCAGACATCAAGAAGGAGTGCCGAAGGCAGACGCAAGTTTCATGGGGTACATTTCATCAAGTGTCTCTAATTAAGTCAAAAAAGGATCGATGAACAAAGTGCTCTTTTCTTCTTTCCGATACTTTAGGCGCGCTCCGCAGAATGAAGTCAGGGGACTTCGAGCAGGACGATCCGAAATTAAAGTGTTACCTGAGGTGCTTCATGGCGAAGAATGGTATTTTGAACAAAAACGCGGAGATAGACGTGCAGCGAGCACTTCGTCACATTCCGCGAAGCCTGCAAGAATCTTCGAAAAGATTGCTCAACATATGCAAATCCGTTCGTGAGTTCGTTACATCAATCGCCGCGTTTCCCTTAATTTGCAAATTCTACAAACAAATATATGTATAATTCCCAGCCGGAACGGATCCTTGCGACAAGGCTTTCCAAATCGCAAAATGTTACGTGGCGCACCAACCAGAGGTACGATTCTCGATTCAAACACGATTCGATCCAAAAATCATACGTTTCGTGTTGCAGATCGTGAACAGCGTTTCCTTCATCTAAACCCGCAGGAACTTCGATTCGAGGACTCGAGTTTCCAAACAGATAAACTATCACCTTCATTATACATTGCCAAATAATAATCTATGTAACAAGAAATAAAAATCTCCGAACGGATGCAGTCTGAGCGTGTAGTTCACTGACGATTCGCGATTTTGCGAAGAACTTGATAAGAAGCTGAAGGTGAATCCTCGAACGCGACTGGAGGACAGTGGTTCGGAATTCGAAAATCCTGGCCAAAACTACTTCGCGTTGCTGAGAAGATGTCCCGTGGATAATTCAGTAGAAACTCGATTATCCGAATTACAATTATCCCAGAAATTCGGTATATACAAAAATTGTATATTTAAAGAATATTATATATTTACTATTATATATTTATAAAATTTTATATCTATGCAAATTCTACATTTTTCGATGTTTCTGTATCTATAGAAAACCTATATTTTAGAAATTCTATAATAATTCTGCATTTATAAAATTTTACATTTATAGAATTGTAAGTGTCCAAACTTCTACATCTACATATAGGAATTTTGCATTTGAAAAATTCTGTATTTATAGAATTTTATGTCTACATATAAGAATTCTGCATCTAACAAATTCTGTATTTTTATATTAAATGTATATAGTAAATATTTATAGAATTCTATATTTGCAAATTTATGTATCTTTGAAATTCTATAATTATAGAAATTCTATATTCTTGAAATTTTACATCTATAGTATTTTGTATCTCTATAAATTTTTTGTATTGCTTTATTTTTTTTTCTTATCCTGCGCAATGCTTTCATTTCGAGTTTCTAAAGTTTACTTATATGTAAAAGCTGTTTAATTGGTAAAATGGCTTCATTCATGATTTTAGATCCGTGTGTTGAAATCTCTATATCTCAAAGAATAAATAAAATAACAAAAAAATAATTATTACCTTGCATACTTCCCATGATACTAAACAATTTTTATTTCAAACATTTCTTCGCCTAAAAAGTAATTAAAAAGTAATTAAAAGTGAATTAATTACATGTATTGCATGTTGTACCAAATAAAGTGGAACTTGTATTATTTAAAAATTCATAAAAAAGCAAGTAGCAGATAGTAGTACTTAATTTTTTTACAGCTACAAATTTACAGCAGAATTCAGTTATTTATACGCAAACATTGTTATCCAGTATCTAAACTTTTCCCTCCTCTAAATTGTTTCCGCGCAGTTCAACGCGATATTTTAATACTAACGCAACTTCTGGAGAATAGTTCATAATAAACACAATAAAATAAGCAATCGAATTTTCGGAACATCAATGCTTCTCACCATATGATTTCTAAACAAAACGTTATTGGAAAAAGTCAAATCCGTGACCAGAAAAATCGAAGAGACGTAGTAACTAAAAAAATGTATATAATCCTGTTTATATGGTAACTTGCTATTCTTCAACTCTATTGAAATTCAATGTAGAATGACAAAAATTCATTAGAAAACGTGTTATATTAAAGGGTTTTGACCAGATATTTCATATTATGAACCACTGTGCAGCTTGCGCGAACAAATTGCATTTACCTCGAGGAAAGTTTTCCCGGTGGCAGGTTATCGACTTGAACGAGTTCGCCGATAGGTTTGACTCGCTGCCGGCGCGCGAGCCACAAGAGTGGCGAATGGCTAAATCGAATAGAGAGCGTCTTCGGTTTTCAAGGAACCGCGTCGAAGTTGATAGAGAAACGTGATTCGTTTTGGCGCGCTCTTCGCCTTCGGCCGACTTCTGAAAACGTGGCTTAGGTCGGTCGTCTATATTCACCGTCCATGAAACTGGGTCACAGTTTCTGCCCATCGGGGTATTAAAACAATCTCTAAGCTCTCCTCACGGACGGAAAGGGAGCACGGCGAAGGGTGACGAGAGGCGCGCGGGAGGGAGAAGGGCCAGGCGCGAGGTGGAGGGGCGGCGGCGAGGGTGCAAATAACAGCGAGGGATGCGAGGTGACACGCGTAGGAGAAAGAGCAAGGGTGACCGAGAGAGGAAGAAGGGGGTTACGCCGGCTGACTAGCCGGGCGTAAGTGGCAAAAAAGTACAGAGGAAAGCGAGAAGGCTAAATAAGGGGTGGACGGAGGGCGACGAGCGGGGAAAGATAATGATGCGCCACTCCACGGTTCCTCTCGTTTCCACTTTCCACCGGTTCGTGTTTGTGCTTTTCCATCTGTTTCAATTGTCCCTTTCAGTCTCAGCCCTCAAAAGCCGTCGCCGCCTTTTCCCTCCCTCAGCCGTTTCGCCATTTCTTCATTTAATTAACACTTTGGCGACCGAATTAACGCAGGCGCTCGATTACCACCCCCGCGCGCGTCGCGTCTGTTATCTTTGGCGGCAGATGGCGGGAAGCCGCACACGCCGCGTTGCGTTGTCGGGAATGTTATCGTCGCCTATCTCGATTGTGTTTGAACGCGCGATGCACCGCGTGGCGCGAAATTCGCCTGATTAACCCCTTACCTTACGATCTTCTTTGAACTCTGCGCGGTGGGCTGACGCGAGATGTTCGGGATCTCGGGACTCGAGTCTGGGTCAGGGTAATTCTAACTGCGATTTCGGATTACGTCTATGTGAGATTTCATTGAATTTTGGATGGAAAACTGCGAATGTGGTTGTGTTTTATATTTTTATATGGGGCAAAGCGTTTAAATTTTATTTATAAAACATATTTCTAAGCAAAATCTTAATACAAATGTTGGAATCAGCTAAGCCGAATCTATTGGCTTGTTTACCCTATTAAATATTAATTAGTTCAGAAAATTTGTAGGGTTTTTAAATTAATGTTTTTTGAACGTCAATTGTTTTTGCGGAAAAATCGCGAAATTGTCTGATCCACAGGGGAAAGTAATTTAAACTTAAACAAACAATGATCTTTTAATGAATTTTACAATTCTTTTTCTAGAAATACTTCATTTTTGAAAAATAAAAATTTAGAAGCGCTACGAACTTTCTGCCTAACTCTGCAACCTAAAATATTCAATTTTTATGGTACGTGCGTTTTTTAATCAATAATTGAAATTGAATATTATGAATGAGCCAGTTTTGCGGGTGGGATAAAATGATTATAATTGAGCGCATTAGAGAATTCTTAACGCAGATAATTACCATTGGAAATAATTAGTAGTTAATACGTAGTATCCTTGCCTTTTGCTACAATCTCTTTAAAAGTCGCACTTTGCTATTTGTTAAAATTTATAGACAATTGTTATTAAAAATAACTAACAGGTAATACGTGGAAGCAGTACTTTTTTCTCTAGTTATTGCCTTTAAAAGTCTTGTTTTTTTATTTATTAGTTTTAAAGACAAGTATTGTTAGTATCTTCTACAATCATTGGTTTAGAAATCCTTACATACTGCTTATTTTAGATATAATCACCGCCAATACTTTTTAATTCTGAGATTAAAAAGTCAATCCTATTATTCCGCTTATTTAATGGCGTTTAAGCAGCTAATAAACTTAAAAATCTTTAATTAAATTTACATCTGGATCCTATGGTTTGTATTTAAATAATTTAATATTTGAAATCTTTTAATATTTACAGTGACACATACATTTGTTTACAAAGACTGTGTTAAATTTGTTTAAATTCTAAAAAACGTATTTGTTTTTGCACAATAAAAGTTACAGAGACTGAGAAATAATTATACGTGATAATAACTGAAGCGACATAAATTGATAGAAAAAATATAATACTGAGGATTTCACAGTCGATTAATATTTGGTATTCATGTGAACAAACCTGTGAGTCAGTCATTGTTTATTCAAATTTATAATTTCTGTTCCTAATTGTATATCAAAATATACCATTAAATGTATATAAATTCTTTAACGTCTTTATGATTTAATAGCATCTGCATTATTATTCGAAACAATTTCTTTCACAAATGTAACTCATAATACATACAAAAGAGTTGATTTTCAGCAACGCGTCATGAAAACGACGCATTTGCTTGACCTGCTGGTAATATTCTGAGGATTATATTGTCCAGAGTTTAGACAATAGCGCTGGTCTTAAATCCTCTGTTTTTGGTACCTTTTCGTAGCTTTAAAGTTTCTCACACGTCCGCACTTCCCACCCCGGGAGAATACTTTTCTCTGCGTTCTAGCTTCTCTTAACCACATAATTGTATCGCAAAGAAGAATAGAATACACCGCTAACACTTTGAATTCCACGTCATTCGCATATGGATGACAATTATTCACATAATTATGAATGATATTAATTAATACGATTACGAGCTGGCGAAGGATATAGGACGAAAGGGAGCACTATGAAATAAATGAAGAGAAATTCGAATATACCTTCATTTGAAATTAAAATCACTCCATATCCCGAAGCAATTTTAACGAATTTCTCTTGACAATTCAGGTGTTAAATATTAACAAATTTGTCACTCGAAATCTTTCATAAATTAACGCATTGATGGTTAACCACGAATTCGAAATACAACACGCTTTCTGTTCTATCCACCTCACCCTGATTTTCCAAAATCAATAACAAAAATATGTCAAATGCAGCGTGCGACGGTTTCAAGCACTAATTTCAAATGAAACTAGAAAATTCGCGTTGTAAGCCCAGAAATCGCAACGCGGAATTCGCGAAAACAGCGCTCGCTTGTTTCAAACGAATTTCAAATTCTGACACATAATTGTAGCCACGTACAGAGCAAACCAGAATGGGTTTACGAAGGCGACAAGCGACGAGAGGGCGAGAACGAGAAGTCCCGGAAAAGCGGGCAAGATTCTGCTCACGTCTGGCAAACGACAGACCGCGTAGGTAGCACGCGCGCGTTTCCTCCATTCGACTCGCTTTACAAAACACTGTTATTAAAGTAACGGGTTGGTGCTCTGTGATCTAGGTGGTGGATCTAGGCGGTAGATCGCGGCCGCTAATCCCGGGACCCGGAGGATTAGCCCGACCCTCGGCGAATTTTCCAGCTCGGTACACTTTGGCGGGAAAAAGGGCGCCCCGATTGGCTCTCCCCGCCGAACCAGTTACCTCGTTATCCTTTTATCTCCATGTCCGACTGAACTCTAAAAAATGTCGCTCGCCTCTGACCGCAAGTCCGACAACGAGGGAGGGAAAGGACGTTCCGGTGACTTCCCCTCGACATTTCCGACGACGGTCGGTGACGATGACGTTGCATTAAAGTTCCGTTTATCTGCCTCGTTATCCGCAAGAGCGCAGAAAGTTTCTGGTTGAACGAGCGTTTTGCATTTTTTGACTATTCCGGGAACATCGTTAAGGGCGCGAGAGAAAAAGCTCTATTAACGAGTCTGCTGTTTCGTTCTTATCCTGGCGATCGGGGAGGATGAAATTCTACTTCTCGAAATCCCTACTCTTTGCTTTTTTAATCATATTTTTGGGACATCCCTCGCAAAAATGTAATGTTAGGGAAGAAGGTGGTACTATGGATATAGATGTACTTGTTATATAGATCAGGTATTATTTCTCTGATAAGTACTGTGGCCTGTGTTCAAACGCGAGCTCACGATAAAAAAAAGTGAATGTCTTTAGATATCATTCATTCGCGGGATCCTATTTGTTAAGGACTCATGTGGGTTTGCGATGTAGTCGACATAGAACAGTGCCGGTTTTGAGGAAGTCGATTCGTCACGTATTGTACATTTTCTTTAGGACTTGGATGTGGCGAAAGGATGGCACAAACTTTCTCTCTTGACGTTATCCAGACAGATCCCCTCAATGGCAATTGACGTATCATAGGCCCACACGCCGAGAAAAGAGGGACTTAGAATTTATGGTTGGTTTCCGGGACTCAGGATTTTTATGCGAGATTTGAAGTTTGAAGGTCCTGCTGACAGGACGAGAACCGTGGGAGTTGTGTGTATATGTACATATAGGCGTTTCGCACTCGGAAAACTGTCGCATAATCTAATTGGACACCTCTAACAAGGAGAAGCCGTCAAAATGATGTCTCAGATTTTAATGAAATTTTACATAATAATAGTGCACATCACATAGAAGAAAACCGTAACGGCTTTTTCTCCCATAGGCTTTCGTTAATAAGAAAAATAATAGAAAAAATTCACGTGTCCTATCCTCGCACAGACCTGTTATAACTAGCTTTCAAATTTTTTTTCTTATTTTTCTCATTAACGAAAGCCTATGGGAGAAAAAGCTGTTAAGGTTTTCTTCTATGTGATGTGCACTGTTATTATGGAAAATTTTATTAAAATCGGAGACATTTTGGCGGCTTCTCCTTGTAAGTCCCAGTTTTTTCGTTTTCCTTCGAGACGTGATTTGAAGGGAGGATCAGGCTAACAAACGTTTGTCGCCCTTTTCTATTTTACTTACATATTAAGCAAATAATATCGGTTATAGTGGATGCATTTTCTGAGGAATACGTTCGAACTGTTTTTCACTAAACAATGAAATACATACCTCAAATATATTCTTTAGGAAACGTAGCCTAAGATAATTCATCCGATAGATTTTATATTAGAACGGAAATCTATGCTATTATTGTTGAGGAAAAAATAAAAAATTATAGGCAAAAAGATTTTATTATCTTTCTTGTAATTTTTTTCCCGCCCTAGGCTGCAGTCTACTTAGCCTATACGTAAGGTCAGAATCTTTCTGACTATCAGCGAACTACCCTTTGATTTGCAGTTTATAATTTTGTGTTACATCTTTTGGACTTGAGACCTAGAATATTATCAGGCTTACACATTTATGTTTTGAACTTGGTTAAAATAAAGTTTTTTTGTGTTTGTAAATTAATATTTGCTCTATATCCAATTCTATGAATTCACGGAAATAACACTACTATGTTTTAGGATAATAGAAACGTCAAGTTGAATGAGAATGTTTGATTTTGGAAAACAATGAATTACAGTATACAGGGTGATCCGTTTAAGTAAGCTCAACTAAATATCTCTTCGAATTGTGACGATGCAAAAAGTGTTTTTTACGTAACGTGAATGGCATCAAAGAACTAACATACGGCAAAATTTGTTTTTTCTAAGGTCATATTTTGCGGAGTTTTCAAGGTCATTGATGCTTTTTCTGGCATACAACTATACATTTTTTTTTCTTGCATCATACAGCTGGTCAAAAAATACGTTCAGATATGCCTAATAACATGACCTTTAAATGACCTTGATCTCCAGAAATTGAAGTCTTGCGTAAAATTTGTGTCTATCGAGATCTCTTAACAATACGTTAAGTTCAATATTTTAATCTCTTTAATTTTCATTAAGTATTCTCTACTTGTTTTGTGGTTAATTTTCAAAAGAAACTTTTAACAAACAAACAAACATTATTTCCCTAAATAATCAATTATTGTTAGCTTTAAAATAAAGAACATTTGAAATACAATGTCAATTGAAATAGATTGCTTATCGAATAATAATTAGTATTACTTGAAATGTTTATTTAGAAATTAGTATTTCAAATAAATGTCGCTCAAGCCTGATTCCATGTTCATTTCGTCCATTTTAACTCCTTGAGTTCAATGTGTGAAATGTCTAAAATGCTTCCACTCCTACATTAGATGATTGGATATAATAGTGATATTGTTTTGTATGCGACCTTTGTCAAAATTTTCTATAAATTTCCATTCACCTTTTTAAAAATTTATATCTATGTACAAATTTTCTAATTTTGTGACCTTATTTTAATGTTAAAATAATAAAATCTGTAAAAAATTAACTATCTGAAACGTTTTTTTACATTTTCAGTTCTGCTTAGTTTCATTATCACCCCAATTTCTGAAACTACGTCTTCGACAAATTTTTTAAAAATAGCATAGCATCAAATTAGCTAAATTTTTACGCTAAAAACGTACTGATGGATTATCTCAAGTCTATGCTCTACTACTCTAATAATACACTTTCTAATAATACTCTATAATACGCTTTCTTTGAGAAAAAAAATGGTCCATATTACCACCTCCTCCCCTAATATTTTTAACCGTGTAACAGAATTTTAGAACTGGGAATATTCTCAGGGAACCGGCGCGGCACTGCGACTTGTTTATTTAATAGGTTTAAAGCCTCGGGCTCGAAAGAACGCGCGGACACTGCACGCAAACGTTGAAGATTTCGTAGGACAACGTATCGATTAAGTTCGATCAATATTTGCAGGGGCGGGAAATAATCCCCCGATTTCGAGAGAGTCGCCGATCCAATATTTGAAAGACTGTGTTTCGGAATCCCGAACGAATTCCGAGCGGGAAAATTCTAGGGTTGGTCGTCAGCGCTCGGTAGCTTCGGAAACATTCAAAAATTTTCTGAATTTAGGGCGTTAGCCTTGGTTGTACCCTATATTCGGAGTAGGGTGTGAGGTATTGGTTCGAGAGGAAATAGTTCTCGTAAAAAGGTACGTTGAAAAGAAATCTTTGTTTGAAACGTCGTAGTTTAAACGTATTTATGGATGCAATATAAACTTTGTCTAATAAATATTTTACGCTTTTGAAACGTTGATATGCCGATGTAATTTTATGGAAGTAAAAAATAGTTTCTGGTGTTAATAATTCTATTGACTAACGTCACAGGTGCTGAGGATTGTTTTTTTTCTGAGAGATACAGATGCTGAGAACGGAGCTTCAAATTATGGATATGTTTATAAATATTTGCGGAATATCGGCTATAGGATGGTGTTATAATTAGACTGCGGATGTTGATGCAGATTTCAATTTTTAAATGCAGAAATATGTATTTTGAGCTGGAATAATTGCGTGTTCTATTTTCTACATATTGTAATATTTATTATCTTTTTGAAATCTAGAAATAGAGTTAAAAAAAATACGCAGTCTAATTATAATTAAAGAGAGTTTCATACCTGTTTTTTTTCGAAAAGTCTCTGCATTGAAGAGTCTGAAGTTTTTATTCTAAAAAAAGAAAAAGGAAAACACACAAATTAGTCATGAATGAATAATTAGAGGAACTGAGAGTCGAACAAATTTTTTATAAGCACAATAAAATTAGTCAGAAACTGATCCAAATTGCGATAAAACGATAAATCCCGAATCTAACTGCAAAAGGAATCTTCAATTCCTCCTTTGCCAAGTTCTCCAACGTAAAAGTGTCTTCTCCAATACGAGGACCATAATTCATATCTCGAATGCGACGCGCCATTAAAACAGAGAATTGCTCTGTAACCTTCCAATTACAAGAAAGGAAAGAAACGGAACAGCGAAATGGCTTCGCGGCGAAGCGCAACACGTCGGTAATCGGTGAGGTACGAAGCACTACGTGTCCCGCGGACGGTCAAGAGCACAGAACAGTGATTTAGAACGGGAGAATAGAAAGAGAGGCGGAGGATCGACGCCCGGAATCCGTCGAAAATCCGTGCAGTGTACGAGCGGAAGCTGCGTCGTAAAGCATGAATAGGAAAGAAAGGGATTTATCGTCGACCGGAGCGGAGCGTGATATTCGCGAACGGTGGAAAGCAACGAAAAGTCGGGGATGGTGGCGTTACCTGGCGTCTTTCCAACAATGTGTTCGCACTTTTTACCCCGCGATAAATTCGCGTGCCGCGTTCGCGGCTGATTGGCCGGGATTCGGTCGATCGTGCGGCGACGATGCGTCTGCGTGCGCGCTGCGCGTCGCGCGTAAATTCGCGATCCCTGTCTTTGTGGTTCTTAAGGATCCTCTAAACATGGACGAATTATTACGCGACGATTTGTTCGTTTGTTCGCAACAACGAGGAAAAATTCCCATGAGACAGGGAATTTATGGTGGTTTTTGCAAAGTGGATTGAATTCGTTCTGCAGAGGGTTTTCTTCGCTGTGACTTTGGATTTGCGAGTTTTCAAGTAGGACGACTGGGGAAAAATGATTCAAAATTGCAGAGAATTGTTTAGGTCATTTTTTTTTATTCGTTTTAGAATTACTAAAATTATGTATATTAAAAAAAAGAACTATGGACTAAAATTGGCAAAGAATTAACAATACCTACATCTAAAACTATAAAACTACGAAACAAGTTATTATAAGTCAATGACCGATTAAGAGAAAAAAATGGGTTACAATTATCGCTACATACGTTTTTCAGAAGAAACAAAAAAAAAGTTTTTTAAATAATAAAGTGAAAGAGTAAGAAAAATGTGTCATATGTTCATAAAAAAATTGATCTATAAGGAAAAATCGTAAAGGCAGGTAAAAGAAATTAATATGATCGAATTTGCAAGAAGAACCGAAGTGTACAATTTTTTAGAAGAGGAGGAACAGAAGTCTCGAAGTAGATTTTTAACGCACATTCAATTCGATACATTTTCGACAGCTTGGCTTATGACCTGACTGACTATGTATAATATCACTATTTTTGAGGAAACATCTGGTAGAGTCAGCACCTTGAATATTATTTGTCGCTAACAAGAGGCAAGGCTCAAAAACAGTAAGGATTGGCTAAATCCTTTGCATATGTTCGAAGTGCCTGGCTCCTTCGTTTTTAATAGCAATTGATGTATCATAAACTCGTAATTAAGCGTGTTCACCATCTGTTTACTATCTTAGGCACATCCGCCCCCTAATTACCATTTACATGGCGTTACGGTCAGAGACAAGGGTATATTTTCTGCCCTTCGAGAAAAAGGGACTTAGGGTCTCGCACATGATCAATAATTTTGACCAATCCTAGTTTGACAATATTATTGTCAATCCAATTCAATATCTTTTTATCTAATCTTGTTAATATCTTTCTTTCTAATCTTTAATCTCAATATTAATTCTACTGTTAACTGTGCTGTTCTTTTCTGATTTACCTATTACAATTTCAATTATTCACATCATTAGAAATGTGTTCAATGAAATTTTTATAGAATGTGAAGGGACAATAAACGTAAATATTAACGCTAACTTCCTCATATTTTTCTTACAACCGAAACAGTTATTTAATTATATAAAATGCAGGATTGGGTCAAGTAGACCCGAGGAGAATCGAAGGGTTAATATCGACTGCACACGCTCAATAATGTTATCAATACCGACATTTTGCCTGAAAGGAAAAACGATGCAAGTCACATGTTCAAAAAAATGGTGTTTATGTTTTAATTCAAGTCTATTTAGAAAGCAGTATAGAGAAAGACTATTAAACGATATTTTCTTTTAATTATAACGACTCGATAAAATTCCAGATTATAACAGAGTACATATTGATAATTAGAAATTTAAACGCGAAAATGTACGTCTTTTGAAAATCAAAAAATGTGACATGCGGTGTTGCTTTATAACCACAGAAATATTGATAATATTATTGACCGTGTACGGGTTGCGGTAAAAAATTAGTAATATAAAATTTTTCTGGTTATGCTATAGCAGATCCACCTAAACATAACTGATTCTCACAGATGCTAAAGATTTTCCTCAAGTTAGCAGTGTACTGGTAGCAGCAGCGAAATATTTGCACTTCGATGTGAACATGCAAATTTCGCTACTACTGTCGCTGCGAATAATTCGCGGTGGTTTAGGGATACCTTTATCCTTTCCTTATGTGCCCGTCGTTGACGTCACGCTTTTGAAAATACAACGTCCTCCCCTTTCTTCTACTTCCTTCTCGAACGTGAACCAATAGATTGCACTGTGCATCCAATTCGAGTCCCGTAAAAGTTGCTATATCTTGTTTTACGCTGAACTGGTCAGGGCGGAGGCTAAATCTTTAAATTGTTGTAACAGCATCCTTGCTTCTACTATCCTTCTTTGGATCTTTTGCTAGGATTTGTTGAATCAACAATTTTGTTTTTGTGGTAGAAAGTGAAATATAAATCAAATAATTTTGTATTGTCAAGAATATTGTTTTAAAACTTGTGCAAACATTGACAGTTAAGGATATTGTCAGAGGATGCTGTAATATTTTAGGAAACTCAGTCTTATGCAACCTCTTGACACGGAGACGTTTTTGATTTAGTTACCGTGGCAAATTATTTGGAGTTTTATTTTAACCCTGCTACGATTTTAGAGTCTTTTTTACTTATTACTAGAAATAAATAAAGCGTATAACTGTGCATAGATGAAATATAAAAAACAAAAGACATGTTATAATATTTAGAAGGTACGAGACATTTTTATTTCAGTTGATTATCCTTTTCTACGGTTTTGAAAATGTGTATTTACATAAACTTCCGCAGTGTACTTATTACAATATTTTGTATTCATGAACAACTGCTTTATTTCAGACACAAATATGCGCAATTTAGTGTTAATGTTTAGGTTTCTTATTCCTTCATATTGTGTATATAAAAAATTCTGACATAAGATTCATTTACATCCTTAACAATATGATAATAATAAAAGTTTTTTCTTTCTGCATTTTCAAGAGGAACAAAGCAGGGTTAAGTTTCTTTATACAATTCGATAAAAAGTTGTATTCATAAAAAGGAAATCAAAAACTCTGTTTCATGTAATAAAAAAATAAGAGATTGTGTAAAAATGCAGTCTTCCAAGATATTTGAACCTCGGTTTTTATTTATTTAATATCTTTAATACGTTTAAAAATATTTAATCAATACGTAGATATATCTCTCACGCTCTATACACTAACAGTGGTTTCTAACAGTGATGTTCATCGCACTCGACTTTCCCTTACCTACATATTTATATTATTCTTTATTATCATGTTCCGACCTATTTTTCTGTAAATTATTACCACGCGTGAATAATTAAGTGGATTACACACCCAGAGGTACACGCGTCTGAAGAGACCATATAGAATTTTACTTTTTCCCTTATTTCTTTTTTCTTTTTACCACCAACACCTACGAAACACAAAGTCTTAAATGTGGTAAAAAATCTTGAATATTTACTTTAAATACATTCTAAAGTACATAGCTGTATCAGGCTTTTATTAACATCCTTTACACAGGCGATGGAATATTTTGTGTTTAAGTTTACAACGCAAAGTGTTTATATTATTTCTGGAACAGTGGCCGAACGAAGCAACCATAAACGTATTGCGCAGAAACATTTCGGAGTCACCGTACACCAGTTACATTTCGATTTTTGCTTAATGAATCTTACGTGATCCATGTTATTTTCCACTTCCATTTGTTAATTGATCGGCGCATTTTAATATTGTTCCCCATCGAATACGAAACGTCCGACAGCGCTTGTATTACGCTTTCATTTGTCTGTTTCAATTATGGCCGCGCGGCCAGGTCGCTGTATCCGTATCGACGGCACGCGTTAAAGTCCACTTTGATGGAGCAGTTTGATCGTTGGTCATGTTACAGTCGACGTCGAATCGTTCGTCCCCAAATCGAAGGTATAATTGCACGCGTTTTGAGCAACAATTGCCGCGCCGAATCCACAATAGCACAGGATATCGTAAGGATTTTGGCCAATCACAGAAACCAAAACGTCCACGTTTACGAGCAATTATGCGAAACAATCGATTCCCTGGACGCATAAACGCAGGATTTGGTTTCGAATCGCAATGTCGATCGCTGATCGCGGAAATCAAGTATCATGAATATGAATTTGAAATATTTTACGTTTGAAAATTTTCGACCGATTTTCCGAGATAAGACTGTGGAAAACTGCGTCGAAGATCGCCGGGGAAAATGAAGGGGAAAATGAAATTCTCCCCATTGTGGGGAAGTTTCTCAATCTCGCTGAACGCGACTGCCCTTTTACCGCGCCGGTAATTGACTGCCTAACAATTTTTCTCGGCTACAACGCTTAATTTAAACTTTATTAACGAAGGGTACTTAGCGGCGATCATCTAATCTTGCAGTGATTCTACGAGTTTTCGAACGAAATCTTTCGTGCGCCGAATTTCTATTTATCCAGCGATTTTTTTACTTCGATCATGGAATTCGTCAGCTTTCAAAATTCATTGATCAGAAGTTATGTTCTCAGAAATTCATTTTTATTTATTTATTTGCGGGAAGAATATTTTGGTACAAAGAAAAAGCCTCTTGTAGCTTCAAGCAATATCTTTATAATGAGCGAGCAAAAAATAGATTGGAGGAGAAAATAATACTTAGATCTCTGATACAGCTTAGTGTGGACAACGATGTGCCATTAATGTCGTAATTAAAAATTATATTATTAATCTTATGACTAAATCTAATAATAAAACATTTAGACAAGTTGAGAGATAACTTGTTAGTAAACTGCGGATGTTTATGCATTTATGGCGATTTTAAATTTGCCAAAATGTATAAGGATTCGTATAGATGTAAAAATACCTGAAATATCAAAAATAAAATACATTTTATAGTACTTAGGGGGTAGAAAATACTTTTATTTAAGTTGCTTTTCCGTACCCTTGAAAATATGAATTTGCATAAACATACATAGTCTACTTATTATTAGCTATGCACTATTAAAAAAATCTATTAAGATCATCGTGAATCAATTGAGAACAATCTGGAATATTAATATAATGATTGATCTTGAGATCATATTAGGATATAATACATATTTGTAATGGTGAAAATTTTAGATATGCCATTTATGAACAATATACAAAGAAGAGGACCCAAATGGGAACCTTAAGGAACGACGAAAGTAGCTTTAATCACCCTAGAATAGAAGTTTCTTAATTAACAATTTGAGTTCTGTCAGATGAAATTTAAAATTTTGGACACCATTTTTTCTGGGCCGAAGTTCTTATTTAGTTTATTTTATAACGTTTTACGTTTATGTCAGAAACTCTTTAAAATGCGTATTCTTTCGAGGATCCGAAATTCAGAGGTATTACGATTATCCTGTAATTAATATTCGTTCTAAAATAAATATTTTAAAGTTACAAACAATTATTCCGTTACAGAGATACAGATTTTTCGCTGGGTGAGTCATCACAGCGTATGAAAACAATGGATTATTTTATCACTTCTTTCCTGGTTACAGAGGCTTTTTTACACATCCTCTCTTCATCTCCTCACGCGTATCTAGAGTGGAACGCCAGATAATCCATTGTTTCCATACGGTACGATAACTTCAGAAGCGAGAAAGTCACTTTAACCGGAACAAAAAATTGTTTGTAGCCTACTCTACAAATTATGAGCTCTCTTTTTTAACTCTTGTTGAAGACACAAACGAAATTTTAAATCCTGAAAACATTCATCGCACCAAACAACGTATAAAACACGGGTGTCCAACCGTATTTCATTCAACACAGGTTGGACATGCCTGGCATAAAGCAATAGAAACTCTGATAAATATCATAGAATGCTAATTCCTTACAAATCTAGAGCAGGGGAAATTTAGGACTAACCTTGTATTAATTAATTAATCATCCTGTATATTTAACCCCTCGTACAATTTTTTTATGCTACAAATATGTGAATTATTTTAAACAGTAGATAAAAACATCAAACATCTAACTGTTAATTGCATAAGATCAAAATAATAATATAGTAGATTTGCAGGTATCGAAAACTTTTTTAACTTCTCCTTTACTTTACATCTAATAATTTAACCTTTAAGTGGCTTTTCGGGTCCATTGTGGCCTTTCACAACTGTAAACTAATCATTTAATAAGCGTTGATGGAATTAGTTGAAAATTTACCTAATCCCTTTTATGATGTTTCCAAGGATACGAAATAAGATTCATTTATATTTACCACTTCAGTAAAAATTAGTATTACATGAAATTATTATACTTAAATTGAGGGACCACTTAAGGGTTAACAATGTCTATTCCAAGACTTGAGACGTAATTCGTATCACGAGTGTCACGCGTTGTTATATGGCAAAGAGTTAATTATCGTCTCAGAGTCAAAATCTCTCAAACGCGACGCACACGAATGATCTCGTTCCAATTTCGCATTGATGACGCTGCGTCGATGCAAGACTCGATGCACACGAAAACCCTCGAATAGTGCGGCGTAATTCGTGCAAAATTGAAACGAGACCGCGTCGCTCGTATGCATCAACCTCCGCGAACTGCTAAATAATTCTTCCCGCGAAGTTCGCGAGACGATCCAAGAACGGGGAGCAGGTCGATCCTGGTTTCCGCGGAACCGCTGCGAGATTGAAACTGCGGTGCGCGTGGAAACGGCAGGGAAGGTCGAACGATGATTTATACTGCGCCAGAATCGCCGCTGGTCCTACGCGGCGGGGAGAGCGTACACCCGAATCGCTTTCACCGGACTTTGCGCGAATTCGACTGATAGTCCGTCGGAGGGACGAGAAGAGAGGAGTGAGCGATTTCTTGACACGATTTTCAACGTCGGCCGTCCTTTGACTCGTCGAATCGACGCGGGAAACGTTCGCAATTTCATCGGACCCGCTGTATGCCCCGCGATTTCATTTGGCCACGTCAATTCCCGCATTCCGGCGTTACTTTTCTCTTTGTTTCGTTGATAACGCAGTATTTTTTTTCTCACTGGCGCACAATGGGCTAAACAACGATTCGGGTGAAAAATCTTTATATAGATGGAAAAAATCACTCTTCAACTTTGGCTTCTTAGTTTGTTATAAGGTTACTGTATAGAGAGAAGACTTTAATTTCCTAATTCTGATGATTTTGATTGACAAAATCAATTTTTAGTGTAAAAATTAAAAAAACGTGAAAAGAGTGTTTGATTTTTTTAATTGCAGTTGTTAGCTTTTAATTTTTTGAGGTAAAGGCAGAAAAATATACATACAAACATATGATAGTGAAAGTTACTCAGTATCAGAATTTTGATAGTGATCTGCGGATTTGTATGAAAATTCATATTTTTACAACTGCAGGAAAGGAAGAAAAATTGAAATAAAAATGTATCTTGACTTTTAAGTATTATAAAATATATACGAGATTTGATATTTTATATATTTTTCTATCTATGCAAATTATGATACATTTTGCTATATTTAAAATCGCGTTTAATGCATAAAAATCTGCGGGTAATGATCAGAATCTTAATCGCAGGCTTCATTAGTTATCGAATCTGTTGATTGTACATGCATAACTGTAGTCGCTGTAAGTTTTGTGACTAATAATAATAATAAGACAGTTCTTTATGTAAAATGAAATTTGTACAAGTACAAATTAAGAATGGGAACTTGAAAAACAGTATGTTTAATGTTCTAAAGATTCGAATTTGAATAATATTGTTTTTATTTTGTATATTTTAAAAGGAAAAGTAATATGCAGTTAATAACACCATTTATCACAAGTAGAAATATTCACCGTTAAATGGTGTTCCGAAAGGCAATTGAGATTACAGACTTCTGTATACATAATACCGCGTTAACAAGAAACTAAAAATTGAATAATAGAAAATAATGAAAATTTTTAATATTTTCCACCGTTACGGAAAATAATACGCGGAACCGTCCGATCGTGTATTTTTAATTTGCGCTTGATTGAAGCTGCTGGTTATGTTATGGTATGCTTGAATTGTTTTCCGGAAAACGCGTGATGCTCGTAAAATAAAGAGAAATGGTTGTAAACATTAAAATAATGAAATAAAAAAAATTGTGCATGTCCGTGTTCGGTAACGCTTGTTAGTAACACCAATTTTTGTACTGCCTCAATTAGTGTTCCAAAGCGCCGAAATGGCAACCACGGTCGGCATCGGTCGACTGAATATTCTGAGGAATTCTGTTACACGGTGTCTAGTTTATTTGCCGCAAATTTTAACGAAACAAAATTATTAACGATATAAATTGCAGTTATCGAAGAGGGAAATAAAGTAGTAACCACAGACTTCTATATATAACTAGACTGCTAACTCCCCAAATTTCGCTTATATAAAACGACCGCGAAACGTATGTACTGAAATACCTCATTGTGCGCATGCGCAGAAACAAAATGATAGATATATGTATACTATTTTGACAGTTGTAACGAAATCAAACGAATTCTAAGCGGAGTTTCAAAGTATTTACATAAAAAATGACGATTGCATGTGCTGTAAAAAATTGTAAGAGTTCAACACTCTTATACATGCTTTAACTTTAAACGTAAAATATTAGGTTGAGGAAAAAGAAATCCATTATTTTTACGTTTATTTCAAGCGGAAAAATAATGGATTTCTTTTTCCCCAACCTAATATGATCGCATGTTCGACACACACACGCATGTCGGGAATATGTAACATTACTTAATTTTCTAAAATTATATTTAGTTTCGTTATTTTATAAAATTATATTTCATTTTATTATTTCATAAGGCTTTTTAATGATAGTATTAAAAATATTTTTATACTTACAATTAGCAATTATACGCACACATTATATGTAAAGCGCTTCAAAGCGCCTGCGCAGAAAGAGATCTTTATATACCACTTATAATACTCGTTTTGTACATAAGAAGTAAGGACACCTAATACATAAAGAGTCAGCAGTCTAGTTATATATAGAAGTCTGTGGTAGTAACAGTTGTTAATATCGTTAGAAGATTTCGCTTGTTTCCCGTTTTTAAACGTTAAAGATAATACTGAATTTCGTTCTCCAACAGAAATTCAGACCTTCAGATAAGTTTATCCAAGTCCACTAGTATTGTTATTTTACTGTACACAGAGGACATAATTGAATCTCGCCTTTTGTACACTGTACAAAGACTTCCGGTCTTTCTTTCCATCCCTCCTTCAATTTAGTCATTGTTCTCAGTCTTGTGTGCACCGCGATAGAGACATTAAAGATAATGATAAATTCTCGACGTTTTCCGCCGTCGTCCTGAGGATCGCTTCTATTTATAAAAATTGATCCCCGGCGCGGATGTGCCCGAGAATACGGAGTTCCTATCGGCTTGAAGTTAGACGACTGGTAACGAAATACAGGATCAACCCCCTGACCCGGTTACCGCGACGGCAGTCAGCTGTTCGAAAATGTTCATATCGGTTATATGGGACACAGAATACACGTGCGCCCCGCCAGGACCTTCGGAAACTATAACTCGGTAAATACTGGCTCCAAAACCCTGAAAACCGGCTGAAATATGTGTCGCATGGTTCAAAGGGGACCGTATAATGCGACACTCGGAATCCCGTTTCCTCGCTGCTTCGCGCAATTTTTTCCCGCGTTTTTCTGGGTCGTCTTTACATTCCCGCGGCGCGCCGCCGGCTCTTGCGTTCGGAATTCCAACGGGGTCAATATTTAGAGCTATCGTGACGCGATTGCGTATGAATATACATTGACAGTCGAGCGTGGACGCTTCGATGGGCAGCCGCATCGTGTGCGGTTGAAGGTTCGGTAATGTCGAAGGGAATTGTTTGTTTATGAAAATTGTTATGCGGAAGGAAGTGTGTAATGCGGTGGAACTTTTAGAGGATATTTCAAAGAATGCTGTGAATATTGAAGTGAAGATGGCAGACTTTGAAAATCCTCTTGGCTTTTTGTAGGCAATTATATTTTGCCACGCTTGATATTTCGTCTATATTTGCGTGTTTAATGATGTGCAGTCAATAGTTTACCTCACAAGTTTTCTTACGAGATCTAGAAAAAATTATTTTTTGAATCCTAACAATTTTTTTAAATCTTGATAAGGATATTTATATTTGACATTTGTAATTAGATCGCAGATGTTCACGCAATTTAAAATGTTTACAGACATTGATCAATGATTGGAGTTTGTATAAAATAAGCGCATCTTATTTTTTAAACGGTTTAACATACAGGGTGAGCGGAATTATATTATGGTTGATGTTGTGTTGTATTGCAATTTTAGTAATTTATATTATTTCATAAACAGAGAAGTAATATTTCTCTAATTTTAATTCTTCGAATCATCAACTTCAAATGTGTAAATTCCTAACATCAAACCTTTGAACTTTGAATTTCTAATCTAAAAATCTTTAAATCTCCAACCTGAAATCTTCAAATTTCTAGAATCAACTATGAAAATTTCTACATATGTAACTTGTTCGCAAATCTTTGATGTTGACTGTTCAAATTTCCCATCAAATCCTTAAATCTCTGACTTCGATTTTTTGAAGTTTTTTTTTAAGTTTTCAAATTTTTAATCCCATATCTTCAAATCTCTAATTTTAACTCTTCAGGCGTTCAACTTCAACTCTTTACATAAATCTCAAAATTGATGAGTGCATTGCATAAGTAGATGAGTAGATGAGTGCATTGCATAATAATTTTGATAATTGTTCAGTCACTATCAAATTAATACCCACATTATTTCTTCAATTTTACTTTTTCAAATCTCTAACTTCAACTTTACAAATCTCCAATTTCAAACTCTCAAATTTTTAATTGTAATTCTAAACATCTCTAAATCTGCAATTTGTATGTAATCTGCAAACCCCAAACTGTCACTCTAAAAATGTTCAAATCCAAAATTTAAAATCTGAAAGTCTCTTGTTTTCACTTACAAAATTTCTGAATCTGCATTTAAAAACTTGAAGTCTTCAGTTTTAATTTGTTACATTTTGAAATCGACAGAGTACTTACGATAGACTCTGTATTCTATAATAATTCCAATTATTTTTTAGCAATTTTTATTAACTTACTCAATCGCTGCGAAATTAATCACGTTTTGAAATTGGTTTTCTTGAAAACGACGTTTTGGACGAGAAAAATGTTATACTAAATTTTCTTCTTATTTTTTTTTTTTTATGTAGAATGTCACCTTGTCCAATTGTATCACGATTTTCGACCCACCCTGCATACTCTATTTTCTATAAGTTATGCATTTCTCACATTTTTGCATCCTAGTACATTTCTACATATTAGGTTGGCCCATAAATTCATGTTATGTTTATTTCTATAAAAAGTATAAAAATCCGCTGTATAATCATGAGTCACTATTCGGAAGACTCTTTGGTTTAAATGAACAGCGTTTAGAAGCAGAAAATAACAGAAAGTGGTAAAAGTAATAAGAATAATGATAAGAATAATAAGTGATAAGAATAATAGCAAGTAAACATTTTGCATATATAAGAAATCGCATGAACTTATGGAACAACCTAAATAAATACTATATGAAGTTCTCATAAATGCATAAACATTCGCAGTCTATGTATAATAAATTGAAGTCATATAATATAATTCTCCTAAAAAGTTAAATTTTCGCTCATAGTTTGAACCCTCCACATCCAAACATATTCGTTCCCATTCCTTACAAATATTGAATTCAAACCTAAATTTGTCCTGCTCTTAGCTTCCAACGAATTAAAACCGAAATTCCAGGATACTATCAATGTTTCCACAATATTATACAATCATTCATGAAATCAAATAGTTGAAACTTTTCTCAGTAAAATTAAAAATTCTGAGAGTTAATATTTCAAAACTGAAGTAGAAGGATGAAACTCAAATATTATATTCATGAAAAAGAAATATACTTTAGTAAAGAATAAAACATTCATATTCCATACTTTCTAATATAAAGGTGCGTTTAAATACATATATCGAACGAGTGCGAACAAACATGGGCGAACGTCATGCAACTGTCAACCATAGTTCGCTTATTGTAATAGTAACCACAGAGTAGCTATAATAAGAGGCGACACTCCAAGTGTCCCTTTAAATTGGCTGTGTCATTTCGTTTCTTTCTAAGAATGAAATTACCGATCAAAACACCCTATGGGCATTTAAATTGGCTGTGTTATTTTGTCTTTCTCTAAAAGTGGTTTTCTTTTCGAGTGTCGCTTCTTGTTATATCTTCTCTTTGATAATAACAGTGATAATAATGATAGGAATAATAATACATACAGGCGTCGCGTCGTTCCACATGAAGTATAATGTAGTGCATGTAAAATTAAAGACAATTTTAGTTATCATTTCGCTGGTTTTAAATTTGTTTAAAAAATACAAGCGGACACGTGGAACGACTGAACTGAGTGAAATCTACTGCAAAAAATTGAATATGATTTTGTCGCAATTATTTGTAGTCTTCACATTACATTCGTTCGCGTGCTATATTTAGAAGCACCTTTATATTCCCTTCCACAAAAGTATATCACAAAGTATACTGATATAATACATTTGATCTGTTTTTTCAAGAAGCATACAAAATCTGCAAAGGGGGTCTAATTTTTTGTCCTGTCCTGGAACGCCCTTTCAGTTCGACATTTTCAATTTGAATGGTTACCACTTACATCACGAAATAACGAAGAGGGCCTCTCTACTCTCTACCCTTATCTCTTTACCTTTTCACCTTTATTCTATTAACTGCGAGCTTTTGAAACGCAGATTTCCATGTTTTCTTAAAGCTTAATTTCCTCGAAGTGCATCGTATTTAAGGCCACGGTTACAGTGGAAGCGTTTCCCGACGAAGTAATGTTCTGACAAACACGTCGAACACGGATAAATTTTGGACCAATCCGTCGGAACCAGCATTGGGCAAGAAAGTAATTTTCAATTCCTAGGACAGAATTTGTTCTCCACTTTTGCATTTCTTTTTCTGAAATAGTAAATTAGAAAAAGAATTACAAGGTATTATTCAACCATGATGCAAATATCGCAAGTGTTATGTATTTTTTTTTCATCCGGGTAAAAATTCTTAAAGTCCTCTAGTATTAATACAAAACAAATATGAAGTAGTCATGGTAATTAATGATTTTTGTTTAATAATCACAAAATGCATTCATAATGAATCATTTAAATTAATGAGCTAGAAATTCCAATATTACTTTGTAATGTGTATTTATCAATTACAAATTACAAAAGTATTTAGTAATTTGTGTTCATCAATTACAACTTACAAAAATAATTACGAATTTGTATACATTAATTACGTATTACAAAAGTATCTAGTAATTTATATTGATCAATTACAAATTACAAAAATAATTAGTAATTTGTGTTTATCAATGACAAATTACAAAAAGAATCAGTAATTTGTATTCATCAATTACAAATTACAAAAATAATTAGTAATTTCATTTTTTTAATTCCTAATTACCTAGATTTTTCGAATTCTTAAATAATAGTGTGTTATTCACGATTTGATTTTTCAAATGCCTAAAAAATACTGCAATTCATGATTGGATTTTTCGAATTCTTAGACACATTCTATAATTTAGAATTTGGGATCTAACAATCACTAAATTATCTTCATAATTAAAATTTTAATCTTTGAACACACTCAATTAGCAGGTTATTTATTGATTTGAGTGGTAATAATTCTGAATTATATTAATAATTGGTCAATTTAAAGTAATTTAATTACTTTTGTAATTGGGGATGCCCAACACTGGTCGGAACATCGATTTCTTAAACACCGTTTCCATTGCGACAATAGCTTCACTCTGGTGCCATTTTTTAAACAATTTTTCTAATTCCATGAACATTCTAAGAATATCGTTATTAATATCTAAACTTCTTAGTACTCGATATTATATAAAAAAATTGATGGTTCCTATTTACGAAAATGTTTTAACCTCGACAGTATTATTCTGCTCCATTTTTTCAGAACTCGAATCAATTCGCCGCGTTCACGATTCTGAATTCGCCACGAATCGAGTTGGCTCGAACGGGAAGGACAACTGCCGACAGAGAAAAAAGTGAACGAAGTTGATCGCGTCGGAAGTCGGAAGGCCCGTTTGTGTCACCAGGATCGACCGAAAGTTTTTCGGCGAACCTTCAAAATTCCCAGACCGCCACTCACCTAATTTCCACCCGCCTCTCATACGCGAATAAGCGAATACCGAAAATTCAACATGTGCGACCATTGCTCGTTAGTACCCATTTACTTTAGCGATCACGTTGCTCCGCATTTCACGGCACCTATTCTTTTTTTCCCCCTTTTCGCTTTGCAGAAAAGTAACCAGCCAGAAGGGATACTCGGGCCAAGTGACCTGCAAATGCGAACAGTAAGTACGATTCTCCATCGATTCGGCTGATCCTATATCGAAAACGATACTCGAAATCCCTCGTAACTGTCGAGGTCGCGTTGCAGATAACTTAACCTTTTTTTTTTCGCAGCGGGGAGAAGAAGGATGGCAACGGCAAGGATAAGGACTTCGGCGGATGCTGCTCCAAAAAGTACGTTGCATCTTTTCGATCCCTTGTCTCGCGAATGTCGTGGTAAATCGTAGAACAGACGTCTAACCGCATAGTAGTTGAGGAAGAAATTCTGAACTTTGAAGCCTTCAAAGTATTCGCGAGAAGCTATCTTCGATTATTTCGTGCGCACCCGTATGGCCGCCAGCGATATCGACGGCGCGGCGCCGCGATAAGAATGCCGTTCGCCCTTTATCCCGTCGGCCTAATTAGACTGTAAGCTATGGTGAGTGTTAAAGGGGTTAATCGAGTTCCTCGACGAACTGTGCAGAGAGGAAAAGACAGCCGGCGGATGCTGCGGATCCAAGTGCTGCGCGGGGAAGCAGGAACAAGGAGGTTGCTGCAGCAACGGCCCGTCGAAGGAGCAACAGAAATAGTGTTGCGCCCAGGGAAAATAAGGGAACGACGGAGCTTTCCCCGAAGAGGAAGCCTTCATCCGGCTTCCGAAAGGGGGACGAACCGGGTAAACATGCACGGGCGCGGAACACCGCGACGCGCTCGGCGGCCATACTGGAGCTAATTTCGAAGAACGCGGAAGGGAATCTGTGGGATCGGGGCGCAACGATCCCTAGAAAACGTCGACGTGAAAACAGGGATTTAATTCGCGAATCGGAAAGTTTGCCCGACAAACACCCGCTCATGCGTCAAGGGGTTGTTTCGTCGGAATTGCGGGAGCCGTTTGCGTTAGGAATGGAAGTTTCACCGGGGAAATAGGATGTAGATGGATGTCGTTTTCCAGGGCGAGGGAGGCGGCCGGTGGATGCTGCATGTCCGGTTGCTGCAAGGATAAAGCGAAGCCGAAGGAACCAGAAAGCGCTTCGCGATGCTGCGCGGATAAGAAATAAACCCGCGGAACACCGGAATCTCGTTCCGCTAATAAAAATTTAATATCGTGTTTACCGATGTTAGCCCGCGCGGCCCTGGAAATAAACCTCTCCTTGTAATATTTCGATCTGAGAGTTTTTATTGGGCCCTTCGTATGCTGCAAATGCGATTATCGCTCGTATATAGGGTGATTCTGGCCGGAAATTGAACTTGGTTTTGCGTTGAGTGGTGGCCGATTGCTAGATTGAAACAGTTTTTATGTATGAGATGCTTGATTTGAATTTATAGGTGCGCATTATTCTTTAATTATTTGGCGTACTAAAAAATGGTTTGAAGAAGGATGAAGTAATTAGGGGGACTTAATCTTTTTAGATGGATGCGTAGGGATTATTTTTGAAGATGTCATAAATTTTCTTGAATACGATTATACAATTTTTATATACATCATTATATGCTGCTTTTTAATTTTTATAAAGGAAGTATTAAAGTATTTATTTCGGAAAACTGTTAATTTAGGAGATTAGTAGATGCGGACGTTTAAATTACTAAATGCTATAAGGTTGCTCACAGATATAAAAATAAAATGAAATATCAAAAATATATAATACGTTACATAATATTTAGAAAATAAAACATTTATTTCATGATGTAAAAATATAAGGTGTGCTATTGCGCAGTCTTTTGAATTAGGCAATAACGTGGCAGTAACGTGGTAGTAACATTTTACATCATGATTTATTTAAAATTCAGCTGCTGTTCCATGGTGGAATAAGACAAAGTGAACCATTTGCGCATAATGGCGACTGGATGGTTTGGGCAACCAATAGCATCTGACCACGGCCCTCTTTAGTACAGGCCGTAATATACGATATGGCAACAGCGCTTCATCAGTCCTGATCACGTGGTTCTGGTCAGTCGTCAGTCCTGATCAGTCCTGATTGGTCCTGATCTGTCTTGACAGGTATTGACATGACTTGGTTAGCATTGATCACTCCTCGTGCATTGGAATAAAGTGTTTATATATATTTTCATTCTAATAACAAGTATTTGCCAAAAAATGAGTTTTACGGAAGAGCAATAACTGTAAATTCATTTTATTGTTAATTATATTTCGAGTCTCGTTCTTTGAGGTTACATGTAGATGTTAAGAGCGGAGATCTTTGGCTTTTTAAATTATTTTTTGAAGGAATGTAACACAAAGAATTGAAATGTCAACTTAAGATTAAGAAATAAATAAACATGTACATATTACTATAAAAAATAAGGTTCAATTATTGCTGTAATGTTTGAAGTTTCCGTCTCTTCGTTGAGAAACTAATATTCACATTATTTTTTAATTTTATATAGTTATTAAGTAGTATGTAAGTAGTAGTGGTAGTTTTCCCCAGAGGATGCATAATTACTTCTACAATTGGGCACGCAACATTTATCTGGCATTTTAAAAATGTATAAAATGTTAAAAGAAAGAACGAATATGGAAGTGATATGAAACTGTTAAGAAACGTCAATGAACCGACTGAACGTCACTACGAGTATGAATAGGACTGATGACAGCGTTGCCGAATTTTCTATGTTACGGCCTGTACTCGAGAGGGCCGTGATCTGACCCAAAACTTGCCCCGCGCATTTCAAACGTAACAAACAATTTAACTTCGACTCTTCAGAAAAAATATAAATCTCTGGGAGGTATCATTACGCATGCGTGTGCAAAAGCAGCCATATTGGATTTCCAGAGTTTGGGTCAGAGCTAATTGGTTGATGGTTCCCCCACTACTTCTGAACCACTGTCCATCTCGGGAATGGTTCACCTTGTCTTATTCCACCATGTACTGTTCTATGTATATAAAAATATGAATTTCCATAAATATCCGTAGTCTATAAGTTTTAAACTTTTCTTTGAAAATATTCAATTCTTGAATAAACTATTTTGTCATATAGTGTATTGTTTAGGAGTAAATTTGTATTTATAAATTACAACTATATAATTATATCGCAATAGGTCCAAGAAAATACAGGGTTGACTCGAAGAACGGCTGGGTTTCAGAACCGAGCGCAGCTCTTTTTCGAGACGGGTTCGATCTCGGTCACGACGGAACGAGGAGACTCGCACCGGCGAAGAAGTGGTGAGGATAGAGAAATCCCTTTTTCGAATCAAACTCAGATGTCGTTCTTTGAGTCAACACAGTCAGATTGTCCTTATATCGGGACAGTGCTGTATGTGACAACTGAATTTAATTTTTCATTAACAATTGAAGGAGGAATGTTAAATGGAACTAATTTTTAGATAGATACAGTAGCTGAGACAGAGAAATGTAGTTTTTAGATCGTGGACTTTTATGCAAATCTGTGCTCCCTTTTTTTACATAGAAATTTACACATTACATACAACATAGAAACTTGAATAAAAGTGTCTTTCGTCTTCTGAAAATTGTAACACATATTTTATTTTTCATGTAGTTTTGCATTCGAGCACGTTTCAATTTACTCATCTATATTTGTCATGAATGTATAAATAATTGCAGAAGCGACATATGTTACAAATGCATTTGCAATCTATTAATTACATTAACTGCATTGAACTAGATACTCCAGTAAATATCGCAGTCATTACCAAGAGAATATTAATTACATTAGCTGCATTCAAATAGATATTGCATCATTGATGAGAATATGAATCTTTGGCATTTTGATTTTATATTGGCCGGGAGCCGCCATTTTAAGGATCAGCGGGCGCGTTTTTCAAAAGCCTGAAATCATGTTTTATGTAACGCTAACTTCAGCTTCAGAGATGCGAAGTTTGAATTGAATGTAATAGCAAAAGGAATTGAAAGCGAAGTTGGCACAAATTTATAGGTTTATAATCGACCACAGGAATTTTTTTAATAAATGTATTTCAGAGTTATGAATAAATTAATAAACGTTTATTTAAAAAGTTGCACTTTCCCCTTTCCCTAAGTAAATATATTCATAGCCAAATGTTAAATACTCGTTAAATAAAGAAATCAATAACGAAAGCTAATGTATCAGCAAATGAGAATTTATTATTTATAAAATAATTATTTCATTGGTTATTAGTAATTAAGGGATGGAAAATTTAACTGAATGTTTTTCAATCTGCTTTGTATGCATTCTCATACTGATTGCAAAACGAAGTAGACTTTTAATCCATTCATTGAAGCTCTCTAATTCATACCTCCGATATATATTTTTTAAAAGAATTATTAGCTAATTTCAAATCTATAAATTTATACCAACTTCATCCTTAACTCCCTTTCCTATTATAAACTATTACATTCAGTTTAAACCTCGCGCCTCTTACACACATACTATCTATATCCGTACACAATTGCTGCACAACTACATAGAATAGCTGCCGGACATTGTCCTACAAATGGCGGAACCAATCATCGATGAGCAACCCTGTCTGCCACACTCTCCTTTTACCCACTCTAATTAATGTTGGCTAACAGCACGCTCTAGGTATTTTTTTTATTAATTATGTTACTTGCTGCAAGTTTCATTTACCACTGTCATCTACAGCAACAATTTGTACAATTTGCGAAAGAGATTGTATTTTTTTAAATAAATAACAGTAGCTGCTCTATATTCCATATATTCTTGAGGCAATTAGTTTTTTTTAGGAATATGCTAAATATTGTTGTAGATACTTTCAGTATTATTTTAATAAAAATTGTTAAACAATTCTGTTTTCTCTTTTTCTCACTCTAAGAAACTGTTTAGAAATTTTATGTGTTCCTTTAATTTTTTGCTTAAATTGAAACTCTAATAACTACACAATGAAGTTATAATAAATTACGATGCATAGACATTAAAAAAAAAAATTTTTAATCGTATGATTGAAAAATCTCGTCGAGACTGAATAATTAAAGGAAACATTCTTCCATTTTTAATACACAAATCCGATCCTGAAGAGCTTGAACGAACCACTTTTACCCCGCATACATACACGTATCGATGACGCATCATGCTATCGATTACGTGTGACGATAACAAAAGAACCACTTATCGATCCGAAAAAGGCAAGCGGAATCCTCGGGACTTCAAAATTCTTCAAGTATCATGTGTAACCACTGCAAGTATGTTTCTCCGTCAATTAATTCAAACCACCGCGTCTAAAACTACCCTAAAAGTATATTATATTTGCAGAACCTTTAAACCAATGCTGGAAGAACCAGTTCCGTATTCGTACAACGTACCGGCGAGCTACGCCAGGGACATACCGTCGATTCCTGCGCAATCGTGAGGCTCTTTCCGCAATTATTCCGTTCTCGATATTTCCTTGGCAGTTTACGGGGAACGACCGTGAAAATTCCGGGGTGTCGAGGAAACCGGCTCCTTGATAACGAGGTGTTTGATATTTACGACGCAGGCAAGCCAGTGACAAGGGTTGCTGTTCTTGGAGGCAGACCTGCTGCGACGGAGGCTGTTGCAACCAAGTTGGAAACTGCTGCTCGACGGAGCCGGAAATCAAGAGTCAACCGTACCAAAACGCTCCGCCGCGGGGTAGTTACAGGACCAGTTATGGCTCCGCTGGAATGATGGGACTGGGACTCCTGCCCATGACCATGGGTAAGAAGCCGCATTCGCAACAAATTCCTACCGACCCGGAACACCCGGGGGGTGGATAGTCCTGACCCGAAAATGCGGGGATCGTTCATGTAACTTATCGGCGGGACCTTATGCCCGGGAATAGGAGGCTGCGAAAGCCTCCGACCCTCTTCTAATTACTTCCCACACTTTATTCTAAGCGTTCAATTTGTCTTCCCGGAGGGAATTGCGTCCTTTTCTTTTATCGTGCGGTTCGGAACACCATAAGCAGGGTGCGGGAACGTCTTATATTAAGGGACGAGGTAGAAGGGAGTCCCTAGTGTCCACTCCCATTCTCCCCTGTCGCTGTATACATTTCCCTAGCTTCTATTTTCCTCCTTCCAGCGCTACTCTTTCGCCTCTCTTTCTCCTAGCACTTTCGCCGTCCGCCCATTTAGCTAGTCCCTTCGCCCTTTTTTGTTTCTCTTAGTCCCCGGTCCCCAGCTTGCAATCTCTGGCCTGCATTTGTAGTAAATCACATGGGGGATGTGTGTAGGGGAGAATCGTGCTGCAGCGAAAATAAAGTTGGCTCTCGTTTTCACCATTCTTTTGAATTTTGTATAAATAAACAGGTTATATGAATGCTATGACTCCTTGCAACATTTTGTGGAGCAATCAGGATCAAATCTGGGGGAAGTAATGTTCTTTTTTTTTAAATTTGATTTATATCAAGCAATGTTTCCCAACCTTTTTTAGGTCGTAATACCTTTTATAATATTCAAATTCTTCACGCATCATATACAACAAGGCAACTATAATGAAAATTTAAAAATAGGTATTTTGGAATATAATTGAGGCATTGGATGGAAAAAAGAGCACATAGGCGTATCAAGGCATAGCATATCAAGAAAATTCTTTACAAGTTTTCATTACAGTATTACTTAATGAAAAGTAATATAATTAGTAGACTGCGGATAAAGACATAGAAAAAGAAACCCAATTTAAATAAAAGTGTTTTTTACCTCATAAATATAATAAAATGTATTTTGTTTTCAATGTTTAGTAAAATATTAAATATTTATTTATTCTTTTTCTTTCGTTTATGAAAAATCAATAATACAGTCTTGATAGATTACGTTGGGTCATCTCCTAAATAATGCTTTCGAAAGCTATTTTGTACTTAGAAAATCATTAAAGTTTACCTTTTTATTTAGACAGCGGATTTTATGCACTTATGGCAATGCTAAGTATGCAAAAAATCTACGAGACTGTCAACATATACCAAAATATACATAATATCAACAATATTATTTAAGTTAGAATGTTTAAAACATTAAACATACTGTTTTTCAATTTCTAATCCTTCATTTCTGTTTGTAAAAATTTTCTTTAGTATAAAGATCCTCTGTCTATTTATATTAAATTACTATTGTGTTGATTACTATATTATTGTCTTGTATCTTGCAAAGAATTTCGAAATTTGTCACTCAAAAAATTCTTTCTCTATGAAATCAACTTCTTTACTTATGGAATGAGTTAACAATAATGTAACCGTATCAAACCGTATAAAAGGAAATCACGGCGCCCAGGTTAGGAATCACTGTTACACAGAGTAGTTAAAATTGCAGTAAAAAAATTGAGAACAGTTGCACGACTTTCCCCTAACTTTAGCAATTAATATTTTTAAAATAATCAACCGTCTGCACTTTTATATCTTACATTCCATAAGAAGCGGAGATCTTTATAGTACTGATCTACAAAAGTATGTCAAAGTCAGAAGCGGAAAAGTTGGCTGGTTTAACTTTTTCATCGTCCTGTCCACAATTCGTCCTCAAAAAGTGTCCCAGGTTTTTGTGAACGACCCCTGAAACTTGGGTCCACCGTCGCGTTAAAATTTCCCTCGGAACGGGCGTTAGATAAGAAAAATGAATGAATCCGCGAAAAGAGGATATTACGATCGGCCCCGGGGGCGATCGACAGCGACGCATATAGATGCTCATCTAAACGAACTTTTAAACAACCTGTTCGCATGTTACCCGCCCGGCATAACGAGATTGCGCCAATTATCACGATACGCGCGTCGCCCTGGTAAAAATTTGCTCGTCCTGGTCAAAAATTTGCTCGCCCGTGAAGAGCGCTAAATTGATTTATAATTCGGGCCGGATCGAGCCAATCGACGCCTATTAAAATCGTTAACCCATTACTCGGTCTACCTGCTTCACCGCATTAGCCAAAGCGTATCGATACCCACATAATCGTGGATCAACGAGCTAAAAGCTGACGATCAAAATTCATTGATTCTGGATTTCATTGATAACTGAAAGCTTTTTGCAGTATACATTTCTGTAGGTTTTTGGGAACGTGAAAGGCATAATTTTTTTGGAGGAAGTTAAATAGTAGTTATAGGAAATATGTATTCATTTTTAAATCGAATTACAATTTTTTTTTTTTTATTTAAATAAAAGTAAAAACAAGCATATTTTATAATTTAGTGGTATACTACTAATTATTCTTAGCAGTAGTAATATTGCATAAAAGTGCAAGATTTATTAATCTTGTACTTAATTATTACAAGTGTTTTAAGGAAATTGCTGAACTTATCTGCTGCCTTCCCGGGTGATTATTTTCCTGCATAATTATTTTAATGGGCTATTATACGAAGAAGACAACAACGAAGTACATTAATTATGTGAATCTTACAGACAGCCACACTTCGAAGTTTGTGGCCACTTCCCAAATAAATAATTTTGTATCACTCATTAAGGGGTTCCTCTTTCTTGAACGCAATAGAAGAAAGGCAATTTTTATAAATTTTTGTCTGATACAAGAAATAATGAAAACAATTCGGGTTTTCTGTATTTTATAGAGATATGCAGCATCGCTCAAAAGTATTCGCCCTCCTATACTTATACTTAACTGTATTATTATGTCAAATACTTATTATTTTTTTAAGGGATTGAGTAGTGTTTATAGAAATTTTACAAACTGTTTGCAAACATTGTGTGCATACGTATACAGTGCTTGCGAGCTGTTCGCTAGTGCATACGCAATTTAACGCCGATCACGCGCGTTTTGGTTATTGATTGTTGCTATCGATTCGTTTTTGTTTCACTAAATGAGGAAACATGAGTATAACTAACAAAAAGAGGGCCCCAACTTTGGGTCGCTAATTTTAACGAATATTTTAGGATATCTAATACGTTTCTTCCTGTTTACAAATAATCTCTAATACAGGGTGTTTGGGATGGTATAGCAAAGCTTTGAAGGGGTGATAGATCACGTAAAAAGAAACAAAAAACTTCTATGTGACTTGGGTCCAAAACTCAACCATTTTTGAAAAAAACTGTCATAAACATTTAAGCTATAAACCGCTATAATTCAAAATAGGAACGTTTTTTATAAGCAATTTCTTCGCTAAAATAAAGATTACGATCTTGTTAATCCAATAAGTACAGTAACTGTGATATTGTTACCTTGTATCGCGAAAAAATAATATTTTTCTAACCCCCTAAATTATCGCGATTTTAAAGGGTAATTTAGGGAATTAGAAAAATATTATTTTTTCGCGATACAAGGTAACAATATCACAGTTACTGTACTTATTGGATTAACAAGATCGTAATCTTTATTTTAACGAAGAAATTGCTTACGAAAAACGTTCCTATTTTGAATTATAGCGGTTTATAGCTTAAATGTTTATGACAATTTTTTTTCAAATATGGTTGAGTTTTGGACCCAAGTCATATAGAAGTTTTTTCGTTTGCTTTTACGTGATCTATCACCCCTCCAAAGCTTTACTATACTATCCCAAACACCCTGTATAGGTGCATACACTCAAAAGTTTTTACTGTTATTTGGAAACAGGAAGGAACCTATTGCATGTTTCAAAATTTTCAATTTGTTGGGGCCCTCTCAAAAAGAAATGAGAGCGGAATAAAATGTTTGGGATACCGACAGGCACGTAACTCCGCTTGAAAATTGGGCATACAACGAGCTAATGCTGCATGCACTGTATAACGCTTTAAGGTAGCAGTCGAAAGGAATGCGGGTCTGATTGATCGATGTCACACGTATTTTCGGTTCTAGCGTACTATTGACTGAAACAGTCCCACGTACTAATCTGATCGCAAGATTCCCCTTGCTCTTGTGTCGTCTCGATTGCCAACCAGCGTTATACAATAGTTTGAGTTTCAGTCTCCAGAAGTTGTCCACCTTTGAACTTTCCTGTTATTAGATTCGATGCCGGATAGAGTGCCGTGTAAGCGTGAAGAAAAGAAGCTACCTATGTGTTACGGGGGCGACTGCAATGATTCTGGCGAAGACCTGACCGGAAAGAACGGCGAGAAATGCGAGAACGGTGTAACCGAGTCGGAGCCGAAGCAATAGGAGCAATAGGGGATCCGCGGAGATGGAAAGTGCTCGAACGCGTTCCTATCCCGCGACAGAGGCTTCGAAACGCCGAGCGGATCCTCCAAACTTCCGGGCGGAGAAAACGCGAGAGATCGATGGCTGCGACGCGGAGTCGGTGAAAACGACGATTTGCAAATATTAGTTTCATCTCAGATAACGCGAGCAATGAATAAATAAATCCCTTTAGCTGTTCAATTTAAACATGTACGAATATTAAAAAAAAATTGAAAAAATGCTAATTAGTGGGTTTGCTAATTATTGCGCATGAAATTGTCAGTCGTGGGTACAATATTTTTTTTTTGCGTACGAGTTCGTCTAATTTTTCTTTCTTGTCGTGAGTTTATTTTCCCAGTTTCTCTTGGAACATGTCTTGAAACTGATACATCGTGTTCCACGTCGGTTTTATTTTATGAGAAGATTCCATTTCTGTAAATTCCTTGAAACTGATATCTTCTTTTCCCTCGGTTTTATTTTTGTGACGATGACAATAGGATGTCGGTGTATGAATTTATGAGGGGAATTCAACTCTTGGTAAATTGGACGATTCATTGAGTTCCATCTTTTGGTGAAGGATGCTATCAAACTGCTCTGTAATAATCAAACTATTCAGATCAAATTAACACATTCGCTACCACGAATGATTTCAATTGTTAAATTAAATGGCGTAAACATTTTATTAGAAACGACTTTGATCTCATTCAAGATATAATATTACATAGTCAGAAATTTCGTTCAATTGCTGTAATAATATGTAAGAGAAAAATAGTTTTATACAAAAATACTGATCACGAATTTTTTCATCATTCTCACCGGGCAGGTAGTAATATTTTACCATAATATCATCGGTAGCGGATGTGTTAAAATCCTGTTCCCGACTTCCTCCATTTAAAATATGTCCCAACTTCACAACTCCATAGAAAATTACAGACCAAACATCTTCCCTTCCCCATCCAAGCGACGCTATAAATTTCACTATCAAAAAATTTCCAACGAGGCAAGTAATCCCGTAAGGGATAACGGTGACATAAAACTGCCGCAGCGAGTATCGTAAAGCAGTAGGCGGATGATAATGGCAAGCTCGAGGTTAAAGAACGCGGGCCAAAAGAGAAAAGGAAGTACGTCGAACTACTCTTCCTGTCAGACAAAGAAACAGTGCCACTGAAAGAAGGTTAGGGTAGACCAGGGACAAACGTAGCAATTTGCATCTCTGAGACTCTAATTTCCGTTTTGTTGAGATCTTAGAAATTCGTAAAGACTTTTAAGCAGTGGAATCAAGTCGATGCACCTTGAAAACTTAGATTACATTCTTTTATGGGCAAAAGAATCAAGTTACTCTCGAAATTTTATATTATATTTTTTAAGATAAGCTTCATTTTTTTAAAATAAAGGGATTTATTGATCAAGAGAATTAAGACACATTTGAAATTTTATATTATACTAGGTTTTGAAAATGAGTTTTTTTTAAGAGGGATTTGTTATTAAACAAAAGATTCGAGTCACATTTAATATTTTATATTGTTTTAGTTTTTTAAAATAAGCTTCTTTTTTTCAAAAAAGGGATTTGTTACTGGGCAAGAGAATCTAGTTATACTTAAAATTTTATATTATACTAATTTTTTAGAATAAATTTTTTGTTCAAAAGAAGACAGGTTTGTTTTTGGGCAAAAGAATTGAATAACACTAGAAATTTTTTGTATTGTTACTTTTTTAAAAACTAAGTTTGTTTTAAAAAGAAAAAGAGTGATTTGTTACTTTTGTTTATATCTCAAGTCTCGAGGGACGATTGTGACAGTATTTAATTAAAAAGAAAAAGTATTAATGCTTCGAAAATGTATGTTAATTTATGCTATTGCAAGACTTAAAGTATAAAAGTGGTTGAAAAAAATGTTTAATGAGAAAAAGTGGTAAAGTGTCTCTTGAATTTTTTTATCCAATTGTTTTTAGATATATTGCATGGTATACAAATACTAGAACTACTGAAGATTGCCATATGCTTTTCTTCAATGGAATATCAACATAACGGATTTTTTAACAGGATTCGAGTTAATAATGTTTATTTACATAGATTTTGATTTCAATTCAATAGTAATTTAAAGTAAACATAATATATTTTTAGGAATAAATTGTATACATATAAGAAATATAGGCAATTTTTATCATCTTGGTAGTTTTAATGTAAATACGATCTCGAATAGTTGTGAGAAGCATCTTTCACTGCTTTACAGAAATAAATTATTAACTCTGTTACATCCCCCTTAAAAATGCTAAACGAAAGAACTTCTTCATTATTACGTTATTATGAATTTAGATAAAACATTTTTTATATAATATTAAGGGACCGAATGCCTAGAAATTGACACTAATTCTTTCACCCTTTTTTTAAAATTAAAGTAGTTGTAAAAGGGAATAAAATATACCATAGGATCAAGACCTGTAAGACCTGTAAAACTGTAAGAGGATTGAAAACGTTGAAATTCCTAGTGATGAATATTTTCTAAGGAAAATTTAACACTTTGACTGTGCAGGTATATTCAATGAAATGGGTTCAAGATAAGCAGCAATTTTAAATTGACATGAAATTAGTTTTAAAAATTATTTTTGAAGTACAAATTACAATTATTAAAAGGACATGACACTCAAAGTAATACTTCCTTTGATCGACATTTATCATTAAGAATTTTGGCACTTTTGATCATGTTTTTCTTTTTTATTTAGTTACTTTAAAACGTATCAACCACAAAGTTGTGTTATTATCGACTCAACTACAGAAATAGTTTTTACAGTTTTTGAAAAAGTTTTCTATTCTTCAGAAATAACAGTAGTTGCATCCTTTTCAAGTCCTTGAAGTTATTCTGAATGCAGTGATTGATGATACAATATCTTCTTTCAATGGAGAATTTGGTGCAGGAGAGACTTTTGATCATTTGTTTCCCAAAAACAGAGAACAATTCCTCTATTCAACTTTCTGAGATTATTTTATATACCCTAACAAATCATTATTGTGATTTTTAGTACATAGAGAAGAAATTATTTTTCATTATCAAAACTAAAAAGTAAAATGTTTACAGTTACAAACAAGTGAATTTAAACCCTTAAGTGGTATATTAACAGTATTAATTATTTAATAGCATTACAGCAAGATTACTGTGAGATCTTTATAAAAATGGATTAATACATGAATAGTTCATAATGCTCTTCCTTATTAATTTTTACAAGGTTTCCCCAACATGTTATATTAACGTGATCCCAGTGTACCATTTAAGGGTTAAAAAAATTGACGTTAAGGGGGAATTTCTTTTTTCTTGGTCAAAACTATCGATTTCTTTGATATTTTTTAAATAAACAAAACTGTAAACTTAATCAATCTCAAAGATTATCTATATTTTTAATATACTTTTATTAAGTAACAACTTTTTTCGGTTGAATTCACTCGAAAATACAGTTCGAATCAACCGCGAACTAAACGTCTCGCGAAACTGCGGTTGACATATCTGCCTTTTAGTTCATATAAAATTAAAAAGTCCAATGTGGTTTCATTGTATACGCTTATAATTATCTCTCGGCCTATAATGAAATCAAAATAATAATTTTTCAGGAAATGGTAACTGTTCAAATCCAAATGTTCGATTTTACTCCCGACATTGTTCAAATTTTGCTAATTAAAAAAAAATATATACAACCTATCGCCTTACCTGTAGGTCGAACGATAACTATAAGTGTATAAAATAAAACCACAATGGAATTATTAATTTTATATGAACTAAAGAGCACATATCATGTCAACCGTAATTTCGCAAGGCGTTTAGTTCGCGGTTGATTTCAACTGCATTTTCAGGTGAATTCAATCGAAAAAAATTGTGTTACTTATTACAAATATATTGCAAACATATACAAAGTTTCAGATTGATTAGGTTTACAGTTTATTACAAAAATACCAAAAAATCGATGTTTTCCACCACGAAAAAAAGAGAAATTCTTCCCTTACGTGTAAATTACCCCCGGCCTTAAAATGATAAAAAAGAATTATTTAAAAAAATTCAGAATACATTCCGCAAAAGCTACATAATTGCAAGAGCTAGAACGACCGCCTGTCACCAACAGCTGATGCAAGAAGTAGAATACTTGCATAAACGTAGAAGTAGACGACAATTGCCCCATCAGCATTACTTCCATAACATCAACGACACTCGTTCCCCTGGTCCCCACGTTCCCCTTGTAACAAAACACCGTTGCCCCTTAGCCTCCGGAGATGCAGGTTCCCCGTTAACGAATCCGGAATTAATCACGGCGCGGTGTCATTTATTTCGACCCTCTCGCAGGCAGCGGCCGATCCATGCAGGCGGGCTATTCATCAGCCCGAAAGATCCTCCTATCGACTTCGAAGTAAATTGAAACTGGGCCGAACTGCATCGACGCTCCCGCGTACACTTGCGTCCGCGTAGGCATTCCGAATATGAGAGGTCCTCAACCGTCGGCAGGGGGAAACTTCCACCTATTTACTCGAAGAGCAAGCCACAAAAGCATCCCTCTCTCTCTCTCTCTCTCTCTCCATCCGAAGAACCGCGTCCAATTCCGAAACAGGCCTAACACACATCGACGCCGGAGGGATCGCGTTTAGCGGAGGCAGTGCGTGAGCGTCGGAAGGGCTGGCGGTCGCGGCGAGGGTGGCGTTGAATGCGGAGCGCACGCGCTGCGGGAACAGCGGTTTCGGGCCACGCGGCGGCACCAGTCGCTCCTCTCAAACCGCGAAACACGTCCCGGCGCCCTCCAGGCCGACGATCGCCAGTCCAGCTCTCTCTTTTCTCTCTTCCCTCTCTCGCTCTGTCTCCGTTTTCCCTCAAGAGTCGGCCGATCGCGACGGGCTGCTGCGTCGAACACGTGCGTAAGAATCCGCGGAACAATTCCTCCTTGCACCTCCTCCGACTTCCTCGAGTTTTGCTGTCTTCTCAAGAGTACCATGATCCTTCCTCTCAATTCGCACGGATAGCGCGAAGGACGACAGCAGGATCCTCGACAGTTTCGATTCGAAGAAGTTCCGCCGCGATCTTCGAACGTCGCGGGCAACGATCACCAATCGCTGTTATCGGAAGTGTTGACGTTACCGGATGACTTCCTTCGCGGAGTTTTGGTTGCGCGTCTTCTTCGAAGTACTTCGTTTCATGGAGGTTTGGAGAATCGCGAGGAGTTTTGTACAAAGGATTTGGAACGCGGAGTTCTGACGGTGGGAAGTGGAGAGTTCGGTAGCTGAGTCGTCAGAGAAAGATTCCTCTCACGAGTTCGATTAAGTGCCGCGCCGGATTAAGTGTTGTTAGCTCTTCCGAGTGAGACGAGTAACCTTGGGTACAGGCGGTTAGTATCTTCCCGTTAATTATGGGCTAATTGAACGCCGTCGAGATTGCGCTACTTAGCAGATGATCTCAAGATCGGACAACCTTCGGACGGAGTAACCCTCTTGGACCGCTGCTGGACGATTGTGGCTAGACTTTGTAGAGCATCGTGTGTTGTGGATGATCTGTTTTTTTTTTCGCGTTAAGTGTGAAGTATTAATAAGGCTTCGTAATCATGACACGGGCGCTTTAAGCTTGGATGTGTCTACGAGTCGGACGGATGTCTTTCGCGGAACACCGGATACAAACCTGAATCCGTACAGCCGGTCAAATATTATCTCGCGCTCTGAGCATAGTTTTCTGGCTTTGGAACTAACTTGCTATTGGTCCCCCGCGTGTAGTATAGTCTTGTAAATTATTTGCGTCAGTAATTTATCTGTGGAATGCGAGATAGTTTGTAATCCGTTGTAATAGTTGAGTAAGTTGAGCATAGCGATGAAATTAATGCATACTCTAACTCTGTTTTTCTTTAGAATCGATTTGATTTAGATTTTGATGAAAGTTTACGAGTATCTGAGACTTCCATTTCTTTTTCTAGTCTTCACTGATTACTATGCAGAGATTGTAAGCTGTCGATAAACAGAATTAGCTGGACCAGTTCCAGTCACGATTCGTCGTTGCTGACTAACGAGAGTACCACTTCGAGTGTTATCTTCCTTTTTTAACGAACTTCGATGGAATGATAAAACGCGAACCGTGGATAATAATTGTATAAAACGTACTTTTTGGAGAGAACAACAGTTTGAGAAATATTTCTGCAGTGGACGGGCTGAGTTTGAGACAAACTTTAATCAAAACAGGCTGAGTGTGCTAATAAATTTTCATAAACTCTGACTTCTGCTTGTAGCTCTAATAAAGCAAGCCATATGTTATCAACTTCCACCCGATTTAACATAGTGCTTTAAGTATCGTAAGTGCTCCCTCGCAAAACTAATAATTCTGACTTTCGCCCGTTCACCAGAAAGATTTAACGTTCAAGTTTCTAAAGGAAGTTATTTACTATGTCGTGAAACGCTTCAGTTGTTCCTTGCGCTGTTAAACTGCAAATTCGCTCGACTACAAAACATAGAAAATATGTAAAACATTGTATTAGAATACGGGATTAATTTTCAAAAACAATTAGAAGAAATGTAAACGCGTCATAATGGGGCTTTAAATCACTCTCAAAAACAAGAACGCTTTTGTACCCAGGTGCTTTGCTAGTTCAGTCACGCACCGTACAATTGAAACTAGTCTCGACACGGCAAATAACTACCTCTGGAAACTTTAACGTTAAATATTTCGTGAACTATTGCCCAGATGCCCCTCGAAAGTTGTTAGAATCTGCGTTGTTAGCTTCCAGTGTTCTACGGGAGCTCATTAAAAATGAAATCCAACACTTGGAGTAGTTCTCTCTCGAGTCGACCACATCCACTTCGGTGTTCGATGGAGTTTGCCACGGTGTGATCGACTTTGCCCCTGATGAGAATTCGAGTGATAGGCGGTGGTCCGCAGAACTTGATTCGCTGGCAAATTTCTATCCACGATCTTTGGACAGGGTTTAGGTGTTCAATTGTCTGGATGTTATTAGCACTGCGTTCTACTTGCTCAACGTTTACGCATTCGGGTCCTTGGATTTGGCTAAACGCATATGGCGCCGTAAAGGAGGAAAGTCTCTGGTCGTTAATTTGTCTTCTCTTCAAGTAGAAATTAATTAAAATTTGAGATTAATTGTGGCTATACAGAACTTCTATAGAAACTTCCACTAGTTTCTTCTGATTTGGGAGAACAAATGTTAAAGTTCACGCGAATTTCTTCAACCCTTCAACGTAGGAATTTTATGAAATTTCTGGTGAGATAAGAGAAAAATTGAAATATTCTAAAACTTGTTTCTTTTTAACCCTTGTGCAGTCAACCAAAATGTTCAACGTTGTTGAATAACTTTCTACTCCTATAAATCAGATGTGTAGCGATAGTTTTACTGCCTTTCAGTCCTGATACGCTTGATTTCTTCTTGGCAGATCATACCAAATGCTGGTTTAAAGGATTTAAACGAAAAGAATACTTGAAATTATAATATAATTCCACGATAAAGTCAATCACTCCTATTATTCGCATGTATGCGTGCTCATTTTGACTCTTTACGACGATGACTGTTTTTGGTGCAGCGATTAAGAGTCCCTTGCTTTTACAAAGAAATATACGAACCCATGAAACGAACTAGAGAACGAAACTAAGAACTGAATCAGTCCGAATCAAATTTCTGTACGAGTAGGTTGCGATATCGTAGTAAAATTTCCTGCGCAGTTTTGTTATGCAATATGCAGTGTCTTTACAATTTCTAAAAGTGTATAATTGTATTGAATCATGTCACATATGTCAGGCAGCTTCTAAAGGCGCAGACAGACTAGCAAGTAATTTGCGACCTTCCTTTCGACAGCGGTTTTCATAGCGCGAGTTTAGCTTGCCAACCATAATCTTAGGCGAGTTTACACGCACTATGAGAGCCGCACTCGCGAGAAATGTTGCAAGTTACTTGCTAGTCTATCTGCATCTTAAAAACGTAGAGAAACAAGCAAAAAAATCAAAAGTGGCTACAATCAGTTTGCGATGAGCACGCAACCACAATCACAATTTGTAAAAGTTGTTCTGCTATTAATTTACAGTTATAATTTGTATTTCTTAGATTAACAAATAAAACGTATTAAGAACTTCTTTTCTATACAATTTCCTTGTGAAATATCTCGGGAATTCCGGTTGTGCAACAAGCGTATAAATAAGTTTAAAGCTTAATTATTTAAAATATGTTACATACATTTTTTTGTTCAAAACATAAATCGAAGTAAAAGTGTCTAAAGAATGCGGATTCGGAGCGGTTTAACGATAATTAATTAGGAACATAAAAAATCTTTAAGGGAAACAGAAATAGGTATCTGGCCATCCAGTTGACTACACAAGGATTAAAGCCTCACTAACTAGGGAAGATCACGACCTGGACGAGCGATTTTTAAACAAAACCCAGTCAAAAATGTTGGAATCGCTGAGTATAAAGAAATTGTAAAATATTAGGTGTTTATGGTTGGCCATTTTCATACAAAATGACTCTAAACATAAAAATTTCAAAGTCGTCAGATTGATTTCGTTCTGTTTTCGTGTTCCAAACGATTCGAATTTCCACAGTCTTGAAAAGTTTTGAACCGTTTCAAAGTTTGGATTCACATGCCCATCATTACTCGCGAGGCAGCCTCGCATGTCTGTGCACGGCTTTGAATCGAGTGCTTTCAACGATAAATCGCTAACGAACTGGTCCAGAGATCTTCTCGAACTTTCTTATCCCCGTTTGGATCACCGTTTTCAACGAAATTCGATGGTCCAGTCGATTCGCCGTCTCTCGTCATCGCAGACCGCGAGGACCGTTGACAGGCGACGCTAGCTATTAAAACTTTTCCACTCGCGCGATTCAGCCCGGTTGCTCGTTACGGGCGCTTCCGTCCCGGAGGCACGGGAGCACGGGGCGTTCATCCCGAAGGGGAAACCGATAAATGGATTAAAGGTTCTTCGATTGTCGGGAACTCCCTCCGAAGCGTGCCCCGCAGAGGGTCCGAGTCGAAGTTCGGAAACGAGTCCGGCGAACGCGGATTCCGAGCGATCCGCGACGTCGATCACGATCGACGCTTTTGTTGACCGTGGGGCAAGTTTCGGTCCCGCGTGAAATCGGTCTTCCCGAAGGCAGAGTGAACGTCGCGCCGCGGGGGTGTAGGGATCCTATTTACCCCGAGGAATCCCGAGTGCGCGATTCGAAATTGCTTCCCCGGAGCTTTACGTCAATTATCTTTCGAAGCCCGGCGGCGCGGAAGAGCGCGCGAGGCGCCGCTGGGAAAGAAGCTCGCGAGGGAGCGAGGCGGCCGAAAGCCGACACGAGGCGTTTCGAGTTTCCGGTCGGAATCCCGTCAACGGATAATCCTCTGGACTTCCCTCTGTCGTTCCCGCGGATCCTCCGCGTCGGGACGCCTTTTCCAACCTCTTCCGTTGCTCCTTCGATCGTCGGGCACGAGGAACGAGCTCGTATCGTAACGTTCGACATTGTTCAGGGTACGAAGGGGAGGGGGCGAAGGTTCGCGACGGTGAAACAGGAAGACGACGAGCCGGCGGAACGGAAGAGACCGGAGGAAACGAAGCGAGGGGGGAAAACGCGAGGACTGTGTCGGACGAAGGTTTGTCGGCGAGAATCGATCACGAGGAAAAGTTTTGCTGGCCGGTGTCCCGAAGGAGACAGTGGATTCTACGCGTTCGCGGACACAGTGCACAATTCTATTCGATTCCCGGTGTCGTGTCGTCGCGATCGAATCGCAGCGCCGTGCGAAAGTGGAGCATGGTCCGACGTAGGTTCCGCGCGTTCGCCGTGGACCGTCCGTCGACGGTGACTGCAGTGCAACGATCCCCGCGTTAAGTAAATACCTTTCCGAATTGAACGCAGCTAGATACGGGCGCCGAATTAGCCCCGGAGACTGAATTATTTTCGGGTTTAATGGTGCGTGCTTAATTGAACCTCTCCGTGGAACGATAAATCTCTACTCTCCGCGGAACCACCTCAAGAGACAACGGAGCTCGATCGGCGAACCACGGTGCAACGACTGCGGATGGGATTTGGATGCCAGGTAACGTTTAACGAGCAGCGACGGGCTTAAGCACGTTGCTCGTGGGCTCGAACATCCACTTAATCTAACCCCCCTTATGAACATTTTGAGGGAAAGAAGCGGTTTTAGGAGATTTGTTATTTTGTTATGCTCGTGCGAATTTTTAAAAGCGAAATTTAAATAGTCTGTTTAAATGTGATGTAATTGAACAAGGTAATCATTAGATTTTGGATTTTTATGTAAAATCCAATTTTTACAGATGTAAATAACGATTGGAAAATTGAATAATAATGTGTTTTATTTTCTGAACATTGTAGCGTCCTTCATATTTTGTACACGGAGGTTCAAAATTATATGTCGCAACCACTGTAGCATGATTCAGATTTATTTGAAAAACTCCCTGAAAACTTAGGGAGAGTGTTTTTGTTGTATTTTTAAAGAATAAATGATTAAAATTACAGAAATCTCTGAGGAATATCGATGAAGCAAACTGAATTTTTCTTAGGTAATATTCATAAGCAATAAATTGCGAATTTTTATGAATTTATAGAAGTTTAAATATGCGAAAATGTATACAAATGTGCATAGATGCAAACACATGTAAAATATCGAACCTGATACCCATTTTACAATGTTTAGGTAACAAGATACATTTTTATTCAAATTTCTTTTTTTCCATACCTCTGAAAGTATAAATTTACGTAATGTTCACAGTTTAATCAGCAGAAATTTCTTCTACATCTATATAAACTTGTCCACTGGGAATTAGAATTTATATTTCTAAATATAAATAAATGGAAGCAGAAAACTATTGACAGATGCCAAAATATATAAAATATCAGAAACATATTGCAAGTTAGAATATTCAATTACCAATTCCTGATCCTTTTGTAAAAATTTGATTCTGTATAAAAATCCGCAGACTACTTATCAGTTTCTCCCACGATATTATGCAGGTGAATTTCTCAACATCCTCTACCGCAATTGTTTATTCATTTTAAACAAACAGCTGCTCTAAGTACGCCGTACTTCGTCTACTATTCAAATTCCACGAGTTTAACAGCTCGGTTACTGGATCCGCTCTAGATTTACAGCTACATATTGAACTATTAACGAGACCCCGCGTATTTTTTATTGTCGCTTCCCTCCTCGAACAAAGGGTCTTTTTTTTTTTTTTCATTCGCCACACGTTACAAACCCGGTTCGTGCGCTCAGTTCGTTTTGCTCGCGTGATTATTGCCGCTTAGAGGATCACGCGAGAGTCGTCCGAGGGAGTTTTCGAAGCACTCGCGTGTCGTTAACTCTTTAGCCGCGGCAACGCGAAGCCGATTGCCTTTGAGAGGGTGGCGAGCGTGTTCCGTTTCCTTTTTTCGAGCGGAAGATGCTCGGGACTTGGTAATAGTCGCTCTGTGAAGGATTTCGCCGTGTAGTTCTTTGTAAGGGAGACGGTGAAGTATGTAGAGTATTTTATCGTTAGGAGCTTACCGCTCTCTCTCTTTGCCAGTCTCTGGAGTAATTTGGAGGCCAGCGATTTTCGCGTGCACATACTCTCGTGGTCGCCTTTGACGAGAGAAAAGTGAACCATTGACACATGAATTAACCCCCGGTAAAGTGGAGATCGGATTTAAAAACAGTGTTATACTGCGCCAAAGGAGCATTAAATAATCGCTTTTGCTCGGCTTTAGAATGGGGGATTTAAAATAGAATTTTCGATAAGTTTCGTAGTGGCTGCCACTTCAGAATTTCTTGGAAGTCTCTGGCCAAAATTTGCGCTTTTATCTTCTTTCAGGATAATCATTTAGTAAGCAAAGAGAAAAATATAATTTTTTATAATTTGAATTATACAGGGTGTTCGCGGTGATGTGGAACAACGTTTTGCTCCTAACAGTAAGTATTCCAAATACATAGAAGAGCGAAAAGTGATACTATATTTTACTAGTAACACGATAACGAATGTAATTTTTTTGCTTTTGCAATATTTTCAAAGAAACGATGGTGACCTTCAGTTTTTTTAAATAGAGTGCTGTATATTTTTTTATGTCATGTGAAAGTGTGTGTCAGGACGAATTCATTCATGTGTAACAAGTAATACATGTGTACTAGTAACATAATGAATCCTAAAGTAATAAAAGGTTATAAATGCAAGTAGTAAGTAGATTGAACATTTCTTAATATTGTATTTACTAGTACGTGTACATGTTAATTTGTATTAACAACATACTAATAAATAAAATATTACGAAATGCTCAATCTATTTTTTCTATTCCTGACCTTGTAAGACTTTGAAATCCATTGTGTCACATATGAATGAATAAAAAGAGTATATAACATTCCAATTAAAAAAAACTGCAGGTTACCTTTGTTTTTTAAAAAATATTGCAAATGTATAAAAATGAAATACACTACTGCGTTGTCAGTAAGATATAGTGACTTTTTGCTCTTCTATTTTTTTTTTAGAATACTTACTCTTTATGCGAAAAACGCTGGACCATATTATCGCGAAAACTCTGTATAGTGAGTTCCACAACTTACTCAATTTTGAATACAGTTCAGTGATACAATTATGCATTTACTTCTTCGCTTTATTGCGTTTCTTTTTTATCAACAATAGTGAAGTCTTTACTTTGCTGACTGACAATGAGCCAGATTTATGAAAGACCAAACCTATACAGACATTTAAGATAGTAATGATCTACAGTACCTTATAAACTTTTTAAAAGGTTTTATTCCGAGTCGCGATATCAAGTAGATATTCATACTGTTAGAAACCTTAAACATTGTCAAAATGATCTGTAGATTATTAGCTGCTAATGGCTTGTGCAATACAAGAAAATAAGCTAAAAATATTCTAGCTGCGCGGCAAGATCAGAACCACTGCACCACCCAATGTAACAGCCACTTCTTTCATCATATTATCTAACATGGAATCTGTTTAGACTACAAGTTAAGATGTTCAAAGATTTCAAGGCACAAATTTTGAGATTTTCAGAGTTGAAAGTTGAAATTGAAAATTTTAAGAATTCATATTGTAAATTTCAAGATATAAAGTTACAGTTTTAGCTCAGATTATATTGTATATCAACTTTTCAATCATTTCTAAAGACTTCAAATTCCAAACTTAGAGATTTTTTAAAGTCATTATAGTATTTAACAATGAATATTTTTAATCTATTTTTAGTATCGTATGAGCTATCAAAAGTAAATAATCTACAAATCATTTTAACAGTGTTTAAAGGTTTCTAATAGTATTAAAACCTACTTGATATCCCTATAAGTAATTACTGGACTATCACATAGATTATTGCATTTTCCATGCATTGACGTATCGCGTGTTGTACGTGTAACACAATAAAATGAAACATATTTGCATTTCCCATCAATACGTAACAAAGAGAAAGAAATATGGTCCATTATATGCTGCAAGCTCATCCAATTTCGATCCCCCAGCCTATAGCGTACCTATAGTGAGCTTGCAGCGTGGATACACCATGCAGCAGATAAAATAGTAACTCTATTTTTGTTTTTCCAGTGTAACAACCAAAGTGCTTAATAACCAAATATATCTTTTTTAAATACAATACCACTATACACATGCTTAGAAACCAAAGATTAAATTTCTGTAAAAATGGTCCTTTTTTGAAAAAGTGACACATTAAAAAACCAACGCGTTGCTCGCAGCTCGCAACAGGCTCAACACCGTCAGCAGCGTTGTCAATGCCACGAACCTATGACAGGCCAAACTGTTCCTCGACTAAAAAGTTCCGCGCATAATTCGATCTCTCGTCGGTTCCGTGTTCCATTATGCACGAAATAGATGGTAGTTCCTATTAGACGCGGAGCAGAGATGATACAGAACACGAACGTAGTAAATTGGGCGCGAACGGAACGCGAAACCGAACGAGAGACGGGGGTCGGATGAAGCTGTCTTTTGCGCTTCATATCGACGAGTGCTCTCAAAGGCGGCGCTCTAGATTATTCGCGACGATGGCATCGATAACGAATCTACGGGGGAAAAACGTTTTCGTGGTTCCGCTAAAGAGGAGATCGGGTTAATATCCTGAGTGTAGGGGCAATCGGGTTAAGAGTGTCTGAAGCACCCGAGATCCGAGAGCAACATTGAAAATTTTCCCCCTCGTCGGGCTGGGAGGTTTGACGCGAAACAAACGAGACCGCGGTTATGGTTCCCTTCATTTACTATATTAATGTCTGGTCGGTGATTTTTTTTACGTCTCAACTTGGAATTCTGTGAGATTAATTACGTAGAAAATATTTTTGAGATAATACGTGTATCGCATCGTTTGATATTTTTGCTTTGATTTAAAGTAATAAGTCTAATAATTAAAATACGGAGTTTTATGCAAATTTATGTTTTTATAATTACAAAAAAAGAAGTAAAAATTGAATGAAAATGTATCTTGTTTTCTAGATATAAAATCCATACAGGATTTGATATTTTATATTCTGATACATTTTCTCATATTTAACTCTTTGCCCTACGATTTTTTTAAGTTGTGTATGTGTAAGTTACTTTAAATACCAAATACAATTCTAAAATTACTGATTATTACAATTAAATACAATTGTGTCTTTTTCTTTTTCGTAATTTTGAATACTTATTAACGCTTATTCTAATATTCAATGCACAGTTTATGTTACAAGTGTAACTCGTTATTGTAGGGCAAAGAGTTAAAATTGCAATGACGGCATACAAACCTGTAATCTTGTAATAATGTATTTTCAGCGTGAAAGGACGCAGAAATTGTCGAAATATTGATTGTTATCGATAGACTGCAGTTATGTATAAACACAATTTTATATTTTAATAGACAGAAATAAAGGATTAAAACTTGATCTGTATTTTAATTGTTTGTTACGCACAGTTTCATTTCTACATATTTATACTCCCGATAAATGCATAAAAATTTGCAGTAAATTATTTTTTATACAGTTTCCTGATTTAATATAGTACTCCAAACGACTCCGTCACGATTCAAAATAATTCTAGAGATTGCTTCCTCTAATTTCGCCTCGTTAAGAGACTCCGTCGTTTCCTTTTTTATTCTCCCAGTAAAAAGTGGGTTCCTCCGGCGCAAATTTGATTTTCAGAAAGCGAAGAAAATTATACGGAACTAAATCTGGCGAACGTGGAGCACGCTTCATCGCAGAAATATCCTTTTCTTTTTTTTTGTTTTTTTTTTTGTTTTTAATTTAAAAACTGCTTCATAGGTAAAACGCACGAGTCTCCCATCAGAACAACGTGTCAGCCCTCTCGTACATTATATTATCCGTGAAGCAGTTTTCAGCTAAAAAGAGAATTTTCTGCTCGAACGCAGACCCCAGCTCCCTATAATTTCTCTTCCCTTTGCGAAGATCGAGTCTACGCTCGAGAGAATTCGTTTCTTGCCCGTTGGAAGACGTAAAAACAGAAACGACGAAGTTCCTCGCGAAAAGTAATCTGCTGACTGGCTTTGAACATCGACGGTGTTTCGCGCAGCCGTGTCTCAAAACAGAAGGGGGACAGAAAGAAGGGAAAGAGAGGGGGAGAAAAAAGTTACAACCGCCGCGTCGGTCCTGTCCTTTTTGCGAGAGACCTTGAACGTGGTGCCGTGTATTGTTGGTAACTCCTGGTGAATTTTTATCGAAACGCAGTTTGCACGAAACCTCGAACCGTCTCTCCGACCCCGGGAAATTTTCTATCGGGCAGAGGCGAGATTAGTTGGCCTCAATGGTTCGACGTATCGTCGATCCGAAGCTTACACAGGTTCCCGCGGTCTGCTCGACGACCGATAAACCATAATGCGTGCGTCTACCAGCCACAATACTCCTATATCGCCAGGAGGGAATAGAAGTTTCTGCTCGTAGGAAATTTATGTTACTTGGGGAGTAGTCGCATGGATGCTTAATAACATAGTAACATATTCGAGAGCTTCTCTGAAAAGTTACCCACTAAGTTACCCTTAAAGTTACCCTTAACGCTTTGACTACATTCATTAATAATTAAATAGTAATAATACTAGGACGAAGATGATTCTATGAAGTTGGTGCGTTTGGTAAGTTGCATTCTTCACCTTTAGATTCTGAGAAAGATACTTGCCTCTGCGCAATAAAAGTTATGGAAACTGAGAACCAATGAAGCGTGCAATGTGGGCCGAAATGAATTGATAAAAGAAATATAATACTGGAGATTTCACAGTCAATTAATATTTGGAATACATGTGAACGAACTTATGAGTCACTGTACATACACTGCCGTTTGTAATTATGTGTATACTCGCCCCTTTCAATGAATAACTAACATATAATGTAAATTATTCTTATAGAATGATGTATTTTTTAATACATCAGAGTAAATTGTGGCCGATACAAAAAGATACGTGTTAAACATTTTTCGAGTACTATAATACACCAAAAGCACATTAAAATCGGTGGTGTCTTGATTCCCTGTTGTCCTTTGTTTTGGCTTACAATAACAAATTTTATTAAAAAGATAAGTTAGAACCAAAAATTTATTTGTTTATATTATATACGTATATTGTAATTTTTTATCATAAATTATTAATCATCTTCTGCTTCGACCACAAAATTCTCCGTGTTGGACTCTTTAAGGGCTTTAAAATACTGGATTCGTTATATCTTTATATTTTTCTTTCATTACTTGCTTCTATGTGATTGTAGCGACATAATACAAAAATGTAATTGAGGCATTGGATGGAAAAAAAGGCATAGAGACAAAAATACTACTTCACTGGAATCGATATCAGAGTTTTTATTATAATATTATTTAACGAAAAATACTGTAGTTACATTCAATTGTCAGTTCTAAATCTAATTGCATTATTAAGTAATACTGCAATAAAAATTTGAAAACGATTTTCTTGACATAGCATTTTAGGCTACGTGCCCTTTTACCGTCCAATGCCTCAATTATTTTTTTTCTCACACGTCTCTCAACAAAAACAACAAGATCACAAAGAGACTTACGCCACCATCAAGATGAACATAAAACTTCCACGGATAAATATGAAAGTGACATTTTCATGTTGTGGCTAATTTTACGACTGTTTGGCAAACATTTTTCTATAATATGAAAATATAAATCAATGTAACATAAAACGAATCAAAATCTCAATTTTTTTTTATCCTTATACTACTTTCATTATCACCGACGTAAATTAGACTCAAAATATATAATTTCTTCAAGCTAATGAATATTATGTATTATAAAAATGATAAAGTCCTGGAATTTGGAAATTCTTTGGATTTTACAACGTCTTTTTGTAAAGTATTTATTTTTTAAGGTGAACATGTATAAAAGAAATAATAGTGAACGCAGGATCACAGAAATTGGAGGGACGTTGAAAAATTTTATGTTTTAATCTCGCGTGGAAGCCATTTGTCCATTTTCTTTACCTTCCTTTTTGATCGGAGTGCTTGTCACCCTTATTGCTTGTCATAGTTTTTCTCCTCTATAATCTCTTTCAAAACATTACTGTCATTTTTTAAACACTTTCCAACTTTCTTCTTGGTTCATCTTCCAATAAAAATATAAACGAACAATGAATTTATATAACTTTCTCTAAATGTTACATATTCAATTAGAATCCCATCCAAATGTAACATTTTCAATAACTTCAAAAGCCGTTACACATGGGCGACCAAAGATCGATCGTTGCGATTTCATATCAGTGACATTGTCCGATTTATTGTTATTTGTAAAAAACATAGTAGTATGCAGAATCGATTGTTTGTCGCTCATGTGTAACGGCTCTTATGATACTTATTCCAAACCTAAATTCATATAAAAGAAACTAATTAGGCACTCTAATAGATTTAAACAAGGTTCTAACAGTCCTACTCTAAATTTGTTCTAATATTTAGCACATAATATATAACAGAAAAAAAAGTATTATCTTTAGTGTAATTTATACTAATAATGATAAAGTAAATGTGAACTTATGCCACCATTCCACTATAATGAAACTCCAAAGGATTTTGATATGCACATTTTTATATGACATTTTATATGCACAAGCCTAACACAAACTGGTTCTTACTATAACACTCTGTTTTCTTCACCATTATTCGCATTCATGTGAATTATTACTCATAATTATGTAAAGAGGATTCCTACATCGTTAATCACACGTTCGAAGTCGCTTTGTGAATTAAGAGTCGCCAGGGGCTTGTCTAGCAAATTCAAGCAGAACCGAACAAATCCACTCACTTTCGAAATCCTGTTGGAATAAATAACGCCATGATCATCTTCAAAAGCATAACTTCGAAGCGAAGAGAAGTATGTAATTCCAAAGTTTTGACATTGAACTATCTTCGCCTTCGCAATCCACTCGGAGTAGCTTCGCCGCGGCTCTATTCCCATGACAGGAATCTCAGCTGATGTAACCCGACCGCAATGTCATTGTTAATTAACTGCGCGTAATTGGGGATAATTGCCATTAACAAACGTTGCGCCGTGATCGCATAACGACGCGTGCTTCATTGCACACAGCAACAGATACACGCAACAGATTTAACACGATTAGGACGAGCCACGGGATCGCGAGCAGCCGGGGATCTCGCGCGTGAAAATACGTTCCGCCGCGACGATTCGTTTGAAATTTCACAAGACATTAAAAAGATTAACAGAGAGAGAGAGAGAGAGAGGATCGTTCGTGGATTGCGCAATAACCCCTGGGATAACTCATAAGTCTACCCGCGGATTCCTACGACTGGTAATTAACGAAATTATGCCATTCATTTTGTTACACGACGACGACGGCGACGCTCACTTCCGAATGCTCTGATTTATCATTTGGTTGATCCCGGTAGGAAATGTAACGAGAAACGCGGATCGTAACCGTGCCAAGAGAATTGTAGTCAGTGATGTGCATTCAATGGATTCCTCCACGAGATTTCGAGGGAGTCGGTTTTCTAATTACTCAAAGTCAGACGTTTTCGAAAATGCGGGTGGTGATCATATTTGAAGCTCTCGAACTTTTTAAAAACATTGACGCATTACTCAGTTCAATTTTTTACTCTTCTGGGTTTTCAAGATACCGTAACTCGGGGTTACTTTGCACCTAAACTCGAAGTAGATTGATTCTACTACCATCACCTGTACAGGGTGTAACAAAAATGTTGCAGCTCCTTGAAAGGGGTGATTCCTGAGGTGATTTGCAACAACTTTTTTCTTAACGAAAATGTTAGACCGGGCTTTGTTAACGAGTTATTAACGAAAAACACCAACCAATCAGAGAGCGAGAACAGTAGACGAACCTTGGCGCGCGCGATGACAGACCAATGCCTTGCATAGTTGTAGCCCGCGCCGAAATTCGTATACTATACTGGCTGTCTGATTGGTTGATGTTTTTTTGTTAATAATCCGTTAACAAAGCCCCACCTAACATTTTCGCTAAGGAAAAAGTTGTTTAAAATCACCTCAGGAATCACCCCTTTCAAGGACGTGCAACATTTCTGTTACACCCTGTATATTTGGTTTCATATATCGTTTCTCCCAATACTTAGCAATAAATTCCATTTTTGTTTTATTTAATGCCATTGTCAGACCTCATCTTGAATATGGTTAAATAATTCAGGCTCCTTACCACAAAATCCATTGCAAACGAATTTAGAGCGTTCAACATAAAGTTTTGAGACTCGTTACTTTTAGATCTGACCTTTCGTTATCGAATTTTGCTTGTGAATAAAAGAACCGTTATTATATCCGTTATTATTTTTATCTATTGGGTCATGTAATAAATTCCCGCGTTTTGTGTATTTGATTTCTTCCCCGCAATTTTGTGATTTGTTAGTTAAAGTATATATATATATTTATTTATTTATTTATTTATTTATTTTTATTGCTTGCTTTTCAGCATTACAAGGGGTGATGTGTCTTATATCTCTTTACAAATTTCAGTATTTCATTTTCTAATGTTTCCCGAATTGAATTTATCCTCTATCTTCATCTTGTGTCCTCACTGCATACTATTTTCCTTTTCTTTGCTCCTCTGTATTATTTCTCTCTTTTTCAATATTTCTTTCATCCAAATATACCCTTCTCCCGATTCGTCCAGTATTGTCTTTAGATTTCTTGTTAGTTAAAGTATATATACGTATATATGTATACTTGCTCTATAAACCTATCTGCTTCAGTTTTTCGAATTAATTAATTTTAATCCATTTCCAGGCTTTTGAAATGGAAGTTCCAGGAATATACAAAACGCGGGAATTTATTACACGACCCAATACATATTGTTGATGATATTCATTAATAACAGGACAGATTGCTCTTCCATTCTGGAAATGTTTAATTTTAATAAATATCTTTAGTGTGAATACACATAGAACTTCAAACGACAAACACAATAGTATTTGTTCCGTTGCTAATATGTTTAACAACGATACAGATTTTTCCTTTGATTCTAAAAATATTTTACGGAAAAAAATTGTTCCATCTGCTAAAATAATTTTTATAAATATATCTCCACGATCCTTTCTTTTGATAATTAAATAATTTAACTTACTAGCGATTGTGTACTTTGATAACAGTAATAATAATAATAATAATAATAATAATATATCTAATCCAAACCGGGAAATGTATAAGTTAAAAGTTAAATTAGTATTCCTAAATACAGTCATAAGTTGATTGGCACCTTTCAAACAGAAATATAAAGGTATAGGACATTTCTATATGATAGTGCATGAAAGTGTTGCTTATATGTACTGAAAAATTGTGTATCTAGAAATCTAAAGTATAATTTCACTAGGTACGTCACAATTTCGGTTTTTATAAAAATCTATTTAGTTACCAATTCTAATAATTCTTCTTTAAAATTATTAGGTTCATATGTAATAAATGTAGACATTTATAAGCAGTTAATATACTAAAATTGTGGTGGTGCGAAGTATCTTAACCACTGGATTAACTTTGCATCAAAATAGAAAACTAATATCAATACATATTAGATAACTCATTTCATGTCGATTATGGTTGACAATGCTTACATAGCTTTATTCAAGACTAAAAAACAGAATGTGAATGATTTCAGCTTTTTAAACTATTTGAATATGAGTTTTATTATACAATGTACAAAAATCTGAAAAACTAATGCAAAGTAACTCCGGTTCACAGTATTTAAAAAAAAATTATGAATAGAAAATTTGTTAAAGTCTTCGCCAATTTATAGAATCATTCGTTAAGTTAAATGTTAAAAATTTTGCAGTTAAAATAAAAAGGCGAAAGTCTTTTAAAATTTCGTTTGTAGCTTAAACGACCCAGATTGTCCGTGATGAGTTGATATACTCGTACTTTGTTCATTCATTAATTATGTGACATTAATGTTTCATGAATGATAAAGATTTTAAAGACTAAAAATTTTCAAGAATCTTTTAGTCGGAATATTATCTAAAGTGATTTAAAATTTTAAGTAAATTCAGGGACTTCAGAAAGTTTCTGTACATTAGACTTGGCCTCTCTTTTTTAGTAAGTAGGAAGTTTAGTAAGGGACTAGTATTTGAATAAAAAAACAAGCAAGATTATAAAGCATTTCCTTGTAGACTATAGTAGTTAAAAATACTGTTAGAGTATTATATCCTTTCTGATTTAGGATATTGGATGCTTCAAGATATCAACAAGATTTTCCCATTTAAAAAGAAATGCAATGGAAAGATCATTTCTAACTTTTATCTAATATTTTAGTTACATATGTATAATTTTCAAGCGAATATCCGAAAGTACTTCACTTAATTTTCTAGAATAGTTGAAGTTAATTATCCATATAAAAATCACATCCAATGTAAAAAATTCCAGTATCCATAAAAGCAGTGTACCAAAACCAGGTTACATAGTATTATCGCAAAAACGGAGTAGAACGAGAGATCTACAAATGCTTGGAACAAAAACTTTCTCCGAGTACTATATTTACATGCATTTCAAGTGACTCGAAATCTGTAGGACCGTTCACCTTTTCTGCAAAAAGAGTAAATATAATAGAATAGTCCAATAAAACGCACAGTTCGTAAATAGAGACGTATGAATATCCGACGGCGTTACAGTTCGCTACATAAATATATCGAACTCGGCTGTACCTTATCGAGATTCGTGTATCATTGTTCCACCCCTCGTGATCATATTCTGGGTTAAACGATGCATTGCAAGTCACATTTTCGAAGAATTTATTCATTAACCGAGGTTTGGGAGATGGAATTTATATTTTTGTGGAATGGAAAGTGCGTTGAAAATGCTTTCCTTTAAACGCTTTATGAACTTTACCATCAAATAGCATGAAAATTAATCTTTCTATTTACAATCATTAACAATTTTATCGATAATCCTTCATTGCTTAATTAATTTTAATGCCAGCTCGCATATACATAGGCATATTAAAGTGAAATGATTGTAACAATTTCATGTAATGAAAGGTAAGCTTATACACTGGTTGATACTGACTAGATTGTGAATTTTATGCATTTATGACAAATCTGAATATTCTAAAAGTCTTCAAGGTCATTGACAGTCTCCAAAATACACAGAATATGAACAATATAATTCAAGTTGCAATATTCAGAAAACAAAACACACTGTTATTCAAGTTTCGATTTTTTATATGTGTTCCTAAACATTTTATTTCGCATAAAAAAAAAAAGTCCGCCGTCTAATAATAACATTTAGTCAATGCGACGATAAAAAAGTAAATTTAAAACAGATTCCTTCATAAATAAATTTAAAATCACTCTTTGAACAGAATAAATAAAAATTACAATACCACAAAAGATACTTCTGTATTTTCCAAAATTTTGCAAAGTTGTAGAATGTGCGCATGAAAAATGTTGCGACTGTATGCGACTTTGCCGTATAATCACAGACATTTCCACGTCCCTCGAGCTCTCCAGTCCGCAAAGGAAGATCGACCTTAAGTTCCGCATCGTCGACTGCGCCTGAATAGGAAACGGAAGTGCAGGCTCAGAGACACAGACAGAAAGAGTATCCAGCGGGCCGGCTGGCCAGTGACACTGGCTGACTTCCGGTCTGCGCGGAGCACCGTCCAATCAGCCGCAATCTTTCAATTGGTAGCGGTGTAATGGTGCCTCTCGTGGATCCCTCGTTGCCCGCAACACTCCCTTTAACGACCAGTAATCAACCAGTTCTTGGCCGCCAACACGACAGCTGGGATTCCTCGCAACGGCTGATCAACGAGCGTCGCATTACGGTATCGTGAAATTTCACGCTCGATAGGCGGCCGCGTCGCGTCGCGTCGTCCCGTTCGATGTTTCGACCGCGGCCTGACCGGGGATCTAAAAGAATCAATTAGTCGGCCGCGGTTTCATCGTCGATTCGACGGCCGATAGGTTTTCGCAGGGAGGCGAGAGATTCAATCGAATCGGTTCCCCGGATCTACCGTCGCGTTTCGCAACGGTCGGTTTTGTGTTAGGAAACGTATCGATTACGGTTTGTTTCACGCGGGACGTTCGCTGAGGATTCGGAAGGTTTGAAGTTTTGCAGTTTTTATGTGGGACACTTTTGAGACACATTGCGATACGGTGTCTTTATCTTTATGGAGTGAACCATTCGGGAAGCAATATCGAATGCATGAATTTTACGTTGCAAAACATTGGAGTGTGTCGCTCGATAACGTACGACGATCTTTAATGGGTGCCGAGGGTGGGAGAACACTTCTGCTTGGTTAGATTAGACGGTGTTCAGGTTCTTGCATTCAAATTCTCGCGAGTAGGGTTGAGATTGAATGGATTAACGAGGTTTCAGAGATTTGGGGGGAAAACTAGAGTAATTTTAACAGTGATCAACTGAAATGCGCTGCATAAGGTAATTCTGCGAGAAATGAACCACTTGTTTAAAAAACATTTGAATATCAAATATTTTAGAAGTATCGAATAAGTGACTATTTATGTAAAGTGTAAATGAAGTATTTTTTCTCATTGGTGACTTTGAAAATTCCTTACACAGATTTATTTTAAGACTTTTGAAAAATGGATTTAAACACTAGAGACATAAAGCAGCAAGAATTTAATAAAAACTTTTATAATGATAAATCCAAGTCATGGTATGCTGATAAAGGTCTTTCTCGCTAAATTATAGTACCTATAAATCGTTTTAGAGCAAACCATTATAACCTCGCTGCATCACTCCTTCATATAGGCATAATCGAATTTTGAGAGCAGAGAGGATATTCAAGATGTTAACCAATCTGTGGCAGTTTTATTTCTATAACTCACAGTGCTCAAAGTTAATTAGAGAATTGCAGAAATGTAAATTATATTTACCACTGAATGTAGATTCCCTATAATCATTGATCCAAACATCGAAGACTGTTCATATATCTGTAATTACATAAAAAATTTTGATTTAAATATTTAAAGCGTATATGTATGAAATAATTCACTTAGAACACAAATATAACACATTATGCAATATATGCAAAACTATATGACATTATGCAATATATACAAAATGCAAATGTGCACGAAAAACATGCTGGAATAATATGTACTATTAAGTATTAATAGTACAGTTTGCAATTATTCTAGTTAATTATTGTTGAATTATAATAAATTACTTAATTATTGTTGAATTATAAAAAATAAAAATTAATTTATACGAAAAAATGATCGCTCCACATCACAAGATACAATTGGTGCGTAGTTAATTTTTTCTCCAGTAATAGTTACTTAAAATATTTAAAATTTTTATTAATTTGATTAATCTCGTATTTTTTTCTAAAGTAGTAATTTTTTTTATTTTTATATTCTTCAAAACACGATAATAATAAAATTTGTTCAATTCTAGATATTCAAGAGGAACGTAGCAGGCGATAAAACAATTCATATAATATATTTTCTTCATTTCTTAAAATACCTACATGCAAAAACACTTTGATGTACTTTCAACAATTCTCAATATTATTTTCTGAATTCGTATAAACTGCCACATCTAATACTCAAGGAACAACGCAAGGCTTTCAAAATATTGTATATATGTATAATATTGCATATATTCATATGAATAAATATGCAAAGTACATGCATTATGCAAAAATGCAACATAAAAAACGTATCTATAGTTCCTCATATTCGCAAAAAAATTTGTATTTCGGTCCCATATTGCTTTATCTGTTATCTATAAAAATATGCATTTGCACAAA